>NC_061170.1:35655794-35943294 GCF_022113875.1 Hydra vulgaris | reverse complement strand
TATATATATATATATATATATATATATATATATATATATACTTTATGTAATTAAATGAATAAAAATAACTAAATAGGGGGACTTAAAGTTTCATGCCCAAAGGCAATCATCAGCTGTGAATACAAACAAAAAACGTCCTTGACGTTAATATTGAGCCCTGTCATATATATATATATATATATATATATATATATATATATATATATATATATATATATATATATATATATATATATATATATATATATATATATATATATATTACATTGCATGTAACTTTATTTTGGCTTTTAATGTAAAGTTATTTTTAACTTTTTATACCTTCATAAATCAAAAAAATTTATATATTTTATTTTTAATTAAATTTTTTAGCAATTTTATGTATTGTAGAATAATATACTTGAATGGAAGAAATTATTGAGTTCAAATTGTTTGTGGTCTATAAATATTTTTTGTACAATAATATGATGTAACTTCTGTTACATAGAAAAAAAAACTTGACATTTTAAGATGTGCATATATGATAACAAGAGGGAAATTAAATCTACATGGTAATGAAAATTGTTTTCTTGTTATTTAAAGAAAAGTGTTTTTTTGTTTTGTTTTAGATTTTACATCTTTTGTTTTAGATTTTACATTTTACAGTTTGAGTTAAAACTTAAGCTATATTCAAAGAATGGTTAAAACTTGGCATGACAGGTTAACCTTGTTAACCTGTCATCCAAATCTCTTTGTTTTGTTTTTAACTTTTCTTTGTCTATTTAATTTTTAAATTATTGTTAAAATCTTGATAGATTTTACATTTATGTTTTAAAGAAATTACATTCATGTTTTCAATTCCACCAAAGACATCTCAAACATGTTGATATCTATTCATCTTTCATACTAGTAAATTGTTCTATGCAAACAAATTTAAAAACACTGATGATTCAGGGAAACTTCAAGGTAAAGTTTTTCTGCTAGCAAATTCTAACATTATTAGTTATTGTATCTATAAAGAAACTTTAATAATGTTTATTAAATAAATATTTTAAAATATTTTCCTAATAATTCAGATATTACTATTGGGTTGGCAACTAAGTTGCTTAGCAACTTGCGAATTTCACTTATAGATGGCTATAGTTGAATTTTTAGATTTGCTGACATAATCAAAATGTCAAACACATTTTGTTATTTGATAGTTGGTACTTCAACTGTTAATCAGTAAAAAATTTTTTTTGATAGTTTGGTTTTTGTTTGTCGTCTGTTAAAAAATGGAAAATCAAAATGAACATTTTCGTCATATTTTACTTTTTTATTTCCGGAAAGGTAAAAACGCATTGCAAGCTCACAAAAAGTTATGCGCTGTCTATGGTGACAAAGCTTTAAAAGAATGGAAGTGTAAAAATTGGTTTGCCAAATTTCGTTATGGTGATTTTTCACTCAAAGATGAAAAATATTCTGTTTGTCTAGTTGAAGTTGATGACGACCAAACCAAAGGAATAATTGATTCGGATCATCACAGTACAACATGTGAGATTGCAAAGAAGCTTCATGTATCACATACATACATTGAAAATCTCTTAAAACAACTTTGCCATGTACCAAAATTTCTTAGAGGCTTAATAGAAGAGCGGTTCTAGCTTAACAACAAATATAGGTCTAACTTCATTTACAAAATGTTTTGAACCTTGTCTAGAAAGAAAGATCACCATTAGAAAAACCAGCCTAAATATGAAAACAGTATTTCATACAGGGATGACTTCTATGGGGCAAACTTACCATCAAATTGATGATCTTGCCAATTTGTTTATTAGTGATTTTGAAGGTAAGTGGGATGAAAATTACAATAATGTAAAGTTAACTTAATATATAAATTTTTTTGTGACATTTGTGCTATTTTTCAGTTAAAAGCTCATATTTTTATTGATTATATAAAAACTTCAATACCATTTACTATTAAAAAAGAAAAAAATATAGAATATACTTCTTAGAGATAAAAATAAAGTCATTAGTAATGTCTCCCATTTTTCAACAGAAAAAAATGTTTTCTTCAATCAATTTTTAGTTTTACTTTCATTTTCATAGTCAATCAATATCATGATAAAACACATAATCAATATCATTATCAAATGCATAATCAATACTTCAATAGAATCAATAGGTCAATCAAAATCAATACTTGGGTTTCATTCAGACAACCAATGTTTTAAAAATATTTCAAAGAAACATTTATTTGTCATTTAATTGTTACAAAACATTATCTATAAATTACATCTAAAACACAAAATATGTGTTTTAGATGTAATTTATTGATAATGAAAAAAAAGTGTTTTATAATGTATAAAACTATGAACTTACACATACAGTCTTCAGAAGAAGTAGTCAAAATTCCATTTAAAATTTGTTTAGATCTGCCAAGTAGCTTGCCTCTTAGCTGAGCACTGTTCCTTAACAAACAATCAAATGAAGAAATAATTGACGGCAAACTGTCATCTTTCTCTGTGATTTTCATAAACTCTCTCATTTTACTCTCTAGAAAAGATTTATTGCAATTCATATCATTTTTTTCAAATTTAGGATACTCAAATGATAAAGATGCAATTGCTGATAATAACACAGCTTGCTGTATGCGCACTTGATAACATAGTGAACTCCCATATGCAACCAAATGATGAGGGGTGACATTAAACTGACACAATGAGTTTAAAAATTCATGTGAAGTTAGGATATCATCCTCAATTAATGGCCATTTATAAAAAATATTTCTGCTAATAACATCTGCTGGAGCAGGAAGATTAAAGCCTGAGATTATATCAATAAAGTTGTCAATGGCAGGATTTAACAAATTTAATTGAATAAGTGAAGATACCCTTGCAATTTTTACTTCAACTGCACTTGATAAATGACCAATCTGATCAGAAAGATATTGAGAAAATGTTAATAATGGCTGAATTTCTATGCAATAGCCTGCAACTAGGAGTTGTTTGCAAGTCCATATCATGTTAACAAGTAAACTGGCAGAATTAACATTATGATCATCTGAAAAAAGATTGATGCCAGGTAATACATGCTTTGTTGGATATGCTTGACCAATTTTGTAGGTTGCATAATCAGCACATGATAAAGGATGGTTGATGGAACAGCAAAATATTGCCTACATAAACATAAAATTAAACAGATTCATCAAATAAAAAAATTGAAAAATTGACATCCATAAAATACTTTTATAAACCTTAACAAATGCAGCTGACATCTGACATGCATCGATACAAGAACTTACATTACCATCATAAATATATCTAAATTATTTTAGTAAAAAATAAAAAATAAAATAATATCAACAAAACTAGAATGAAACCAAACTAAGTAATAACAATGATGGAAAAAAAAACTACCTTGCAATTTTAGCAGCAAGTACACTAACTAAGAGACAACCCCAAATATCAAATTTTTCTAATAATTTTTTACATGCTAAAATTGATTTTTCATCTGCTAAAATAAGCTCGCGCCATGATTTTAAACCTTCTGATCTTTTGACTACACTGTCAATTGCTTTTGACCACCACATATTAGCACTTCTACAATATGCAAATATAATATTCAGATAAAATATCATTGTATAAAATATATTAAAACATGCAAACAAGTAAAAAAACTAGCATTTTTACAATTGAAAAAAAAAGTTAATTAATGAAATGTTATATAAATAACAAAAAATTTAAGATAACAAAAATGTTAAGGATTGATATATTAGGATTTTCTATAAGTTGCAATTAAAATGTTTGGGTAAAGGAGGTAGTTTTAAAAGTGCTAATATAAATCATATTTTTTTCTTGAAAGGAAACTTTCCTATCAAGAAAAAAATATCAAAAAATTCCAAAACTCTGACAAAAACTCTGATCTTTCAATCCAATTATTTTTTTTACTGTAACTAACTGTAACTAGCAAGAACATTAAGTAATAAACAAATTTTAATATCTAATCTTAAATCCAATCATTGAATTGCCTTTTAGTCACTTCACTGTAGATATAAATGGTACTGCCCTGAATGTAGATACAAATAGTACTGCCCTAGATGTAGATACAGATAGTAACCTAGATGTCAGGGCTGTTTTCAAGTCGCTTTGGAGCAAGTCTCAAGTCAAGTCTCAAGTCACTGAGGTCAAGTCTCAAGACAAGTCTTAAGTCATATAGTGACATCTCAAGTCAAGTCTCAAGTCAAGTCATATTACAATAAAAGATTCCTGTGCATGTGGTGGCTATCAGTGACGTGGCTAGGAGTTCGGAGGCCCCTTCCAAAACCTGTCATAAAAACCACGAAATTTGCGATGGCTCTGGTAGTTACATTCAAACAGTCACCTAACAATTATAAAATACAGCATGATAATAGTTATAATTTTACTTTATTTACTAAAGTAAAATAAACCTCTGTAATAAAATAGCTAAGGAGTCATAATACACAATACAGTGACATAACACTTCATAAGCTATTTAGCAAATTTACTAATGTTTTTATTCTATCATTCTTTTGAAAAAAAGATTACAAATGCTGATTTTCATAAAAAATTATAGTAATATATCCGTGTTACATTTTAAAAACACTAACTGACAAACAGTGTCAGAATTTAAACTTGCATGCTTAGGGTTCATAATCAGGCTATCCTGACTGAATACCCTTTCAACAGGAGCACTGCTTGCAGGTACCATAAAAGTATTACAAATGCTGAAAAAATGAACCAATCAGAATGCACACAAAAAAGTTGGAATTTTTTGAAAACGAAAGAGCCTAAATGCGATATTTTTCTTCGGATCTTGCTTAGACTACAAACCAGTTAAACGTAAGTTAAAATAAAAACATTCAAAAATAAAAAATAGTTAAGAAACAGTTGAATTAAAATAGAAGATAAATTGCTCCATTTTTGAAGAGGCGGAAAATAATAATTTTAAAGTCGCTAAGCTGAAGTTAGCAAGCTTTGAGTCAATTCGCAAGTCTCAGGGTAAAACCCAAGTTGAGTCTCGAGTCGAGTCACTGGTGTGACTTAAGTTGGACTCGAGTTCGAGTCAGTTGACTCGAGTCTCCAGCTCTGCTAGATGTAGATACAGATGTAGGGCAGTACCTAGCAAAAAAACTTTGACTCATTATTGTCAAAAGACAGTGCTTTTTTTTTCAACCTCTTATTCCACCTTTTAAAAACTGTTATGTGACTACTTATACAGTTAATTTAAATTCTTTGATGGTGTTCTTTTATGCTTTAAAAACTTTTTATTTTCTAGCTTTTAAAATGTTTGTTTTTTCCCTCAATTTTGTTTTCCAAACTCATATAATTTGCAGTAGCTCAAGTTCTAATAAAACACTTACCGACTTACCAAAAGAAAACATGAAAATAAAATAAAAATTCTAATAAAAACATAAAAATATTAATAAATTTATTTTAAGAAATAAAACCAAATAGGTGTTATTAGCATAAACAAGCCCAAAATAACCAATATGATAACCAATCAAAAGTGTAGGAAAATGAGCAACCCGTGAAACCCAAAATCATAACAATAATTGAATAATATATAATAGCGAAAAAGAACGTTGCACAAAAACCTTAAAAATGTAAGCGGCATATATGTAAACATTTAATGAAGAATATAAAAATATTCTCTGAATAATAATAAACATGAAAATTGTGCATGTGAAAATTAAAACAAAGCTGAATAATGAATGCAAGATAATATAACATGAAAGTTTCTTGTAAACAGTAATAATATGAAAATCAGGAGATAAATAATATATTAATAATATATTAATATATTAATCTTTTTTTCTCTTTAACAATATCCTTTTTTACCGCTTAACTAAAATAGCTATCTGCAGCCTTGTTGGGAAAAAAAGAGTCATTTGGATCATGGCTCAAAAAAAAAAAAAAGCATAGTATAAATTTTAATTTGTCCAAATAAAAATTATGTGATTATTTTCCCTTCTGTATTCTGTTTTTGTAGAAAAACAGATAAGTGGAAACTATTGCATAGTGATGCAAGTGATAATACAAGCATTAGAATATTGCGTAAAAGAAGCTTTACAGCCTATAGTTTTATAGTTTCTTTTAATTTATCAATACTTAGTTATTTGTTAGAGCAATAGTTTAGACTGTGTCTATGTTTAGTTTAGCCTGTGCAATCTATTAAATGTTTATATAAAATTTTTGAAAATTATTTTAATCTAAAGTATGTAAACAAGTACACTAGAAATATTACCAAAATAAATTTTAATTCATTAGGAACTGCTTAAATTTGTTTAAGCTTATTTAAATTTAAAGAGAACTGAAAATTTCTCATCCTGCACACGCTAAGTGGAAAAAGGATTTTAGAATTTAAATTTCTTAGGGCTTACATTTCTTAAAGATTTTTCCAATTTTAACTTTTTAAATATTTTTTACAAAATTAGGTTAGTAGCTCTTAGATAAAAGAAGATTTTTAAAATATTTTTTTTTTGTTAAGAACTTTAGGGTTAAAAAAAATGTGTTCTTGATCAAAAATCAAACTTTTGCTTATGATACATGATGTGATTTTTTGTGATATTTTAAACTTTAATTTAAATTAAATTAATTAAAGACCAAGAAAAACTGAAAAAAGTAAAATTTTGCATAATAGCTTTTTCAAGTTTAATTCGGTCAGCAAAAATTAATAGGTTAAATCATGTCCATACAAAGGTAGAAAATTTTTTATTTGAAACAAATTTTATGCAAATAATCAAATTTTTATAGATAAAAAAAGATTCTGATTCGCAACCTCTGTACTAAAAGACTTCAATTCATTTTATTTATTAGGAGATTATTCTAGAGCAGCCATGGCGCAGTGGTAGCGCACTTGCCTCAAAAAAGTAAGATCTGTGGTTCAAACCCCACCTCTGGGTAAGTTTTGCGACATCGGTTGGGAAGGAGGCGTGAACTTCCTATTAAATGCTCTTCCACGGTGCTCTGTGATAAGACCACAAGGACTTCTTGGGACACCTTGAAAATTGAAAAAAAAAAAATTCTCTTGAAACCTTTGTTATGTATAATTATAAAAAACAAAAATACAATGTTCTGTGTGAAAATAAATGTACGATGTTCTGTGTAAAAATAAATATATGATATTCTGTGTAAAAATGCAATAAGTGTGTACATGTCAAATTCACTTCCCATCAACTTTGTTTTTGTTTTTCATAGGTTAAATGGTTGAGAGATGTAACAACAACAAAAAAAAAATAATAAAACAACTTCATAGGTTAAATGGTTGAGAGATGCAACAACAACAAAAAAACAACAATAAAACAGCTTCTACCTTTTATCCTTTAAATGAAAAAAAATATTTCCAAGTTCATTCATGGCTGATGCCGCATACTCGGACTGTTGTTGTAAAAGATAGTTGATTGTGTTTTCGTAAGAAGCAATTACTATCGCTAAATCACTGTCTAATACTAGTGGTTGGACTTCAACATCTTCTATACTTGAAAATGAATTTTTCCACAGATTTATTGGTTCATTTGAAAAGGTTTTAGCATTTATTAATAAATTTTTGACAACACCTTGAATACAAACAAATTAATTACTATGTTTTAACATTACAGAAATTTAGAGCTAAAATGATTTCCAATACTGATAACAAATATTCTACTAACCAATTTTTCCAGCTAAGTATCTAAACAACAACTTCCTGCTATGCTTCAATAATTGTGTGTTTTTACTCTTAGTTTCTAAGCAACTGTAAAACTTTTTCAAAACTTCTTCAGCGTGAAACACTACATTTATTTGGTGTTTGTGTGAAAATTCATCCAACAATGCACTTTTTTTTGTTTCTTCACTGTTGCATAATGAACTTTTAATTTTTAATTTAGAGGTTAATAAGTGTGTTTTGAGTATACTATCTCTAGTGTCTTGAGTTTTGAGTACACCATCTCTAGTGTCTTTTAAATGTTGTTTAGAATAAGACAACAATGGAAAAAGTTCTTCGCAGTAGAATTCTCTATGAAAACATCAAAAAAAGTAAATATGGTTAAAAACATGTATAATAAATGTTATTATCATTAGACATAATATATAAACTTTTATTATATACATAATAATAAACTTTTTTTCAAGAGAACATCAAGTTTTACATACAATAAGGATGTTAAAAATGTGCTTTTTCTATTCAAGTAACATCTCATTTAAATTTTCGCGATATTACATCACAAGAGTATCAACAATTAAATAGGCTACACTTTTACATATTTTATTCTTTCAAAAAATTCAGTGATGTCATGAGTTGTCAAAGTTAATAAAAAATGAACAAATCTAGATTATGTCAATCTGTTGTAAATAAGAATTTTGTTTTTCATTAAATCAACAATCAATCAATCAATTTTGCTGGTCAATTTAAGATAAAACTCATATGAAGTAAATGACATGAATTATTACTTTACACAAAGTTAAAAGGTCATCATATGAGAATTTAGATTATTTAAGGATTTTTTAGGATAATAATTATTTAGGATATTAATAGAATATTTATTATAGAAGTAACCTATTTTTGAGTCCAGTGTTGTTTTGTTGTGTTTTTTTTTTTTAAAAACAGAAGAATTTAAAAACAGTGCAAATTTCTGTAGAAAGATGAAAGACATCAACCCGAAGAAGATCACCAAAAAAATCATGAAAAGAATCCCAGTCTTAAGGTAGTAGTCAGAAGTGAAATGAAAAAATCTGATGCAAAAAAAGTACAAAACAAAATATTAGTGAGATCATACAAAAAAAAAGGATAATTTTTTATATTTTTAATTTTTTTATTCATGTACTTTATTCATGTTTTAAACTAATAGAGAACTTGACTCAATCACAGATATGCATGATACCCTAGGCAATAAGCTGTGTATTGCATAGATGGTGCAGGATACCCTAAATAATAAGCTGTGTATTGCATAGATATTACAGGATGAGGGTATCCTGTAATATCTATGCAATAAATAATAAGCTATGTAGCCATAATAATAAGCTATGTAGCCATCTGATTCCTGATAACCAAAGTTGTAACAAAAGGCTTCTTATATGGCCTTAACTATTCATACTAAAAGCACTACCAGGGATAGCATCCATGCACAATTTGAAACTGTGAATTATACTATGATATTTTAAAATTGTTGATTGAATCAACCTCTTTAAGAGATACCAGTGAATTTGTCAAACCTTACTTCCAGGCAGCCTATGAACCATTAAGCTGAGTTTTAGAGCTGTTCCAATGTTAGGTGTTCTCACAACAGAAAGAGTTGCACCATCACAACTAAAAAAACACAGACCAAAAACCCGTGGTAGAGTCATAAAATCTAGTAATTATCTTCCTAGGCATGAAACAATGTAACACAGATTTAAATAAGATCTGGGTGGTCAAGACAAAACTAATAATTATAATAATGGTAAGACAAACTTTTGAGTTTACTATTAAAAATTATTTACTGACTAAAAAGCTTCATTATTACACATTCCTTTTTTAATTTTATCTTTGAGTATTGATCGTTGGTTTTCAATTGAATTTAGGTTGGGTGATTGACTAGGCCACCAGATAAATATAAAAAAGAGAGAAGTTCTGAGTTCAATCCCCATCACGTCCTTAGTAGTACTGCGCTTAAGTTAAGCGCAGTACTACCAGGATCAAGGTTTGTGTTTCAAAGTTATAGATTTTAGAGAGTGGTGTAACCACAATTAAAGCCTATTCAACTGTAGTGGTCTTCTCTGCCTTTGGGAGGCAAATTAACATTAAAAATAAAGAAAATCTATTGATTGAATATTGAATTATTAAACCAAAAAAAGTTTTAAAAGGAAGTCTAAAATAAACTTAGATTCAATATGAAACTCATGTTCTATATAAAAAAATAATATGTTTAAAGGTCTGTGTTTAAACTTCCTTGAAATATTTTGAAAACTAATAAAAGCTTTTCTGCATAATAAAAAAAAAAAAAAATCCTTTTTAGGCCTGGACTGTATATATACAAAATAGTAATACAAAATTATATTAAATTTTAAAAACGCAACTGTGTTAACTCATTTAACCGTATGATGAGAATGCAAACTTTATCAAACTTTTTTTCGTAAAACAAAACTTCAATTGCAAAAAACATCACACGCATCATGTCTGCATAACTAATGTCATAGTTTTCAATGAGACAGTCAGAAAAACATTTGTGTTGTACCTTATTCTAAAATAAAAAAAAATTAAGTTAGATTTGTAAAAATATGTTTCTTTTGTATTATTATTAATTAGTAGAGAGGGAGGAAGGGTTCAAACGCTAAATAAGTTTATTACTCATAAGTTATTTTATTCATAAATATACAATAATACTAAAAACACATAAATACCTTTAAATTTACTGAAATCATATCTAGAATTAAATCAGCAGCATAATAAAAGTTCATGAAGATTATTGATCTTAGGTGATGAATATAAAATTGATTTTCACTATCCAAAGAAGTGTTAACAACAACTTTAAAAACAAAGACTTGAGTGTAGACTAAGAGGTTGTTACAAGCTTGCTGAAGCAGCATCCAGTGTTTACCTCGGTGTGCCAGAATCTAATTTATTGAAAAAATTCTTTTACAAAAAAAAAAAAAAAAGAAACATTTTTTGAAATTAATAATTTCAATTCGCTGGAATTTTTACCCCAAAAGATTCTAGATTAAAAATCACTTAAAAAATGTCGTACTCAAAAAGATTAATAGTGATTCTAATACCTCCTGATCCCCATCTAATCTTTCTAACTATTATAATACCTCCAAATCAGGAAGAGGTGGCAATAATGGGTAAACACATTAAATACTTCTTATAAACAAGACAAAACAAAACAAAAAAAAAACAAAACAAAAAAAAGCTACTAACCATTGCCCTTTTTAAAAACAAACAAGCTTCTTTAAAATGTTCAAGAAACTTTTTGTCAAAGTATTTTGGCTTCTTTATTGCAATAGGTGGTAAGCTAAACCATTTAAACATTCTAAAATAAATTTTCTTCTTCTTGAAATCAACTTGAAAGTAAAAATAAGTTATAAAAACTTACCTTGCATCATTTTCAACAGATTGATCTTCAAAAGCGCAAACCTTAATGTTATCAGTTTGAATTAAAGGCCCTTTCATACTGCCTAACCAATTTACAAGTAATACACCCAACGATCCCAATGAAAACATATTTGAATCGATGATTCTAAAAAATTAATCTTCTTTGTAAGATTATAACAGACCTATAGAAATGATAAAGGCTGTATTTGTGCTTTTTGCCTTTTTTTTTTGTTAAAATAGCTTTTTCGAAACTTTAACAGCACACAATTTAATTTTTAAAAAGCTTTTACGAACCACAAAACATTTTAACTTAGTATCAATGTTTATGAGTGGTAATTTTTTATTATATTTATAAAACATATTTCAGCCATAAAAGAAACGGTAAGTTACTCTTAATTATTAATTACTATTTTCTATTCACTTTGTGTTATTTCTACACATTAAAATTGTTTATTTTAATACAAGCAAATACGTGCATGCATACAAGTTTATCTCTTCTATAGTAAGTGTACATTACATTTATATGTATTTACATATTTGTTTATGGTCACACCACGCGCATCCCTCACCACCCTGAAGAGATCTCTAAGAATGTTGGAGCTGTATTAAAAACTGGGATAGGGATTGGGTTTTTTGGCTTTTGTAGTGTAGTCCTATTATATTGCAATATTGACTAACATGACGTAGAGTGCAGGCGGTGAGATCTGTTGCAAGGACACGCCCCTGACAAGTGGCATTAGTGCAGGTCTCGGGCTCTCCAAAATGTCATTGGTGATTGCAGTGCATTCCTGAGGAGGGGGATCACCATTTATCCACTACTTAATTCTAATTGGTTATTATGACACCAACATTTTTTTCCTCTTACACCCATTAATTTTTGCGCTTTGTGAGCTTTTTATTATGAATTTGTTACATTAATGACATTTATATACTTTTATGTTACGCAGGTGATTATCAGTTCTCAATTTATTATCTAGAGTTTAGAACATATATAATACCACATTTATTAGACATTTGTATGGTGCGATTATTTTAGTTATGGATACCATTATTAAACGAGCGGATTTTTATTGACTTGTTTACTCATAGATCATTGTTTTATCATTTGCTAAAAGATGACTAGAGTGTGAGTTTTGGATCCTCTCTTCCTGAGTTGCTAACTTTTACTCCTCCTACTAAATAGTCTTTACATTAACTTTTTATCTGTTTTTATCTTCACATCTGCCAGGTCTATGTAAGTGGATGGCTCCGTTGGTCACTTTTTGCAATCATTGTGTTGCATAAATAAAAAATTTATTTTTTTTATTTACAGCGATCAATAACCTAATGACTACGCTGACACTCAAGCACACGTTCAGTCGGAAGCTCCACAATGCAAGTCGGATCAGCGCTCGCTGACTATGTACTCGGATCTTGAATCTCACTTCATAGCACAATATTTCACATCAAAATAATGTGAAATAATGTGCTATGAAGGCAGTAGCTCTTTTGGCTAAGAGTTGTGGCTTGTGGCCAACAGTGACTAATGTGTGCATTCGATCAATTGAAATCCATTCTGTAGGTCTTATGTTTGGCTCTGATGTGCTAGCCCATAAGCACAAAAAGTGAGTGTGTTTAGCATTCTATTCACCCAATTTGAAAGTGAACGAGAACGTAACGAGACCATACTAGATGACAAAACGGTACGTACTAATGCACTACACCTGTAAACATCAACAGTCTCCAAAATCAGTATATCAAATATTTGTTCTTTGTTATATATGATCTACACACAGAGTGACTAGAGTGTTGGTTCTCCCCCTGCCCCCCCCCGCCCTCCCGAGCATTTAACTTCATTCTTCACCTTCACAAAAGTCTTATCACTCATTTTATATTTTATTATGATTTTTATTTTTTATTTAATGACACCATCTTTTCACTGTTTTTATTATCACATCTCTCAGGTCTAGGAGACTGGACAGCTCAGTTGGTCACTTTTTGTGATCATTGTGCTGCATTAAAAAAAAAAAAAAAATTAATCTTCTTTGTAAGATATAAGATTATAACAGACCTATAGAAATGATAAAAGTGTTTGTATTTGTATAAGTGGCTGTATTTGTACTTGTTGCATTTTTTTTTTTTTTTTTGTTAAAATAGCTTTTTTGAAACTTTAACAACACAATTTAATTTTTAAATTGTGCGCACACAATTTAATTTTTAAAATGCTTTTACAAAGCACAAAAACAACTGTCCATCACCTAAATAGCATCATCATCTACATGAGATAATCATAGGTGCTGACATCATCACATGACATTATAAGTGCTATAAATCTTATCCATTAAAGTCATAAAAAATTATAAAACTTTTATTTAGATTTTCTACTTTGTTGGATTTGGTTACTGATCGTCACAATAAGCATCACTAATTATGTAATACTGAAGTCAACATAGATGGGCAAAAACTTACATTAACTAACTGATTAGTTGTGAGTAGTATCTACTACTCCACAGATTTGAACAATTGTCAACAAATGGCATCAATCTATGAAAATTCTATGGGAGACCAAGAATTACAACTTCAGATACTGACATGATATGTCTTTTAGAGGCAAAGGACATACAGGTTTTAGACTTAAATTTTTATAACTGCTTCATATTGTGAATGCCTGCACAGTTTAAAGATGCTTTGCCAAGAACTTTGATCATACTGTGCTGCTATTTTCTCAAAAGAACACAAGAATTGACCTGTTTAAATGTGGCAATGCACCATGTTCTCAGACAAAATGCAAATTAAGCAGTTATGAGTTCACAGTCAATGTTTGTCCACCAAACTGAGTTATGAGTTCACAGTCAATGTAAGTCCACCAAACTGAGTTATGAGTTCACAGTCAATGTTTGTCTACCAAACTAAAGCTTTAATTCTTAATTGATTGTTTTTTTTATGTTTTTAATTTTTTTTTTTTATTTCTTAAAAATCACTTTCCATTAAGCACTATCCAACAATTATGATTTGGGGTACAATCACTGCTAACAATCATGGTTATTTACACCTTTTAAAACTAGGTGAATTCTGTCAGAATCTGTCAGTTTTATGAACTATTTAAACCAAATTAACTGTTGGATTAAATTGAAAGCAGAAATTTCTAAACAAAACTCAACTTCTCTAGAAGATCTGAGAAAAACCATAATAAAAATGAAGTGTCATAAAATACTGACTCAACGAACATGTAGTGAATATGAATAGTCCTCAACCTCTTGTTGCCTCAATGTTGCATAGAAGCTGTTATTGTCTCAATGCTATATAGAAGCTGTTCTAAAAGTTGGGTTAGCCCATACAAAAAAACATGATTTATACTGTAACTTATTCATATATGTTTTTTAAACTATTTTTTTTTTTTATAATAAATGCATATACTACCAAAATGTTTTTTTTATTATAAATAATAGGTGGTCAAATATTTTTTGCAAGATATTTTTTTTTTTTTTTTTTTTTTTTTTAACATTTTCACTTCCAACAAGGCTGCAAGCAACCACTATAAGAGTTGGAAGTTACTGGAAGAGAAAAGACTAAATCTGTAGAGCAAGATAACGATTGACTGATGACTTAAAAGATTGCAAATTATATGAATCAGGAAAGCAAGATGAAGGAAGCGAGTTCCAAAGAACTGATGTTCGAGGAAAAAAACTAGAAGAATAAGAGTTTTTGAAGCACTTAGGAACAGTCACAGAAAAAGGATGAGACTTAATTGAATGGCGAGTAACACGAGAATGAATTTTAGTAGATGGCACAAGGGACGCTAGCTCTTTAGAGCAGTGCCCATTATAGTATTTGTAGAAAAGAGAAAGAGAAGCAACATTACGACGATGTGACAAAGGTTGGAGATTGGCTGCCAGAGCAGGTCCAACTATGTTTACAATTCGTTTTTGCACCTTGTCTAAAAGAGAAAGAGCATCATTAGAAGATCCGCCCCAGATGTGGCAACAGTATTCCATACAGGGACGTATTTGAGATTTATAGAGATAGAGAATAGAATCTGGAGTAAGAAAGTGTCGAGCTCGATAAAGAGATGCAACCTTAGCAGATGCTAATTTTGCAATGGATTTGATATACGGTTTAAAAGAAAGATCAGAAGTAAGAGTTAATCCTAGAAGATGAATGGTAGATGACTCATCTAGTACATTACCATTCATAAATATAGGAAGATCTAAATTATTACGATAACGATTGGCCGAATAAAATTGAGTTTTATCTGAATTAAAGTTCACCAGCCACTGTGAGCCCCATGCTGTAGCAGAAGTGAGATCCTTTTCAAGCTCAGATACCCCCTCCAAGCAATCAGAGAGTGTAGGCTTCTTATCATGACAAGAGTAAATGGTAGTGTCGTCGGCGAATAATGCCACCTTAGATGTGAGAATATCTGGAAGATCGTTAATGTAAATTAAAAAGAGTATAGGGCCAAGGATTGAACCTTGAGGAACCCCTGAAGTTACAGGATGTGAAGAAGAGTGTTGTCCATCGAGGACAACTTTTATACTACGATTGGAAAGAAAGGACTCAATAATCTTAAAGACGTTACCAGCTACACCATAAGAAGAAAGCTTATGGAGAAGACCAGCATGCCAAACTTTATCAAAAGCTTTAGAAATGTCAAGTGCGATAGCCTTAACCTCTCCACCTCTATCTAATGCACGGTAAAACCTATCGGTTATTACTGTTAGCACATCAGCTGTAGAACGAGAAGACCGAAATCCATATTGATGATCAGAAAGTAAGTTATTTGATTCAAGATGAGAGATTAAGTGTTTGTTGATTAAAGATTCAAAAACCTTGCTTATGACAGGAAGAAGACTAATGGGATGGTAGTTAGATGAATCAGATCGCTCTCCGGAATTTTTGAAAATAGGGATAACAGATGCTGCTTTCCAGCATGATGGAAAACAAGACTCTGATAAGCACTTGTTAAATAGTTTAGAAAGTATGGATGAAAGCTCCGGAGAACACCTCTGCAAAACTACAACAGGAATGTTGTCAGGACCACAAGCTGTTGAAGAGTCTAAGCAGGAAATTACTTTAGATACAGAAGCTGAAGTGATGCGAATGTCAAGCAAGGGATCAACCTGTTTGACGGCTATGTATATCTGTCTCACATGCTTTCTTCTTGTTTTTATTAGAAAATAACTTGTTGAAGATTTGATCTTTTTGTAGCTAAGCCTCTCAGTTCATTTTGAACATATCACTTTTGTAAAACTTTGTGTACATTGCCGATGCCACATAAGCAACTCTATGTAAATACCTTTGGGTTGATTAGCAGGCAACTACATAACCTATTGCCTAATGTTTCTATGTTATCTACGAGTCTATACATAACCTATTGCTTAATGTATCATGAGCTATGTTTGACTCAAGTTCTTGCTAGTATTTTGAATCATTTTTTAGCTATTATTAGTATTTATAATTTATATATTATATAGTTACCTTTCACTGTTGCACTCGATTTCAAGTTGATTTGTTGGGTGAGAAATAACATTTTTTGTAGATCCTTGTGATACCATATCTGTAAACTTCTCTAAAGCTATTTGAAAATGACATTCCCCATTGATTAGGTACATCTATATATATATATATATATATATATATATATATATATATATATATATATATATATATATATATATATATATATATATATATATATATATATATATATATATATATATATATATATATATATATATATATATATATATATATATATATGTACTGCAGATAAAACTGCATTATATTCTAACTGCAGATAAAACTGCGTTAGGTTAGGTTAAGTTACTTTTTACTTTATTATCATTTACAATTACATTTTAATATCGTTACCCATATAGAAATATTCCATGAAAATTGATGAACAACTTAAAGAAATTTATTCAAAATCAATAAAATTCTATGAGACTTTATAGTTTAACCATATTTTTAAATCATTTGTGTTTCATAGTTACCCCATGGGTCTTCATGTTTACCTCATGGATCCCAAATATTAATCTATGAGTTCCAATAAATTTCCCATGGATCTTAATATTATTTCACAGCTTTCAACTATTTAAACCATGGTAACATATTTTTTGTTATGTAACATGACTAATAATGTTACAATGGATTTAAAATTTTTACCTGTTATCTGGGACATATTGGTACATTGACGGAACTAGAGATGATAGCTTCTTTGAGCAGCGACCATGATAGTAATTGTACAAAAGAGAAAGAGATGTAACTTTACAACAATAGGAAAGAAGCTCAAGCTTAGCAGATAGAGCATGTCCAACTACATTTACAATGCATTTTTGGACCTTGTATAGAAGAGAAAGAACATCATTAAAAGAACCGCTTAAATATGACAACAGTATTCCATACAGGGGCAAATAAGAGATTTGTAGAGGTGGAAATTAAAATTAGGAGTAATGGGGAGCACAATAAAGAGAAGCAACCTTAGCAGATGCTAATTTAGCAATTGATTGCATATATGGTTTCCATGTCAGTAGTAAATAATAATCTAAGAAGATCTAATAATGAGGACTAAGCGAGAAGATTGCCATTCATTAGCATAGGAATGTTGACCATATTGTGATAGTTGTTTGCAGTAAATAACTGAGTTTTGTTGGAGTTAAAATTTACAAGCCACTGCCAGCCCCAAAATACTACAGAAGTGAGATCAGATTTAAGATCAGCTGCTTGTTCTAAGCAATTAAAAAAAGAAGACTTTTTGTCAAGACAGAAATATAAAGTTGAGTTGTAAGCAAAAAGAACTACTTTAGATGCAAGGTTGTTGAGAAAATCATTAAAAAGAAATGATTTGATAATCTCAAAAACTTTCTAGAGATACACATATGAAGCAAGCTTATGGAGAGGACCACAATGCCAAATTTTTTTGAAAGTTTTAGATATGTCAAACCCAATAACCCTAGCCCTAGCCTTTTTATTGTGTATTATCTGCCTCCAATAATACACAATAAAAACTTTCAGCAGTTAGCAAATCAGCCTTAGAGCAAGATTGAAAACTTTGATTGTCTGACACTAAGTTATTTGACTCATGATGGGATGTAAGAAACTATTTGACTAAAGACTCAAAGACCTTGCTAATAATAGAAAGGAGACTGATCGGAAAAAAATTGGAGGGGTCAGAAAGAATAGATGATATTTTCCAGCAGCTAGGAAAAAAAGACTCAGTCAAGCACTTATTAAATAGTTTAGAGAGAATTGAAGAGAACTCTGGAGAACAATTTTGTAAGATTATCACAAGAGTGTTGTCATAGAATAACTAATTATATAGCGTGTGTATGACAAATGATTGGGGTGTATATAAAATTGTTAATAACTATTGTAAAGATAATAATAATAATTATTATGTAACATCAAAATATAATATATGCAAAAAATACATATATAGATACAAAAATAAAATGACTTATAATATAATGTAAGAAATATATTTAAAATAAATAAAAAAACATTAGAATAAATAAAGTATGAGAAATGAAATTTTTAGAACCTCTATTATACAAAACACAAAATTATAGTATAAAAATTAAATAAAATATACAAAAAATATATAGGTACTTACTATTTACACATTTCTAAACACACATTTTATGACCACAAGCCGTAGAAATCGACTATATGACTTGAGCAATCAAAACATGAGTGAATTAACTGGTTTGAACAATGAATTAACCGGTTTAATTGGAATGGAATAAAGAAAACAGCCATAAGATTCAAAAATTGAATTAAAAGAAAAGTTCTTTGCAATTCACTCTGCTTCATCCTAGGAGAGATGAGATCAGTCCCATGAATGAGAAGGAATGTTAGATCTACCCTTTTTAATGACGTTACTGATGATTTTGCAAAAGTCTCAAGACTTTTTTCTAGATTCAGTGAACTGGGAATAATAGAGCTCAGCATAAGAAAATCCATTTTTACATTGATTTCTTGTAATAATAAATGTTTGTTCTAAAAAGAGTTGTTGTTTTGAATAAGATGATTTTTATTTTTAGAAAAATTATTACAATTAGATAAAGCAGCTGCACTAGAAGGTGAAAACCATGGAGTAGAATGAGGCTTGATTTGGAACAGATTAAAGAGCCTATATACTCAGAGAGCAGACATACAGAAAATACGGAAAAACGGCGACTATGTTTTTGCCAAACTAGAGTATGACATTCGCGAATTCAAGTAAAAACAATCGAATGAAAAAAACAAACAAATGAGCACAATAATATTTTAAACAAAAATGTATTTAAAAAAATTAAACCTTTTTATGTTTTATTTTTTCAAAATTATTTTTCGACAAAATTATTTATTTGAGAAATACCTTTAAAAAAAAACACAGCAAAAAAGTAGTTGCAATCAATAAGTAACTTGAAAAAAGCTTTACAATTTATTTTATAAACTAGTTGAACCTAAACCTTTAGTGCCAATGCATGCATTGCCATACTCTTGCTGCCAAGTTCACAAGAACTTTTTTTAGTTTTTTTTTTTTTTACATAATAAACGCTTTTTTTTAAGGCTAAATATTTTTAGTCTGAATGTTATAAACTTGTTTTCTAGCTCCAATTTAATTTGATGACAATTAGGATGCAAAGTTAGACTTTTAATTTGTTCCTCAAAATTAATTTTCTCTAAAAGAATAGTATTACAATTCTTTTGGGAATTAAGGTATGGCTCAAATGATCTGAAGATTAGCTCCATTTGTAAAAAGAATGAAATGTTGTTTCATTAGCAAAAAATAAAGTTTGTGCTCTTTGTCTGTAACCCACTTTGTGCTCTTTGTCTGTAACAAACTTTGTATGATCAGCATTAACTCTACTTTTAGAAACTAGAGATTCTTTTTCAATTTTTTTAACTCTAAAAATTATGTAACCTGCAATATTAAACAAAGAATTTTGCTCAGCATTACTTAAGATTAAGCTAGAGGTTTTATCCCAATTTTGGGTAACACAATGCACTCTCTTTGCTGTGGCTTATGCACCTTACTATTAACTATATCAAGAAAACCAGGTAAAAGTTGACGATCATCTATATCATAACTGCCATTGGATGATTTTTTCAAGTATTTGGCAACGCAAATAAGTTTCAACTTATTTTTAAATTGAAGAGCAGTAGGAATTACTTGTTTTCCACGTACCAGGGAAAAAACATTCTCCAGGCAATACTGAGTAAATCGTGATATCATTAGAAAAATTATTTTTTAGAAGAAACTTATTTTGCAAGTTATTAACTAATGTTGTTGATAATATAACACCAGATTGAATAGGTTTCCACCTTATTTTTCCAGTTTGGCCTTATATTTTTAAACCACGGAGTATCTCTATGACTTCATTTAAAAAAGTTATTGTTTCATTGTAAACTTTGTTATTTTTCATGCTAAGAGCCATAACTGGGTTTTGTGAAGTCATTAATGTAAACCATTTATCAACAATTCCAATAAACCAAGCAGTTGTGAGTATAGAATCATCTTTTATTTCATTTGCAATAAATTTTAATTGACAACTTACATCATGGTTCATTACAGATGTTGCTCTCGATACTTTCATTTTGTTGAAATGTTTTTCATCAAGATGTTCAGGTGTAAGCTTGTAAGCAAACTTTAAATCTATACCTTCTTGAAAGTCTACAAGCTTGTTAAGGTGTTTTGAATCTATAACTAGCAATTTAAGTTTATATTTTTCTTGAATCTTAGCTGTTATTATAAAATGTTTGTTACATAAAAGAGATGTTCTTATATACTTTAATAAATGTGGCACATCTGCTAAAAAATCAATTGTACAAGTAGGGTCACATGGGTGTTTAATTGAACTAGAAATACTTTTAGTACAGCTAATATTAAAAGATCTCCACATTGCCTGGTTAATGGCACCCATATCAGAAGTAACACTATTAACTTTTAATCCTATTTTATCAGAATTAGAATCATAGATAAGCACGGCATTTAGCTATGTAGTTGTCTTAGTCCTGTTAATTAACCCAAAGTCATAATGTGTGTATATATATATATATATATATATATATATATATATATATATATATATATATATATATATATATGAGTATATATAAATATATGTGTATATATATACATATATATATATATATATATATATATATATATATATATATATAATAATATATATATATATATAATAATATATATATATATATATATATATATATATATATATATATATATATATATATATATATATATATATATATATATATATATATATATATTATATATATATATATATATATATATATATATATATATATATATATATATATATATATATATATATATATATATATATATATATATGTATATATATATATATATATATATATATATATATATATATATATATATATATATATATATATATATATATATATATATTTACTAAAAAAATTTAAATAGTACTAGAGACCTTTAAGTATTAATCATCAGTAATACTATTGCAAATGTAATTATCACAATTTTGATATATGTAAATAGTTGTATAATAGAAATATTCAATTGCAGTTTTGTAACTATGAGTTACCATTGTTATTTTATTAAAAAAGGAAGTATTAGTTGAAGGTGACATGTTTTTGTTTATAAAGATAATTTTCATAGGTCAACATATTATTTTTATTTCTTAGTTCGAAAAAGACAAAAAGCTGAAAGAATGGCTGCATAGTTTTTTTGTGTATATATAAAGGGTATATTCTAGACCGTTTTCAACAGCATTTACCATATTTGGGTGCCGCCCAAGTTAAAACTTGAGTATCTTTTTATTTTTTTATTGTTTTTCACTGCAAATATTGTTTAGAAAAATATATATTTAGTAGAAAATCACGAATCAAACTTAAATTATTACTCTGTTCTTTTAAGAAAATTAAAAACATATATATTTATTATTAAGCACTTTAACTTGTAGAATACATTTTTTGTGAAAAAATTATTTGTGTATATATCAAAATTACATAACATTAATTTCATAACTTTATGCTCATTTTGACAATATATATGTTAAAATGAAGGTTCCAGGGCCTTTTAAATTGCAATTTGAAGTCCAATATTTATGTAAGAAAAAAAATCTATTAGAATTTTTTCTTGAAAATGTTTTTTTTTTTTTTTTTTTCTACACCAACAGAAATATTTCTTTAATTTTTTCAGAATTAGTTTACTTGTGTCATAAATACTAAACCCTGGTTTTGTATCCAAAGTAAAATTTGTTCAAGTTCTCCATTTTAATCAATTATTCATATCTAAATAATTTCTTGGTGCAGTGGATGTTTGTGATTCAAATTTTTCTCTTTCTTTTTCACAAATTACATATCTATAAAACATATCTAGATTAGGATAGAATTCTTTTTAAAATCATTTTTTGCTTTATTGCATTTCTAGTTATTGTTAAAAACAATAACTAGCTATAAAATCTAAATCTGACCTAAATTTATTTACGATTCAATTTTAATTACGATTTGAATTTACGATATGAATTTCAAAAATAAAAAGTCTTAGATTTTTTCAAGCTGATATTTGATATATTTAGCAGTGACTACACATATGTAATGTTTGTATATCCAGATTTTTCTTTAAAAATGTTGAGAAAAAAATTTTAGTTGTAAAGGTTTCTTAATATCTTCTTAATATTTTTAACATGTATTGAAGGCTGTCAATTAATTTTTATAAGATTTTTTAGGTTTAAATAAAATGTGGCATCAATATAAATGCAATATGGCATTAACTAAATTTATATTTATAATTGTATTAATTTAAAAATCAATACTTTTGAATACTTTTAAATCTTGTTTTCCTGATTTTGTCATTTTTTTGCCGTTTAATTCCAGAATAAAATCTATAATGGCACATAATGGTCGTGTTTGACATCATTGTGACATTAAAAGATTCATTAGTGAATTTTTTTTATCTGTTAACACTTTTATAATGCAAATAAGATTTTGATAACTCTAAGGTATTCATCAGTTATGGCAGTGTGGTGTTCATCAGTTATGGCAGTGTGGTGTTTTATAAAAGAAATGGATTCATTAAATATTCAAGAAAAAAAAAATCAAAAACTTTAAATCTGTAGAGTTTTGTTTAATAAAAATTATAAATGTTTACAATTTTAATAAATTAGATAGAAGAACAATATTTTTTATTTAGAATTAAACTTCTTTAAGGTCATTAAAAGCGATGAATGATAACGCTTTGGCAATACACACATAAACACACATATACAATTCAAGGCTTAAAATTAAACAAGAGAGATAACACCACTCACACAAACATATACTTCATATATATAAATGATACATAAAAACATATATGATGAAACATATATAAAACTACATACCTGACATCTCCATGGAAGTTCAATATGTGATAATACCCTTAGCTTCATACGCTGTTGCTTTAGCTTTAAAAAATGTAAAAATTTTGGTAGAACATCTTTGAAAGCAGCCTAAAACAACGAATAAAAATTCATAAAAACTAAATGAGGATAACCATTATCATATTCATATCTCAGAAATATCTGGCTGACAGCTTTTATATCAGAAATGTCTGGCTGACAGCTTTAATATCAGAAATGTCTGGCTGACAGATTTAATATCAGATTAGCATCAGTTTACTTCTGAGCCGATGTTAACCTGATAGCTCTCTTTGAACCTTTTCAACAAAGTCCAGTAGAGATTGGATTTTGTTGAAAAAATTCTGGTTAGCGAGTTGTTTTAAGAAATTTGCAACAAATTTCAAAAAATTTAGAAACTAGAAAACTTTTTTTCTAGTTCTTGAAAAGTCGGAATTAAAATTTTTTTGTTTTTTTTTCTGTAAAAATTATCTAGTTTGACAAACTTCGATAAATAAGTTTGTTAAGTTTGATAGAAAATAATAGAATGAAGTAAAAACAGGTGGAATTTTTGCAATTCTCTCTAACTTATAAATATATATTTAATTTCAACTTTTTTAAATATGATTTTACAACAGGCAGCTGTAACTATTCTTTTTTCAAATTCTTTTGTTTAAATATTATTTGACTTATATACAAGTACATACATAACATTAACATACAAGTACATACATAACATTAACATACATGTATATACATAACATTAACATACAAGTATATACATAACATTAACATACAAGTATATACATAACATTAACATACAAGTATATACATAACATTAACATTATAAAGTTGTAACTAAAAACTATTTTCTATTTTTATGACCCATGTATAAGACTTTTTGACTTAAAAATTTGACATAAATTTCTTGACTTATACGCAAGCATATAGGGTAAGTAAAAATCTAAAGAAATTTTATAAAATAGTATAGTACAATATATAAACTATAAAAATAGTATAGTACAATAAAATTTGGTCTGATTCAACTAAGTTTAGTTAGAGAATTTTCTCATTTTATTAATTTTGCTTTAGTTTTTTCTACAAAAACTATTTCAAAAACTTTTTATTTTTTATGATCAACTAATACTGTTTACAAAACATTTTGTAATTTTAAAAATAAAATCAACAATCAAAGAAAATAAATGAATTCATTAATTATTAGGTCATTTTTGTTTAAGATCTCATAATGTGAAGCAAAAAAAGTTTTATCCATAAAACTTTTTTTGCCTTAATTAATGTAGATAGGTTTTAGGCACCAAGGTGCTTTTTTTCTTTTATATCTAAATTACAAGTGTTTTTATAATGTTTTAACTATTTTTCGTAACATTGTTATTGGCATTTAAATTTTCGAATATCTTTGACCAGTACATAATACTGTTAAAGTGCTTATTAATTTCATCATAGTTTCTTTTGTGTTTTTCCACCTGACTGTTTAATTGATCCTAATGGTGGATAATGTTCTAGCTTACATATTTGCATAATATTTTCTGTTATTACTAAAAGACATTAGTTTCAGTTTTATCATCCAATTGAGAAAAAAAATCCAATTAGAGAAAAAAAGAATCCAACTAGAGAAAAAGAAAATCAATTGCTTTGGATGAGCAATTAAAAGTTGTAGGGTACAGTAAAAAATTATTAAAATAACAAAATAGTTAATTGATTTCAAAAAATATTAATAGATTTCAGCATTATTTTTTTTACAAAAATAATTTTTATTTTATTTTTTAGGGAAGTTATTCCTTCAAATAAGGATTTTGTTCTGTGTCCCTGCCTTCATCCTGTTTTTAAGTCAGCCAATACACTCAGTGACAACTTCTCTAAATAAAATGTGAGAGTAATGCATTTTATACTCATCAGCATTTACAAATTTGTTAGCTATCTTGCACACTTAAAAAAAATATCATTATGAACCATCAGCTGGAATCAGTAGGATGTTTTGCAAAAAGTTATTGGAACAGCTAATGCGCAGGCCTAATCTTCATTGTCACTTTTTAGCGGCTGGATAGTTCAGTTGGTTAGAGCATCAAATCAGTTGTTAAAACCTGGATTGTTGCGCAATACTAGTTTAAGGCACTGTTATTGACCAAGATGCAAAAATGGTGTCAATAACGGATGCTGTGATTATTTTCTTCATGACTATTTGTAGATGTTCCTATGCCAACAATATCTTCATAAAAAGTAAATAAACAAAGATAAAAAGTAAATAAACAAAAGTAATATAGATAGAAAATACACCAAAAAAAAAAAGATCTAAAATATTAACTTTACTTCAGTATTCTGAAAAGCCTCAATGAAAAATAGCCACATTATGTTCAATTAATCAATCTACAGTTACCCAGATCAAGAAGCATTACTTTGCAACAGCTTTTTACCATTAAGAAAAGGAAAATGTGGTCGAAAACCTAAGTGAAAGATGACTGATATCTGATACTGAAGAGTATTTAAAAATCCAAAGAAGACAAGTGACCAATTAATGAATGAATTAACTATGCGTGACATCCATGTTTGCTCAAGTACTGTGCAGAGGAGGTTGATAGCTGTTAAAAGGTTTGTCAAAAACCTTCTAAAAAACCATTAGTTACAGATGCCAAGAAGAAGAAGAGTCTCCTGTGGGCAAAGGAATATAAAAAGTGGACTAAAAAGGTGAAAGGTACAACAAAATATAGTGGTTAAGTTTACAGCTATTTTATTTATTACATTTGTATAATCATATTGTTTAAAAAAATTATGTTATTAAATTAAAGAGACTGTTACTTTATTTATTTAATAACAAACTTGATAATTTTTAACTTATTTATTTCTTGATTGCTATTTATAATAGCATTATAAATAGCTCATTCTTACAAGAGTCTCTTAAACAACAAGTTGCTTCTTGTTGTTGAAGAGACTCTTGTATGAATGACTCTTGTATGAACAACACTCAAGAAGCAACTCTAGAGTTATAGATCTCATTCATGCAATTTATGACCAAACAAAACTTGAAACTATCACAGAATTAGATTCAATAAAAATGAATGGGAAAAAATCTCTTATCACTTAACTAGTATCTCAAAGACAAAAAAATTTGAATGCTGCAACTGTTGCTGCAACAAATAATGGCGTTGCTGCAACAAATCATGGCGTTGCTGCTAGAACAAAATTTAGCAAACGATCAAGTTTTTTTTTTTAACTATTCACCACCCCAAGGCCGAGAAGAGCACTACAGTCAAGAAGGGAATTTTTGTTTTTGTGGTTACAACCCTTTCTCAACTCTATAATTCCGAAACACAAACCTCAACAAAGAAGGCCCCTGCGCTGAGAAACAAGTTGAGCATGGTACTACCAGGGAAATGGTGGGGATCAAGCTCAGAACTTCTCGCTTATAAGGCGAGCGCTCTACCACTACTGCATCTATAATTAATCAACTATGCTATTCAAACACAATCCATTAATCAACTATGCTATTCAAACACAATCCATTAATCAACTATGCTATTCAAACACAATCCATTAATCAACTATGCTATTCAAACACAATCCATTAATCAACTATGCTATTTAAACACAATCCATTAATCAACTATGCTATTCAAACACAATCCATTAATCAACTATGCTATTCAAACACAATCCATTATTCAACTATGCTATTCAAACACAATCCATTAATCAACTATGCTATTCAAACACAATCCATTAAGCAGGTACTGATGCACGAGAACTGGTTGAAGCTGAAGCCAGAGTAAATATTTTAGGTGAAGAATCAGAATTTGAAGATAAAGACGAGTATGAAAATTATTATATATGTAACCAAGAACATTCTGTTTTGTCTTACAATTACAAACAATCAGTTTCCCAAATCATAAAAATTTGTAAGTTCTTTCAAAAATCTTCAGTAAGTAAAAAGTAAGAAAAAAATTTATTCATTAACAAAAAAAAAAAAAAAAAAAAAAAAAAAAAAAAAAAAGAATTAAATTTAATTCTTGACTTCAAAACAAGGTGGAATAGTAAAGTGAAAATGAAGAACTTGTGGTTTTAGCACAAGTTCTTCATTTTCACAACATTCGGAATTTCATAAAGACTTAGAACCAATTGGAATTGTTGAATAATAATTGTTTTGCATAAAAAATAATAATTTGAATAAAAAAAGACAGAATTTGAATTTTAGATAGCAATTTCCTTATAAAATGCAATCATTTATTTTAGCGCAACAGTCACTGATTTTAGCGCAACAGTCACTGATTTTAGCGCAACAGTCACTGATTTTAGCGCAACAGTCACTGATTTTCGCGCAACAGTCACTGATTTTTTTTCTAGTGCTTGAGATTATATTTTAAATATATAAATGGCTAACAATTTGTTGAACTCATAATATAAGTTATTTTATACTGCAAGAATTGTTTTGTTTTTAATGCAGACTTTTAGCATTATAAATGTGAATATAAATATTACATAATTATAATGCAAAACATGGCAAGAGGTTTCATTATTTATTTTTTTTAGTAGTGATTTTTTTTTAAGATTTTATTATATTTATTGTTTTAAAAGTTTTTATTCAAGTTTATTTTTTATAATAGAAAAACTGCAAAACTTTTTATAATAGAAATAGTAGAAAAACTGAAAAAAAAAACTGAAAAACTTTTTTAAAGTTATTGCAACAACAACAACAACAACAACAACCAATTAAAATGCAAATCTTTTTAATTAGATTGAGCTAACTGATGTTACTCAAGTATAATAAAACTATTATACTCTAAATATAATAAAATTATTATACTCAAATGACATATTAAAATTATAAAACTCTAAATTGTATTAATAAAATACAAAATTATTTAACTGATAAAGTATAAAATTATTGCACTCTTAATTATTGAATAATTATTTTTATTTTTTGTGATGAATTATATATTGATAAAATGAATGAAATAAATTAGTTTCAATTCAAGTAAAATAAAAAAATGTAATGTTAAAAAAAATACAATTAAATGTTCTACTGAAAAATAAAATATTAACATTGTGGAATTTTTAATTGTTGTAACAGCTCTTAAAATTCCTGCATTCTATTACAATAAGAAATTATAAAACATTTTTTATAAGCAGTAAAAACTTTAATAGCTCTTTGTTTGTCAAAGTTTTTATCAAATAAGTAAAGTTGTTAATAAACAAATGGGTAACTAGTGTAATAAAGTTTTTCGAAAGAATTTTTTAATAACAAGATGAATGACACTCATTATGCATATATTCTTGTAACATCAATGTTACAAGCATATGCTTATAACAAGTATAAAATCAAATTTTGTATTTGTAAAAATCGAAAGCTCTATTAAAAAGCTGTTTAAAGGAGCAGCTTGCAAATAAAAGAAAAAAAAATAACTTTTTAAAATATGAAAGTATATTAATAAAATGAATAAAAGAGTTTGAATTAATTTGAGAATTAAAATAACATTTTTTTTTGCTTATCATATACAATTATTTTACGTATTTTGTTGTATTGTTTGTCATACTAAGTTGTTATACATACTAAGTTGTTGTCCGTTCTTATTGTTGTTATACTTTAATCTGTTCTTTTAGTTTTTAAGTTGTTTTGAGAAGAATCAACACAAAATTTGAGAAGAAAAAAAGTTCTTTATAATTATTATATGATACAATACTAAAAAGACTTTTTTTTACAGCATTATTACAATCGCCTTGAAAATTAATATTATTTTAAAATATTACTATAACCACCTTGAAATTTAATATTTTTTTAAAATGTTATTACAATCACCTTGAAATTTAACTTTACTGTAGATTCTTGTTCTTTTGTCTGATTGGTGAGTTTATTTTTTTTGCACAAATCTGATCTCTTAATAACATTTCTAAGTTTATTTGTTTGATGAGGTTTTTTTATATGTTTGTTTTCATTTTTCTGAATTTTTTTTTCATCTTTTTTTGCATCACCATTATTATCTGTGACCTGAAAACAAAATAAAAATACCCAAGATATAATAGAAATTTAAATCAGTCATTGGAATAATAAAGATGTAATAAATTAAATAAAAACCAACAAGTAATATAAAAACTACAACAAAACAACCTGCAAGTCATCTTTCATTTCAACACATGATTCATTTTCGTTGGCAATTAGAAATTTTAAATTTCTTCTAAAAAAAATTTAACAACGTTAGTAATAATAAATAAAAAAACAAAAACAAAGCTAGTAATAATTAATAGATCAATTAACAAGAACAGTTCTATTATTAGATATTAAAATAAATTCAAATTAAAAAAAACCTATATAACTAAAAGAATGAAAAAAACAAACATAAAAGAATGAAAAAAAAAAATTAATTCATACATCTTCAACAAACTTAGTGTCTCTTCGGTCCATTTGATAACATTATTAAATGATCTTTCATTTAAAGCTTTTGAAATGACTCCAACAAAATTTTCTAAGAAATCTGCTCGTTTCTTGAACTTAAATACTATAATATGACAACTTGAATTATTTTAATTTATGTTAGTAAAAGATAAAATAAAAAACAGATTTCATGTCTTGAGATAAAAGATAAGTGATAAAAGAAAAGGTAACTTCAAATGTCAAGATTTTATGTCTTGAGATAAAAATTACATCAAATGTATTTTATTAATCAAGCTTTTAAAAACATCTATTTACAAACATCTTTATTTTTCAAGCTTTTAAAAACATCTATTTACAAGCATCTTTCAACTTCAGTTTTTATGCAATTATTTAATTATTATTTAATTATAATAACAAATAATTATTTAACTAAAAATTGCCTCCTTTACATAAGGTCTCAATATTATGCAAGATTTTTTAGTTAAAAACCATTTTGAAAAACCATTGAAAAGTAATTGTAAACGCAATTTTGATTAAACTTTAAAAAAGTTTAATCAAAATTGTGTTTTTTAAAAAGTTAACTAATTGATAATGTATTTTAAGTTCTGCATTCCATACTGATGCTTGAATTACAAGTTTTCAGATCATAAAAGTTCCATTGCAATAAAACTGAATGAAATTAATTGTTTATGAGTATCTCTAATCAAATTAAACTATAACAAAATTTAGTGCAGTTCATAATCTGGATTGGACATATATAGTCAAGCTTACATTATGTTGCTGAAAATTGAAGCTGGTTCAACAGTTTCAATAAGTGTTTTTATATATTTCTAAAAATTATCACTCTGCTTCTTAACCAAAAAAAGAGTAAGAAATAAAGATATCTTTTTTTAAACAAGTATACAAAGTAATACAATTAGAAAAAAAACATTTAAAAATAATATAAAATTCAACTTTATGAAGACAGGAGAAAGGTCCTAAGCATTGATGTTCAATGAAAAAAAATTATTGAACAAAACTTTTTTGAGCATGAAGGAGCATGAAGTAGCAGCTAGAGTACAAGGATTTAAATTCACAAGTCTTGTCAAGTCTTGCTGAAAGACAAAATTGTGTTTTAATAGATAGAATAATAGTTAAGAACTTAGTTTTAAGAAACTTAAAACCATACTTTAAAACCACCTTGCTTGAGCAACAACTAATAGTAATATTTGTAGAACACAGAATGAGAAGCAAATTTACAACAAAGGTACACAAGCTTGAGCATTGCAGGTAGAGCAGGTCCAACCACATAAGAAATCTGCTCGTTTCTTGAACTTTAAAGTCTTATATAATATTTAAATGCTTTTGTCATACAAGGACAGAGAAGAAATTTATAATGCTATAGAATGAAAGCAGTAGATAAGTTAAAAAATTTCATGTTCTATTAAAGGAGGCAACTTTACCAGATAATAATTTTGTAATTGATGTATATATGGTTTCAAGAAGTCATTATGAAACAATTAAATCAAAATGCAAAATAGTGGAAAAATTTAGTAAAAGTGTCATTTATCAGGATATCAGCATTATTGTATTAATCCTTAGATGCATTTTTAACTAAACAAAACTTCTTTTCGTTTGGTTTAAAATTAACCAGCCACTGGAGCCATTTAGGCTGCCATAAATGTGAAAACAGATTCAAGATTGACTTTCTGTTCGAAGCAATGAAAAACTTATGAATTTTATCGACTGGAGATTTTGCAGCTAAATATTGTTTAAAAAAAAAAATGTTGGTTCAAACCTTTATGCTTTGGAAATTTCATCAGGTTCAAACCTTTATGCTTTGGAAATTTCATCAGGTTCAAACCTTTATGCTTTGGAAATTTCATCAGGTTCAAACCTTTATGCTTTGGAAATTTCATCAGGTTCAAACCTTTATGCTTTGGAAATTTCATCAGGTTCAAACCTTTATGCTTTGGAGATTTCATCAGGTTCAAACCTTTATGCTTTGGAAATTTCATCAGGTTCAAACCTTTATGCTTTGGAAATTTCATCAGGTTCAAACCTTTATGCTTTGGAAATTTCATCAGGTTCAAACCTTTATGCTTTGGAAATTTAGATAAGAAAAAATGATGGTTCTAACCATTATGCTTTAGAAATTTAGATAAGAAAATCAAAATTATCTATAGCAAAAGATATAAATAAATTTTTTGAAATAGACATTGATTATTATGTTCAAAAAGTATAAAGAGCAGGGAGAAGAACATAAATTTTTTAAATAGGGTTGTATTAACAACCCCATCTGATCCCTGTCTTAATGGTTGTTATTTCAAAATTAATTTTTTTAATATACAAAACTTGATGTTTTTTGTTTTTTTTAAAATGGGAACTGATAAAAAAAAAAAAAATCCAGTCAAAAAAACTTCAGAATGATGTCAAAAAAATTCAGAATGAAGACCTTTCTTAGAGAGCGCTATGGTACTATAAAATTTTAAAGAATTTAACAGCTTTTTTACAAGCCACAAAAGTTTCAAATTATTACAGCAATGTGTTTCTGGTGTACAACAAAAGTTTCAAAATGTTTCAACAATGTATTTTTGGCATACAACAGATGTTTCAAAATGTTTCAACAATGTATTTTTGGCAGACAACAGATGTTTCAAAATGTTTCAACAATGTATTTTTGGCAGACAACAGATGTTTCAAAATGTTTCAACAATGTATTTTTGGCAGACAACAGATGTTTCAAAATGTTTCAACAATGTATTTTTGGCAGACAACAGATGTTTCAAAATGTTTCAACAATGTATTTTTGGCAGACAACAGATGTTTCAAAATGTTTCAACAATGTATTTTTGGCAGACAACAGATGTTTCAAAATGTTTCAACAATGTATTTTTGGCAGACAACAGATGTTTCAAAATGTTTCAACAATGTATTTTTGGCAGACAACAGATGTTTCAAAATGTTTCAACAATGTATTTTTGGCAGACAACAGATGTTTCAAAATGTTTCAACAATGTATTTTTGGCAGACAACAGATGTTTCAAAATGTTTCAACAATGTATTTTTGGCAGACAACAGATGTTTCAAAATGTTTCAACAATGTATTTTTGGCAGACAACAGATGTTTCAAAATGTTTCAACAATGTATTTTTGGCAGACAACAGATGTTTCAAAATGTTTCAACAATGTATTTTTGGCAGACAACAGATGTTTCAAAATGTTTCAACAATGTATTTTTGGCAGACAACAGAAGTTTCAAAATGTTTCAACAATGTATTTTTGGCAGACAACAGATGTTTCAAAATGTTTCAACAATGTATTTTTGGCAGACAACAGAAGTTTCAAAATGTTTCAACAATGTATTTTTGGCAGACAACAGATGTTTCAAAATGTTTCAACAATGTATTTTTGGCAGACAACAGAAGTTTCAAAATGTTTCAACAATGTATTTTTGGCAGACAACAGATGTTTCAAAATGTTTCAACAATGTATTTTTGGCAGACAACAGATGTTTCAAAATGTTTCAACAATGTATTTTTGGCAGACAACAGATGTTTCAAAATGTTTCAACAATGTATTTTTGGCAGACAACAGATGTTTCAAAATGTTTCAACAATGTATTTTTGGCAGACAACAGATGTTTCAAAATGTTTCAACAATGTATTTCTGGCAGACAACAGATGTTTCAAAATGTTTCAACAATGTATTTTTGGCAGACAACAGATGTTTCAAAATGTTTCAACAATGTATTTTTGGCAGACAACAGATGTTTCAAAATGTTTCAACAATGTATTTTTGGCAGACAACAGATGTTTCAAAATGTTTCAACAATGTATTTTTGGCAGACAACAGATGTTTCAAAATGTTTCAACAATGTATTTTTGGCAGACAACAGAAGTTTTAAAATGTTTCAACAATGTATTTTTGGCAGACAACAGATGTTTCAAAATGTTTCAACAATGTATTTTTGGCAGACAACAGATGTTTCAAAATGTTTCACAATGTATTTTTGGCAGACAACAGAAGTTTCAAAATGTTTCAAAAATGTATTTTTGGCAGACAACAGAAGTTTCAAAATGTTTCAACAATGTGTTTTTGAAAGTCTTTGAATTTAGAAAGTAATAGCTCAAAAGAAAAAAAAAAATTTTGGATGAACATATTGGTCATCCATTAAAACATTATTAGATATAAGATAGCCATTAGAGATAATTTTATTTTAAACTACCAAAAATATTTTAAAATAAAATTCAACCTTCATTGTATGCTTCTAGACTTGTCATATTATCCAAATCAATTTTAAAGATAATTGAATCTTCACCTCCATTGAATAACAGATCTTTTTCTAAATGATAATTTTAAAAAAGGAATTTATAAAAATACTTTGAATATTTAATATAAGTTAATAGTTAAAGTCATGTTTATGCTTTTTTATAATATTATTTAAAAAAAAAAATAAACAAATAGGTTTTCGTAAAATAATTTCAAACAATATTTTGTTAAAATTTTTGCATATGTTTTAAATCAACTTTTAACATGAAAAATACAAACCTTGATTTGAAAGTTTTAAAGCCAACAATTCAATAGTATGTAGCTTTATCTCCCTTGTATAAAATTCTTTTAATTCACAACTAACACTTAACCTTTTCCTAACTTTTTGATGCAAGTTCACTTTGTTGACTAAAAATTATTGCAAAAACATTAACATATATTTCAAAATATTGAAAAATAAAAATAAATAAGATCACATACTTTAATAATATCAATTTTTTTGAGTGTTGTAAATAATATTATATAATGATAAAATATAATAAAACAAAACTATGAAATTATAATAAAAAGTATAAAATAAGGACCTGAGACAACTGAATCTAAGGCATGACCATTTGATAAGATATTAGAACAAATATTTTTACCCAACTGCAATACACTGATGGCGGCTGATTCACTTTTAAGTGACACAAGAATCTAGATTTAAAAAAAATAAATTTCTGAACTCAAAGTCTTTTTCCTCAGTCTTTAGTTTAAAATGTTTTATAACTGACACAAATTAACCTCTTGTATCAGAAAATACAGCTCACTTTAATGGCCAGTTAGAATATATAGATTTTTTATAAGAAAAACTTGTCTGAACATAAAATAAAAACATACTTTGGCAGTATAATTAGTGAGACAAATGATCATCATTCGAAGAGTATCTGAATTAAAACTCATATACTTTAAAACATTCTTTAGTTCTTGTAAAATTGCAAATAAAAACTCTATGATCTGAAAGAAGGTATGATTTATATTCAAAAATAAAAAACAAAAAATTTTAAAGAAATAAAAATTAGCACAAATATGAGATATACATATGTACACTACCGTCCATAATTATTCGAATGGTCATACTTTTCAAAATTATCAAATATGTTATTATGAGAGAAACTGAAAACAAATATTACCTGAAACGCATGCTATTTTACTTTAAATATTAAATTAATTAATATCCATTAAATTAAGTCATAGTTTACTTTTATCTATGTAACCCCTTTTCATGGCAATAAGGGCTTTCCATTTTCTTGGCATTCTGCATAGCAACTTTTCCAATTTTTCAAAGTCAATTTTATGCCACTCAATACTAATTTTTTATCAATTCTTTTGGACTGTTTGAAATTAATTTTTTTATATTTCTTTTTAATTCATCCCATAAAAGTTCAATAGGAAAAAGATCTGGTGATTGGGGAGGCCAAATCATTTTCTTCAATATTTGATCGTTCCCAACTCACTCAAACAATTTCTACAAAGTTTTGAAGAATGCTTTGGATCGTTATCTTTTTAAAAAGTGAATGATTCCCGAAATCTCCCACTTCCCGAAGGTATGGCATGATTTATCAAAATATCTAAATAAGTTTTTTTCATCATTACCTATATTTCATCATTATCCCCATTATATATATTTCATCATTATCCCCTATATTTTTACAATGTCACCTGTGGTATTACCACCAAAACAGTTAAAAACCATAACACTAACACCACCATGCTTCACAGTAGGTATTACACACTGTTTTCCATCTGCTCACCAACCTTTCTTTGAACAAATGATCTTCTCTTGGAACCGAAGATTTGAAACTTTGACTTGTCGGTCCTAAGAACACATTTCTAATCATCAATCATCCATTTTTCATGTAGTTTTGCCCAATCAAGTCTCTTTTTTTTATTTTGGAGCTGAAGGAATGGTTTCCTTGCAGCTATTCTACCACTAAGTTCATCAATTGCCTCTTCCCATAGTTAGTGATACGGAAGCTCCTTAAAAACTATTTAATGAATGGGTTATTTCCGGAGCAGTTAATAATCTATTTCTTTTACTAGTGATTTTAATTCTTCTGTCTTCGGCAGCAGACATAATTCCATGGTGCCCTAATTGTTTTTGATTAATTATACTTTCAGTTTCTTCTTTATTTTTATAACATTTCAACTGTTGAAATTGAAATTTTGAATTTTTTTGCTATTTGACACAGCATATTTTTTTTTGCCACAATATTGCAGATTGTTTTTCAAAATTCTGGTTTTCTTGCCATTTACATTTCAAAATATTAAAAATTTATAAAAATTAATAAACTAATAGCAAGTAACCAACTATTAAAATTTACTTGAGCAAAAGAATAGCGTAATTAAATCTTTTGAAATAACATATATATTAAAAAACATCATACGGTATCATACTATTTATTTCTTTTTTTTAACAGTTTTATTAGTTTGATAATAACTCTCACTATATGAGCCTGAATAATATTAAAAAATAAATAAATAAATGATACCGTATATGATGTTTTAATGCTTATAATATTATTACACATACTATTTAAGATGTTACTTAAATTTTATATATATATATATATATATATATATATATAAAATATATATATAAAATTATATATTTTATATATATATATATATATATATAAAATAAATAAATGATACCGTATATGATGTTTTAATGCTTATAATATTATTACACATACTATTTAAGATGTTACTTAAATTTTATATATATATATATATATATATATATATATATATATATATATATATATAATATGTATATTTATATATATATATATATATATATATATATATATATATATATATATATATATATATATATATATATATATATATATATATATATATATATATATATATATATATATATATATATATATATATATATATATATATATATATAATATGTATATTTATATATATATATATATATATATATATATATATATATATATATATATATATATATATATATATATATATATATATATATATATATATATATATATATATATATATATATATATATATAATGAAATACTATATATTTAAAAAAGTACTTTATATATATAATGAAATACTATATATTTAAAAAAGTACTTTGAAAAAATTTTAGAAGAGGTAAAATAATTAAAACAATAACGAAAATTCACCTGTAATGCAGGACAAATTAATAATTTCCAATAAACAATAGGAAATAATAATTCATATATGAGCACGCAACCCTGCATGCATAATGATTCATCATTTAATAAAGCTGACACTTGTACTCCAAGAATAATTTTTCTGCAAAGATTAATACGTTCTAACTAAAAATGAAAATTATACATTCTAATAAAAAATGAAAAGAATCATACATTCTAACTTAAAATAAAAACAAGAATATGCATCAAAAACTTAATATTTTTAAATTTTCAAAGACAAAAGATATATTAACTAAAAAGGTATTTAAAATAATGTATATCTTTTAAATCCAAAAATGTAAAAATATATATTTAAGAAAAAATATTTTTTTTTTGTTGGGTATTAATCTTATAAAATAGAGTTTTTTAAAAAGAGTAAAACTTACACCCTTTTTGGTTTTAAGTATTTAAACTTTGTTAGGAAATTAGCTCTATATAACAGTTGTAATTTGGACCCCACTCCATGCTTAGGTAGCTGCAATGATAACCTTAGGTAGCAGCCATGATAGCCTTAGGTAGCAGCCATGATAGCATTTGTAGTAAAGAGATGCAACCTTATGACAATGGTAGAGGTTCAATATTAGCAACTTGAGCAAGTTTCACAAAATTTACAATGAGTCTAAAGACTTTATCTAAAATAAAAAGGGGTTCATTAGAAGTACCAGCCCAAATATGGCAGTAGTACAAGGAAAATTAAGAGATTTATAGAGTTAGCGAGTAACCAGAAGTAAGAGATGGCAAGCACAGTAAAGAGAAGCAATTTCAACATATGCTAACTTTGTAATTGAATACGTATATGATTTTCATAAGAGGTCAATTATGAATGAAAGTTAAATCAATTAAAGAAAAAGTATATCAATAGTTAATTAATGCATAAATTACTTATTTTTTACATTAAGAGCAATAGACCTTGCCTCACCGTTTCCATCTAATTCATAATAGAAACTTTCTGTTACAATGATACAAATCAAAAGGAAAATAAGTACTAACGTACAAAAGTTATACCTAATTAGATAAGTTATACCTAAGATTAGATATTAGAAGTTTGTTAACTAAAGATTTTCAAACACTTTGCTAATAACAGTGAAACTGATTCGGAGTGTAATCTCAAGAGTTCTTTAAAATTGAAATCATTTTATTTTTGCTATTTTTCCAGCAAACAAGAAAACAAGATTCAATTATGCATTTGTTAAATAGTTTAGAAAGTAATGAAAAAAGTTCTTGACAACACTTTTGTAAGACTGACAGTAATATTGAATGTAACACAAGCTGTTGAAGATTTAAATAACTTTAGTAACATGAGGAGGAACAATTTGGATATCTTACCTTTTTTTTTGAGGGGGGTGGGGGTGATATGGAGAGTCTTAGAGAAATGAATTAGAGGAAAAGTTCTTTGTAAATAGTAATGCATCTATAGTAATGCAATTATCCTTGGGTAATAAAATCAGATCCATGTACAAGAGATAAAATGTTGGGCTTTCCTTGAATTATGTTTAAGATATTTTAACTCACTTGACTTATATCTAAACCTCACTAACTACATAGAAAACTCTGAAGTTGGTTAGTAAAACACTTTAGTGTTATACTAACTAACTGTTCCTCAAGAATTACCATCTAGAATTTATCAAAAGAAAATTTCCATAAGCCTAAAACATGCACAGAAAGAAAAACACACACCAAACCAGCTAAAAACAGTTCCTTACACTACCACAACTTCCTTACAATATACACATCTCTATATATTGTAACCAAGATTAATAGTTTTAATATTGTCCCTTGGAGTGTATTTGACCCGAAACCCTTGGCAGCCATTGCAACCAAGGTATATGAAAGAAAGAGTTGTAGCTTTGCTTTATAAGAAAACATATAGTTTTTTTATATAGTTTTAATTTTTAAATGATCAATGTGCCAGCATGGCTGAGTGGTTAGCGCGCTGAGTTTCTGAACAAGAAAGCCGTGGTTTGAGTCCAACCACCGACCATCTTTTTTTATGTTTTTATATTTTTTAAAATACAAAATACTTCTGAAGTTTTATACAAGTTATATACAAACATATTTAACAATATTATACAATTTAACAAAAAGATTTTTAAAAAGGCTATAAATTCTAAAAACAATATAAAACAGGGGGATACTTGTTGTGTATGTGTCATTATTGAGATACTTAAGTTATTTTAGTTTTATATTTCAAGTTTATTTACAACTAAGTTGAGTTCATGCAAGGAAAATGAGTATACAGCATGTTTACATATAGAATATAAAATCTATGAAACTATATAGTTTTTTATGATTTGCATTTTAAATAAAATTAAAAAACAAGCAAGTTGATGATTTAAACTTGCCACGAGGCAACCTTAACTTTTTTTAAAACGATACGGGGGTTCAAAAAGTATGTGTCTATAAGATAAGAACATAATTAAAAAGTTTAGTTTTATATTTAAATTAAACCATTTTATAAAATTCATTATTTTGAAAAATAATTAAAAGTTAAAATAATTTCATATTAACATAAGGAAATTAAGAGTTTTACAGCTATTTTACCACGCCCCCGTTAAGCATTCTAAAACAAGTTCACAACAATGACAGAATTTAGAAAACCTTAAAAAAATGTTATACTCTGTATAGTATTGGAAGAGTCATCATGGGATGTCTTTAACTTATGACGCATGAGGCAATGTAGATGTTCACGCGGTAAATATTTGAATTTTTTATTTAACTTTTGTAAATCTCTGAAATATCTTTGAATATCTCTTTTATCATTACCATAAAAATTATAATTATTGAATATACTTTTATTTATAAATTGTACGAATATTTTGTAGTTTTACAATCTGTTTTTAAAGTTACTAAAGTTTAACTTTTTAATGTTTCAGTTAATGAAACATGTTCTGTTTTGTAGGTGATGTGTAGAAATTGTTTCTCGACAAGCTGTTAATTTCATAGAAGCTGAGGATGACCTTATTTTAAATATAAGTAAGTTGTTTTTTATTTTTTAATGCTTTTGTTTTTGTTAGATATTTAATCATGTTTTATATGAGTCTAATTATTTAGTAGTGTTATCGTCTGGTGGTGATATTCAGGTTAGATTTTATAAAGTTAAATTTACTTTTAAAGAATCTTTCAAATTTACATCTTAAAAAATTTACGTTTGCTTTTTTTCATTAGTTCTTAATTCAACAAATTTTTTTGTACAGAATGTTTAAAAATGAAAAACAATATTAATTTGATTGTTATTTTAATTTTAATGCTTATCACATATTGTAATATTTATGAGAGTTTAAAGTGGGCAGTGGTAAATACTTAACTACATCTATAAATAGAAGAGGTATTTGAATGTATTTAGTTTACTGATTTTTTTTTAAATTTTTGTTTGTAACTAAATGAATTTTTTAAAAACTACTATTTTTTTTTTATAAATAGTAATTGTACGTTTTGTTTTTACACTAAACACCATCAAAATTTCAGCATGCAAAATATTCAAATGATTCAAGAGCTGCTGTGACAGTGTTTATGATTCTTCATGTCAAAATAATACATTGTCATTTAAAATTTTGTGAATACTTTAATTTGTAGTTAACATTTTTCATAATAATCAACAGTTATCACAGGTATTCATAAGTCTATTAAGTAGACCTATGAATAGTAAGTTTCTTTCACTGTGCATGCTCTTTATTGATGTTTCCTTATCTGTTCAAAAAAAAAAAAAAAAAAAAATTAATTAAAAGGATTATACTTATGAAAAAATTAAAACTTTTATTAAATTCTTTTTTTTTTATTTTTTGTTTGTTTTTACAACTTTACCTTCATTATCTTGTGATGGTAGAGTTATTTTTTATATTTAACTGCAAATATTATGTATTAAAATCATTTTAAATTTAGTTGGTATTTTATTTCTTTAGTTCTACAGTGGTGCTCTACCGACTATTATATGTTTTCTTTGTCTACTGTTAAAATATGGTTTTAACTTAGTAAACTTTATTATTTTAAATTTACTATGTTGATCATTAGCTAATAGTTTGAAAAGAAATTAGTTTTTGCAAACAAGGTAAGAATAATTTTATTTTCTGGTCGAATTACATTATTTGTTTGCACCAATAGTTATTATGTTTTGTTATTTTGTGTGATAGCTATTTTGTCTTCGAAATAAATGTTTTTAAAAAACATAATAAATTTTTTCTTTTACAAATATAATAACTTTTTTTCTAACAGATTTTGATTATTTTTAACCATGCTCTAAAAAAATCATCAGCAACAAATAAATTGGTTTGCAGTGTTAATCTTTAATATTAGACATATCTTACAATGCTTTTTCAGCATTTTTCAGGACAAATCTTAGATCTCACAAGGTGTGGGCTCAAATTTAGGGCAAAAGCATCCCTCCTGCCTTTTTTTTAAATATACTTTCAATAAAGCATGTCATGATAGAGATACTTAAGTTGTTAATGTGCTTAGTAACTAGTTAAGTTTGCGCATTAAAGAGGCAACTTTCTTTCTTATAGAAAAAGATTTTACATGCAAACTTGATTTTTCTTTAAAATTAAAGGGGCAAGAGAAAAAAATTAATAGAAATTTATTAAAGAAAAAATTAACCACCATCCCCATTTTTTAAAATTGTTTTATAGAAATTTGTAGAAGTTATAAAGTATTGAACATTTATTGTTAGCTCAAAACAAAGATTTTAATATTTATCTCTTTTTTAAAAATTATTGAAATAAAGAGAAGTTTTTAAAATGGTCGGTGTGTGAATAGACTTACCAATGACCATTATATTATACAGGTCATGATAAGTCTGTTGTTTCACATATTTAAGTCATTTCATGTTTTTTTGAAACATTTTATTCCAATGGTAATTAAATTATTTCAAGCAGGTGTTCTAAATATTATTTAGAGTAGTACTAATATTCAATCCATTGAAAAAAGGCAACGTATACCAAAATGGTTAAAGTTTTTCAAAATAATTTATAATAGAATTTTTTTTATAGCTTTAAATGTAAACAATGAGTATAGTTTTTCTATTTTTATATATTAATTTTGCTTACTTAAAAATATTGAAGTAAGGATTAAGTAAAGAAAAAAGGTCGGTTCAAAATACATTTCCAAGACCCTATAATTTTATGGGTCATGACAGCTAGTTATATATAAATATACAACATCTTACAGCCACACTATACAATAAAAAAGGAAAACAACAACATTATTCTACACGACAGAAACCTAATTAACAACAATTCAGAACTATCGGCACTGTTTCTGCCATGACCCATAGTGACATTAACATTTTTTTTCAACTTACAGCAGGACAACCTAAACCCAATAATATATGAGGAGACAGACAACAAGATAGCCTGCTTAAAGATAATAAATAGATAAGGTAATATTAAATTCAGAATAGAATGAGTAGAAGGCTAAGATACAATAATAATAAAAAGATCATTATACATCAAATTAACCTGCATTTTCTTAAAATTTTGGTTAAATTAAAAAAATTAAATTACTTAAATGTCTATCCTTAGAGGAGAGCAATTCAGCATTTTACAACCTTTGCCAGATACTCCATATATACACCTGGATATAATAAAACTGAGGCAATACTCAACAATAAACCTGTATTTAACATAAACACAGGTTAATGTTGTGAAATAAAACAAATGGATTATATATGTTCAAGCACATATATGACAATATATGTTCAAGTTAATAAACATTAGTTTGTTAACATAAAATACAAACCAAATCATACAATGATTATTATGACCAAATAGATTGATACAACACTCCTATTTTTACTTAAAACCAATACTGCTCGGTCAGAGCAGAATAGTTTTTTAAAGACTATCAAAATAACAGTTTTAAACCCCCTTGGTTCAGCTTTTAAAACAAGGCAAGATTCAAACAGACAAACAAAATTAAAAACTAAAAATAGAGCATTTACAATGTCAACTTATCAATGAAATGAATGAAAAGAAAATATATCAACAATGAAAGCCACACCTAGATAATACCACCAAGATAAAAAACTAACAGATACAAAACATAGAAACAGAAATCCTTTAAACCCAGATTGCATGTAGGTATGTACTTTTGTTTTTCTGTATAAACAGTAATATATTCACATACAATTATCAAAATAACTTTTTAATGAAAGATAAAACAATAACCCCCTCCCCCCCTCCCAAGTTATCAAGTTATTATACTTTAAGTGTTAAAAGTAATATATAAAAGTACCTGATTATTTGCAAGTTGACTTTTCATAGCAACATTATACCAATACAACTGTTCTTCTTTAATAATAACATCAGCACTTATAAATATTGTCTGTACAAACAGTCGTTGCAAAACTGTTGATGAATTATTGAAAGTTGAAAAATTTAATCTAAATTAAAAGAAAATTAATTTAAAAAAATATAAAATTAAAAAATTTAATACTTACCTAAATTAACAGTTTAAAAACAAATTGGCAGTATGGTATGCTAAAATAGTAGTGCTCAACTGAAATTTTGTTTCGGTATCGGTTTCGACCAAAATTTTAATTTAAACCGATACTGAAATTTCAGTCCTACTACTTTTTGTAAATTCGGTATAAAACTAAATTTCGGTTAAAAAAAAAGCGAAGAGTTTTATAGATTTTAAATTCTTATCTAATTTAGAAAAATAGTTTTTTTTTGAGAATTTTTGCAAATTTAGGAAAATAGTTTTTTTTTAAATTTTTGCAAACTATTTCAAGAATTTTCATAAAAATTTTGAGAATTTTAGCAAAATAAAAAAAAAATCTTGTATTGCAGAGAGTATCTGCTAATAGTTAACTTTTGCTATTAACTTATATCGCAAACTTATGTATTAAATTTGTGATACGCATGTAAATCAATTTTAACATAATAGGAGTATAAAAAAAATATAATAGGAGTATAAAAAAACAACAACATAAAATTGCATTTTTAAATAAATTTTTCTAATGAAATTTTTTTTTTTGCCCCAAAAAGTCCTAACAGTCTTTTCACAGAGCACCGCGGAAGTGCATTTAACCAGAAAGTTCATGCCTCCTTTCTTACCATGACGCAAAATATATCCAAAGCTCATTAGCCTAAAGAATAAAACAAGATAAAAACTTTTGAGTCTGGCCAAAAGAGAGCAAACTTATTACTGAAAATGCCACTTAACTTATGTTACACAAAAAACAGGGTAAAAAAATGCTTCAACATTTAGATAAAATTTCTGCGATTCAGTAAAGCGATTTGTACTAGAAACTTTCACAAGATGTTGAGAATTCTATACAAATTAAAAAAATATAAAAAATTTATCAAAGGTGACCGGCTAAGGAAAATAAACTTGATTTTTTGATATTAAATATTTAACTTATGTTATATCGCTTACGTTACCTAGCAATTATTATCGTGGATTTTTTATAGCTAGTATTAAGAGTTAGAGTTATGTAACAAAAGAATTGCACTCATCCATTAAAAATAATTAACAAAAGAAATTTTTAAAAACTGGTAGCACTTTTCCTGAGTGATTTTTTGTAACATTTATGAAAGTTATCAAATCAAAAACAGTTTTTCTATAAGACCAAGAGCAACTTTAAAAAATTATTTTAGCATTACAACTTTATTAATATTTATTTGAGTCATTTAAATAAGAAAATCTTATTTAAATGACTCAAATATTTATTCAACTGGTTTGTCTAATTTTTTAATTAAACTTCTTACGTTTATGCGTATTGGCTTATTTTCATTAGGTTGAATTTTTAAAATGCTGCAAAGTATTTACATGTAAATTTTTTAAAATATTTTTGAAATAAAAACTGCTATCACAGTTTAGCAGGAAGAGGATAGTATATGTGATCGTTTGTGACAAGAGGAAAGGGGTTAAAAATTAACAAATATAGGGTGAGATGCTTTATGGATGATCGCCCTTAATTACATTTACAAACGATTTGTTTACCTAAAGCAAAAATTAAAAAGATTCTTACTGTTTTTTTTTATTTTAGGAGAAGAGCAAATAAATCTTTTTTTTTTTTAATATCTAAATCAAAATATTTATATAAATCTTATTTTTACTTATTTATATATATTTATGTCAACCAAAATAAGAATACATAAACAAATAAAAAAACAATAGTATAAATAACTTTAAAAAAATATAAAATATTTTTTTTCCTAATATAAAAATTTTCAGTTAGAGCCTCGTCAAACCAACACAATGAAATAAGAATTACTTAATGACCTAATTCATTTTGTAAACAAAAACTTAACAAAAAAGCGCCAGAACTTTAGTAAATGCATGTAGTTTTAACTTATTTTACACAAATTTAAAAATGTGCTTTAACTAAGCATCATTATTTAAAACTTTAAAAGTAAAAACTTAACATTTAACATTCTTTTGCAATTGTTGTTAATAAACTTAAGTTTTTTAACTAAATTTTAGAAAAAACAAAACTTCATGTTTTTGTTAACTTTTGTTACATATAAATTGGAAAAGTTCTTTCATTATTTTCTTTAAATATATATAATTTATAAAGTATAAAATTTGACCAACAACAATTTGAACATGTTAGCTCCATTTTCATGCTAAATTAATTCCAATTATGCAAATAATTTTGAATCTTTAATTAACAAACACTTAATCTCTCATATTGAATCTAATAACTTACTTTCTGATCATCAATATGGATTTCGATCTTCTCGTTCTACTGCTGATTTGCTAACAGTAATAACCGATAGGTTTTATTGTACATTAGATAAAGGAGGAGAGGTTAAGGTCATCACTCTTGATAATTCTAAAGCGTTTGATAAATTTTGGCATGCTGGTCTTCTCCATAAGCTTTCTTCTTACAGTGTATCTGGAATTATCTTTAAGATTATCGAATCCTTCCTTTCCAATTGTAGTATAAAAGTTTTCCTTGATGGACAGCACTTGTCTTCTTATTCTGTAACCTCAGGGGTTCCTCAAGGTTCAATCCTTGGCCCTATACTCTTTTTAACTTACATTAACAATCTTCCAGATATTCTCTCATCTAAGGTGGCATTGTTTGCTGATGATACTAACATTTTTTCTTGTCATGATAAGAAGCAAACTCTCAAATTGCTTGGAGAAGGCATTTGAGCTTGAAAAGGATCTCATTTCTGCTACAGCATGGGGCTCACAGTGGTTGGTGAACTTTAATTCAGATAAAAATTAACCAATTGTTATGGCAATAATTTAGACCTTACTATATTTATGAACGGTAATGTACTTGATGAGTCATCTACCCTTCATCTTCTAGGATCAACTCTTACTTCTGATCTTTCTTGGAAACCATATATCAAATCCGTTGCAAAATTAGGATCTGCTAAGGTTGCATCTCTTTATCGAGCTTGACACTGTCTTACTCTGGATTCTATTCTCTATCTCTATAAATCTCAAATTCAGCCTTGTATGGAATACTGTTGCCATATCTGGGGCGGGTCTTCTAATGATGCCTTTTCTCTTTTAGACAAGGTGAAAAAACGCATTGTAAACATAGTTGGACCTGCTCTTGCAGCAAACCTTCAACCATTATCACATTGTCGTAATGTTGCTTCTCTTTCTCTTTTCTACAAATACTATAATGGGCACTGCTCTGAAGAGCTAGCGTCTCTTGTGCCATTTACTAAAATTCATTCTCGTGTTACTTATCATTCAATTAAGTCTCATCCTTTTTCTGTGAATGTACCTAAGTGCTCAAAAAACGTTTATTCTTTCCTTGAACATCAGTTCTTTGGAATTCGCTTCTTTCATCTTGCTTTACTGATTCATATAACTTGCAACCTTTTAAGTCGTCTGTCAATTGTTATCTTGCTCTACAATCTATATCTTTTCTCTTCCAGTAACTTCCAACACTAATTAGTGGTTGCTTGCAGCCTTGTTGGAAGCGAAGTTGTTTAAAAAAAAATAATAATAAAAAACAAAAAATAAATTCATGGTTAAAATAACATTTTAACCATGAATTATATTTTTTTTTTATCATTTTACAATGATACTCTTTTTATCATGTGACTATGAGAAAAACTGTAGCTTTTAGAAGCATAAAAATGACTTATATAAATTAATTATAGTACTAAAAATATATTTTAAATAAACTTTCATGTGTCTAAATCAAAATTAATTTGCTAATAGTTGATGAAAAATAGAGTAAAATTTGACTACTTTTTCATTTTCTGCTGTGGAATTACACTTTACTATGTACTTCCACATACACTTTAGTATATTTTACATTTTAGATATGTTTAAAGATTATAACACTTTCTTATATTTAGATGAATTGTTTTGATTGGATCATTAAATTAATTTTTGTTTTGATTGGACCATTAAATCTGGAAACTAAAAACACCAGGGGATTTTTTTTAAAATAGTTTGAACTTAGTTTGAACTTATTTCCCTAAGTACCTTACCTAAGAACTTAAAAGTAACTTGAAACTTGAAAGTACCTTTGAGGCACTCAGGGAAAAAAAAAATCTCTTAATAATAAGTTTTTCAAAGATACAAAGAAAAAGCAAAAATGTTTCAAGTTTTTATAATATTGCCTAAAGATATGTTTAAAGATATAAAACATTATTATAATAGATTATTATATTAAATTACAATATTAAATATAAAGATATAAAACTGCTTAGAATAGTTTTTTATTAAAATATATGCCAAACCTTTTAAAAGTATCATTTTTAGAGGATAAATTTGTCATGTTGTCATCTTGAGAAACAAAAAAATTCCAAATCAATTCTGAAGCATATTTAGCAATTTCATATACTTGACATTTATATGCAACCTAAACAATTTTATTTCAGTAAAAAATATAAAGTTTTTCTAAAAAAAAAAAAAATTCTAAATTACCTGGGTAAGATATGCAAAAGCCTGTACTGCTGGAAATGAGTCAATAGTGTAAAAAGGACTGCATGCATTTCCTATTGATCCTCCAACTAATATCAGCTTTTCATTAAATGCTGCAACAGCAGCAATATATGCTGTATTAGGAGCTAGTCCTTTAACAACAAATAAACAATCTGAAGAACTTTGTACCTAAGAATAAAATCTTATCGATAAAACTACAACTTATAAAATTAAAAAAAGAATTACAGATTGACATGCTTGTGCCAAATGTTGGTCACAAACAAGTTATTTTTATAAGAAAGTAGTTGTAAAATAAAACATATTATAAAGTTGATTTAAATACACATTTAAAAAATAAAATGTCTACCAAGTCTCCTGTTCCTTCAAAAGATACATCATTCAGTGTGACACCTTTAGAAGTTGCAAGCCTCAGATAAATTGAGTAGTAAGCAACATTTCCTGCAGTAGGAAAAGGTGCTGGTTTCAATACAACACAATTTAAACCTTGACACACCAATATTGGTGCTGGAGGGATTAGAGATCCATCCGTATTCAAATTTGATTTTTTAATGATGTGCAGTTCCTTTTGCAATAGTTGTGATGCTTCCTGATGATAAATTTACAATTTAAGTAAATATATAATAATAATAATAATAATAATAATAATAATAAACAGAAATATATAATAATAATAATAATAATAATAATAATAATAATAATAATAATAATAAACAGACTCATTCATTTGACTCATTAAAATTGAATTCAGAAGATGTTTCTTGTTTTTTTTTTTTCAATTCTGCGAAAACAAATTCATTTTCTAAGAATAATAAAAAATTCTTTAAAAGCATTTTTTTCGCTGTTTTCAAAAAAATTTGCAATTTTTTTTTACAAAAATTTTTTGAAAATATTCTGTAAACAATTTTTAAAATTCTTAAACAAATTCTTTACAAATTTCTTTCTAAAAATCTTAATGTATATCTATCCTAAAAGTATCCATCGATTTATATCTTTGATAAGTATCTAAAATACATTAAAGTCCAAAAATAGTATATACAAATACGTTGAATAGATTTTATTTATGAATCAATGGCAGAAAATGCTCCAGTAGATATTTTATACCTTGATTCTACACTAGGTGACACAGAATTTGTAAAAAAAAAACAAAAAAACTGCAGTACGTTTTCCAGTTTTACCAAACTTAGGAAGTAAACAAAAAAATTTCAGATTTCTAAGTGCTAGAAAGTGCTACATTCGAAAACTTTCTCTATGTTTTATATTTCTCTATATAAACCAGGCTTAAAAAATAAGTCTCAAAAAATCAAAATGTTTCTAAAGTATTTGTGGTTATGCATAATTAGTTTTGAAATAGTTTAAACACAGCATATTGTGGTTTGCATTTTAATCACATAGCAAAATTTGATTTATTTTTTATGTTTGTTTAAACTAGCAAACATATTTTATTATTTATATATCTGTAAAAAATCAAGAAGAGGAAAAAAAACAGTTATCTATAATGCTTATAGGTCTGAATAACTTGCCTTTAAGTGAAGTAAAAGATTCAAACCTAATAAATCAAAACCTTTTAATGTTTTTGCGCACAAAAGATTGTTTTTTGTAAAGACTAGACGAAAATTCTGCTTACTCCAACAATCTGTCTGGAAAATTTTAAACCTCTCAATGTCAAACATAAAAGTTTGTGCAACAGTAAGAACATTAGGATCAAAAAAGAAATTTCTGACAGTCATAAAAATGACTTTTATGATATATAATAGAGCAATTGTTTGAAAAAAAAAAGGACAGATACAGAATGACTATGTTTGCTTGATGGCTAATATGTTGATTGTGCATTTTGATGGTAAAATTGTAAAGCATATTAAGGAGGACAGTTGACAGATAACTACTGCAGACAGATTATCAGTATATGCAAACTTTGGATTTAGGAAAAATGAGGTCTGCAATTGAGGTCGGAAGTTAGGTTGGCATTGCCAAATGCCGACCCTAATTTTGAGGGCTGGTATATGTAAGTAATTCAGAGTTACCATCTGCGGTACCATCTGCAAGTGGTTAGGAAAGGCATATGACTATAAAAATTTTGAATTATCTAGAATATTTTGCAATTGACGACTATATTGTAGGATTCTGTTTTAACACGACAATAAGTAATGCTGGATGAAAAATTGGCTCAATAAATATTCTGGCAAGTATAATTGGTAAACTGGCTTTTTGGTTATTGTGTAAGCACTGTATTGCAATAAAAATTTTGAATTTTCTAGAATATTTTGCAATTGATGACTATATTGTAGGATTCTGTTTTAACACGGCAATAAGTAATGCTGATGGAAAATTGGCTCAATAAATATTCTGGCAAGTATAATTGGTAAACTGGTTTTTTGGTTATTGTATAAGCACCGTATTGCAGAGATAAACATTACTTGGACTTTTACAGCAATTTGAAAGGAAAAGTCTAAAACCCCTGCCAATAAGTTGCTAAAAAGTTTTCAGCAGAAATGAATAACAGAACTTTATCTAAAAGTTTCAGTCAATGGTGTTGTAGAAAAGTTCAAACAATTCCCTGAGCAAGACTTTATTGTAGACAGTGATCTCTGCAAACTTTATTTAAACGCTAAAGAATTAGTTACAAATGAATTAGAACATGAAGAAAATAATGTAAATAATACTTTTTTTATAAATATATTTTAAAGGAAAGAAAATATTAGACTATTTAAAGAATGATTATAGACATCTTGTAGAATATTTTGTATACTAGATGAACATTAAACTAGGGGAATTATTCACAATGCTAGATTTATGACCAATGCCTTATACTTTTTAATACCTGATATGACATCCACAGTCATTAAATATCTTAAATATCATTAAATAGTTATGAAAAAAGATATGGCCTCTATAATAACATTTATTGTTAATTCAACTATCTACTATGGACTTGCCTTTATTTACAACAAAGCGAAGCATGTTGTTCTTAACCATATAAATGGATTGAAAATTGAAAAACAATTCAAATAGAATGAGGAAGATTAGAGTGATTAGCAAGATTAGTGTGGCCCGTGACTGCGCAAAAAGAAATATTAATTTGATTGAAAACTTTGTTTACAGTTCTCACAATAAGAATTAAACACAGAAGATTTTTCTGGTAGGTATATTTTCAAAAGGTGTCATTAAGCTAAACTGGTAAAGCTAAAACTAGAGTTGGACAATTAATCCAAGATAAGGATTTATAACTTTTATATATATATATATATATATATATATATATATATATATATATATATATATATATATATATATATATATATATATATATATATATATATATATATATATATATATATATATATATATATATATGTATATATATATATATATATATATATATATATATATATATATATATATATATATATATATATATATATATATACATGTTATGTTATATTTTGTATATATATGCATATATACCCATCATTATGATCAACATGATCATCATTATTACCATCATGATGATCATGATTGTCATTATCATCATCATCATCATCAACAGTATAAAAGAGGAAGGCTAAAGCCTGATGATGATGATGATGATGATGATGTTAATGATGATGATCATGATGATCATGATGATGATCACGATGATCATGATCATCATGATCATCATCATTACCATCATCATGATGATGATTATGATCATGATGATGATGATCATCATCATGATCTTTTTTTTTTCTTAACTAAAGCTCATTCATACTATATATATAAGGCACTCTCTTCAAGTTTCCTTACTTCTGCCACTACAATATTTTCTACTGAAGCTGCTAGCTCTCTACATACTGATACCTAAATTACTTAATTCTTTTTTAACAAACAATGTTCAATACAACTTTTTTTCTAATCTATATAAGAATATGCCTCCTTATCATGTATTGCTAGAGTCACACCGAACATCCATCTGATTATCTTCTCTTTCGGTAAATACTATACCATATAAATACTAAAGTTTATATAACAATGAAAGAATATTGTATGCCAGCATCTAAATAAATAGCAAACATATATGTTTATATCCATAACATGTATGCATAATGTGCATAGGGGCTGTCCATAAACAACATCACGCAATTTATTACAATTTTTGACCCCCTCTCTCCCCCTCGTCACAAAAGTTTTGACTCCCCCTACAATATTACGTCACAAAAGCTGACCCTCCCCCCTCTTGCATAGATATTGCATTATTCTAATTGTTAAATATAAAATGTTTTTCAAAATTGTCATGTATGTATGTTTAATGGGAAAATTACAAAGGGCAATAAATGGATAATAAAGGAAATTATTATTATCTTTATCATTATTAAATTATTATCAATTATTCACAAGTGATTTACAAAATTTTATAGTTATAAAGGTATAATATTTTCAAAACGTTCAATTGTAGTTTATTATAGTTCAATATAATAGTAATTGTAACTTTTTTTATCTTACTACTATAAAGAAACTATTATCTTGCATATATTTTGCATTTTAAATGAAATAATTAAATATATATGAACTTTAAAATGATTTTAACAAATACAACTTTAAATATTTTTAACACAATTAAATATTTAAAGTAATTGGATCTTATTTGATCCAATTTTAACAAATAAAACATGAAACATTGCTGAATTTAAAAAATTATCAAAAATCATTTTCCCATGGTGAATAAAAATGTTCCTTCATGGAATAAACTGGGAGAGCGTTGACACCAGTATCCTTGGGAAAAGTCATTCCATTTAAATCAAGATCCTCTTCATCAATCCAATCGGCACTTTCACCGTTTTCTACATTAGCAATCAGAACCATTATTTCTTGCTGCTGACGTGCAATGACTCCTTAAGGCCTAATTCTTACGGATGGAACGGTCGATTCTTGGATGTGTGTTACACTATGACTGCGCAGCATGACTATTGATGCAAAGTACTGGTGACATTTCTTGCAGATTCTATCACTAATCGTGGATTGCAGTGATGGACAGTACAAGTCATATGGAATTGACCGATACAGATTTGAAGAGCGGGGAAGGATGTCATCAATTTTTAAACTTTGTGCTGCAAACAGAGATGGAAATTGATGGCATGCTGGGTCCATTGTTCGTTCTGGAACTTTAAGACCTTCGCTTGTTTGAACAACTGGCAACGAACAAGAAAGGAACCTGTCTATTATAACACTAAAATAGGAACTTCTTGGTTTCAAACAGCACTTATTGTCATTACATTTTACAATCTGCGTAAGATATTGGCTCGTTCGCATATGAATATCATACCATTTCTGATCCCTTGACAAGAGGAGTTGTTCTTGTAACTCAGACTCTGTGGACTCAATGTCACAATGTCTGCCACTGTTGGGAAAATATTGATAACCAAGCCTGACCAAAGTTCAGCAAGTGTGGTCCCTGCAAACTTAAGTTTGTCTTCTCTAAATTGACATCAATTGTAACACCTCTCTCGTTCAGATGGCTACCATAGTAGTCATGTGGTAATATCAATCCAGCAAGTTCCTTACTAAGTGGTGCCATTTTTCTTTCAACTCTATTAAATGCACTTCTTCCAAGAGCGTTTGTAACAAGAAATAAAGCATCAAAATCATGCCGAATAAAGTGGTGCACTACAACCTTTATTACTTTTTGGTATCTTGGGTTTTTATCAGAGCCACCATCAACATTCAAAATTAAAATTGGTTTAACCAAATGATCAATACCACTTCTGGTAATGATGTCAAACTCTTTTGAGTGTAAGCAATCTTTGAAAATCAAGTCCATGGCTGAATGCTGTTGATTTTGAGTGTTTACCTGATCTGATTGCTATATAGATTGGTCCGGAATATCCTACTGCTTCTCGATTTCCAAGACCATTTGGCTGAGTTAAGATTCCAGCATACACCGATGGAATTAATTTGTGCCCTGTAGCCACCACCCAATCATGGTCAGGTAAGTTGACTCTGTACTCGACGTGCATCAGTAATGGACTTTGTTTTTTGGCAGCAGTTAACCCAATTGGAACACGAGCTTTGTCATCTTGACTCAAAAAACACACTTCATTCATTCTTAACATGGAAGCAAACTCTTCCAAGTGCCTTATTGTAGCAGTACAAAATAAACCGTCAATATGTTCAGCGTGCTGATCGTTCTGCGCTCTAGTTAATTTTACTGGTACCGTTGATACATGACGCTGGCCTTCAAGAGATGAACTACGCTTTGGTAAGAGAAGAAGATTTGGTAAGAGAAGAGAAAAAGCCAGCTTCTGCTGATTGTGAAGCCATCCATTTTCAACTGTTCAGTCAGTTGGTCTAACATTTTGATGCTTCTATATACATCACTATTTCGTTTTTCATGAGATGCTGATCCATGCATAGCAATGTTCACAATAGTTTCAAGTAATAAAGGCTGATTTTGTTCAATTCTTGGCCTACCAGGCTTGTCTCTGACATTCAGATTTATGCGTAGTTCTGGATTATCTTCAAACAAAGATTCGAATTTTTTTCTCTTCAATTCTCTTACTTTTTTTGCTCTTTTCTGGTCAGCTTTTTTTTTATTCAATTGCTGTTCTAAATTGGCTTTTTTCTTTTTCTTTTCATTCAATTCAGCATCTTGTTGAAGTAAAAGCATTCCACGTTTTTGTCACTCGTACAAACCGACTAAATCAGAATTCAGAACTTTAATCTGCGCCTGCAATTGCAGTTGGGCTGGGGCAATTCTTAATGTTTCTAAGCGGGCAGTACTAAGTCCAGGTTCTAACCCATCAATAGCAATACCGGTACCATTTTTATCAAACTGCAAATTTGAAGTCGGAAGATTTTTATGCACATTTATGGTTGAGAGTTTTTTAGTAGATATTGTTTGTTTAGCCCAAAATGTTCCTTTTTTGCTTGTGGAAAGAGCGTTTAGTTCTTGCAACCAATGATCTGCTTTAATTTGAAAATTTTTATCAACTTTTATTTCATTCCTTTTCTGAATCAATTCTTCTTGACAGGCCTTTCTACTCTTTTTAGGATATGCTGAAACGTATATTATATATATATATATATATATATATATATATACAGGGCGCGACAAATCGACGAACGTGCGAACGTTTGTTAAAAAAAAGACAGAAAAACGAACGTCACGTTTCCTTACTTTAACTTAAGCAAACGTTGGCGTTCGCTTAAATTTTTTAAAAACGAACGCATATCTTCAGCAATTTTTTATTTCCAAATAATTATGCGATTGATAGTTTTTTATTTATTATAAAAAAAAACATAAATAATATTAAAAAAAAATAAGTTACTAAAATTTAAAACGCAGTTTCAATGACATTAAAAGAAACCGCGCTAATACTTTCTTCAATAGCGTTTCTTTTAAGTATGCAACTGTAGAAAAAATTATATTTAGCATGTTTTTACATGCATTAACAAAAGAATGGCCAGTTTAACTTAAGATGAATGCATTTGCAATTACTTTAAACGGAACCATGCTAAAACATTCTTTTTCCAAAGGCGTGCTTTTTTTAAATTTTCTTATTATCTTTAAATTAATGTTTATTTGCTGTTTTTAAAGTTTTAAAAAAAAATTTGCAGAAATATATAAAATTTAATAGATTTTACTGAACTATTATGTTGATTATAGTTTTCATTTTTTACTGTACGTCTAACAACAACCAATAATAATTTTTTTTTTTATTTTTATTTTTTTTTAATACTTAATATTATAAATATAATAATAGCATATCAGTGGCGGATTATCAAATTATGGGCCTATAGGCTTAACTAATTCATGGGCCCTATATACCTATATTTTTCTAAAAAATACGTCAAAAAGTACAATTTTAATTTTATTTATAATAATAATATCTATAATAAAATATAATTTTATTTCAAAATTACAAACAAATTATCAGGTATATTAGATACTAGCAGTGGCGGATTTAGTATAAAACGGTCTAACGGCGCCCCCTAAAACAATTAAAATATATATATATATATATAAGGTTAAACTACTGAAGGCAACCCCGGTCGCCCCTATTTATTGACTTGCCCCCCCCCCCCCCCCGCGACACTAAACCTCAATTCCCCACTGGATACTAGTATATATTTTATAAATGGCTGACCCAAAGAAAAAAACAACACGATCAAAAATTCATTTTTCTGCATTTTCGTTCAACAAAGTCTGATAAAATTTCATTGAAGTCACAGCTTCTTAGGATGTCAGATTCAGTACACATAACAGTAAGGGAATTCAGTTTGTCATCACCCAAAGCACTTCGCAGATAGTTTTTTATCCGTTTCAATGCAGAAAATGATCTTTCATCACTGCAGTTGGTGATCATCAAACTGAGGTATATGTGAAGTGCTGTGGCAACATTTGGAAATATATCTTGTAGTGCACTGCTGCTTCTCAAAGTCCGATACATATACAGCTCTATGCTACATTTCAGTTCTTTCTCATTCTGTTGCAAGTACGTATCAGCTAACAAATATTCTTTGAAGTGAAGTATTTCATCTTCAAATGACTCTTCCAAATCATCTACATAAGTATCTATCAAGTTTCTACTGGCTCTTCGCAAATCAGACTGTTCCAGTGATCGAATGTTTCTCAGAAAACCAAACTTATCACATACACCACTGTATGCCTCTGATCGTTTACATAATGCTGAATTCAAGTGATCAAGTACTGGCAAGAAAACCATGACTCGAAATTTCTGCTGTGCCGAAAACACTGTTTCAAACTGTGCTCGAAGTGAATTTACATATTCTTTTAGTGAAGTTAACAGTTGAACAGCCTCATTTAGATCAAGTTGTGGACTTTGCAGTTTTAAACTGGTCTTATGAAAGCGATCTAATGTGGGTGTCCAGAGTTCTAATAAAATTCCATATTCTAACTGATCCATCTTCTTTGCAATTCCTGCAGCTGTAGTGCGAGCTTCAACCTTCTCCTCGGGGTCCTCAGCAATGTTCTCTAACACTGTCTTAACATTTTTAAAGCCTTTGATCAATGCTTTAGTTGCTGCAGAATGTGCTGACCATCGAGTATCAGAAAGGCGTTTTAGAACTAACTGGTTACTATCCAATCCTTTGGTTATGAAGCTCCCACCGTTGGGTTGATGCATTTGAAAAGACATACAAGTTTTGTACAAAATCAAAAAATCCACTCACTGTTGTCACGCAGTTTACAGCTGATGCACCGACTAAATTAAGGGAGTGTGCAAAACATGGCACATATTCAGCCAATGGGTTCTTCTCTCGAATGCGTGCCTGTAACCCTGAATATTTTCCTGCCATATTGCTAGCATTATCGTAGGACTGACCTCGGCAATACTTTATACCTAACTTTGCTTCTTCCAGAAAGCTGTATAAACTGTTAAACAAATCTTCTGCCCCATGTCCTTTCATGCTTAAAAATTGCACAAACCTTTCTATAGGGCCATCGTTCAAAACATATCGAAAGACACATGACAGCCTATCAACATGAGATATGTCTGGAGTAGAGTCAACAGAAATCGAATAAAATTTTGCTCCACGTATTTCAGACAATATTGTTTTCATAACTTGCTTTCCCATGACATCAATTAACTCATCACAAATTGTTGATGACAGGTATGAAACAGAGCCTTTCCCCTTACCACCATGGTTGTCAATATGACTGGAGAGGAATGGATCAAACTGAGCAATCAACTCCAAAATTCCCAAAAAATTGCCATTAGAACTTGACCCCAATATTTCAGTATGTCCTCTAAATGCGAGCTCTCTTTCAGCAAGGAAATTGATAACTGAGACAACTCTTTCTAGCACAGATTTTGCATATGCACATTCCTGTCTGTATTGCTCAACTATTGCTGAATTTACACATCCTCTGACTTGTACTCTTTGGCTGAATGTGATTGTTGCATTTCTATGTGCAATGCTGTTTTCATGTGACTGTATTCGTGAAGCTGCATTTTTCCAATCACAAAAACCATTCCTTGAGAATGAATTATCATCAGCAGAAAATAATTTACATACAAAGCAGTAAATGCGAGATGTTGCTGGTGAATAACACAACCATGACCTTGGGATTTTCTCACCATTGCGAGAATGAACACGATAAAAGAGATTCTGTGAGCAGTAGCGCTTCTGTTTTCTATCAATTTGCATTGAACTAGTGAAGTCAGCATTTGAATGTTGACAACATTCACTGCCACGAGTTACCCAAAAGTTACAGAATGTATCATTGAGTTCCACTTCAGACCATTGCCCAATGTCAGTGGAAAAGGAATTGTCATCACCTTTAGAACCAGCTTGTGCTTCTGGTTTCTGAGAAAGTGTCTCCGCGTCTACCATATCATCAGATTCAGAGTGAGAGATAGATTGAGTGAATACAGCTGCAACACTGTTATCACGTTCAAATTCATGACCAAATTGACCAGGCAAACCACACTGACCAACACATGGCAAAGGTGAATTCGATGGTGGGTCTTCTCTATTGACATTGACACTAATCGTAGGCAAAAACTGTTATTTTAACAGTTTTTGAAATGACCGCTTCCTCACGTTTCTTTTTATCTTCACGGTCTTTAGCTTTTTGATACCCAGATTTGTGATGTTATGCCATTATGACCTGAAATCGAAAAACATACAATGTAGATACTGCATTATTATATATATATATATATATATATATATATATATATATATATATATATATATATATATATATATATATATATATATATATATATATATATATATATATATATATATATTATTGTTCTTAATTTATATTAACGATATGCATAAAGCATCCCAAAAAATATCTACAATTATGTATGCTGTCAGTAGTGTCAATTTGTTCAAGAATACCATTCTCAGCATAACTGGGCTACAAAATTGATTTTTTTGGTTTAAAAATAATATTTGGTTCTGATAAAGCAAAATTTTGACTAAGACAGAGTAAAAAACAAACATTTGGGCAGCATAACTGGGCTACAAAATTGATTTTTTAGTTTAAAAATAACATTTGGTTCTGATACATTCATTTATCTATGATACATACCTATATCGATATTTGCTGTGAAAAAAATTTGCAATCATCTTCCGAACCGGGCCCCTATGGCTGACGGGCCCCTAGGCTTCAGCCTACTCAGCCTAATGGATAATCCGCCACTGTAGCATATCAGGTATTTGATAGTAACTTATTAAATTAAAAATTTAATAGCTTATTAAATGCTTAATACTATATTATTATTTTTAAATATTTAAAAAACAAAAATATCAAAATAACTTTTATTTTATTTTTATATAGTTCCCTTTTATTTAAATTTTGTCAAGTATATATATTTTTTTTATAATTTAACAAACTAAATTGAGAAAAATTCACTATTTTGTATTAATAGATAACAGTTTACAGTGAAAAGTTTATTGCATATTAGTTATCATTAATTTGCGCTAGTGTTGCGAAGGTAAAATTTACCGGAAAATTTACCGGAAAATTTTCCGGTAAATTTACCGTTCTCTAATTAAAATTTACCGGTAAATTTTAAAAATTTTTTTTACTTATTTTTTTTTCTTTTTTTTTTTTTTTTTTGATTTTTTAAAGGAAAATTTACCGTTCTCTAATTAAAATTTACCGGTAAATTTACCGGTAAATTTTACCGGTAAATTTTGAATCAAATTTTACTGGAAAATTTACATCGCTAATTTGCGCACACTTTGCAAACGCGTGAAAAATTGTTTTAAATTAATAAAAATTGATAAAATTCGATGAGTATCTTTGATATATCTAATTATTATATATCTTATTAACTAGAATAAAATTAATTTGAAAATAAAACTCCCTTATAATTAAATAAAAAAATTATTCAAATTAAAAAAAAAAAATTTAAAGAAGTTCAAATGAAACTGGCTTATTCTGGCCGACACAAGGGTTCGAAGTGGAGGTGCGCAACCATCTATTAATGAAAAAAGTCCTCTATATCTTGAAATTTTCTTAAATAAAAAAAAATATAAAAATTAATTTAATTTAATTAATTAATTTAATTAAAAATTATAAAAAAGTGTGTATGTGTGGAGGGGGGAGGGATGGATATTTGACATACTTCTTAAATTAGACGTTCGTCAATAAATAAAGAAACAAACGTCAACGTTTATTTAAAAAAAACGATTTTTCTCGCCCTGATATATATATATATATATATATATATATATATATATATATATATTATTATTATTATTATTATTATTATAAAAATATTTTATTATATTAAATTTTTTGTGATCAACTCCCCCCCCCCCATTGTCACAGATCGTCACAAAAGTATGAACCCCCTTGATGCGTGATGTCGTTTAAGGACAGCCCCATATGTAGAAGTGGAAGCTTTTATTCCTTCTGGAATAAAAGTTTGGAAGCTTTTATTACTTCTCTTCAATTTAAAATGTGATTCAGAATGTATGGAAAAATTTCATACAAAGTGTGATTGTAAACTGAGATAAAAAAATAACGATTTTAGAGCTTCAAATTATTCAGTCAAAGAGAAATAAAATTTGGAACATTCCATGTTGGTGTACAGATAAGAGAAAATCTTCGATTTTAAGTCAAGCCTCATTCTACTCCACACTTTAAACAGTAATCATTTTTTTCATCTTTTTTATAAGGAAATCTCTCTTAAGAAAAAATGTCTTTTTATGTAAAAAAGTCCTGTCTGATATTAAGCTCTGTTATTCTCATATTACTAAACCTTGTATCTTATATCAGATGTTAGGTTCTAGAGACTTTTGGTTAGTCTTCAACAGTGTCATTAACTAAAGTAAGTCTAACATTTAATCTCTAATTCATGGGTCTGATCTTTTTACTTCTCTCCAGAATAAAGATTTATTTTGCAAAGAAATCTTACTCTAATATGACTCTTTAATATAATGGCTAATACCTGACAGTTAAACAGATTAACCCATTAAAATCACTCTGGCATTAAATGCTAAAATTCTCAATTAAAGACTTCTACAATTTTTGCTCCAGAATAGATTTTTATTAGTTGTCCAGAACTTCAATATTTAAACTTTTAAGAAGTACAAGTGGTTCCATTCTTTAAAACTCTAGTTCTAAACAAGTGGTTCCATTCTTTAAAACTCTAGAAAACACTTTGACCTCACCAACAATCCTACAATTAGTCTTCACTCTGTTTCTATATATAAAGGTTTTGAGGTTATTAAATTATTTCTTTCTAGCTGCAATAGCAAAGTTATTCTTAAAGACCTACCCTCTTCTTTATTTCAAATAACTTTAGGAGTACCACAAGATTCTATCTTTGCTCCTGTATTGTTGCTTATCTACAATAACGATCTTTATAAAATCTAAAGTGGCTCTATTTGTTGACGATTCAACTTTATACTCTTGTCTTGACTAAAAATCTTCACTTTTTAATTGCTTAGAACAAGCAGCCGATTTTAAATCTGATCTCTCTTCACTGACCTGACTTCACCTACTTTAGCCTACTTACTTGGGGCTACTTTAGGCTTGCAGTGGCTTATGGATTTAAATTCTGGACTTATAATCCGCAATTTTTGTTAGACAACAAAACTCATTTATTTACTGCAAAAAAATATTCCAATATTGTTGGCATTCCTATATTGACGAATAACAACCCTCTTACTCTCAGACAAAGTTTAAAAGCACATTGTTAATGTAATAAAACCTGTTTTATCTGACAAGCTTAATAGTGGTTTCTTGCAACCTTGTTGGAAATAAATTAGAGTTTAAAAAAATATAAATGTATGTAATAAATAGTAAATAAATTATTTACTATTTATTAAATACTGGCATACATTTATATTTTTCTTATATTTATCTTATATAAGCATAAAATTATTATATAAATTTTTTTCTAACTCAGGCTATCAACCCCTGCTAAATCTTATAATTTTGCTGGGGCCAGGTTTGCAAAAAGTCTCATTTTTAGCTAGGGTCAGGGCCAAGGCCCTGCCATTTTTGAGTGCAAAAGTGGAGAAAAGCTTTTCTAAAACGAACATGGCGAGCCATGCGAGCTGTTCCTCTAAATTGTTTTTTACAAGAGCTTTTGGTTTTTGCAAAAGCTATCTGTTTATTTATATAAAAAATGCTTATTAAATACAAAATTTGGTTTTATACTTGTTACAAGCATATGTTTGTAGCGTTAATGTTACAATAATATACACATAACAAGCGTCATTTATTGCGCCATGAAAAAATTCTTTAGACTTATTTTTTTTTTTGCAAAAACTGTGCCTGTTTATTACCCATTTAATTAACTTTTTTTGAATTTGCGTTTTTCATTTTAGTTACAATGATAATTAAACTTGAGAGAAAAATAATGCTTTTGCAAGAGCTGTAAATCGTAAACCATTATAGGAAAATATGGCCAAGAGCTTAAGCTCTTGGTTCCTGACGAGGCTTTTCTCCCTCCCTCCCTGTCACTCTCTCTCTCTCTCTCTCTCTCTCTCTCTCTATATATATATATATATATATATATATATATATATATATATATATATATATATATATATATATATATATATATATTTATATATATATATATATATATACGCATATAATTTTTATTAAACCGATAACCTAATAATTGATCAAGTAGAAAAAATAGATTGTCTGCACAAGAATTAATCTTTAGCTTTGTTATTGCCATGTGAGTTTAAAAGTATTAGTTGCTACTGAAAAATTTCAATTTCAGTTCATTTGCTTCTTGTTTAATATTTGAGTGGAATAGTTTGGATTAAGAACTTATATGTGAAAATATAGGATTGGTTTTAAGTAAATTGTTTTATGTGATCTACCTGACCAAAATCGTCATTATGATGCAATTTATCAAACTTCAAATGAATATTTTTGTACGCTTTAAAGCGGGAGTAATAAATTACAAAACTTTTTATTTATTTAAATATTCTTCTGTTTAATTAATAACTTTATAAATTTAATTATATTTTATAAAGAATTAAATGTATAGAAATATTAAACATATAATGCAAACTAAAGTTTTTTTGATGTTATCAAACCTCCATTTTAATCAAAACTTTGTTTTTAATCAGTGCATGTGAGCTATTCTAGATCAAACTTTTATTGGAGCATTAGTTATTTACGGTAAAAGTTTTTATGAGTATTCATTAAAAAAAAAGAAGTGATGATTTGATTTAAAAATATCTCTAAAGTAATACTTTCAAAGCATAAAGTATATTTTATTAACAAAGTTTAGTATGTGAAACGATAATTAAAACACTGAAAAGTTGTTTTTTATTTGAACAGGTAATAAAAACAGTTGACTGTCAATGTGTTGTTTATTTGTTGCTTTTTATTTGACCGGGTAATAAAAACAGTTGACTGACTATGTGTTTGCAGATCAATTTAACTGCCTACCTTCAATTTTTTATTTTGTGCGCTGAAGATGTTTTATCTATAATGCGAGTATTAAAAAAATTACTCTGACTAGCATGAGACACCAAAAATAAAAAAAGTTGCAGAAATAATAAGAGCCACAGGTACTTTGTTAGATGTAAAGCTTGTAAGCAAGAATGATCGCCATCTTATTATAGATCATAACAAGGTCAAAAAGGCTCTGGAAAAATTAACAAAAAGAATTAGACAATTAGTTTGAGGTAGAGTAAAAATTTTTGTGGCATCTACCCAGAGAGTAGATGCCACAAAAATTTTTATAGTAGTGAATGGAAGAAATCAACATTTCATTGCAAATGAAATAAAATAATGTCAATAATGGTTGGGCTTTAGGCTAATATACACATCTATTACAATTTTTTTTTGGCATATTATTTTTTTTTATTTCTTCTTATTTAATAATTATATAACTATCTTTTCTTATCTATATTGTGTGATGCTTTTAGTATCATTATACAGTTATCTGTATAATGTATAAACTGTATGTGATACAGCGCAACACATACAGTTACATACATTATTGCTATTTGCATGGGAAAATATGTTTGTTTCTGGAACATGTCTGAGCTAGCTTTTAGAATTAGAAGATAATATAAATCCTATGTATAGATGCTAAATCCATAATAGGTAATTTGAAGTATAGCTGGGTTGGCTGGATAGGGTTCAGGGAGTAGCTGTTATGCTACTTTTTTGCTGTATAAATGACGCTGTATAAAAACCAAATATTTTAAATAAAACTTTATTAAAAATACAACAAGTTGCTAAAATAGGTACTTTTATACAATATTAATACAATATTAATACAATTTTAAAATAACATATATGGCAATACTTGATCTCTGTACATATATATATATATATATATATATATATATATATATATATATATATATATATATATATATATATATATATATATATATATATATATATATATATATATATTTATATATATATATATATATATATATATATATATATATATATATATATATATATATATATATATATATATATATATATATAGTAGGCATAAATTTCGGGGCAAAGCATAAATGCCGATGATGTTTATTTGACAGGATAAACTAGATAAAAATAGTACTGACCTCTATAATGTTAATATATTTTTAATTTTATAATATTTAAACAAAATCAACCATACTTCAAATTACCTATGATAGATTTAACATCTATACATAGGATTTATGTTATCTTCTGGTTCTAAAAGCTAACTCAGACATGTTCCAGACACAGAAACATTTTTCTGTGGAAACAACATTTTTTCATCTTATACCTCCTATCATTTTATATTAAATATTGATATATCTATACATATGTATATTTGTTTTAACTATGTTAAACTTTCATATTTACTGTAGATTTATGGTTACTTATGTATAAATATAAGATAAATATATAAAATAAAATGTAAATTAAATTTTTTTAACAAAAATGACAAAAAACAATAGACTAAAATGTAAATAATAATATAAAAATAACAAAAATTATTCTAATAGAAAACCACAAAATACTCAACTATACTACCAATGTGAAAAATGCTGTTAGATAAAATTTTATTAAAAATAAAACAAATTGCTAAAATTGGTACTTATATATAATATTAATACAACCTAAAAACTAACATTTTTACATATATATACATACACATATGTACATACATATACATACATATACACACATACCAATGGTTGTTGAAGTAAGTACTGCATGTTCCAGTACAAATGAGATAATAAGCATAATTAATATTATGTAACCCAGCCATACTTCAAATTACCTATTATGGATTTAGGACTGTATGAAGTCATGGAATAGGTAGGAAATAAATTATATAGAAGATTAGTTTGGATTTTTTGTGCTCTTCAAATTAGTGAATTAGGTTTAAGACATTTAATTGAAGATTTAGATGTGCAACACCTTTAGTGCAACACTTTCTTATAATAAATGGTGTGGACCACTTGAAAAAAATGCTTGACACGATAATTGAGATTAAAAACAAAACAAAGTTTATTAAAATTTAGGTCCTCCTATCATCCACCTAAATTAGTTTACTTTTATTTATGTCCTTCCTCCCACATTTTGCCATACGCTTTTTTGAGGGTACTTAAAAAAGCGTGTGGCAATGGTAAAAAAAAAGTGTACGAGGGGGAATGGTCAAAAAAAAGTGTACGTACTTTATGTATGACCCCCTAGGAGATCTGCATAGTACGCACATACCAGACCAATTTTACAAACCATGCTTTGCAACAAAAATTCAGAAGAAAGAAAAGAAGCTGTAAATAGAATTCTAAAGATTGAGGAGTATGGAGATAAGATAACTCAAATTGGAGATTGTTGTCTCATTAAGAAGAACACCAGAAATAAATCCAAATGCTAAACAGCTAACAGACCTTATAACATGGAAGTTAAATGTTATTTAGCAACCCTTGTTTTTCCGTGGTCCTGCAACAAGAAAAGTGAAAACAAATACAACTTTATAAAAATAGTCAATGTATCTAAGACCCAACGCTCACATAACATAAATTTTTAAAATTTTCAATATTAACATTCCATCTTACATGATGTTAGCTGCGCAGTATGGTCAAGGAAGGGGCTGAAGCAACCTGGGGCTAAAGCAACCAGGGTTGGGGATTTGCAGAGCAAGAATAACAATAAGAACCTTCCTTTGAGTTAATTGGCAGGAAAAAGGCTATTACTCTTCTGTCCACCCCCTCCTCCCCCCGCCTCCACACACACTGTTCTTATGCCTATGTATGGTATACATGCTAATAGTGCAAATAAATTAAAAATATATATATCAGCACTAATGCAAAAATAAACTTTAAAAAATGTCTAAAACAAACAAAAATGTGAAGTATTTAAATAGAAATTTACCAAGCCAGCAATTATTAAAATTTGGTTTTTAAATTTTCCTTTATTAAACTACTTGTAAAACATTTTTTTGATTTTTGAAAATATAAATAAAGGACACACCCTATTACCTATGAAAATAACATGTAGTTCATCCAATTTTCATTATTTGAAAAATTACATGTAGCACTTCCAACAGACAAACCCAATTGAAATTTTGTATTTAACCTAATTAAATGAGGTAGAACAAGATAACTGCGGTTTTTAATTTTCTAAAATTTTTAATTTATCTTATTTTGTCACCCTATTCTACACCCTTTGATATGGTATCAAATGAACAATTATTAACTATACAAAAGTTATATGTAAATGAGTTCACAAATTTATAACAAGTTGATATAAGAAAATGAGTCAAAAAATAAATCAAAATAAGTCCTTATGTATGAATGCATCAAAATTAGAACAAATATAAAAACTGTCAATAATTAGAAGATTTTACAACAATCTTACCTTTAACATTTTACTTGCTTGGCTATTTTTTACTGATGCTTTTGAAATAATAAACAAAGCTTTTGAAAGATCATTTTCGCAACCATTATTTGCTATGAAACACTTTGATAAAAAAAAAATTATATTAATGTACATATACAACTGTTGCTTTTGTTTATTAAGAAAATAGCTATCCGATAAATTGAGATTAAAAAGTACACATAAAGCATATCAGGAAAAAAAATTTTGCATACTACTTTATGAGGCTAAATCGCAAAAAAATGGCCAAAGTTGATTTTAAAAACTATTTCATTATTAATAATTTTTTCATAATTTAGAAAGTAACTCTAATCATTAACTGGAAAACATGTTTTGCAGAACTTTTATTATAAATTTTATGAGTTTCACAAGTAACATTTACCAATAAATAATTGAAATATATATATACATATATATATATATATATATATATATATATATATATATATATATATATATATATATATATATATATATATATATATATATATATATATATATATATATATATATATATATATATATATATATGCACTTTGCATCAGAGATGAGTTTTGAATAATCTGATATTGTGAATCACAATGAATTTTAAATGGCAATACTTGATCTCTGTACATCATAGTTGGCTTGATTTTTAGAAAACATTTAAATACTCATTCTTAAATTCGATTTTATACAACAGCAGCTTCTGATAACTCTTAAGTTGAACGGGTTTTTGCTAAAATAACATAATTTTTAGATAAAATATTTTCATTTTTTTTTTATTAAACTCATTTTTTTTTTGTGAAATTATTTGTCCATAGTTCCACACTTGTGTCACTTTTTCTTAGTATTCCTTAGTATCATCTAATAGACAATTTTCCCTAGTATCGCCTTTTAATTAAAATGATGCTATGGAAAATGTGAAGCAAACTTGTACAAATTAATGCCCTTCCAACCTTAAACTGTTGCATAACAGGACTGAGTATTTTTACTATTACTAGAAAGATTACCATAGAAGGTTTAAGAGTTCCTCCTACCTTGAACTACAATTAAGAGGGGATCTTTTTTAGAATTTTCTTTCTCCTATTTGATTTGCCTTCACCATGGTTAAAGAGCCTCAACTGCCTTACCTATATTTTTACTATATTTATTTTTATTTAACTTGCTTTTTAAATAACAGATTTTTTAAAATAAACACAACAATTACTTCTAAAGTAGAAACTAAACTTTTTGTTCTTAATAAATTTTTTTTCTAGCTTTTAAAGCTTAACCAGGTTCAGTATTTATTCTAGAACAACTCCCCCTCTAACCAGAACAGCTCACCCTCTAACCTTACTTTTTGTTACTTCTTGGTACTTCTTGTTTTGTTAGTCTTGCAAAATTACAATTATGCTTTGTATACTTTACTCTAAATTTCAGAATAAAAACCAATTTATTCTTTGAGTTCCACATTTCACAGTTCTTCATTGGTGATCATTTTCTTTTTCGCTTTAGCTTCTTAAACAGCTTGCAAATTCACATGATTAATGTTCTACTCTTTTCATATTAAATTAACAACAAAAAAAACTTTATTAAAACTCATACTCAAAAAGTTTTTGCCGCGAACGCACGTGTTTTTGACTGCTTTTCAAGAATATTAATTTTAAAAATGGAAATAACGATCAAAAATATCGAAAAAATTATTACTAACAAGTTTGAAGAACAAAAAAGAAGTTTGCTCAAAGAAACAGAAAGACTGTTAAAAGACCAAGAAAAAAACTTCACACAAATAGTAAGTGGAAATATAAAAATAATTACTGATAGACTCGACAAAATTGAAAATGAATTAAATATCAACAAAGTAAATATGCGAAATTTTGAAAAGGACGTAAACGATGTGAAAGAAAGTCTCAACTTTCAAGAAGAAAAAATAAAGGAAGAATTAACACAAATAAGAAAGAGATATGATCTTGAAATTAAAAATTTAAATAAAAAAAATACTGACTTAGAAAACCGTTCTCGTCGTAACAACATAAGAATCGATGGTCTGAAAGATATGCCAGGATAAAGTTGGAGTGACTGTGAGAAATCTGTGAAAAATATTTTTACAAATAATCTTAAAATTTCAAGCGAAGTTATTGTGGAACGAGCACATCGAATTGGGTCTTATAAAGAAGACAAAACACCAAGAACTATCGTCGTGAAACTATTGAACTACCAAGATAAAAATAAAATCTTAAGTTCACTTAAAAATCTAAAAGGAAGTGGAATATATATAAATGAAGATTTTGCTAAAGAGACAATGGAAGAGCGAAAGAGACTTTGGGAAGAAGTTAAAAATCTTCGCAATCAAGGTAAATACGCAACGATTAAATTTAATAAAATTTATTGTCGCGAATTTAGAAAATAAGAAAATAAGTTTTGCGTAAGTTAAAGCGATTGAAGCAAAGTTAATTCTTTTTACTTATGGCTAAACAAACAAAAGATTTCGAAACGCAACACTTTAATGTTTTCAAATCAGCCAATAACGCTTTACTTGATAACTTTTACGACCCAGATTTGCATTTTTTTAATGAAAATAATTTTAACTCGCGGTTTTTTGATTTAAAAACTTTTAAAAATGAATTAAAATCATTAAATAATAACTTTACGGTTATACACATAAACATAAGAAGTATAATTAACAATATTGACAAGCTAAAACATTTTCTTGTAGAATGTAATTTTTTGTTCAGTATGATTTGCTTAACAGAAACCTGGTGTTCTGACGAATCATCCAGAATAAATTCAAACTTATTAATTCCGAACTACAAACTAATATCTTACGAGCGAAAAGTTCAAAAACGAGGTGGTGGAATTATGACATATATTCATAATGATCTGACAACTAAAGTTAGAGACGATCTTTCTGTTTCTGATGCCGATGGTGAGGTCTTTACAATTGAAATAATAAACCAAAAGTTAAAAAATATACTGGTGCCCATCTGTTACAGACCACCTGAAGGTGATATAAAAAAATTTTCTAATCATCTAAAACAAATATTTCTAAAAAACAATAAAGAGCACAAAATATTATTCTGTATTGGAGACATTAACATAAACTGTTTACAGTACAATGAAGATGCTGTTACCAAAATTTTTTTTGATGATATGTTTCAACACTACATCTTCCCTATAATAAACAAACCCACCCGGGTAACATCAACTTCAATCACTGCAATAGATAACATATTGACTAATTCATTTTATGATTCTTCATTAAAAGCAGGTGTAATCAAAACGGATATATCCGATCACTTTCCGATATACTTTTCTTTGTTTCAAGATACAAAAACAAACAACTCAAAAACCAAAGTCTATAAACGAAAAATTAATAAATTTACTATTCAACAGTTTAAAGACTCACTATCGGCAGTGAGATGGGATAAGATTTACCAAAAATGCAACCTTGGGCACACCAACTCTGCTTATAATGAGTTTTTAGAAATATTCTTAAAGCATTATAATAATCACTTCCCAATTATAGAACAACAATTAAAAGTAAAATACTTACAATGTCCATGGATTACTAGAGGTATAAAAAAATCTTCAAAAAAAAAGCAAAAACTTTACATCAAATATTTAAAAAATAGAAATGAAAAAAACCTAAATACCTACAAGCAATACAAAAATTTATTTGAAAAAATTAAAAAAAATTCAAAAAAAAACTACTACTCGAAGCAAATAAAAAATGCAACTGGTGACATTAAAAAAACATGGAACATTATAAAAGAAATAATTGGGAACAAAAAAACTAAATCAAATAATTTGCCTGCTCGAATTATCATAGACAATATAGAGTACAGTGACAAAAATAAAATTGCTGAAAAATTCAATGAATTTTTTATTAACATTGGCCCTAATCTTGCCTCAAAAATTGAATATCCTAATAACTCGTTTGAATCATATCTAAATGATCCCCAGAGCGAACTAAAATACAAAGAACTAAGCTATCAAGAGCTTAACGTTGCACTAAACTCCTTAAAATTAAATAAAACTCCAGGAATAGACGATATCTGTAGTAGGATAGTGGCAAATGTCTTTACAGTGATAAATAAACCTATATTTGAAATCTTCAAGTCTTCGATTAAAACAGGAGTTGTACCAGACAAGTTAAAAGTAGCTAAAGTAGTACCAATATTTAAAACAGGTGAATCATACTTAATTAATAACTATAGACCTATCTCGGTACTCCCTACCTTCTCTAAGCTTCTCGAACGAGTAATCTACAACAGATTGTACGAGTATTTAATCCAAAATAAAATCCTAAATAAAAAACAATTTGGCTTCCAAAAACAATATTCGACTGAACACGCAATCCTAGATCTAATTAATAGTATAAGTGATTCTTTTGATAAAAAACAATATGTTCTGGGGATCTTTATAGACCTGTCAAAAGCCTTTGACACAGTAAATCATAATATCTTACTTAAAAAAATGGAAAGCTATGGAGTAAAAAACATCACTCTTGACTGGTTCAAAAACTACCTAAGCAATAGGCAACAATGTGTTATTTCAGACAATTATAAACACTCAAAACTACTAAGAATAGAGTGCGGTGTCCCCCAAGGTTCCATTCTTGGACCCCTTCTGTTTCTTCTATATATTAACGACCTTACAAAAACCTCGAAAAAACTTGATGTTATAATGTTTGCCGACGACACAAATTTATTTTATTCCTCGAACTCAATCAAAAACCTTTATGAATGTATGAACAAAGAGCTTGAAAAATTAAACATCTGGTTGAAATTAAATAAGTTATCACTAAATACAGAAAAAACAAAATATATATTGTTTCATTCCAAAAAACAAAAAAATAATATACCAACTATACTTCCCCCACTAAAAATAGATAAGGTAAACATTAAAAGAACAGAAACAACAAAATTTCTTGGGATACTTATTGACGAAAATATAACTTGGAGAGCCCATATTAGTACAATAAACACCAAAATTTCAAAAAATATTGGGATACTTTACAAAGTTAAACCTATGTTGTCCCAAGATAATCTTAAATCTCTTTATTTTTCTTACATCCAAAGTTATCTTACGTACGCTAATATTGCATGGGCAAGTACACACAAATCCAAGTTAAATACTCTTTATTTAAGTCAAAAACATGCATCAAGATTAGTTTATAATAAATATAAACTCACCCATGCTGAACCTTTACTAAAAACCCTAAATGCACTGAATGTTTACCAAATCAACATCTATCAAAATATTCTTTTCATGCTTAAATACAATCTTGGACTAGTCCCATCGCATTTTTTAGATAACTTTTTTCAAATTAACTCTAATAGATATACCACATGAGCAACAGGGAACTTCACATTACCAAAAAAAACAACAAAGTTCTCACGATTCTCTATTTCCTACCGGGGTCCGTACCTATATAACAAAATAATATCCAAAAATATAGAACTTAAAACATTAAATAATTCTGCCACCTTGAAAAAAAAATTAAAACACCTCATACTTAATATCAAAAATTTTATTGACATGTATTAAACTTAACAACAAGATTTATACTAAAATGTTTATGTGTATCACTGACTGTGTATTGTTTAACCACTTTTAACTATATATAAAAATTAATTAAATTTATTTAACCATTTGACAAGGTACTTGATGATAAGACTTCATAGTCTTCTGCGAGCCTCCTTTATAACAACATGTTTATATTTGAAGAAACAATAGTTTTTATTTAAAAAAAAAAAACAGTGTTTATTAATCTAACGTTATATTTTATTATAATTGTTAAATTACGTATTCTTATGTTATGTTATATATTTTACTCTTTGCATTAAATTATATGATAGAATTGTAACGTAATGAAGTGTATATTGAAGTTGTAAAAAAAAAAAAAAAAAAAAAAAAAAAAAAAAAAAAAAACAAGTTTTTTTATGTCACTATATAACAAGATTTTTCCCAAAAAAACACTGGCTAATCTAGTTTATTAACATACAAATATAAATATTTAAAAAATATTTTAGTAAAATACAATAAAAATACAAACATGCCAATTTAGCTTATTACTAAATACAAATTCAAACACAAATATGTATTTGACACTAGCCCTGTACACCAATAACAATTCAATATAAAATTGAAACATGTGCACAGTATGCTAAACAGCAGACATTGCTCAAAAATCAATGTTATCAAAATAAATTTAATTTAACTTCGCTTATTGAAAGCCACTTAAATTTCCAGTTCAAAAAAAAAAAAAAAGAATTCAAAAGCATGATTTGTTCAAGAAATATACTAGTTTGAATAAAGTATATTTGATGCGAAAGAATGCAAAAGATAGGTATTAGGTATAAATGATACATAAAAATCATTTTTGGCATTATTTAAGAAAATATGTCACTATATAAGCAGTTGTAATGTGATGATTGTATTTAGAAACAATCTTAGACTGCAGTTTATGGAAATCTGAATGTTAACTTCATAGATTATTACACAAAATTATTTTTACATGTTATACCAGATTATTACACAAAATTATTTTTACATGTTATACAATACATTAAAAATATATTTTACAAAAATTTAAAAAACATATTATTGCAAATAGTTTTACATTATTTTGTACATATTTTTATAAGGGGAAGATGTGTTCAATAAAAGTGTATGTCTAGAAATTAAAAAAAGAATTAAGACAAATTTTTGACCATACCTCCACTTCCCTAGCCCTCTTTTATATTGAACTATTTTTTGACCAAATTTAATCTAGTTAGTACAACCATTATGAAAAAAAATATTGCAGGATTGAAATCTGTTTTAAAATAAACGAATTGCAAGAGTTAAAAATCAAAACTGAGGGCTTTGTGGTGCATATAGTAATAATATAATATTTTTATTTATCACGACAACTTGTTTATATTTTGAATTATATTATTTTAAGTTAAATCATTTTGTTTAAAAAGTTATTAGATAAAATCAAAAATCTTTAGTTTAATAACAATTAAGCTCACTGAATTTGACATATTTAAAATTTTTATTGCTGACAAAAAACAACAATCAAAAACTATTTATGCAAATTTTTGCAAAAAATATTTCTGCAAAACAGGTTGTATACTGGTAATTGCTAAAGCACTTGGCTCTGATGAGTTGATGAGCTGACATTTGCATAAAAAACAATAGTTCAGAATAGCTAGCAAAGATCTGCATCTGAAAAAAAACAAACTTAATAAAATGGGTTATGCTGGGATACAATTCAAGGCTGTTAAGGAAAGCTTGCATGAAGAGTATGTTAAAGAATAAAGCTTTCTATAAGATTCCAAGGCATTTATATACAAACCAAAAAAAAAAAAACTTTTCCAACTGCTGGTTTTAATATATTGCCTAGTTAGAAACATCTTAGAAGAAAACAATCTGAAGTAACACTTTTTATTAAAAATCTTGAACTTTATTCTTGTGTTTACTTCAGCATATTTCAGGCTATTGAACTGATGATGAAAATGATATTGGAGAAATTTTTTTTGAATGTAAACATTGAAAATATACTAATGAAAATAAAGTTTGGACTTGATGGCTGTGAAAGACATGCAATATCTAATTAAAAAGATAATGTTAACACTAGCAATATCACACTGGCAATGTTTTGTCCATTTTCACTTGAAACAGAAGTAGGTTTGTTAATATGGTTGCAAAAGTCACAAAATGTCCCACTGAGTCACAAAGCACTTCAAATGTCTTCAAATGGGAAAAGAATCAGAGATTCTGTTCCTATTTGAATTCAAATGGGAAAAGAATCATTGTCTGTTTTTAATTCTGACACAAAAGAGTTAAAAAATAAAGGTTTCCTTATGTATAAAGAAGGAAAACAATTCAATGTAAAGGTGATAGTGCAGTTATATATGATGGGTATCAGCAAACCTTTTTTCAGGAGTTGGAGGTACATATTATGATCATGTGCGCATGCTTAAAAGATCAGTGTTGAATATTGAAAATGACTTTGTAATTAATCGAGACACTATAACTATGAATGAAATGTTTAACCAACTTGAACAAGAAGATGTTTCTTTACTTAAAAAAAACCTGATTATATCACAAGGGCCAGACAAACCTTCAAACCAATTCCAACCTGTGATGTAAAACCAATACAAGTAAATTGGTATCTTGTAATAGTGTTCATATTATTCTATATTTTTAATATGTGAACATACTTGATATTGAAAATTATTACATTTAAAAATTATTTTTATAGGTTCTTCATGCTTTACTAGAAACATTTGACCATTGCATGAAAACTGTTTACATGTGAAAGCTGGTGTTTTTGATTGATCTGAGTCCCCTTTCAGTGCTTCAAATAGATTTCTGAAGCTAGCAGAGACTTCATTACAAACATTGATATTAAAAAAAAAGTTATAAAATGGGACTACCTAGATACAATATAAATTGCAACAATACAATTGGAAACAATAACAACAAGTTACATAGCTAGAGAACTATTCCACAAAAAATCAAACAGGGATTTAATTATTGCACAATTGCCTGTTTAATATCATGCAACATTTCAAAAGTTCGAATTGGTGCTCTCAGTAATTCTTTGATCATAAAAGCTATTGTACATACTTTTATTTAACGAACAAAATTGTTCCTATTTAATGAGTTTCCACCTGTTAAAAATAAATTTACCTGGACCATGGATCAGTATAACTCCATCACTTCACAAAGTGATTGGCCATTCTTGCGAGCTAATTTTGAATGTGGATATCATCTAATCAAATTTTTTATTGACAAGAGATACAACTCAAAACCATTCTGCAAATTTTGGTATGATTGTGGACTAATAAACACTGTCATAATGTCTTTAATAACATTTTATCTTTAGATGACACACATTTCAAAATGTTAATATATGAATAAATTACGTATTTTAGTACTTCTTTTGATAATTTTTATTATTGCCATTGATGTTACCTATATATTGCCATTGATGTCTTTGTGTTACAAACTATACATACATACTTATAAACATATGTATTTTTGTTTTAACTTAAAAAAAAGGATATTTTGTGAAATTTTCAATATTTTGTTCTTTTAAATTATGATCTAAATATCCTGCAGCAAACTTATTTTTTAGCTTTTCCAAAATTTAAACGTAAAAATCTTTCCAAAAATGTTTTTAATCAACCCCATAGCACTTTCCATTCAAATTTATGAACCAATGCCCGTGAAAACAGTTGTTTGGCCCACTGTGAGGTGGGGGTAGGCATATATTTATCAACACAGCTTAACATAAATATTTTATTAAAGTTACCTTTGTTTTTAGTTTTGCTTGATTTTTTGTTAATGTTTTTATTGATGAAGCAGATTTGATCTCTATGGTAAATAAAAGTAAATATATGTATCTATGTATATATATATATATATATATATATATATATATATATATATATATATATATATATATATATATATATATATATATATATATATATATATATATATATATATATATATATATATATATATATATATATATTATTCAGGATAACTTGTAAAAATTCTAAGTAGTTTTTTAAAAACGTTGGTGCCATTATTTTTTGTGTAAGATAGTTAGAGCCAATCAGATTATTGGTTATAAATTTATATATATATATATATATATATATATATATATATATATATATATATATATATATATTATATATATATATATATATATATATATATTTATAACCAATAATCTGATTGGCTCTAACTATCTTACACAAAAAATAATGGCACCAACGTTTTTAAAAAACTACTTAGAATTTTTACAAGTTATCCTGAATCTACAATACAAAAATTATATATACATATATATATATATAAATTTATAACCAATAATCTGATTGGCTCTAACTATCTTACACAAAAAATAATGGCACCAACGTTTTTAAAAAACTACTTAGAATTTTTACAAGTTATCTAGAATCTACAATACAAAAATTGGACTACTTGAGTCTACTAGCTGTAATCACTTACATTCTTCAGTAAGCTTTAGTTTAATAACTGAAATAAAATCTATCGCAGTATGTCAAAATGTTTTAAATCTGTTCCATATGAAAAGAGGTAACTTTAAAAGTATCTCTAACTATTTAGACCTAAAATTTGATAAACTTTCCAATAACTTCGATGTTAATGATATGTATGTTATTATCTGAAACTAATTTAGCTATGGATAAATTCATTCCTATTTGAAAAAATGTAATCTTAAGTACCAAGTTCAGACCACACTGGCTAACTAATAATTTAAAAATTTAAATACGATTAAAAAAAAGCTTTTGGTGCTCTTTTTTAGCCTCAAATAAACAAGATTCTATTCAAAAAAACGTATTCGTCACATTGTAAATCATTGAACAAGCTTATTAAAGCCGAAAAAATCAATTACAAATCCAAATTATTAAAAAAAGCTCAATTAAATCCAAAATTAATATATGCATATGCAAATAGTAAAAAAACAAATCATCAAAAAATATGATCCCTCATAACAAAGGATGACGTTACCTTAACTGATAGACAAAAAATCTGGAATCAATTCAACATTCACTTTTATAATGTATTCAATTTGGTCCAAAATAATAAAAAATATCCTGAATTTAAGAACAAAATCTGTCCTAATTAATTAACTAATTTTTTTGAAAGCTCAATTATTAAAATAGAACTTGAACTGCAAAATAAATACAAACAAGCTGGTTCTGATGGGATCTACCCATATTTATTAAAAAACCGGTCAGATAGCTATTCAAAAATATTATCCAAAATTTTTAAACGTTTATGCGAAGTAGGCTATATTCCAACAAAATGGAAAGAAGCAAATTTGACACCAGTATTCAAAAAAGGAATCCATCAATGCAATATCTGCATTGATGGATTCTTTATTCTTTGTTGTTTTTTTTATTTCTGAGCTTCCATAATTTGGAGAACAGACTTCTATAAAAACTTCATGGTAGCATCAAATATTGACATAAATTTCAGTATTCCTGAGTTATCCAAATGTCTTTGATTATTGTTATATTTCATAAATTGTTTCATAATATTTCATTATATTTCATAAATTCATAATGTGCTTAATTGATTATTTTGCCAATGTTGTTTCTTCCGATTATTCTAGGAATACTTGCCTTCATATAATGCTTCAATATTCTCAATTGTAAGAGGTAATGCATCAATAAAGGTTAAACAAAGATTATTGCTGCCCCCAACACAAACCCTTAGTCAATGTAGCAGCATTCCTTGCCTTATCTTTTTTGATTACCAAAAGGTAGTGGCTGCAAGCAACCACTATTAAGATAGGAGTTACTAAAAAAAAAGAATAGAGTTATAGAGCAAGGAAACGGTTGACATTTGAAGGTTGTATGAGTCAGGAAAACATAAAGATAGGAGAGAGTTCCAAAGGGTTGAAGTGCATGGAAAAAAGCTAGATGAACAAAAGTTTTTGGAGCATGCAAAGACAGATACAGTAAATGAATGAGACTGATGAATGACAAGTTGAGTAAGAAAGAGTTAGGTGGATGGAACTAGAGATGAAAGCTCCTTTGAGCAGCGGTCATAATAGTATTTGTAGAAAAGAGAAAGAAATGCATGACAATGGGAATGAGGATGACAATGGGAAAGAGGCTCAAGCATAGCAGATAGACTGGGTACAACTATGTTTACAATGGTTGATAGCAATCTAATAGGGTCTGTCAGGGAAGATTGAAGCGTGGTTTGGGATGTAGAGTGAAAAGATGCAAATGATTGCATTACCACAATTCAAATTATTTCTGATAATGCTGAAATAATTAGAATTACGATATTTTTAAAATAAATAACCCAGCAAATCGCTGTACAATTTATTGTAAAATGATTTTATTTAAAAAATTGAGTACAATTTGTTGCAATTTTATATTGCTTTTTATCATATAATTAAAAAAAAACCGCTTTTCTGCAAAATGCCAGTGCTTAATTGGTGCTTAATCAGCATAAAGAGAGTAGCAGTTTCAGAACAAAAAGATAGAGATAGAAGTAAGAAAGCATTAAGAGAGTGTTACATAATAAAAGATAAAAGAAAAAAGATGCTCAAGATAATGTATATTAAAGAAATGACCAGAAATGACTAGAACAAAAATTCCTTTATTTTACTTGACACTTTTCGAAGCGTATTTTGAAATTGTATAAATAAGTGTAGGAACTTTTTTCCTGGGATTAAAAGTCATATTCAACCTATGCAAGCGCAGAAACAAGGATGCTAAAGCGATGATTATGATGCTATTAATAATGATGATAATGATGATGATCATCATCATCATGGTGATGATAATAATGATAACGGTAATGTTAATGATGATAATGATGATCATGATCATGACCATGATTATGATAATGATGATGATGATGATGATGATAATGATGATGATGATGGACATGATGATAATGGTGATGATGGTGATGATGATGATAATGATGATAATGATGATAATGATGGTGATGATAATGATGATGATGATGATGATCTTTTTTGAATAAACTTTTTAATGAGGTTTTTTTTTATTAGCTTTCTATTTTAATATTTCTTTTTTTCAACATCTAAGAGTTGTATTATAACTCTTTATTACCAATAAATAGCTTGAGTATATTTAATACAAAGTATGGTAGTGTAGTAGCTTAAAAGTTGCCTAATTTCTGGCTGTTTTAAGACACAGTGGTGAATTAATCTTTCATAAAAAATAATCTTAACATAAAAAATAACAACAACTCTATCGATTTGTCCCAGAAACAATTTTATTTGTTAATGTCAAGAAAAAGTTTTATCAAACTTTTTTATTTATAGAAAATAGATATATATATAGATATGTAAATATATTACTTATGTAAATTTAAAATTGTAAATGTAAAAAATATTTTATATAGAATTATATACAATCTTCTATGTCTTTTTTTGAAAATTTTACTTTTATTTTAAAGTTTGAAATTTTTAAACTTATTCTAAATAAATTGTTACTGTTTTTATTTTATTTTAGTTTTCTTTTTTAATTTAAATAAATTGATGATTTTTTAAGGAGATTTAGTTTTTTTAGTTTAGATAAAGTTTAGAAAATCATCAGTTGATTTAATACTGTACTCTACAAAAATGCATATTTTAATAAAAAATATAAACAAAATAAAAAACTTGTACATTTCTGTTAAAACACTATTTTAAATAATAATCGAAATAGTTTTTTACATCTATAATGGTGAAAAAAATTTAAAATTGAATTTGCTAAAATATTTTTTCTGTCAGACTTAGTGACATAAATGGTTTTTTAGTTTAAGGACGTATTTTAAACTTAATCAAAAATTAAAGAAAATTTGCTTGAACTACTAGGTGATTTGGCATGTAAACTAATTTCTTATTTAAAAAATTTAACAGATATATTTAAAATCTAATCTGTTAACCAAATTCTGAAGTATATGAGGATACCCTAAAAATTTCAGGTGCAAATCATTAGCCAATATAAAGATATTACGTTTATAAGTTATTACTAAAATTAAAATTTGCCAAAAACACTTTTAAAGGCTCTGTTATTAGCATTTATTTAGCAAAATAATCTAATTTTTGCATATTAACGCTGTCTTCATATGGCCTACATCTTTAATTAATAATTTGTTTAAGAATAACTTCTTAGGTTTAAATTTGTTTTTATTCAATATTGAATAATGCTTTTCTCACATGTTTTAACACACAATATCATCATTTTATACCAAACAATGTCACAAGTTATCGTCATCAACCAAGACAAATCCTTGGGCAAAAATATATGTCGCCCTGCCTTTGATGCTGAGATAGCATGCCGAGAAATTGGACTCGTTGGTTCTGGTGGTTCCTAAATGAGATTTTTAATAAGAAAATCTTTCCCTTAAATTACCAGCCCTATTTTAAAAAAGCAAGACTATATAAAGTTTTTATGAATACTTGTTGACAATAATTTATCTTGACTTCCCCATATTAAATATTTACAACCAACAGTTAGTAAAACCATTGGTCTGATGTACTGAGTTTGTCCATATGTACATAAAGTTTGTTTAAAGTTATTACTTTTCTTTAATTCTTTGTTTTATTAACTACGCTAATATAACATGGGGTAGTACACAACCAATAAAACTTGAAGAAAAATACTTAGTTTGCAAAAACATGCATCCAGAATTATTTTCGGGAAAAAAAGAGGGAAGCACACTAAACCCTTAATAAGAAATATGAAAGTGAAGGATGTAGACAAAATATATTTTTATCAACACCTAATTTTCAATATTAAATAAATATACAAAATATTCATTAGCATGTTGTGAACCTAAGTAATGGAACTCATTTCAAAAAATTAAGGCATATATGGTATAACTCGTTTAAGTTCAAAGCAAAAAAACACATTTTGAATTTTGCGGAACAAAAACAAAACCCTTTCGTAAATTTATTCAAATGAATTTTATTATTTTTAGTAGTTACTAATGATATGTGTCTTTTAATATAAAATTTTAAAATCTTTCTGTATATGTTTGTATGGAGAAAATTTTACTACATCTGTCCAACAACATCCCTGGAGTAGTGAAATAACATACACACATTTTTACTCAAGATCATCCGCATTTTTTCTTTACTGAATTAACATCTGTCCGACAACATCAGAAATGTTATTGATGTCTAATAACATCTTTAGAAAGATTTTATTAGCAGGGATGTGGAGTCCAAAAAAGGACTTCGGATTTGAAAGTCACAAAAAGATTACTTTATCCTAGTTTTTGGTATCCAGGAGCTCTAAAAATATAAATAAGTTTATGGACTACTAATAGAATAAAAATTAAGACTTTTAGGTTAGAGGAACAATATTTTTTGAACCCGGAGTCCTTAGGTATAATGGTAGCAAGGACTCCAGGACTCCAGGACTCCGGGCTTAAAAACAGTAAGTTTCAAGTCATTAAATTGCATGAATTTTTTTCTTATAGCAGATCATAAGTCAACAAACATGTTTAGAACTTTTGGACACTGCAGGCTTGGAAAAAGTAGAGATATAAAGCCAGAGTCCTTTTGAGACTCCGCAGCCCTGGTTATTAGACATAAAATAATGCATTATTAAATAAAATAAATTTCCGGACGTAGTTGAAATTGTTTATGTATAAACAAAACCAGTTGATTTTAAAACTCAGGAAAAATCTGTGTGCATGCGTATGTGTTAGAAGGTAGGAATTCTATACAAGTGATGAGAATTGTAAACTGATTTATAATGATGTTGAATCAATTTACAGTGAAATAGGTGTAAAATTTTATAAATTAATAAAAATTATCTTTTTATTTTGTGATAAAAAAAAAAAATCAACATAAAGAGTAAAATTACTTTAATACGATGAATATACGATGAATATGCTGATAAACCGAGTAAACAAGATTTTTTTTGTATAGAAACATTACTTGCGAGTATGATTTCTATACAGATGATGACGATATCTAAATTTAATCAACGCTGCATTGCAATAATTACAATGAAACAATAAAGTTTGTTTATTTTATTTACGAAGAACATATTAAAATCTAGAAAAGAAAAAATATTCATTCACTAGATTATACAAAACCTTTTTATTCGAATTTTAATCTGGAAATACTTCATGTAAAAAGTTTTGGTATAGAAACACAACATTTTTGTAAAGAATCTATACCAGTGACAATAAAGAGGATATATGACTCAGTCCTATGTAACTTGGCATGTGTAAAATAATTGTTTTTTTATAATTTTGTTCAAAGTAACATTTGATTTTATATAAAAAATGTTTAATCAATTGGATTTGTCAATAAAGCAGATAATTTCTTGTTATTTGTTTCTTTTTTGGAAATTTTTTCAGAAACTCGGCTTTTTTGCAGTGTTTCTATACCATACCTTTATTAGAAATTGCTATAACAAAACCCTCATGAGATGAATTGACAAAATAAGATCATAGCATTAAAGAAGACACAAAAATATTTCGGAAAAAAATATGTTTCAGAAAATAAAACATTTGTAATGTATTTTGCAAAAGTGTGTAAACTTTTGCATTAACTTAAAACGGAGTAATTTTCGCAACAAAACATTTTCTAATCAAAATAGTTACAAATACACAGTAGAAAAAGTGCCAAATATTTTTCCCTTTTTTTCAAAAACAGCGGATATTTGTGTTAGTGAAACAAGTAAATTACTTTCCTAGTTTTTTAAGATTAGTGCTAGCCACATATTTAAATAAAAATTAAACTGATTCATAGCAAATTTAAACTTGATAATGACAAATATAGAAACATGACACAAGCATCACATTTTGTGCGCTATCTTTAAAAAATTCTTTTATTTTTAATTTATTTTGATGCTAAGAATATAATCTAAAAATTTTCTGAACTGTTGATGCAAAAACTATAACATTATCGTCAACCGAAATAGGAATATTCTGTAAAAATGCAGAGTTTCTATACAGAAATTCGTCTAATGATGATGATGATGATGATGATGATGATGATGATGATGATGACGATGATGATGATGATGATGACAACGATGATGATGATGATGATGATGATGATGATGATGATGATGATGATGATGATGATGATGATGATGATGATAACAAATATGATATAATAAAAATAAAACTATACACAATTATTGAATTGTTTAGTTAATTGAAAAAACCATTTAAATCAAATTAAAACCTTCTTTCGGTGTATAGTAATCAATTAATGTTGCTATACATTGTTGTTTAAACATTAATTCTAGATGCAATGCAGCAACGTTTCTTGCATTTGATTTTTTGTCTTCATCAAATTTTACCTTAAAACATTAACCAAAATAATATTATTTAGTTAAATTAGTAGTATTTAAAATAAAATAGTAAAATGAATTATTGTAAATTAATAAAAATATACATAAAAACAACATTTCTAATATATTCTTTATTTTTAATAATATTTATAATAATATTAATAACACTAATATAAACGATAATGAAATATAGTATTAACAAGGAACATAAAACAATTAATGTTAACAATAATAACAATAACTAATAAATAAATAGAATAATAACTAGTAAATGAAGATATAAAAATAGATTTTTTTTTTTACTTTTGAGAAAAGTAAATAATTTATGAATCAAAAAAATTATTTTTTCATTTTATTTAAACTTTTAAAAAACACACTTATTAAAATCTTTGAAACACAAAATTATTTTAATAAAGTATTATCATAGCTTGTAAACTTTTAGAAGCTATGATAATCTTTTATAATAATCATTCTTCTATAATTTTTTTCAAAAAAATTTTAGAAGAATGAAAAAAAAGTAAACATTTCTTGTTAGATGTTTTTCATTCTTGAAAACTATTTGGTCAAAACCTCAATTAATGTATATACTGAAAGCTTCACCATATTTTATATATTTTAATGAATTAAAATCTTTACATCTTTAATTTCAACAAATAACTTCATTAAATTCTTTGCAGTCTGAATAAATTTCAAAGCTGACAGAAGTAAATTATTGATAAAATGAAGGAAGCAGAGAGTATCCATTTTAACATTCAAGATAGAAGCAGCTTGTTTCATGATTTCAGGTGAGATTGAAAAAGGTATAATTTCACCAAACTGGGATTTTTCAACAAACTAAAAAAAAAGTTGAATAAGACTATAAAATAACTTTTTAGTTAACATATATATTATTTTTATTATTAACAATAATTATAATTTTTATAATAATAGGTATTAAGACATTAATGTTTATAACATTATTATATATCTACATAGAAATATATAAATTAATATATAACATAAATAATATAGACAAAAATAAATAGAAGAGATTATAACAAAATAGTTAGAAAAATAATGCGATTAATTTTTGACAAAAAGCCTCATTTTAAGAGTAACATCTGATATAGAGAAAAAAAACCTTGTAATTAAGTTTAAAAATAACTTCACAAAACTGTAAATTATTGTCAAGATTAGAAAAAAAAAATCTAAGAATACTAAGTTTTTCACACTATGATTGGTTAAATGCAGTTAGATTTGCTATGCTAAACATCAAGCTTCAGTTAACATTGAAATTTTTTTAGGTCACTTGCAGCTTATTAGTTGATTGTAATATAATTTACTTGTAAGCCAGCTTTGATAATGAACAACTTTTTACTTAAGTGTGCATATTATTTACCAATTTAGTGCTGTAAGTACAGTAAATGTAGGTACCTATTATGTACTCAGGTAGGTACCTATTATGTACTTAGGTAGGTACCTATTATGTACTTAGGTAGGTACCTATTATGTACTTAGGTAGGTACCTATTATGTACTTAGGTAGGTGCAGTAGGTCTAAAGCAATAGTTAGATAAATTCAGCAGTTAAGTCATTTCATAAGCTGGAAATACATAGTTTAAACCCCACCACATCTCTGATGGTACAGCGCTCAACATGCTTATCCCTGAACTTTTTCATCAAAATTCTTATTTTGATGAAACCTTAACCTATAACTTAAATCTTGATATGCATATTGGCGTCACAGAAAAACACAAATCTTGGTATGCATATTGATGTCACAAAAAAACACAAATTTTGATATGCATATTGAAGTTATAATAAAAATGTCACAAAAATACAAATTTAAATCTTGATGTATATTTTATTAATGTTAATACACCTCCCCAAAGTTGAGAAAGCCACTACAGTTTAGGAGGCTGCTATTATTGTGGTTACAACCCTCTCTTAACTCTATACCTCGAAAACACAAACCTCGATAAACAAAGCTGCTACGTGGAGAAACAAGTTGAGCGCGGTACTTCCAGGATTGCAGATAGATTTCAAATTATTAATTAAATTAAACTTAATTAATATTAATATGCGTATGAATGTCACAAAAAAATAATAACAACAACAACAACAACCTATTTATTTTCCGTAAATCATTTAAATCACAAAAAAAGCTGAGCATTTTAATCAGTAGCATAAAAGTTAGATCTCTGGAGATCTCTGAAAATCACATATAAATCAGTAGCATAAAAGTTAGATCTCTGGAGATCTCTGAAAATTACATATAAATCAGTAGCATAAAAATTAGATCTCTGAAGATCTCTGAAAATTACATATAAAAAATGAGCATCTTGCCACTGCGCAACAGTAAACTTAATTAATTTAATGCATAACATACTTCTCTATAAGCATAAATTTACTCGTTAAATAAAAACCTACTTGTTCAATAAATATTGATACTGTTAATGTTGCTTCAATAAAAAAAGTCAAGTTAACATTCTGAATACCAACTGCAACCATAACATGGTGGATTTTGATTAGTATTTCAAATATCTGTTAATAAAATGACACAATGATGATGATGATAATGATGATGACAATGATAACAATGATGATAATGATCATCACCATTGTTGTGATGCTGATCATTATCATCATCATTGTTATCATCATCACTATCATTAACATCATCATTAACATCATCATTATCATCATCATCACAATCATCATCATCATCATTATCATCATCATCATCATCATCATCATCATTACTATCATCATCATATTACCATGTTTAATGAAATAAAACAACACATACCATACAAAAACTTGTTTCTTTAAGTAAAGTGTGTATATGACCTTGAGATATTTCATATGTAAAATGGGGCTTGAAAGCAGACCATATAAAAAGAACAATGTCAACCAGCATACTGTGGTATTTTGAAATAAACATATTCTAAAAAAAAGAATACAGAAAAAGAACTGGTTTTATATATAGTTTCGAAAAAAAAAAAGTTTGAGTTTATAACATTTCCAAGTGCTGCCACTAATTAAGTTAGAAGTTAAAGAAAGAATTTTAAAATATATAATTTTCACAGTATTTTTAAGACAATTTTTAGCATAGATTCACAGTAAACACTTTACAGAATAAATATTTAGCATAGATTTACAGTTAAAACTTTACAGAATAGATATTTACAGTAAATACTTTACAAAATAGATACATAACCTTAACCTATAAAATATATATATGCATAACCTATATATCAGGGATGCGGAGTCCCAAAAAGGACTCCGGATTTGAAAGTCACAAAAAAACTTCTTCATAGTTTTTGGTATCTCTAAAAATATAAAAAGCTCTAAAAATATAAAAAGGTTTATGGACATTTAATAGGAAAAAAATTGAGACTTTGAGGTAAGAGAAACAATCATTCTTTGAACCCGGAGTCCTTAGGTATAATGGTGGCAAGGACTCCGGGACTCCAGCACTCTGGGCTTAAAAAAGATAAGTTCCAAGTCATTAAATCACATGAATTTTTTTCTTATAGCAGATCATAAGTCAACAAACATGTTTAGAGCTTTTAGACACTACAGACCTGGAAAAAATAGAGATATAAAGCCGAAGTCTTTTTGGGACTCCACATCCCTGATATATATATATATATATATATATATATATATATATATATATATATATATATATATATATATATATATATATATATATATATATATATATATATATATATAATTTACCTTTAGTTATTAATTAGTTATTTAATATTTAGTTATTTGCCTTTTAAATGAAAATTTAAATAAAAAACCTACTGAACTTTCATTTGTCACAAAATCACTCAACAATTTTGAAACATTTAACAAATCTTTAACAGAGACTTTTTTGGCTTCATGCACTAAAACAACAAGATAACAATTTTTTTGGTCAAAATTGAAAAAAACTTGAGTAAACTATAAAGATAAATTTAAAAAAATAATAAAAAAGTAATAATGTATATAATTAATAAGTAATAATTAGAAATAATGTTTCCCTTGAAAAAGTCTCCATTGTCAAGATTTAAAAATAAAAATAACCTTTCGCTATTTATGGGAAAAAGAAAAAAGTTAATTCAATTCAATCAGCCAATTAAAATTAAAATGAAAAATATCCTGAACTTAGAGGCCTCCTGAGCCTTTCAGAGGTGAATCTAAAAAGGTGGTTGTAAATAAACAAACAAAATTTAAAAAATAAAAACTTTCTTTTTAATATATATACTTTATTTGCTAACTTAATTTGCTTTCAAAAAATTATATTTCTGAGCATTAGAATTTCACTTGCCATAGCTGATTTAAATGCAGCAAATTTGTAGTGGACTTTTTTTCACTTATAGCATAAGCTTAAAATAAAAAAAAATTTACAAATTGTAAAGCTGTTAAAACTGATACAAACTTTAAGTTGATGCTGTTTTCAAAAAAAGATTGTTTATTTTGTATAAGAATATTTTTCGTTTGTCATGCGGAAATAGAATTGGCATTTGGCATTGTCAACTGCTGACCTAAAAGTGTTAAAAGTTGGAAAAATAATGCTGACATTGTTTCTATGTTTTATGGTGAAACCTTTGTATTATGTTTCTTTTTTATAACAACATATTCGTTATAAAATGGTTGTAACATTTTTGTTTACATTTATTTCATATAAGACATAATAAAAGATTTGATGAAGATGAATTTTCATATATATCTTATTTAACTGCAATTTTTATAGATTTCTTATTCTAACAACAACTTTTCAAAAATATTTTTACTTTATGAATTTTTAAAGGTTTTATTAATAAGTTTAAGATCCTTTTTTTTTTCTTTCTTTTTTTAATACAAGTTTGAATTATACAATTATTATAATACAAGTTATGAAGAAATATGACACCCCGAGTAGCAAACAATATTAGCACAATTTTGTTTACAGTATGTAAAGTATATAAACAATATTGTGCCAGTAATATTTGCTACTTGGGATAATTTATTTTTAACAATTAACAATATTATAGGTGTTATAAACACATAGAATATAAATGTGTTATTTTGTTACTGTTGTTGGTATTTATTATTTTTTTTATTTACAGAAACTTAAAGATTGTTAAAGTTTGTTAAAAATAAATGATTAGGAAAAACAATTAACATTTATTTATGTTAGTTTCTTAAAGGATGTGAGGTTATCATCAAAGGTCCCAGTTAACCAATTGTTATTGCACTATTCAACAGCCACCAATTTTTTTTTTAACATCTACACTTCCAAGAAGGCTGCAAGCAACCACTATTAGAGTTGGAAGTTACTGGAAGAGAAATGATGAAGTTTATAAAGCAAGATAATGATTAAAAGACAACTTAAAAGATTGCAAATTATATGAATCAGGAAAACAAGATGAAGGGAGCAAATATTAAAAAACTGATGTTCAAGAAAAAAAATTTGATGAATAAGAATTATCAGTCACCGTAAAAAGATGAAACTTAATTGAATGACAAGTAACACGAAAATTAATTTTAGTAGATGGCATGAGAGATACAAGCTCTTTAGAGCAGCGCTAATTGTAGTATTAATAAAAAAAGAAAGAGAAGCAACATAACAATAATGTGACAATGGTTAAAGATTGACCTCAAGAGAGGTCAATCTTTAACCATTAGAGGTCTAATTATGTTCACAATGCATTTTTGTACCTTGTCTAAAAGAGAAAGGGCATCATTCGAAGATCCGCTCCAGATATAGCAACAGTATTTCATAATTTTAGAAATAAAGAATAGAATCCTGAATAAGAAAGTGGCAAGAACGATAAAGAGAAACAAAATTAGCATCTCCTTGGCAGATGTTATATTTGCAATGGATTTGATATATGGTTTCAAAAAAGATCGGAAGTAAGAGTTAATCCTAGAAGATGAAGGATGGCTGACTCATCAAGTACATTACCATTTATAAATATAGAAAGATCTAGATTGTTATGATAACGATTAGCTGAAAAAAATTAAGTTTTATCTGAATTAAAGTTTATCAAATACTGAGAGCCTCATGCTGTAGCAGAAGTGAGATCTCTTTGAAGCTCAAATGCCCCCTCTTAACAACCAGAGAGTGTTGGCTTCTTATCATGACAAGAATAAATGGTAGTATCATCAGCAAACAATGCCACCTTAGATGTGAGGATATTTGGAAGATCATTAATGTAAATTAAAAAGAGTATAAGACCAAGAATAGAACCTTGAGGAACCCTAAAGTTACAGGATATGAAAAAGAGTGCTGTCCATCGAGAACAACTTTGATACTACGATTGGTAAGAAAGGATTCAATAATCTTGAAGATGTTACCTGATGCACCATAAGATAAAAGCTTATGGAGAATACCAGCATGCCAATCTTTATCAAAAGCAGAACAATAGCCTTAACCTCTCTACATCTATCTTATGCAAGATAATACCTATCGGTTATTACTGTTAGCAAATCAGCTGTAGAACAAGAAGATCGAAATCCATATTGATGATCAGAAAGTTATTAGATTCAAGATGAGAGGTTAAGTGTTTGTTAATTAAAGACTCAAAAACCTTGCTTAGAATAGGAAGAAGACTAATGGGACGGCAGTTAGATGAGTCAGATCGCTCTCCAGAGTTTTTGAAAATAGAGATAACAGTTTCCGCTTTCCAGCAGGTTGGAAAATAAAACTCTGATAGGCACTTGTTAAATAGTTTTGAAAGTATAGACAATAGCTATGGAGAACACTACTGCAAGATTATAACAGATATGTTGTCCGGACCACAAGCTATAGAAGAGTCTAAGCAGGAAATCTATTTAGATGCAGAAGCTGAAGTGATACAAATGTTGTGCAATGGATCAACCTGTTTTTTGGCTATATTAGGTAGAATGTGATTAGTAGAATCAAGAGATGATATTGATGAGAAGTTCTTAGCAAACAATTCAACTTTGTCTTTAGAATAAGTGAAAAAATCTTAACCATACAAAAGAGGTGGAACAACAGATTTGCCCTTATTATAGATACTGTTAAAGATTCTCCAGATGTCACAAGAGCTTAATTTTTGACATAAAATACAAGATTTCGTGACCTGAGAATAGCGGGCTTTGTCAGACTTTTTTTTGAGTTGGTCAGGTTATCCTGCTACCCCTTTCTCACAATTTAATTGATTTTTAGTCAGCTTATCCAAGCACAAAGCACCAAAAATGGATCGCCGCCACAACAGACAGGATGTATCATATGTAATGTATGGACATTATTCAAGCAATGAACAGACATTTAACAAGGTAAAATGCCAGCAGAAAAAAAGAGCCACTTGCAACTACACAGTGCAATATTATTGCTAGCTACAAAGAATGATTTCACTGATACTAACATACAAGGCATTGTTGTTCCTGGACTATAAGACCCTCATATTAGTAAAGATATGCTTGAATGAGTCTTTTTTGATACAGCTTCAATCACAGACATCATTGTTTTTATTAAGGGCTATTTTAATAGCTTTAAACACAGTCGGTTTTAGTTAAACAATAGCAATTATATCAGAAAACAAAATACATTGCAATAAAGAGACTAATAGTCTGATTAACAATATTGGGATTACTTTAAGTCTTTGCAATAAAAAGACTAATAAGCAGTGAGCAATAAAGAGATAAATAATATTGTGATTGCTTAAAGTCTTATAGTTCACAGAATCATCAAGATGAAGGGAACAAAAAACTTCATAAATTGTATCTAGGCTGTTAGATTAAGATTAGGTCTTGCACTAATAAGATAAATAATAAAATCAATAATATGAAATTGAATGCAACTAAAGATGCTGAGGCCGCCATGTTAACTGATGTTAAAAGTAAGCTTAATTTAGTGTTCACAGCAAGCACTGAATAATAAAAAACCACAAATGAATTCAAATGTGAAGAGGCACTCCAAAATAAAATATCACATATTTACCCACCGAGGATAAGCCATTGCTCAACTACTTAACCATCCTACATTAAATAACGGTGTATATATATATATATATATATATATATATATATATATATATATATATATATATATATATATATATATATATATATATATATATATATATATATATAGTTAAATTAAAGATATAAAATATATAATCTGGAGCACTAAATAACATTTGTTTAAGGTAAATAATTAATAAATAATTATTACTGTAAGTAAAGTAAAAAAAAGCTCTGTTTTACAAACGAGAAAGCCTTTTTATTACTGCAAACACTTTTGTGTTACCTAATTAGATACCAGGACTTTTACACCACAAGCATTATAGAATCTTCACAGAAACATATATTTTGTTTTTGACATATACTTTTTTCTAAACCCCTGATAAAAATTCAGTACAGTTGTTAATGCTACAACAGTTTTAAAAAAAAAAAACATAAAATTTTTAAATTTGCAGCTTTAAAATTATGTTAGTGCATAACAAATGCAGTTTAAAAATAAAAAATATGTTCAATAATGATAAACTAAAATAATTAATACATTGTAAGAATAAAAAAATAGCATAACAAATGTATTGAGTCTTTCATTTTTAAATTTTTCTTTCATTTAAAAAATTTTTTCTTAAATTTTTTAATTTTTCATTTTATTTCTTAAAAAAAAATTTTTTAAGTATTTTATTGAATAAAATTTATTAAATGTGTTTTATTTATTTTATACTACTTACTGGATTTTTCTTTCTTTATCTTTAAGCCTGTTCTAACTTGATAAGATGGAACCATTATTGAAAAAGCAGATAAAATCTGTAAAATTTGTCGTTCAAGAATATAGTCACTTTTATTATTATGCTTTTCTAATTCGTGTAAAACTTCATAGATCAGGTTCTCAAAAATCTCCCATTTTTCATGCATAAATGCAAGTATTAAAAACTTTGTTAATGAAGACAATGTTATCAAATCAGATTCTAGAAATCACAAAAATCTTTTTTATAATCAAAAATAAGTATTATACATCATTTATAATCAAAAACATTTATTTAAGTATTATATAAACAAGCGTATATATAACAAGTAGGTAAAAAAAAAAAGGTCAGACAAGCAACTAAAAAAAAAAACAGTTTTAAATGTTTATAATAAACCAAAATCTATCAAAAACACATTTATCTGTCAAATTTTTATAATAATTCATTTCTATAAAAATTTGACAGATAGATGTGTTTTTGATTTTATTAATTTTATAAGTTAAGATAAAGAACGTCAAGAGTCGGCCTCAAGCTATAAAATTTCAGTACAGACAAAATTCAATAATAATGCATATTGGCAAAAAAAAAAATCCTCAATCCACTTATGTAATGCATGATTCGGATACAAATCAACATCATATTTTGACAGTAACTGATTTTGAACATGATCTTGGTGTTATAATTCAATCAATTCTAAATAGGAAATTGCTTTATATTAATGCTTAACTTAACACTGCTGCTCACCATCCGTGTGCATTTTTACACGGAGTTTTATAAGCATGCTTGGCCTTTTAGATATTTCTCTTAATATATTTTTGACCACGCGATGAGGTACTCTTCAATTTTAATAATCTGTTAATATCTGCTTAATCAGTAATAAGATCGAAAACTTTGCTTCATCAACTTAATTAGTAATAAGATGAACATATTTTAATTTTTAAATTAAAAGATGATGATGACTCTAAAAGACAATGCTCTTTTCACGAGGTCAAACTCTTGATAAAGTTAGTGTTATATATATATATATATATCTCCTAAACTCTTGCATCTTACACAGTTACATGTTAAAGAACAAGAAAGAACAACATTAAATACTTTACTTTTCAAGAACTTAAAAAAAAATCTGTTTGCTTTTATATAAAAAACCAGATCGTTTGTTTTTCCAAGTCGTTAAACATTTATTATACAAGGCATGTCGTTAAACAAATATTACAAAAATAAGATTGTATTTGTAAAGTTTCTAAATTATATATATCTTTTGATTTATATATTTTTATTATATTATTTATTTACATTTATGTGTTATATATGTCATTTATGTTTATGTGTTAAGGTTGTTATATGGGTTTATATTTTGCAAGTGTGTAAATATCATTTATGTGTTTGTAAATATCTTTTATTATTATTTTTAATTTGCTTTATTTATGAGTTCATAAATGTAAAAAATTTATTTTTTAAATTACTTTACTTTTGTTTTTTGATTAAATACTAATAATATTTTGTCAATAATTAATAACAACTACCTTAAATATGTAACAATACTTATACTTAACAATACTTAATAGTTTAAAAGATTATATCAATTTATTTATAACTATAGTTTAACCTTTTAATAAAAGTATGTTACCTTAACACATTGCTATATATGGTAGAATATAAAAGATTATTATATTATGCTCTATATTATTTGCTTACACTTTATTTTAGATTAGTTTAAAAAAGAAAACCCAAACTTCAACTTTTTTTATATTAAGCATCATTTTTACACACTTCTTTGATGCATGATTATGTCTGATAATTTAATTGATAATGAAATTATTAGACTTCATCAAAATGAAAGAAGACAGGCTAGACAAGCTGAGAGAAACCTCCATCGAAATGAAAGAGATGAGCCCAGGCGAGCTAAGATAAACAGCCGTGGGAATGAAAGAGATGAGCTCAGGTGAGCTGCGATAAACCGCCGTCGGAATGAAAGAGATGAGCCCAGGCGAGCTGATATAAACCGTAATCGGAAAGAAAGAGATGAGTCCAGGCGAGCTGAAATAAACTGTAATCGAAATGAAAGAAATCAGGTTAGGCGAGAACTCAATAGGTATAGTATGCATCGCATAGCAAGAAATAATATTGCTACAGAAAGTAATTACCTTGGAGATTTCAACCATAATTGTCAGTATTGTAGTGCAAAGAAATTTTTAAATAAAACTCATTTTTTGTGCTGCCATTCAGGAAAAGTTGTATTAGCTCCTCTTTCTCTATATCCACCATTGTTGACTGATTAATGACAGGAAACCATGTTGATCATGCTGTAAATCAAAATTTCCTTAAACACATAAGGAGTTATATTTCTTCTTTATCTTTTGCTTCCTTCACTGCCGAATTAGCTCCTTCCTCAAACAATCGCCCTTTCTGTTTTAGGGTCTGTGGGCAAATTTTGCATTGCGTTGGATATTTGATGCCTGCATCGTGTCATGATAACCAATCTGGTAATGATGGTTTTTATACATGAGTTACAACCATCATTCCTAGGTTCTGCTGTTTAATTAATTGTTGTGATGTTTTATCCTAATAGGCTTAGCTCACATTTATGTTGATCTGTCAGGATTATGGAAAAATAAAAAGTAAGTTTCTTATCCAGTTATTTGCATTTTTGAGTTGTAAAAAAATTAATTGATTGTATGACACTTTAATTTGTAATCATACAACAATGTTTAAAATAATTCTGTTCCATTTTTAGGTCGAGTTCCTTTTCTTATGGCTGACTTGATTATGGCTTACCTAAAGCCTAATAATAATGAAACAATGTTTCAATTTAAATTGTTTTTTAAGTATTTTTGTTACTTTTTGTTAAATATAATATTTTTTTGTAATTTTTTTTAAAGTTTATATTTTTATTTTATCTCAAGAAAAATATGTTTTTAATTGTTTTTATTGTATCTTAAGTAAATATCTATATTTTTTTATTTTTGGATTTATTGTTTCAAATGGATATATTGATCATTTTTGCTTTGTTTTTTATATTTCAGTTGCTCTTTATATATATAAATAGAAATCATTTATACTTAAATCGCATTTAAGTATTGATTAGTACAAACAACATGTTTAATAACTTCAGATGTAAAAAATATCTTAATTGAATGAATTTGTTAACAGTTTTGCAACGTTTTTATACAAAGTATCAAACAGATAAAGCTAACTTATTTAAAATAACAAGTCTCTTAGACTAGTTTTCTAATGTCCAAATTTGTTTTTTAAATAAATCTTGATGAGAGAGTAAAATCTTGATTATAGTTTTCAAAAACACCTGAAGAAATGTTACGCAACTGTCTCTATTATGTTAAAGATCCTTTTATGTATAAAATATTAGAGTACATTAAGTAAATAAATACAGTTTCTAAAGTATATTAAGTCAATTGTTAACCAAAAACTTTAAATCGACTATTTTTTTGCTGTTTACTTAGGGTATAGAGACCTAACTAAGAACAAGTTTGGAAATAGCCGGATGTGGAATAGGGTTGCCACGACCCGTATCATACGGGTCACCACAGCTAATTCCGGAGGTTAAACAGTTTAATTGTTAAAATATTTTAACAATTATATAAATTTTTTTGTAATTATATAAATAATTTAAGAGTTTTTTTACGGAAAGGCTTTTATAAAATACATCAAACAGATAAAGCTAACTTATTTGAAATAACTAGGTCTCTTGGGTCCATTTTTCAATGTCCAAATTTGCTTTTTAAATAAACTGCTTTTTAAATAAAAGAGTTAAAATATTATCATAGCCTAAGTTTCACGCAACTGTCTTATATGATAAAGATACTTTTATTATGTAGAAAATATTGAAGTAAATGAGTAATAATGTAATAAAGTAAAAATTACAATTAGTTCTAAAGAACAGTAAATTAAAAACCAAGAAGCTTAGGTAGTCAGTAAAATGCAAACTGTGTACTTTTTAGCGAGAGACATTTTAATGACCACAGCAGTCATGATATTAAAAACATTTGCTCATCGATTTTTTAAAATAAATATATTGGTATTCGATATATTTTATTTACATAAGACTTTTCTTTTAAATTAATTATAATTTAACAAGCAATTAAAGTTCAATTTAAATTTCTCAAGAGCTCGCATTTTACCATCTGATTGATAGTAAAATGCAAACTTTAACTGCAAACAACCATAAATTATAATTTATGGTTCGCAATTAAAATTTATATTTTACCATCTACCAGGACTTTAAATTGATTTATTTTTTGCTGTTTACTAAATAAATTAAAGTATAAAGACTAACGAACAAGTTTAGAAATTGTCAGGTGTGGTATAAAGACTAAGGAACAAGTTTAGAAATTGTTGGGTCATACCAGCTAGTTACAAATTAATGCAGCAATTCAAAAAGCTAATTCAATCCTGTTTTTAATTCCTAAAACTTTCAAAAACTTAGATATAAATATGGTTAAAAAATTATATACAACATTTGTGCGTCCACATCTTGAGTATGCTGTACAAGTTTGGTTTATCTCAAACAAAAAAATTGAAAAGATTCAATGTAGAGTAACCAAACTCATACCATCACTTAAGAAATCTTCTTACAAAAAACGATTAAAAATGATGCGTATAAAAACTCTACAAGAAAGTAGGCTGCAAGGTGATTTAATCCAACAATACAAAATTGAGCACAATCTAGATATTATTTTCAAGTTTTCTAACCCAACCTACCTCAGCACAAATACACTTTGAGTAAATCTTTTTGTAAAAGCAAGTATAGATTTAATTTCTTCTTCAACAGAGTAACTAATCCATGGAAAAACTTGACAGATGAGATCATAGAAGCTGATTCAGTTAACCAATTCAAGAACTACCTTTGTGTAGAGAAGACAAATTGTGTAGCGATAAGAAACTATAATTTTTAAAAAACTAATAATAGCTGTTACAGTACAACATCTTATATTATTTTACTCCAAATCTGTTGTTCTCAGTTGTTACGGTTCTGACTTATTATTATTATTATTATTATATTAAAATCTTCTTTCATTAAGCTTCTTTCACTTAATTACCATTCTTTTTGTTTTTTATTAGTCTTCTTTTTCAGATAGCCTTTTCCAGACTGTCAACTCTTTTCGATGTTGTTTCTGATTAAATTGAATAAGCTTTTTCTCTTTACCCCTCAGCCAACATTGTTGTTAACAGTCACTTTAATGCTTACAATGCTGAATGACATGGTGTAGCACCACTAACCCCACTAACCCTCTTAATTTATTTTGATCATAATTTTGTCTTTCTCATTCTCCTACTGGAATAGTTAACTTTGTGACTAGTTTTTTGAACAACCATAGTCACTTACCTTCATTCTATGATTTATATCTTGTCTCTGATCCTAGCTTGTACTCAATTTTTTCTTGTTCTCTTATAAATAGTTCAGATCATACTATACTCTCACTAAAACTTTTGTCTCATACTCCTTCTACATTATACTCCTTCTAGTACATACTCATTATGTCTCATACTTTCTTCTTCATACACCTTCTACATCAGGTTTATCCTATAATTGCACTTCTTACAACTACCTTAAGACTGATTGAGATTGTTTTCTTGATTTTCTTTGTAATGGTTTTAGGCTGATGTCCTTAGTTCCCCTACTGAATATTGCACCTCCTTGGTAATCTCCTGAATTCAGGCAGTCATAGAGACTTCTATTTCTTTTCATGAGTTTAAAGCCTTACTCTACTCCATGTTTTTTTTCTGTCTCGTGCAGCTGCATTTTTTCTGTCTCGTGCATTTCCACAAGATTTTCTCTCTAGAAAACAAATATCATTTCACAATTGCAACAAATCGATCAAAAAAGATATTGTTGAACTTTAAAACCTTACTAAAAATTACTTTTAAATTACTTAATTTTGTTTATCTCACATGTTCGGCTTGAGAGTTTTTTGAAAAATCTTTAAAAGCATTATTAACAAAGAGAAGTCTAACACTTTATCACTAATATCTCTCAAACATGGGCTTGATTCTAACACTTCATCACTAATACATCTCATACTGATGGGTCTAATTCATCATTAATATCTCTCTTCATCACTAATATCTCTCATTCATGGGTCTGATTCCAACACTTCATTGCTAACATCTCTCATACTGATGGGTCTGATAATATTGCCTCTTCCAAAGATAAACCAAAGCTATTTGCTTAGAAACTTTTATCTAAATCATCTCTTGAATTATAATCTAAAAAAAAAGATAACTCCACTGCTAAACATCCAAATCACTTAATCTTCCACTGTTAAAGTTATTTCTCATACAAACCCCTTTAGAGCTTGTAGTCCCAACAATATTTCAATTCATGTTGTAGTCTTACAAAATTTATTTATAAAATTCTTTTTGATACTCTATAAACTAATAAGTGCTTCATGACGCAAGCGTAAAAAGATTAAGTGAGGCAGACAAGTCAGACTCAGATAGTTCAAGTTTAAAAACTAGTAAACAGATGAGGGTAGACTTAGCAAACCTAGCAATAGAGTCTGACAGATATGGCTTTTCGAATCATGCTGCAGCCACTTTGTCACAGTTGTATTGATGGATTTTGGTATTGTGACTCATGCAGACCAAATTAAAGTAATTGATAAAATTAAATTAATAAGACAGAGAGAATAAAGTTAAGAAAACAGTTTTAAGAAAATGATAATACATGTACTAAAAAAATTACTTCATAGTATTTTGATAGTTTAAATAGTAATACATGAACCAGGGACAGAAGAAAGAAATGGTATATGAGTATAAAGGAAGAAGAGCATTACATGTTGGTTGTAGAACATGGAAATATCAATCACATGTTTAACCAAAATCTGGTAAAAGCAAATACAATGCAGATTTCATATTGTCAGAATTTATCAAAATGGTTGTATCTACTGATATATGAGCTGTCAGTTGTGATAGCATCAATGTAAACACAAATTCTAAAGGATGAGTAATACAGAACTTGGAGAAAGCGTTAGAACATCTGCTACAATTGTTTATTTGTCATTTACTCACTAATGAACTGCTATTATTGGATTCGTTTATACAACTTGATGTACCAATATCTGGCAGAAGTTTGTTTACAGGACCAAATGGTAAAGCTACTCAGATGTGTAAAATATTGACTGTTGTAAAATTTTAAACTATTATAAATGGACACTGATTACCTATACTATTAAAAGAAGCACATTTCAATCTTAGTAAAGATCAGCATAGATATTCTAGCCACACGAGTAGAAGAGAGATGACTAAAGATCTTTTCAGGATAAAACCTGGACCTTTAAATTACAGTAGATAGTTAATTCTACTTAAATGAGTTTGCAGACTTTATGTATCCATAATTAAATGAAACAAAAACCTTTAGTTAATAACTCAATTAATTGTTCTTTACTACGGTTAGTTTTCTTAAAGTTTGGAAAATTGATCAAAACATGTGTTTCAAAACATGAAACACTTAGCTAAATTTCAGTAGATGTTGGTATTGTTAAACATTACATTAACCATAATGTATACTTTGTTCATCCTGAAAATATTCTTTTGCTAATGATGACTGACTTAAAAAAAACAAGCATATAAAAACAACAGAGCCTGTTCTCAAATTAAGAAACCAACTCTCTAAGATCTGAAACTTAGACAATATCAGATACCAATCAACTGAAATGCTTATGACTGGGATGATCTAATTACCTAGAACATTTTTCTAATTATAAAACCACCACTTACATCACATTTAAGAAATTCAAAGATCCAAACAAACAAATTCACTTGTCATTATTGTACCACTTACAACTTATGTTTACCCAAACCACATGCAAAGTATTGAACGCTGTGTTAAACTTATGACAATGCTGCAAAATTGGAACATAAGCATAAGTTACACAAGCAAGTATTATGTCAAAAATAATGAATCCTTTGTTTTATATATATATATATATATATATATATATATATATATATATATATATATATATATATATATATATATATAGCAAGTATTATGTCAAAAATAATGAATCCTTTGTTATATATATATATATATATATATATATATATATATATATATATATATATATATATATATATATATATATATATATATATATATATATATATATATATATATATATATATATATATATATATAATTTATAAACATGTTTTAATAAATTATTTTAAAAAAACTTGAAAATATTGACTTTTTTTATTATCGCCTTAAAAACAATAGTTTTTAGGCAATTATATCTGAAAAAATACTTTTATGTAAATTAATCATTATTGTTGAAGTTTTTATATAATTTCGCTTCTTTTGAGTACCAGGTTGACATACTTTTAAACAACTTTTTTTTCAAAACATTAGGGACCTGTCAAATATTTAAATGTCTTGAGGCACCCCTAAAAATATTTTTTATTCAAAAAAATTTTAAACCTAGTGTTTTTGTATTATATAGAACACATTTAGTTAAGAGCAGGAGACTATTTTTAAAAAAGTTGTTTTTTGCATCATCCTAATATATATATATATATATATATATATATATATATATATATATATATATATATATATATATATATATATATATATATATATATATATATATATATATATATATATATATATATATATATATATATATATATATATATATATATATATATATATATATATATAAATACATATATGTATATATATATATATATACATATATATATATGTATATATATATATATATATATATATATAAATACATATATGTATATATATATATATATATATATATATATATATATATATATATATATATATAGATAGATAGATAGATAGATAGATAGATAATATATATAAATATAGATAAACATCTATTGCTGCAAAGGCTAACAAAATGCTTGATATCCTAAAACACAGCTTCATAAGCAGAGATACACAACTCTGGAAAAAGCTATATACAAATATTGTGGATCCCCAAGGTAACTCAACAGGTTATCAAACCAAAAAACTTACTTTCCTGTTATAACTAATAAAAATTGATTCATGTCACAACATAATTTACATTGAAGCCTTTTTTTGGAATGAAAAAATTAACATCATTTTAAATTTAAACATTTCAATGTATTCAAACATGTTTTCCACATTTTTTATTATTCTAGTACCACTTAAAGCACACAATGTTTTAAAACATTTCGCATATAATAATTTAATATTTAACCTGCAACAGCTAATGTAATTATAGACTCAGACACGCTAATTCGGTTAACTCTCTGATCTTCATCATGACCATTTAAAGTAGCAAGCTCAACACCTGCAAAAAAGAGTTCCGAAATCAATTCTTGCTCATTTTCATCTTCATGTTGAATATTTTGTCTTTTAATTGTCTCATGCTCTTTACTGGCTAAAGTCTCTATTACAGCAAAAAACTGGGCAGATCTCCCATTAAAAGACTCAATTAACAGTTGTTCACAAGCTGTTCGTGGCCATTTATTCTAAAAATAATTTAACAAAATTATGAGCCAATCATTTAAAAAAAGTCTAATTAAAAAAAACTTATAGACTTACATGGAGAATTTCATTTAATACTAGTTTAAACTTTGGTTTTAAACTTTTAGCATGTTTTCTACTTTCAAAGACATCTCTCTTAAATATTGTAATTTTTAATTTGAGAAAGGACTCTTTAAACATCTGTAATCTTAGTGGACATGGTGTTGATGAGCTCATCTTTTCAATTTCTTTTAATTCAATAACCTTAAAAAACATTAGGATTAAGATTATTCTTTAGGGTTTATCTGTTTTTATTTAATACGTAAATAAAAACAGATAAACCCTATTACATATTTAGGGTTTATCTGTTTTTATTTAATACGTAAATAAAAACAGATAAACCCTATTACATATTTAGGGTTTATCTGATTTTATTTAACACATAAGACTTTAATTACCTTTTGCAGACCTCTTATTGCAAACTCTTCACCACAAACTCCTGAATTTAAAATATAATAACATTCACTAGTGGCTATGTACAATTGAGTGCGCCATGTCAAATATTTCACTGTCATTAGTGGAATGGAAGACTCCATACAAACGCAACACCATATTAGATAATCAATTGCAATTGTTGATAGTTTTTGCATTAACAATTTCAAGCAGATGTTGTAAATATGTATAGTACCTAATGATAATAATAAATTAAATATTAACACATTTCTTTGCCAACACAAAATTTAACTAACTTATCTTTTTAAATGCTCACTAAATAGAAAATCACACTAAACTCACACTAAATTTCCAATGGTTTCTCACACTAAATTTCTGATAGCTTCTCACACTAAATTCCCAACAGTTTCTAACAATAAATTCCCAATAGGTTCTCACACTAAACTCCTGATAGTTTCTCGCACTAAATTCCTGATAAGTTCTCTCACAAAATTTATATTTGGCATTCAGTTGTAACTAAGATTAATGTGATTCTTTTGAAAACTTTATGGAGCTTGTAAACTATGTGGAACTTTTCCTATATTTGTGCCAATATTTTTGCTGAAAGGTTGAATCAAATGATGCTGCATTTATTGCTCTTGGTATGAGATAAATTTTACTTAGGGCAAAAAGAAAATTTGTAACCAAAACTCAACTTTAATAATGCCCCATTATATATAGAAAAAGGTTTTTGAAAATTTTTTACACTTTTTTTGAATTTGCAGACTTAACTCATATATTCATATATAATCTAAAATAGGGGTGAACAAAACCGGATATCCTGATAAATTTGGATTTGGATTTTAGCAAATACAGGACTGGGTATCTGGTCCAGTTTTGCTAATTATGGGTGACTATGGTGTGTAACTATGGTTTCAGCTATGGGTGAACATAAAGTTCTAACCTGAAACTGGTTATCAAGTCTGGTTTGTAAAAATATCAGGCCCCGCTATCCGGTTTTGCTTACCCCTAATCTAAAATCATTTATATTATATATATGTGTAATCTAAAACAAAAGAAAAACTTCTCATAAGTTTGCATACTTCTGTACTGTCATAGGTTCCCATTAAAACATCAAAAACATCAAATAACCTGCTTAATTTCCTAATCCAAATTTATTATTATTATTATAAACAAATAACTTTTTTGTGCAATAAATCAACAATGTATGCAAACAACAGAATAAAAAGCAGAATCACTAAACAAGATATTGCTTAACCAAAATAATATTGCCATTGAAAAGTTTTTCATTTATATACGGTAAAAATCAACAATTTCAAAATACATAAAAAATGCGTACTGATAAAATTGAACTAGTTTATATTGTATATTGTATCTTTATATTTTAGTTTATATTGTATATTGTATATTGAACTAGTTTATATTGTATATTGTATCTTTTTCCACTGATTAAGATGAAGTTCACAAGTTCTGAATTAATACAAAAAATTAATTTCTTTTATTATAAACTTAGGTTTAATTAACAGACAGTTGGATTGTTTGTACTATTTTATTTTAGATAATTCAACGAATAAAAATATTAAAACAATTAAAAAAACAATTAGGTGATGTGTTAATGCCTATTTTATTGAAAATGTTCTGCAAATTGTATTCAACTTCTTTATTAATTTCATTTTTGGTTTTTGCATTTGATTTATTGTATATTTAGGTACTAGCATTATTTAATAAATATTCTTTAGATAAATTAATGTGTCTTTATTAAAATTTAAATGGAAATTAATGTTTTTATGTCATAACTAATATAAGAAAAGCTTTCTATCTTATTTTTTTATTAATGCTCAAAGCAATTACATTTTTATTGATTGATATCAATTATCTTTAATTGATGAAATCGAAATGTTCTTAAATGAATGTTTTAAATCTTTTCAATTGTGCAGACAACATGAGTAGAGTACTCAAAATATGGAGCTAGATGTTGCTGATATTGTACCAAAATGAGATACAAATTCTATGATATATGAGATGCTATGATAGATGGCTGTTGATTGCTGAGAGACATGAAACTTTAAGTTTCATCATGAAGTTGTATTTTTTATATATATTTTTTATATATTAAATATATGTAAATGTAATGCGGTAGTGGTGTAGGTAGAATGCCGTAATGCGGTGGTGGTGTAGGTAGAATGTTGTAATGTGGTGGTGGTGTAGGTAGAATGCAGTAATGTGGTGGTGGTGTAGTTATAGAATGCAGCTCTAATGCGGTAGTGGTGTAGTGGTAGAACGCTTGCCTCATAAGCAAGAAGTTCTGAGTTCGATCCCCACCATGTCCCTGGTAGTACCCACACTCAACTTTTTTCTCCGCGCAGTGGCCTTTGTTCGTGTTTTAGAGTTATAAAGATGAGAGAATGTGGTAACCACACACACACACAAACACAAATTAGCCTCCTCAACTGTAGAGGCCTTCTTGACCTTGGGGTGGTGAATAACTAAAAAAAAAATGTACATATATATACACACTTTAAATAAAATTTATCAGATCTTACAATTATATACAAGCCAAGAGTAGCTACTTTTAGTGATTGCTTTTTCTGAAGTTAATTGTAATATATTTAACATCTGTTCAATTTTCATTTTTGATGTTGAAACCTAAATGATATTTTATAATCATTTTTATATTATCTATATTGACAGTTAATAACAGTTACGATAATTAAGACTAAAATAAATTAAATAACAACTAATAAAATACTATCATCAAAACAAGTATCTTTCTTTATGTAAGAAAGTGGTTATTATAATCAAGTTATAATTACTTGAAAATTGGGATCTTCATCAAGATAATATGATGCCATACAAGAACCAAAACACAAAAATGCTTTAATCTGAAATTTAAACATATTTTTAATTAAAAATCAAAAACCTCATAATGTTGAAACGTTTTATTTCTTATTTGGATTCATTAATGGTTACAGCTTGGAGTCCAGTTATATTAGGTTTGTCATGTCATATTATGTACATATACTTTTTATTTTTTTTATTTTTAACCTTATGTTTGTATTTCACAAAAGAACAAAGAAGAAAACTTTTTAAGAAAATTGAGGACAACAAACTCGTCTTTATATCCATTTAATAAAAGTTTTTTTAACAGAACACAATAAAGCTTTAAAAAAGATTGTTAACAAAATGGTCTAACATGAGTTCTAAATGAAGATCCTATTTCAAGTCATAATATCAAAATTAAAACCTAACTTTCACAACTTCATAAAAATCAATGTAATGATTTTTACAATGACAATAAAAAAACAAATTCAATTAGCTAATGACATTAAATCCTCCTGTTGATTTAAAATCCTATCTAAGATAGATTGATTATAGCCATGCTATATTTTTCCAAATTTAAGAAACAGAACAACTTCAAATTATTTTAAACAAACAGTATACTGCATTACAATAACAATTAAAATTGAAAGTGAAATTAGAACTCCAAACTTCCTCAATTTCGTAGCCATTGTTTATTTACCATAACAAACAATGGTAAATACGTGTTTAAAGTTTACAGAAAAAAGAAAGCCATAAATATTTGAACTAAACCTCACTCAAGCGAAATATATAAAAGCCATGTTTAGAGGCCTTATTTATTATGTAGTATTTTATTTTTCTGTATGATTTTATGAACGAATCGCAAAATGAATAAAAAAAAAATTTTATTTGATGATGGTGTGAGATTTTGTAAAAAAAAACATTTTAAAAAAATTTGAAAAACTTGAAAAAGAAATTTTTTCCCTGACTTTTAAAAAGAAAATTGAAAATCCCTGATATCCCTGACAAGAAAAATTTCCCTGACTTTTCCTTGATTTCCAGTTGGCTGGTCACCCTGAGTGTAGAAATAAAACAGAACTCTGTAAAAAAATATGGAGCTTAAATAACCAAAGTATAAAGATCGTATAATAAAAAAGGGGAATCAGTATATACATTAACTATCATATAGCCTGCTTGTTGCTGGTAGGAGGTACAACAATACCAACAAAAGTTTGGCGTAAGTTAGCAATATTTTCTTTTATTTTTCTGAAAAATCTGTACGATATAAGGGTAAGCAAAAGAAGTAAACAATTGCTAATCTATTTACTCTATAGATTAAATATACTATACTGTACCAGCACTCCTTGCATGTTTACCTATTTGTCAGTTGATGTAGCAGCACTCCTCACATGTTCATCTATTTGTTAGTCAATGTTCAAATGATGCCCTTTCTCTTTTAGACAAGGTGCAAAAACACACTGTAAACATAGTTTGACCTGCTATTCATTCAACCTTCAATCTTCATTGTCATGCTGTCATAATGTTGCTTGTCATTCTCTTTTCTATGAATACTATAGCAGGTGCTGCTCTAAAGAAACAACATCTCTTGTGCCATCCACTGAAATTTATTTTTGTGTTACTCATCACTCAATTAAGTCTCATCCTTTAACTGTGACTGTTCCTAAGTGCTCCAAAAATTCTTATTCGTCTAGTTTTTTTCCTCAAACATCAGTTATCAGGAAGTCCCTCCCTTCATCTTGTTTATCTGATTCATATAGTTTGCAATTTTTTAAGTTTTCTATTAATTGTTATCTTACTTTATAAACTTTATAAACTTTTTCTTTCAGTAACTTTTAACTCAAATAGTGGTTGCTTGCAGCCTTGTTGGAAGTGAAGATTTTTTAAAACAAATAAAATAATAGCAGCACTCCTGTATGTTGTACCGATTTGTCAATTGATTTAGCAGCACTCAATGCATGTTTAACCTATTTCTCATTCAATGTAGGAACACTCCTTGCATGTTTTAATTTTTGTCAGTTGATCTAGCAACATTTGCAGCCTTATTAGAATTGAAGATATTTAAAAAGATGTATAAATATGTATATATATATATATATATAGATATATATATATATATATATATATATATATATATATATATATATATATATATATATATATAGATAGATAGATAAATATAGATATATATAGATATATCTACAGCCTACACTACTAATTTATAAAACTTATATATATATATATATATATATATATATATATATATATATATATATATATATATATATATATATATATATATATATATATATATATATATATATATATATATATATATATATGCCTATATAAATGCAGCATTAGACACAGATAACATCATAAAAAACAGGAAGTTGCGAGGGCTTTACTACAAGAAAGTTGCAAGGGCTTTACTTTTACTTAAGCAATCATTGGCATTAGTTAGTGACCGGGGTTGATATTGGACCAGGGCCGGGGCCGGGTTTATGACCAGGGCTGCATTAACATTGATAAACCATATAAATATATTATTTTTATCATTATTATCATTATCATTATCATCATCATCATCACCATCATCACCATCATCATCATCATCATCATCATCATCATCATCATCATCATCATCATCATCATCATCATCATCATCATCATCATCTTCATCATCATCACCATCATCTTCTCCTACTTTTACTCTTAATGACTCTTCAGCTCCACCAACTGATCTAAGTGGATTTCCAAGATAACAAAATTTACAAAAACACTCTGTCTTTCCAGCATAATATATTACAATCTTCATTTGGGCTTGATACCATAAGTGAATTTTCTTAATTCAAAACCAACAAATATGTATGAAGAGTAACTTACTGTTATGCTATATATTATGTGAACCCGTTGTTTAGAGACTCTTCAAAAATGTTTGGTCAGATTATTTTTTTAAAAAAGTTTAATTTTTAAAATAAAATTTTATTTTGAATTTTAACAAGGAAAATAAACTAATAATAATACAGGGTAGCCTGTATTAGCCTGTATTTTATTTCCCCTGGCTTCTCCCCTAAACAATTTTCTTTGAATAATTTCCAGATTTTTTATTATAAAATCTTTCTAAAGTCAAGATTTAAAAAAAAGTTATGTTTAGTTAGACATTAGCCATTCCTTATGAGGCAATAACATGTGCTATGTTTGAATCCACAAAAATTAAATAACTTCTTAACTTTTGTAAAATTTACTAAAATACATGATTTTCCTTGACTTTTTGACATAAAAGAATTAAATTTAAAAAAAAAATCCAACCCCGGCTAGTAAACCCTTCAAAATGTGTTCGTTTAGCCGGGTTTGCAAAATACTCTGTTTTTAGCCGGGGCTGAGGCCCCGATCACTTACTAGTTGGCATTCGCTTAAAATTTTAAAAGACGAACGCATAGCTTCAGTACTTTTTTTAAAAAACAATTATGCGATTGATAGTTTTTTAATTATTATAAAAAAAAACAACAATAAGTTACTAAAATTTAAAATGCATTTTCAATGACTTTAAAAGAAACCATGCTAATACTTTCTTGAATGATTTTTTGCTGCTCATGGTTGACCGGTTGAAAAAAAATAGTTTTCAAAAGCAAGGTTTGACAAATAATCAAGATGTAATTTGAAAAATGCATATAACAAAATTTCATAAAATTGTTTAAATTTTGAAAAAGCCTTTAAAATAGTTTTATTATTTATGGTTCTATAATTCGCTTCATTGACAAATATTATAAATTATATAAACTATAACTATTCATTTTTAAATTTTTTTATTTAAAAAAAAATAAATAAAAATAAGAGAAAATAGATTAAAAAAAAAAATTGTTTTCTTGTAAGTTTTTGCCACAAATCACAAAAAATAAATGAGTGAATCAAAAATGAATTTAAAATTGCTACTTTTGCATCTTTTCTACAATGAATATACATAGAATTATTAAAAAATAAATATATTTAGTAAAAATCTTGTTTTATGTAACAAATCTTTATAGTAGTGTTTATAAAACAATTCTGTTCTCAGTATTAAGTACTCAGTTTAAACAGTAGCTGTATATAGAGTTGATAACATTGCTAAGAAACATTAGCAGTTTTTTAGACGATTTTAATGAGCAGAAATATAATATGTACAATCATTTTTCTTTATTAAAGTTGTTAACTTCAAAGTTTAATATTCTTATTTTATTATTATTTGAAATGTGTGTAACTAAGAACATTTTTTCGTCCAACTGTACTTTTTTTTTTCAATTCAATCATTTCATTTATTTTTCTAACATATATATATATATATATATATATATATATATATATATATATATATATATATATATATATATATATATATATATATATATATATGCCTCGGTGGAAGTATATGTGCAAGAGTGAAAAAAGCTCTCCTAAAATGAACATGGCAAACCATGCAAGCTGCTCCTCTAAACAGCTTTTTACAAGAGCTATTAGTTTTTGTGCAATTCTGTCTGATAATTCATTAAAAAATTGCTTATTTAATACAAATTTTAATTTTATACTTGTTATAGCCATATACTTTTAACATTAATGTTACAAGAATATTAGTTTTTTCATTAACAACTTTACTTATTTGATAAAAAATGAAACACAAAGAGCTATAAAAGTTTTTACTGCTTATATAAAATATTTTCTTATTTAATAAAATGCATAGTTAAAGTAATAATCTCATGCTAAAAACAAAAGAAAAACAAATCAGTGACTATTACGCAAAAAAAAAAAAGTTAGGCATTTTAGCAGCAAAAATAGTAAATCTTGTTACAAGTACTTGCTTGCAATTTAATGTTAACAGAATATATACATAACGAGCCTTGTTTACCACGCCATGAAATATTCTTTAGACGTGTTTTTTTAGGTTATCACACTAGCTATCCATTTATTCATCACAACTTTACTAAAAATTGCATTTTTTAATCTGAAACTTGAACTTTGTTTTCTGCTTATTCAATGTAATTTGCACAAGGATTTTTAAATCTTTCTAATCAATATCTAAAACAGAGAAGAAAAGAAATTTTTATTATATTTATGAAAATATTATATTTATGAAAAAATTATACTTTTGCAAGAATCGTAAATTGCTCCCATAAATCACTTTAGGGGAGTGGGTAAAGGCGAGAGCTAAAGCTCTTGCTTCCCGCTGAATCTTGTATATATATATATATATATATATATATATATATATATATATATATATATATATATATATATATATATATATATATATATATATATATATATATATATATATATATATATATATATCCTTATATTGTAGTCGAAAGAGTCTTTTAATGTAAAAAAAATCTCTTTCGACTACAATTTTAATTACCTCGTCTCTTAAGCTGTTTTTGATTGTCGTCGACATTTTTAAAACATGCGTTAATGTTGCTACATCGACTATCTTATAGCCTGCTGCTACAAGGGAGTGTTTCTACATCGACTATCTTATAGCCTGACTCGCAGCCGAGTGCTGCTACATCAACTGACAAATAGCCTGACTCACAAAGGAGTGCTGCTACATCGACTGACAAATAGCCTGACTCGCAAGGGAGTGCTGCTACATCGACTGAGGATTTGGTTTGGGCAGGCAGTCTATCATTAAAAAAAAAAAAAATTTTAAGTTTTTAAACTTTTTCTGGTCAGGTTTATTAATGCACTCTTTAAAACTGCGGTAGTGGTGTAGTGGTAGAGCGCTCGCTTCATAAACGAGTGGTTCGGAGTTCGATCCCCACCACGTCCCTGGTAGTACCGCGCTCAACTCGTTTCTCCGCGCAGCGGCCTTGTTCGTCAAGGTTCGTGTTTTGGAGTTATAGAGTTGAGAGAGGGTTATAGCCACAAAATAAGTAGCCTCCTCGTCTGTAGTGGCCTTCTCGGCCTTGAGGAGGTGAAGTAAAAAAAAAAAAAAAAAAAAAAAAAAAACTACAGTTTATGGGAAACTCTTTCTGACTACCATGCAAGAGTATATATATATATATATATATATATATATATATATATATATATATATATATATATATATATATATATATATATAATATATATATATATACATATATAATAATAATAATAATAATAATAATAATAATGATAAGCTGCGGCAAGAAAATATTGAAATAAGGATTAAACTAGTAACACAAAGTAAATGAGTTTTTTTTTATCTCATTTGAAAGGGGTAACAACCCTTTAGCTCCTTGTTGTCATAAATCGTAAAACTAGTGCTGGATAGAGTGTTTCTTGAGAAAATGTTTAAATTCATTTAGGTTACAAGAGTCAATTGCAGTTTGTGGGAGTAAATTCCATCAGTTGACTACTCTGTTAGGAAAGAAATTAAGCCTAGTAGAGATAGCTCGAATATTGTTGTTAAGGTCTGAAGCACTATAGAACTCTTTGATGAGACATTAAGAGTGTCCTTGAGTTATTTGGACAGATGTTAAAAAAGTCATGGTTCATGATTTTTAATCTTACCCAACACAGATTAATATATATATATATATATATATATATATATATATATATATATATATATATATATATATATATATATATATATATATATACTCTTGCTTGGTCTTCTTTATGTTTTTACCATAAAATGTCAGCGCTAAGTATTTTTTTAAAAACCGTAAAAAAAAATTTTTTTTTAAATTATTATTATTTGATAGACTGCCTGCCTAAACCAAATCCTCAGTCGATGTAGCAGCACTCCGTTGCGAGTCAGGCTATTTGTCAGTTGATGTAGCAGCAATCTGATGCGCATCAGGCTATTTGTCAGTTGATGTAGCAGCACTCCGTTGCAAGTCAGGCTATAAGATAGTCGATGTAGCAACACTTTCAAAACTTTTTTTTAAAAACATTTAAAATGTTTTTAAAAAACATTTGTCTTTTAATTTGTTTTTTGTTTTTTTGTGTGGCTTTCTAAATTTAATTACTTCCCACAATTAAATTAATGCGTTAAATTAATATATATAAATATATATATATATATATATATATATATATATATATATATATATATATATATATATATATATATATATATATATATATATATATATATATATATATATATATATATATATATATATATATATATATATAATAAATATGCAACTTGATGCAACTATGCAATGTCACCCATTCTTTTTTTTTTTTTTGCTCTAATAACAAAATATTTTTAAACTACCACAAACTTTATTATTTATTTATAAAAATACCTCATGATACCTATAAATTTAATGATTTGTTAGAAATACATGAGATATTCTTAAAAAAGCAACATACTTTAAGTATATATAGTCTTTATGATTTCTTGATGTTTTTTAATTCTTGAGAAATGAGAAATTGAGAATGAGCTTCTTGAGAATTCTTAAGAAATTTTGAGAAATGTCAAAATCGTAATTTTTTTCAAATTTTAATATCATATATGTTCATAAAATGTATAAGAACAAACATTGAATTAAGAAAATAGCTGAGTAACAAATATAAAAGTCAATTTATTAATATAAGATAAAAATATGAAGAAAAAAAGATATACTATAAAATATCAAAATGTAAAAAGTTTTTATTAATTGTTTTTGAAGCAATATTTTAAAAAACATAATGCATTCATTGAAGTGTTTGATAATCAATTTCTTTTTTTTGTAAAAAAATCATTTGCAGTTGAGAAATTACATTCATTTTGCGTTGAAGTTGGTTTTATTGTAGAAATGCATCTTTTGATTTTCCAAATTTTGTGAACTTATTCCAGTTGTTTGGAATAAGCTGAATTCTTTTTTAAGTGTCTGATAAAGATTCTGGTTATTATTATCGCAACGTTGGCGTGGCATAATTTCTTTTGTTGTATTTGTTATAGCTAAATTTAGTTGTTCTTCAAGTGATAGCTCAGTGTTGACATTGCTGCTAGTGGAGGTGTCTTCAGTTAGATCTTCTTCGGAATCAGATGACCCATACAATGTATCAAATATTTCTCTAGCAGTTTTATAAATATCATTTTTTGACAAAAAAATTTTTTTTTAAAAAAGTAGCATATTTTTCATTATTTGTTGGGTTATGTAAAAATTTGTATAAAGATACAACATTATCATTTCTCCTTTTACATATTTCTTCATTTATATTGTTTAAGAATTCTCTACTTACTTGGTTTTTTCTACATTCTTCCTCTAATTTATTAAATAAAAATTTTTAGGCTCCTTCGGCTGTTAATAATGTTGTATCAGCTTGACTTAGAGCTTATACAGTTAGTTCGTGTTGGTTCTAATACAGCTAATAGAATTTCGGCCATTTGTATGTAATTATCTTTCCACAAATGGCTCAAATTTAATTCACTTAATGTATATAAATATCATTTTTTGACAAAAAAAATTTTTTTTAAAAAAGTAGCATATTTTTCATTATTTGTTGGGTTATGTAAAAATTTGTATAAAGATACAACATTATCATTTCTCCTTTTACATATTTCTTCATTTATATTGTTTAAGAATTCTCTACTTACTTGGTTTTTTCTACATTCTTCCTCTAATTTATTAAATAAAAATTTTTAGGCTCCTTCGGCCGTTAATAATGTTGTATCAGCTCGACTTAGAGCTTATACAGTTAGTTCGTGTTGGTTCTAATACAGCTAATAGAATTTCGGCCATTTGTATGTAATTATCTTTCCACAAATGGCTCAAATTTAATTCACTTAATGCCATTTACACACAGTTTTTGATTTTTAAGAGCCAATTCACCATTATTTCAATAGTATTCCAGCGTGTTTTAGAGACTAGTAGCAAAGCCAATTCTTTTTGTTCTTGGTCTTTTACATATTTTTGTAGAACACCATTTTTCACTGGAGAATTTTTAAAGAGTTTTACAATTTTTCGTATTCCTACAATTGTATCTTTAATTTGGGATTTAAGATGAAAGTTTTTGCTACGTAACACATCAATTTAAGATGAAAGTTTTTGCTACGTAACACATCAATTTCTAAATCAAAGTCTTCTTCTGTACTTCCAATGATCTTCCGATGATCCAATGCATCATCGTTGCTATCTACAATCTCATGCTCATCTACAAATTTATTTATTTCATTTTTTGGTTCAGCATAAAAGCTTTTCAAAACTTCTAGATGCATGCCATGATTGTAGCATAATTGCTGCAAGGCAGGCAATAATCTACCAAATTTCTTCATAACCCCAGCACCATTGCTTATAACAGCCACAATATCTTCTTGTAAGGATAGACCAAACTCTTCTAATTTTTGTGACAGTATATCCAAAGTTATTTCTGATGTACAACATCCTTTGATAAAAATCAAACCATGGTTAAATGAATTATTTTCATTATTTCTATATAAATGAACACCCATGAATCTATGATTTTTAACGCTTGTCTATTTGTCAATAGATACGCTGAACTTTCTTTCTTCATCCTTTAGTTTCTATGGTAAAATTCCACCATTAATTGTCTCACCTCAAAAAGATTTTGAGGTAATCTGAATCCCCTGGCAGTCATTCTTGCTCAGTCATGCCATATAAATTCACTTTTAATAATTTTATTGAATGATATACCGTCCTCAGCAGCCAATTTAGAAATCATTTTAGCCAGGGTTGGTCGTTTTACAAATTTTAAAATAGTTTCATTAGCTAGATTTTCAACTTTATTCCTTTTATTTTGATGAGACGTAGAACTTCATAATACGCGAATGTATTTGTGGACATTTTCAAGATGTCTCTGCAGACCAATCATTGCTGAACCTTTGCATAATAATTTTCTTGTACATAAATTGCAATGTGCCTCATCATTGATCATTTTAAAAGTATGACTTAACATCTTTATAAGTCTTGCCCTTGTCATTGTTGCTCATTTTTTCTATAAAAACTAGAATAAATAAATAAATACAAAAAATTACAAATAACTTTTTGTAAGATCGTTTTAAAGAATCAGACAAAACACAAATTTCTTTAAAAATTTAATCTTTTTTTTCTTACATAAAATATTGCAATAAATTACTACTTGAAAACTCTTGCTATCATAGTATTAGTATTTAATGTAAAAAAAAAAAAACAGAAAGAAAACCTTGCGCAGCATTTAGCTTATGCACATGCAAAGAACATAGAACTATAATTTGAATTAGATTAGTCATTAAAACAAATAAAAATTTTAACTTTTTTCTCGAGAATTTTTATTCAATTTCTTGAGAATTGAGAAATAAAAATAATGACTTGAGAATTGAGAAATAAAAATAATGACTTGAGAATTGAGAAATAAAAATAATGACTTGAGAATTGAGAAATAAAAATAATGACTTGAGAATTGAGAAATAAAAATAATGACTTTTTCTCGAGAAATTCTCAAGAAAGTATTCTCAAAATTAAATAGTAACCTCCTTGACTTTAGCAACTTAAATATAGAGGTAAATACAGTAAAAAAAAAAATCAAAACAATGATATAATTACCAAGCTCTCATCAAATATTTTATTATTGAAAAATGTTTTCACATAATCTTCCTCAAAAATTTTTTCTTGTCTAAACAAATGTGTTTCCTGAAGATACAAACCAAAACATTTTGCTGCCATTCCATAATCCTAAAGTATTTTAAAAAATTGAATAATTTGGGGCTAATTACAGCTCATTAATTTAATTTTTTTCTGAATGCTGAAAAGTATTTAAATATTAGTATACATTACTTTAAAAAACTTTTTTAAAAAAATTATATTTTAAAAAAGTACAGCAATAAAAAAATTTCTTCAAATTGTAATTTAACTTCTTAGAATCTCTATTATTGCTCAACATCATATTTGTTTTTATAATTTTTATATGCTTTTTATTTGTGAAAATAAGATTAAATATGGTCAATTTATCATAATTAAAATATACAAGGATAAGTCATTAGGTTTATAGTAGAATGCCTAAAAAGGGATTGAGGTATTGTTAGAAATTTGTGTATATTAAGTGGTGGGATTAAATAAGACATTCTCTTATATAGTAGAAGAGAAATAGTAGACTTACTGGTGATTAAAGGTGATGTAACATAAAAGAATTGAAAAAATCTTACTACTTACTGTAACAAGAAAAGACATGGTAATTAATGTTAAAGAAAAATTCCTAGAATCAAACCGCACTGGGTTACATTTGGAACAACCCTGCTGCAACCAGATTTTTAAGTTAATGGAGATAATTAATAAATATACGACTCAGCGAAAAAAAATTCAGTTGAATAGTTCGGAATTGAAAACAAATTTGAATATATACACTAAAAATTGCTTTAAAATTGCAGATATTGTTTTAAATGTTTACTAACACAATGATTAAACATTTTATTATTTTCTACAAATTTCTAACTGCATTATTAGAAATTTGTTTTAATTACATTGTTAATAACACAGGGGCAGTTATGTAATTATTTTGTAATAATTACATTGTTAATAACACAGGGGCAGTTAGGAATAATGTTACAAATAGATGGTTATCTAAAAAGTAAAACATTTTCAAGCAATCACAAACAGTTTGCTAGAATTTTAGCTTAAATTCCATTAGCAACTTTCTTTTATAGTTGAAGCACACACAATTATAAATTCCTACACAGGCAAATGGTCCTGGATCATCTGATTTGTTAACATTTCTGAAGTATAAAATTAACTACATAAAAAATAACATTTTAACAAACTAATTAAAAAGTAATTATTATTAAAATTATTTTATGATTGTAAACAAACTTTTCTGTTAATTGTTTAGTGTTTTGAATTATAATTGAATTAATTACCTGCTCATCTAGCAAAATTTCACCTATTTTTATCAATTTAAGACTTAATTGATTTTTTTTAATATATGTCTCATACTTGTGCCATAGTTTAATTAATGCTGGAACTCTAAGAATAAAAAAACATAAACCATGCATAATCTTTTCTTTTTTAAACACTTTTTTTTGAAAACAAAAGAATAACTTTTCTTATTATATATTTATGAATTTTCCTATTACCTTTTCTTAATACTAATTTTGGGCTTTTTAGTGGATTTGATCTCTTCTATTAAAGCAGCAACATCTTGCTCAAAAGATATTCCTGTGTTCATTGTATATTGTTTACCCTAAAAATAATACACTTTTCAAAAAGAAAAAAAACCCTGAATATCTGGGTTTTTTTTTTTCCATTTAATATAGTGAATATTCAAATAAAACTTAATTTAACTTAATACAAAATTTAATACAGAAATATATATACTTTAGTATATATATAAGTTAGTTAGAGTCTCAAAAGTTTTGCATCTTTAGATCTATCCTTTGTGCATTTAGATCATTGAAATAAATATATATTTTTGTGTATAAAAAATGATATTTTTAAATAAATTTGGATAAAATAAATAACTATTTCATTTTATAAATTTAAAAAACTTTGACTAGTTTTATATTCTTAAAATATTTAGAACAGTGGATTTTTTTTCAATCTTTGACTTTCTTCTTAATTATTTATGCAGCTAGAATAAACTTAAGAATACAATTTTTCATCTTTTTGTAGATTTAAGATGAGAATTTAGCCAGAAAATCAAAATTTTCACACACAGTTTAAAGACCCTGATCTCGTATCTAGAAATTCACCATAGTAACTTTATCTGTTTGTTTATACCACGAGTGTTTGTGTTTTTGAATATTGCGGCTATAAAAATGGGATCCGCTAAAATTCTCATTTATCTCTGATATTAGAAAATGTTTGGAAAATTTAATATTTTAATAGTTCAAGTAGCGTCTACTTCTGTATATAATACATCTGTAGATTTTTTGTTATAAATATAATTTGGAATATGTGTTTATTAAACAGAGCCGAATCCACAATTGAATATATAGAGAGGAAGGGTGGCTCTCAAACATTTTTTTTTTCTTTTCCTCCCCCACCCACCTTGAATGTTGACAAATAAAAACATGTTATAGATTTTATTACTTTGCATTCATTTTAACATACATTCATGAGCCGATAAAAGATTTTTTAGTGTTGAAGATGACTTGTGAATATACTCTCGCCTGCTGAATAAACGAAGGGTAGGGGAACGCTTATTAATTTTTCATTTTTTCCCCGACCTCCTTCTTCCCCCCCCCCATCCCTACCAATTTTGTAAGATCCCCCCTTCCTCCACCGCTGATTAATTTTAGAAGCAAGGACATTTTAATAGAACGTCTAATAAAACGTTTAATAAATAATCATTTATTATTAAACGTTTTATTAGATTTTATTAGTTTTATAAATTATAATCATGATTATAATTAACGTCTAATAAAATATTTTTATAACCTTTATTAATGATTATAAAAATATTTTCAAAATAAATTTAAAATTCTCAATAGAAACCAACTTCATCGAATAGGTCGCGGTTTTGAAGTAGTAACCACCTAAAACTTTATTCACCCTTAGAAGAGACAAAACACCAATATTTGGCTCAGAAAAAAATTAAAAACAAAATTTGAACTTAAAGCAAGAACTTCCAATTTAAATGCTCTTTCGCGGTGTTCTCTAATAAGACCATTAAACACTTAAAAAACACTCAATTACATTTTTTTTAAATTTAATCATTAAATAATTATTATAAGAAAAATAGAGGACTCAGGAAACCAAAACAAAAATGTCTCAGCTTAAGCAACTAGTGCTTTTTAGTTTTAATTTTTATTTTTCCTTTTTTTTTTTTAGTTTTGAAACTATTTTCAATTATTACTATTAGTAAATTTAAGAAATACTTTGACTTAAATGGTCTAAAATTTTTGGGTAACATTTCATTGATATGACCAAGTTACAGCAGTACTAAAATAGAATTTAAAAAATGATTTAAAAAGAGGTTTTTTGGTTTTTCACGCGCCACTAGAAAACTTTTTCTACTTTTTTAATTTTTATTATTAATTCATGTAAAACGGGCAGAAAACTTGAAACGGTTTCAACTCTGAAGTTTACATAACAAGTTATTATTTCTTATTTCTTTTTTGAAAGTTAGGCACTAATAACTTGTTATATGAAAAAGTTTAAAAAAGTAAAGATGTTGTGGGAAAAGACTGTATTAAACGTACTAGATTAAAAAGTACTTACAAATGATGTTGAAGTAATAAAAAGCTAGATAACTCTTTACATTATGTTTAGCAGGTTTTAGATCAATTATACATAAAGGTTTCACCTCAATAACGGGATAGAAAATTGGATGGTAATGGTTTGACACACTAGAATAGATAAACAAATAATAAAAATGATCGTTGTACAAAGATAGAAAGTGAGAGCGTGTGTATTTGCAAGCTTCTCTATCATCGGGATGCAATTGCATAAGATGGTAGTGCAGAACCGGCAATGAGGACAAGAAAAAGGTATGCTCTTAGTCTTAAGAAAACCTGAACTAGATTTGTTTGTGTTTTTTAATTATTTTATGAAGTTGTTTTTTGGCATCAGTCGTATGTCAATAACTCCATTACAACTGTTTTAAATCTTGTTATTAGAGAAAGTCAGCATTTAGTCCAAGTGTGTCATTAAATGACAATGTTCTTTTTTTTTTTTTTTACAAATTCTTCTTTTTTAGATTTTTCTATAATCTGGTTGTTTTTTTTTAAATTTAGTGTATTAGCAAAACTTCTTTAATACATTAACTCTCTTTTTGTGTCACTTCTCACAGCATCAACAAAAATACCATAACTGGCAATCAGTTTACGTACCACAAGTTTAATGAATTCTTTAATTAATTGCAGCACTGATGATGCCCTTATACACACTTAGATGTTTTTTTTTTAAAATTTGAAAACCATTGGCTGGAGCGGCTGTCGGACTTTTAATGTACCGCTGGTATCAGAATAACTTGAAACGCGGGTTAAATAAAGCAACGTTTATACTTGTCGAAAAAACATTGTTTTTAACGTTCGCCAGGATTTGTCCTATGACTTTTATTACTTCTTACCTATATAAACAGTTTTTTTTAATACAATGAATTTTATTTATTTAGTTTATCATATTCAAGTTTTTTATGCACATTAGAGTATCTATACACTATTATTAACATTAATAATAACAATTGAAATTTAAGTAAAGTCACTATAAACGTTATAGCGCATGTTTTATACAAACCACTTTCAATGGCGTTTTTTAAACAAGGGGAAAGTTAGCATATGAACATTGCATTGTTTTTGCAGCCGAAATATTATAATATTTTCGAAGATCATCATAGTTTTAGTCTTTCCTCTTAAACAATATAGAGATATAGCTCATAAAAAAAAAATCTTTATACCAAAAGTTGCGTTATTTTCCACAATCTTTCAAACAACCCAATATTCTCGTCTAAGAAAACCAGTTTCCAAATATAAGCTTTTTTTAATGGAACTCAAAAAAAAAATAGTTAGCGATATTTTTGCAAAATTTTATGAAAAAACTTTCGCTCTTGAAATACGAAAAAATATCGTAATTTAAACAGCACGACAACAGCTTAGGTAAAACCTCATATAACCCATGGATAACCCAGTAGATAAGCATAAAATATTGAGGATATAATAAATTTTTGATGATCTTGTTTCGTTCTGACGTAATTACAAAATATTGTATAACAAAAAATTATAAGAGGGTTAGTAAATTTTTTTAACAATAAAACAATGAAAGGATATTAGCTATACAACCAAGAAAATTGTATAAATATACTCAACCAAAAAATTTGCAAAAAAATGAGTAGCCGAGGTTAATCAGTAAACGAGGTTTTACCATCTTAGGAACCTGTTCATCTTATGAAACCTTCCCTTGATTATAAATCGTTCTAAAAATATGTATTATACAAATCAACTACTGAAATTTATAAGCGACTTCTTGAAAACCTGGAATCCAATTAAGAAACTGTTCGGTAAAAAACCTATATATATATATATATATATATATATATATATATATATATATATATATATATATATATATATATATATATATATATATATATATATATATATATATATATATATATATATATATATATATATATATATATATATATATATATATATATATATATATATAATCAACTTTAATGATATAGATATATTAAAAATAATAGATAAATCAAAAATAGTGGTTAGAGCGCTTGCTTCAGCAGCAGGAGATCCAAGTTTGAAACAAACTCTGGACATGATTTTGCGTCACGGTAAGGAAGGAGGCGTGAACTTCTTAATTAAATACACATCCGCGGTGCTCTGCGAAAAGACCGTTAGGTCTTTTCGGAGCACCTAAATATCAGTATTTAAAAAAAAAATAATCAACTGGCTGTGCATTTTATAAACTCGTTAATATTATTTTTCAAGAGTGAGATAAAAATAATTGTACATTAAGTACTCTTATAGATACTAAATAAGTCTTTGATCAAATTTTTTTATTTAAAAAATTTAGTAGAATATAAAACGACTATTTGATAAAAATCGGTAGTGGTGGAAGTGAAGGGGGCCAAACTGAATGTGATAAAAATCATAAAGTGCATCAAATGAGATTAGTTGAAATCTTATTTATCCAAAAGTTTTAATAATGTTCTAATCTAAGAATTGCTAAACCGTCAACTATATCTGAATGTAATTTTGTTGTTTTATTTTATATACTAAAAAAAGTAAAAGATAAAATTAATCAATAAAAACAATTGTATATTTGGTTTTTTTATTATAAAATATGTTATTTTAATGATTAATAGTTCTTCTCGGGGCACCTAAATATAAATATTAAAAAAAAAAATCAACTGGCTGTGCATTTTTTAAACTCGTTACACATTTTTTAAAAAACAATATAAATAAATACAATACAAGAGCAACAAGCAACTTTAAGATACCGTTTGAAACAACAAGACTCTCAAAATTCTCAATTACATATCGTGGTTCCTTTTTATTTAACAAATTAGTTTCCAGAAACGAATCACTATTAAACCTAAACAACGAACACTCTCTGAAAATAAAGCTAAAATCTACAGTAGTCAAATTAAACAACTATAAGGAATTTTTTTAAATACTAATAAAAAAAATTTAAAAAAATGTAGCTTAACTTCTAATGCAAATCGATAATAAAAAATAATAATATTAATAACAAGGTATATATGTACAACATACATATATACCACCTATGCAACTAATTTTTATGTGTATTACAAGTCCATAAAAAGGTACTCGATGACAAGACTGACTTACGTCTTCTGCGAGCTTCCTATAACTACTAATAAGTAATTCTTCTTATCAATCTTACACAATTTCCGTTTTTATCATATTTATACACAAACATTAGTTTGAAATGTGGTAAATAAACTTATAGTCAAACGTTTAAACACTTCTCCGAAAAATCAGCCAATTTATTTTTAAAATGTATTTTTTTATTTTAACTCGAATTATTGTAATTGTATTTTTTTATTTTAACTGGAATAATATAAAGATATATTTATCGGATTATTTTTACGTACACGTTACTACGTGTACGTAAAAATTTTTGTAATTGGTGTTTATTTTAATCGTGTCTCGGAGTTGCATGTCCCACCTTTTCAAAAATTTTAGAAAGAATTATATATAACAGAGTATACAAATATTTTCATGTTAATAAATTACTTAACATTAATTAATTCGGTTTTAAAAAGGATAGCTCAACTGAACATGCAATTATCCAATTTGTACGGGAAATCTCAAAATCATTTGAAAAATCATAATATACTCTAGGACTTTTTATTGATCTATCACAAGCTTTTGATACGGTTGACCACCAAATTCTAATCCATAAACTTAAACACTATGGAATAAAAAATTAAGTTTTAAAATGGTTTGAAAGCTATTTGTCAAATCGTAAACAATTTGTTCCGAGTAATGACGGTTATCACACTAATTGTCATTTCTATAACATGTATAGTCCCACAAGGCTCAATTCTTGGTCCACTCCTTTTCCTAATTTATATTAATGATTTAAATAAAGCCTCTAAACTAACAAGTATTATGTTTGCAGATGATACTAACTTATTTCTTTCTAACAGTGATATCTTTGAACTTTTTAAAACAATGAACAAAGAGCTTATACATGTATCGAGTTGGTTTAAATGTAATAAGTTAACTCTAAATTCTAATAAAACAAAGTAGACCTTATTCCATTCGCTTTCCGAAAAACGATATTTGCCATTAAACTTACCTAAAAATTTTATTGATCAAAATGAAATAAAAAGGGATTCCGTAACAAAATTTCTAGGTGTTTACCTTGATGAAAACATCACTTGGAATCATCATATCGACTACATAAGCACTAAAATTTCAAAAAACATTGGAGTTTTATATAAAGCACGAATCTACCTCAATAAGAAAATTTTAATCAAACTTTATTATTCATTTATACACAGTTATTTAAATTATGCTAATATCGCCTGGGGTAGTACAGAAAAAAGTAAGTTGCAACGTCTTTATCGCCGTCAGAAACATGCTATCCGTTTAATCTGCTTTGCAAATCGCTTTTCTCACGCAAAACATTATTTTATTGAAATGAGAATTTTAAATATATACGAGCTAAATATATATAATGTTTTATGCTTTGTATACATGTGGAAAAATGACTTGTCTCAATCTGTCTTCAAAGATATTTTTACTCCGAAACCCATCAACAAATACAATTTGAGAAATACTGATTTTTTAAATGAACCTTTCTGTCAAACGAACTTTAATCAATTTTGTATTGTCTATCGGGCACCACACCTTTGGAATAAAATTGTTTTGCCCAATTTTGATTTCGAACTACCCATTACTTTTTGTTTTTTTAAAAGTAAATTAAAAACCCTAATTTTTTTATTAGAAGACGTATTATGTTATTATTAATAATATAAATTAATAACTTTGCCTTTTCTTATTTATATTTGTAAAAAGTTTATTCTTACTTATTTTGTTGACTTTATATTCTTTACTTCACGTATACGTTTATATAAAATATTGGTGAGTAGATCCGCATGATCTCTCTTTGGATTATAAAATATATATTTGGATTATATATATATGAAATTTGTAAAAATTTGATACTGTTAATGCTTGTTTGAACTTATTTAAGGTTCTGACGACAAGATCCTTTGATCTTCTTTCAGATACCTTATTTTATATTTGTGAAAGTTTATTTTATTTTTTTTGGCAATATATAGTTGTAATACGACCAACAAATGTAAAATTAAAAAAAAAAAAAAAAAAAAAAAAAAAAAAGTATGCAACTATATTTTTGTTTACTTCTTTTATTTCAAACTTTATGTTTATGATATTTATGTCTGCATATCTTTACCGCCAATCTGCGATTGATTACTTGTAAATACTTTGTAGTTGTAAAATAAACATGTAAAAAAAAAAAAAAAAATGTCGATAAAAATTTAAATGAAAAAAAGTTGAAAATTTAAAAACTTTTTAACCAAATATTTGCCAACATTTGGCCGAACTCTTTCTATAATTAATGTCAGTTTTCACTCATCTTTTTTTTTCTATGGCAACGGGAAAGAGATAGGAAAAATTATCATGCGAGCATACGTAGTATAATTTTTAATTTGTTCAAAGCAAAACTACGAATGCTGACCAGATTATTTTTCCTTCTCTTTCACGTAGAAAAAAAGAATAAGTGGAAACTGGCTTTCATCTATGCTAATGACTATAGAAGCAAACTTTCCAAAAAATACCACGATTACAACTCTCCTGTAAAGATGCAAAAACGTTTTTTCAAAATCTTATTTACAGAGCATAAACAATACTTATTCGTGAACTCTAAATACCGTAGTTTTTGCCGTAAACACAGTAAAATGAAAAGTTGCAGGGCCGACGATGCGGATTTCGAAGTGTGCGGGGGGAAAAGGGGGCACAATTGTCTATTCTTAAAAAAGTCTTCTATATCCAGATTTTTCATAAAAAAGGTCTTTTGGAAAGAGTAGTGGGGGAGGGCACGTACCCCCTGGCCCCCTTGGAGTCGTTGGCCTAGAGTTGCCATAGATTTAAATTTTAAGAACAGTAGAAACGCTGTTCATTAGTTAGTCTACCATACAAAATTTATTTATTCACCTACTTATGGAGTTACCTGATTAGTTTTTCAAAAAGTTAATAGTTTTGCGTAAAATTTTTCTGTAGATACAGCCAAATTAACAAAAATTAAGTATGTTGTTAGCTATTGTCAAGTTCACCAAACGTTTATACTAGTTACGCAAATATTCGAATTTGAATTTGAAGACTTTCTAAAACTGATTTTTTTTTCTTACTTAAGTTGTATTGAGCCGTAATTAGAAGTATTAAACTACACTGGCTGATGGAAATACAATAAGTCGTTCAATAATTAAATAAAGTTTGATAAAACTGAAAAAAATGACCGTGAGTTAAAGGATTTTTTTTTTCATTTTTAGTTTTTTTGATATTCTTTCTATAGAAAGCATGGTATGATGCGAGTTATTTTATATATTGCAGTTACATTTTGTTACTCATTTAATAAACCAATAAATATATTCTGAAATAGTTGAAATGGTTTTTTTTAACAGTACAATAACTAATATAAATAACACAATTAAAAAAAAGACTTAAATAAATGCTACATACTTGAACTTGAAAAATTATAACAATAAAATACAACAACATTTAAATAAAGATAATTGAAACAACAATGATAATAGAAATAATAATAAGCATCACAATAATAATAAGAAAACAATAACAAAACAATCAATCAATTAATATATTTCTGAAATAGTTGGTTACATTTCAGGGTTGTTTACAAATAGTAAACAACCTAATGTTAGTAAGATTACTAACATTAGTACCTAATGTTAGTAAGATTACTAACATTAGGTAGGCACCTTATAAAAATGATTAAAATAATAGTGATTATAACAATAAAAATAATATTTATAGTAATAATAACATTTTAGTTTAACAATAGTAATAATAATAACAAAGTTATTATAATAATTTAAACAAATCGGTATTATTTTCCATACTACAAACGTTTATACATGCAAAGTTACAGCTTCAAACAGTAATAATCTGACAAAGCGAAACCACGAACGAGGATATAAAAACGATTATTGCTAAAAAATTTATAAAGATTATAATAATATAATCAAAAAGATAAATATATTAATCATAGTTTTTATAATATAATAAATATATTGCAAACATTATAACCAAATAAATAAATAAAATATAAACAGAAAAACATTGAGAAAATCAAAACAAAACTAAAGTTACGACAAACATCACAAACAAAACAAAAAATTACGTTAAGTACTTATGACAAAAAAACAGCAACATAAGATTAAAAAATAATAATAATAAAGAAATAAATAAAAAATTATAACATACAGTAGAATAAAGCATATAAAGTAAATGGCTAAAATGAAAATAAAAACAAAATTTATATCACTGTTAAAAAATAAATAATAACTAAAACATAAAACAAATGACTAATAAAATATAATATAAATATAATATAAAGTAAAACTATGTACGCTAAAAAATCGAAGAGAAAAAAAAAATCATTTGTACAAAACCGCATAACTAAAAAATAAATTGTAAAAAAAAAAAAATCCTAAGAAAGATATGTAAGAAAACTAAAGAATATGTAAGAAAACTAAAGTAATATATGAAAAAAAAAATATTAGTGTGCCGATTTTTTTTCCGTCGCTTTTTTCTGACGTTTGAATAGTTTTTTTCTTTTTTTCCATTCTTATTTATTTCATTCATTAACTTTTTTTTCAACTTCTATTTTTATAACTTTTTTATTTTTTTTTTAAGATATTTCTTTTTCTTTCCTTCTTTTAAAACATTTATTTATTCTATTTTTTTGTTAATTTATTTTTCGTTTAATTTACAAAAGTTTTCCTTTCCCATTTTTTTTTTCTTTTTTAAAAAAGTTTTATTTAACCGTTGAAATAAAGTATCCACCGTTTGCAACGTCATTGCAAAGCAAAAACTTCGCAATATATATAACGGATATTAAGTGTTTTAGCGACATTTCTTGTTGTACGTAAAGTTAAAATAAGTTGTAAAACATCAAAATAGCATCGTGACAACTAATTTTCTTTTTTGTGATATTTCGGTCTAATTTGTATAGACCATCATTATACGTAAAATACAATTACAAAAAAAACCGTTACAATAGAAAATTTAAAAATTATAAAGAAGCCATTACAAAGACGACGTCAACAAAAATTGTTTTGTCTTTTTACGATTTTCTTAAATAATGGTCTCCAACTATTTGAAGCAATTTTTACCCCGTTATCCCTGTTAAGCAGTACTGGGAATTGTTTAACCTCCTGAGATGTTTGCGCATAGTTAATTTCAAGCGATTCCTTTATTTTCCTTTTATGATAATTGTTATTTATAGATAAAGTTTTTGAATGCAGCCAGTCGAATATACCATGACATTCTTTGCAATGCTCAGTAGCTCCAGAAGCATGCCAATTGCCATTCACGCTATTAATTTGGTGTTCTATGTTTTTTTTGCAAAATTCTCTTTTTTGTTTCCCCAATATAAATTCCCCCACACGAACACGTAAGCTTGTGCACCCCAGGATTGCTGTTTGGCATTAAACTTATTTTTTTTTTTTTTTTTCTCTGTTTAAATAACATAAGAATTTTACAAATTCCACTACATAATACAATATTTAACAAAACAAGTAAAACAGATAGGGACTCAAAGAAGATGAGGATGACAGAACGTCATCGCAATCTTTTCATAGAACCCCTTTAACAAGATTTTATTAAAATATCGTAATATGACATACAAAATAAAAATTTCAATAAAATATCATAACAACATGCGTAATCCGCTAATAAAAATTGTCAAGCAACAAACAAAAGTAGAAACAATTGTTTCTACTTTTGTTTGTTGCTTGTCTTTAAAACCTGTGAAACATTTTTTGTTAATAATGCTTTGGATAAATTCTCTTAAATACGTTTTTGTTTTGTACAAAACAAAAACGTATTTAAGAGAATTTATCCAAAGCATTATTAACAAAAAATGTTTCACAGGTTTTAAAGATTTCTTTTTTTGTTAAAAACTTGAATGAACTTAATGAACTCACCGTACCTTTGAACCCTTTTTGGAAAATATTCCATACTTTTGGACCTCGATATAAAATACTGTATTCTGAATATTTATTTATTATCCTAGGCAGTTTATATGTGTTCAACATATTCGCTCTAAGATTATAGTTATCATTTTTATTTAACTCAAACTTATTATTAAAGCTTATAGGAGAGATATTGTGATTGTAACGATACATGAAAATTAAATGCTGGTAGATATTTATTTCAAATACATTCATCATTTTCATATCTTTCATCAAGGGTTTAGCGTGTTCCCGCCTATTTTTAAAGTAAATGAATCTACAGGCATGTTTCTGAAAACTATAAAGTTTCTTAAGCTTTGCTGTTTGAGTACTTGCTCATGAAATGTTTGCATAGCTGTTGAGGCTGTGAATTAGCCCAAAGTAGATTAATTTAAGACTATTTGTATTGATTTACGAGCGAACTCGATACATTAAACCTATGATTTTTGGTAATTTTTGACTGGATATATATTATATGAGGAAGCCAGGATAATTTTTTATCAACAACGATTCCCAAAAATCTTATATTGGATTGCTTTTTAATTAATTTATCATTTATAAATAGGTTTGGCAACTTGAGAGGAAGATTTTCTTCTTGTATTTTTTTTATGAAAAAGTATATAGTTTGTTTTCTCGGCATTAAGTGAGAGTTTGTTAGCCTTAAACCAGTTATTTTCTTTATTTAGTTCAATATTCATGTTCGCATATAATGTCTTGATATCGTTGTTGGTAAGAAATAAATTTGTGTCATCTGCAAACATGACTGAATTGGTTTAAGGAAGGTTTTAAATGATACAGATGTTGGTACTATTTTTTTACAAGATTTGGACCAATACTGGTAAAATATATATTGAGTTCTTCCAGAATTTGTTTTTGACTAAATATATCGTTGTTTTCAATAACAATTCGTTTAGGTAGAGAAGGTGCATTTAATTTTTCTCTTTTCATTATGACATTGATGATGGACCATGCTTTTTTGCAATCAAATTTGCATTTGTTAATTTGATTACTGTAATATATTTTTTTTGCATTTTTAATGAGATCTTGGTAAAAATATTTATAATTTTTGTATTTTTTTTCATTATCATTGTTTTTATTTTTCAGTAATTTATTGTAAAGTTTTTGCTTTTTTTTTTTTGAGCACTTTAATAACGATTTATCCATCCACGGATTAGCGATTGCTTTTGACTTAATTTTTATAATCTCTTGAAGACAGGTTTCATTAAAGTACTCCAAAAATGTACTTTAAAATGCATTGTATGCTCCATTCGTATCTTGACATTTATATACATTGTTCCATGTTTCTTGTTTTAGTCTATTTGTTAATTTATTAGTTACTCATTTTTAAATTTCGTTTTTTCAAATGTATGATTTTTGAATGACAATCAGTCATAGCTTTTAGATTTTTTGTTTTTATGAAAACCGGAAAATAATCACTAATATCTGTCATAAATATACCAGTTTCAAATGTCGTTTCTAAATAATTATTAATAAGAATATTGTCTATTGCTGTTGCCGAGGTTTTTGTTACTCGCGTTGGTTTATTAATAGTTGACAAAACATTAAATTTAAAAAGCATATCAAAAAAAGATATTATTTTATGAAATTTTGTGTTAGAAAGAGCATCAAGATTTATGTCACCAGTAATATATAATGCTTTATTTTCTTTATTTATTTTTATAATCGTATTTTTGATACAAGTTTCAAAGGTTTTTATTTTTCCACTCGGTGGACGATAAACACATCCAACTAAAACGTTTCGGTATTTTTTATTAATAATTTCAATGAAAAGACTTTCATAATTATTATTAGAAAAGCATAGTATGTTTTTTATCTTGAAAGCATACTTTTCCAAGACATAAATTCCTAAACTAGATTTGTTGTTACAGAATTGTTTTTAAATTAGGTAGTGTTGTAAAAATAACTTTGACATTATATGTTTTAAGTACTTTTCGTTGTTTTGCTTAAGCGTTGGTAGCCAAGGTAGCTTTATTATCGCAACATTATTTTCTAGTTTTTTTGCAACTTTATTGTTGGGATTATTTATACTTGAAAGGTAATTCGCGGCAATCGTTTTTAGATTTGATCTCTTATGACCGTTTTCAACAAACATATCTATTATAAACTGATATAACTGATACCTAGAAAATTAGAACGATACCTTAGTTAGGTATCGTTCTAATTTCATTTTTATACAAAAAATAGCAGTAAGTGTTAATTTGGTTCTTGTTTTAAGATCAGTTATGTCATTGTTAAGATAATCAATTATCACGGGTATAGCTTTATCAATTGGTATATTTTATCAAGTATCTTATGATGTATACAAAGCTATTACATCATAAGATACTTGAATTTCATCTGGACTGACATACCAGGATTTTGCTTTGTTGACAAATGATGCAGAATTTAACAAGAGTGTTTTGTTTTTGTTTAGGGTAGACTGAATAATTTTAACAAGATATTCTGAGGTACCATACGGAGGAGTGCCGATGGTAGAAACTACTGGTCGCATTTGATGGTTTTTTTCCAGCTTGTGAGCTTTTATAACGCCGTAAAGTCGTGACGGAATTCATGTATATGTTAAGTTGGACGGAATACATGTATTCCATTAATACATGTATTCTGTTAAATTAAGAAAAGAAAACAAATTTGATAAAAAAAAAACAAAATTATATCCATCTGTCTGTATACAGACAGATAGATATAATTGGAAATAGATTTTTTTTTATCAAATTTGTTTTTTTTTCTTAATATGCACAACAGTTTCCGGAACTTTATCATAAGTTTATGGGTAGGATCATAGTTTAATACTATTGAGTTATTTTCTTTACCAAGTTTTAAAAAAACAAAATAATTTTTGTTGATGTCGTCTTTGTAATGGCTTCTTTATGATTTTTTAAATTTTATAACAATAACAATAACAATAATATATATTCTGAAATAAAAGTTTACATTTCATGGTTGTTTACTAATAGTACAAGTAGTAATCTAAGGTAAGCACCAATTAAATAATTATAGCAATCATATAATAATAATAATGTAAATTAAATGAAGACTACAATAATATCAATAATACTATTAAATATAATATTGACAATAATAATGATTATATTAGTAATTATAATAACAATCACAACAATAATAACAATAATAACAATAGCAACAATAATTATAATAATACTAATAGTAATAATAATTAAAAGTAGTTACTAATAACAATGTAAATATTTATAAAAATAGCAATAAAATATATTATAGAAAATTAAAAAAACAATACTAAAGACAACAAAAATTGATTATAGAAATTATAAACATTAATTGTAATTTTTTAAATAAAAAGTAGATTAAACTGGTTTTAAAGATTGAAAATGAAGGTTGTTTTAAGTTTTAACGCTTTCATATTTTAGAGATTCCCGTAATTATGAGAGCGATGTTTAGAGTTTTAAATTAGAAGATTATAACGAGTGTTAGTACTTTCGGAAAAGAAAACGATGAAAGTTAAATGTAGGTTATTGTGTTAGTGGTTCCAGACAAATTGACAGTTTAAAAGTTGAAACAAAGTTTTAATACTTTGGAAATTAGGTAAAGCACATAAGGATTAATATTAATCCTCTAGTAATAAATAATTTTTAAAGACTTGTTTTGGAGGTGGGATAACCTATTAAGAACTTATTGATGGGACTGAGAAGATGTTAGCCAAATACAGCATCGTATATGTTGAAGAGTGTCTCAAGATTAATATAATTGCAAATTTAGGCTAAAATGCAATTAGATCTACTTATTTTTATTGCTAAGTCTTTATGATAGGGTAAAAAGAAAAGATTTGAATCAATTTTTATACCAAGATATTTAATTGAGTTAACAGGTTCAATTTTTTTGCCACTTAATCTAAAGTTCATATGTTTATAGATTTTTATTTTATTTAATTTAAAAATAATGAGTTTTATTAGAGTTTAGAAAAAGTTTGTTGGAGCGAAGCCATTGAACTAGATTGGCAAGATCATGGTTAATGTGAATGTTAATTTTTTTGAGGGATTTATTAACTAGCATTAGAATAGCATCATATAGTATCAGCAAAGTGGTAAACAGCAGCAAACTTAATGGATTGCTGGAGATCATTAATATAAAAAAGGTATAGCAGTGGCCCCAATACTGAACCCTGAGGAACACCAGAACAAGGGTAGATTTTAAGTCATTTACAGAAACAAATTGTGTTCTTTTGTTAAAATATTTAGAAAACCATTTAAGAGGTACGCCTCTGATCCCATAATGCTTTAGTTTTTTTGTCATTGTTAAATAATAGGGATTTACGTGCGTGATGAATAAAAGATTTGAGCTCGTAAGCAATGGTAACATACTCTCAGCAAAGCAAATTGAATTGGTAAGAAGCTTCTCGTTTATGGGGGGAGGGGGGGGTAAAAGTCAACAATTTCAAAAATGAGAAATTTATAAAAATCTTTGATATTCTTGAACCATTCAATTACCTCCAGTGTGTTACTGTTCCACTGGTTTATGGATAAATTCCATAAACCAGTGGAGTAACATTTTTTAATTACCTCCAGTGTGTTACTCCACTGGTTTATGGATAAATTATTTCTTAGCTTGGTATTTGTGTTGGATAAAATGTCTTTATGAACCGTTGGACTATTTAAAAAATTGTTTGTCATCAATTTATTATATTTATCTTCAGACAACTTGTATAAGTTTGACTTCTTATCTGCATATGCTTAGATATATTTCGATTTTTGAATAGAGGAAACATAATTTTTTAATTTATTTTGGAAGTTACATTAGATTTTCCTGGATATAATTATTTCAAATAAATCGTTTTCAAATGCACGCAAAGCTTTAGTCTGTTGCGTGCATTTCGGTTTGCTAATGCCATAAAATATAATGTTTTCATTAATATTATCATTAGCATTGTTCATATCATAAGGTTGTTTATCCAGGTAAAAAAAAGCTTTCTATCTCATTCTTTTGATCAATATTTTGGGTTTAGGTTTGGGCAGGTCTTGAACTAAAAGATGAATCTTTTTCATGTTCCGTCGGAATAGAGGTTTGTTAAGAGAGCTGACCCGTTGCAACGCAATTTTGTATTTTTTATAACGGTTTTTATTTTAATGATTTTAAATATATAACTGAATGATTGCCAAATGGCATGAAACTTGGGGTACTATAAAAAAGTCGCATTTTTTTGATTTATATATATATATATATATATATATATATATATATATATATATATATATATATATATATATATATATATATATATATATATATATATACACTATAAGTTTTAAAATCTATGCTATGTATGGTATATACTACGGGGCTTAGTGATAAAACAAATATAGTCTTCTTTTTCCTCCTGTCATGTAAATTTTGTTTTGTTTATTTTGTGTTATTGTAATTATTTTTAATATATATATATATATATATTTATATTTATATATATATATATATATATATATATTTATATTTATATTTATATATATATATATATATATATATATATATATATATATTTATATTTATATATATATATATATATATATATATATATATATATATATATATATATATATATATATATATATATATATATATATATATATATATATATATATATATATATATAATCAAAAATATAAAAAACCGTTTAAAATTTTACAAACTAAGGTAGAATGAGTTTTGACGTTTTAGTACAAGAAGACGTTATGGAAAACGAATCTCCGCAATCAAATAATGAAAAGAGAAATTTATTTTTGTGTCTACATTTAGAAACTACTTCGCCTCTTTTATTTAGCAGGTTATCTCCTTTGTAAAATAATATTTCAAATTTCTCATTTAAACAAAGCCTTACAATAATACAAATACTCTTGTGTGTTTAAGAGTGCTCAATACTATTTTATAATAGAGCAATATTTATTTATTTATATTAAATAAATAAAAACAACTTTTGATGGAACTCTGAGTTTCATGCCTTTCGGCAATGATCAGCCATCGTGTATTTTGTCACCTAAAAACCGTTTAAAAATTACAAATTAAAATGGTGGAACGAGTTCTGACGTTACAAAAACAAAACAAAACAAAACAAAAAGACGTCAAAGGTTTTAGTCCCCGGTATCGAATAAAGATAATAAATTTTTTTTTGAATGTATTTCGTCACTTAAAACCAATTAAAAATTACAAATTAAAATGGTGGAACGAGTTCTGACGTTACAAATCGGTGGAACGAGTTCTGATGTTACAAAAACAAAACAAAACAAAACAAAAAGACGTCAAGGGTTTTAGTCCCCGGTATCGAATAAGAATAGTAAAAATTTTTTTGAATGCCGGCACTTTGATATTATTTCATATCTTTTATTAAGTAAGTTTTCTCCTTTATATGATAATGTGTGAAAATTCTTGCGGAGACAAAGATTAAAAACTTTTGATGCTTTATTGTAGGGCTTACATTGTGCTATCATCTTCATCTTCATCTATCATCTATCATGTCATCACAGGATTAATATGCTTCGATTTTAGCTCCCGTATTTCTTTGGAAAGTTCAGTGTCATTTTTATATTTGGGTGCATTGAAAGACTTAGTTCGAAACATATATAACAAACATTTTAAAAGTGTGGTTAATTTTATTCACATATATATAAATATATATATATATATATATATATATATATATATATATATATATATATATATATATATATATATACATATATATATATATATATATATATATATATATATATATATATATATATATATATATATATATATATATATATATATATATATATATATATATATATATATATATATATATATATATATATATATATATATATATATATATACTTCAATAGAGTTTTTAATTGAATAAATATTTGAAAATAAAACTTTTTTTTTTTGACTTATTTTTCTATTTATTTTCACGATTTTTTGACAGAGTATTGACACCCTCGTTGTCAAGAATGTTAAAAAGCCTTTCCTGAAATATATAACAGCTATATTATACAAAACCGTTTAAATTTACGAAATAATGTTCTTGGGGGCTGTCCATTAATAATGTCAACAATTTTTTTAAATTTTTACCTCCCCACTCCCCCTTGTCAACAATTTGTCAAATTTCCAAAAACCCCCTATAAAATTACGTCAATTTTTAATTACCCCTCCCCCTCCTATTCAAAGAAGCTACGCTACAAAATCAGCCTAATTTTCTGTTATTTAAGCAATGAAACTCAAAAAAAAATAAATTGTTGACATCAACTTTAAAGGACCTCCCCCTCCCCCTTGTCAACAATTGTCAAAAAAGTTCAGACCTTCCTCCCTCTATTTTGTTGACGTAATTAATAGACAACCCCTTGTAAGAGAATGTTTTTAAAAGTTTTTTAAGAGAGTTTTATGTGACGTAAGTATTTGAGCATGGGTTTCCAAAATGATGTCGCCACATAATCACCATCATTCAGGTTAAGTCCATTGTCGCAAAAGGTACTTTCATTGTATTGCATTTCCAACGCTTCCATAACTTTCCTGTTAAAGCTATTTATTACTATTTTAAAGATATTGTGTCCATTCCAGTGGAAATCTTTTTTAGAAACTTTGTTAAAATATTTTGAAATGTTCTGCCACAGCTGAATTTTGCCCTTTACTTTGTTGTGCACTTGTTTGATGCTGACATATCGGAGACAATATCTTTAGTCCTGTTTAATGAGCAGCCGTGGCGCAGTGGTAGCGCACTTGCCTCAGAAACATAAGATCCGTGGTTCAAACCCCACCTCTGGGCAAGTTTTGCGACATCGGTTGGGAAGGAGGCGTGAACTTCCTATTAAATGCTCTTCCGCAGTGCTCTGTGATATAAGACCGCAAGGACTTCTTGGGGCACCTAAAAAATTAACAAAAAAAAAAATAATAATAATTAAGATAATATTTGCCACAAGAGCACTCTAATTTGTAAACACCGGGATATAAATTAACTGGTAGTTTAGGTTTATTTTTAAAACTCAATCAATTATTCTATTAAATATATAATTATTCTGATAATAAATTTTCACGGATATTTAAGAATAGTATTGAAATACTAATCTTAAGTAAACACTTTAAAAATTATTTTATATATATAATTAATCATATTAATAATGATAGTAATAATAATTAAAATAAAATAATAATAATAAAAATATTAACAAAAGTAGTTATTTAATTTATTAAAATTGTTTGGTCTTGTTTCTACTTTGTTAATTGTTGTTGTTTGTTTTTTCTTCTATTTTAAAAATAATTTTTGACTTTCTATTTCTTCATTTATCTTTTCTATTTTTGTTGTTCTTCCTTTTCACTGTTAAAAAACACATACGCCATTTGCGATGTCATTGCAAAACCCAAACTAAATAGATTTTCTTTAAACACTGGTGCGTATTCTGCCTTTTTAATTACTCTTCTTAACTTAGGACTGATTCCAGGAATCCAGCGTAAAAACACAAATCTTTTTGGAGACATTAAAATATGTTAATTTTTCATGATATCTTTTTTGTTGTTAACAGTTTTTTTTGTAGACTTGACTAGTTGTTTCAGATTTTTCTCTCTCTTAGCCATTTTTTTACAAATTCATCGATAAGAAAAGACAATTCATCATCAATTTTGTTAATTGTACATAAATGTAGTGCTTTACGAATAAAATGAATAAAGACATCATTGATAATTATAGGTTCATGGCATGAATTCGGTTTAATTTAAACTTTTGCAATTGCATTTTTGCGATGTATTTTAAAACAATATGCACCGGTTTTATTGTTAGTAACTGAAACATCAATATAGTTTAATGGATTGGAAAAGTCGGCAAAAATCATTGCGCATTGATTACTTTTATGTTATTTATTAAGTAAATCTAAACATTTTTGCATCTTTTTCTACCCAGAACCTTGATGTACATCATCAACATATCATTCAAATGATTTCACATAAATGTTATTGTTAGGCGCCATTGAAAGTGCATTACTTTCATATTCTAAAAAGTACTCGGCAACTACCACCATAAGAGCTAACCTGATTGGTCCGGAATTTTCGAGCTCATCAATATCATTTTCATATAAAAAATAGCAATGAGAAAGACAAAGTTCTAAAAATAGCATGGTCTCATCAAAAGTTAATTTAGTTATAAAGCTCTGGTTGTTTATTAAACTATTTAGATAATAGATTACCTCTTATTCAGGACCGAAGGGTACAAATTAACAACATCAAAGGAGACCTGAACCTCATTTTTATCTATTCCCAATAATCTTGTATCGACAAGTAGGTAAGAATTTAGCTGAGAGTTTTTTAAACGTGTTTCATTTAAATATGGGTTAGGAAGGACTTCCTATTAAATGCTCATTAACTATAAGCTATGACTTCTTCTTATTATGCTCATTCCTATCTTATCTCATTATATCTCATTTCTATCTCATCTCATTATATCTCATTCCTATCTTATCTCATTATATCTCATTCCTAACTTATCGCATTATATCTCATTCCTATCTTATTTCATTATATCTCATTCCTATCTTATCTCATCATATCTCATTTCTTAATAATATGCTCATTATCAAGCTATAACTTTCTATTAATATGCTCATTCCTATCTTATCTCATTATATCTCATTTCTTCTTACTAATATGCTCATTATCAAGCTATAACTTTCTAATTATATGCTCATTCCTATTATTATGTTCATTAACTATAAGCTATAACTTCAATAAGCTATTAACTTCCTATTAAATGCTCATCCGCGGTGCTCTGTAATAAGATCATGGGGCCCATAAGTAAAATTGAAAAAAATAAATAATTACTTTATATAAACGTGGTGGTACGGCGTCACTTGGTTAGATATTTTTGTCTTCTTTTTTGGTAAAACGTCCTAGTCTTTTTAACTTTCTATGAGTGGTTCGAACTTTATGAAGAATTTGAGTTGTGTATACTTTTTAGCATCTCCTAAGTGTTCTTTAATTTTTTTTAGAGCGATATTTCAATCGATTTGAACAAATTCAGATCCTTTGTCAAAAGGATATATCGGAGTACTCATATCTTTCCTAATTTTGTAAAAAGCTTTTCTTTGTTCGTTGTTATGGTTACTAATAATAGTATTCAAATTATTCAATAATATCATCAATATTCAAATAAAATTGGTATTCAATAATAATATCAATATTCCCTTGAAATATCGTATATTCCGATGATTTTAATTAAAAAAGCTGACTTTTCCATTTAATCCCAAGGACCGCGATTATGTAATTTAATCCTGAAATAGAAAATAAAAAAGTCATTAAATTATTTTTTAGCAGCAGTCAAACTGTACTTATTGACTTATCTGCAGCATAATGACTACAAATTATTATTATATTATAAGTTAATAATAGTTTTATTCTATATTCATTTATGAGATTATAATTTGTATTTGCTTTGTTTTGTTTTTTTGTTTTTATTTTTCATTTACGAACTTTAACATTTTTAAATAACTTTTTTTCTCACTTAATAATCTTTTGTTAACTTTGATGACAGCCTTCTACTGACTTGATAACAGCCTTCTACTGACTTGATAACAGCCTTCTACTAACTTGATAACAACCTTCTACTGACTTGATAACAACCTTCTACTGACTTGATAACAACCTTCTACTGACTTAATAACAGCCTTCTACTTTAGCCTTGACTTTATTTAAGATGATGACAAGATGATAAAGATGTTTAAAGTTGTGGTTTTTTAAACTTATATACAACGCATTCAAGACTCTTGTTCAATTCCAAAGACAAGAATGGACTTTTACATGAAAAAACCGATTCACTTTTTTTTGTTTGACATTTATTCATAGTAAAATTAATTCTAAATTATTTTTCATTTAGTAAAAATTACATATTTTTGAAGATTGATTGAGGAAATACATTTAAGGAGGGAGGCTTATTATTCAATGGATACTTTTTAATAATGTTACAATTGATTATAGGTTTAATACGTGCGTCTTTAAGTTTTCAGGTTTCTTCATAAACTTTAAAGTTGTTTTCATATCTACGTGATTGAAAAGATTTTATATGATTTTAAAAATCAAGTTTAAAGTTAAAACTAAATTAAAAGATTTTTGCATACCTGAGCTGAGAAGTTTTTCTTAATACCAATGTAGTACCAATGTAATACCTATGTAAAACTTTTCTGCATTATTATATTTTGATAATGCCCAATGGGCACGCGTCGTCCGGAGGATGTATGTCAGGCGTTTTACAGACGTCCAAACGTCCCTAAAACGTCCAAAGGACATATCCAGGACGACTCATGTCTACTGGGTGTCAAGTATTAGCTGTAAATTTATGATATTCTAAATAGTTAAGTTTAAGAAAATTTTGATAACTTTTTTCTTGACGTTTGTTTTAAAAGATTAAACCAAATAATGTTTCGTGTTTGTGATTTGTGAACTGCAAATTTATTTATAATTTACGAAATTTGGTTTGGTGGTAAAAAAGTATACAAAAAAAGAAGTTAAAAAACGGAACAATAATTGGAAAAAGCAAGACTAACAAAAAAACGTTTTGAGGTTCAAAAGGATGAGAGTGAGAGAAAACAATATTGTAAACAAACATAAATAGCAAAATAAATGCAAGAAAACATCAACAGATAAGAGATTTACATACATGAGCTATTACATACAGTACTAAACCTTGTATTATACAAGGTGAACAACGACATATATAAAAAGCAATTACGACACAATAACAACAAACATTACGCTTAAAAAACTTAATCGACTAAGAAAAATGTAGAAAAACAAATTTATTTAGCATTCATATTTAGCAATCATACACGAAAATACATAACTTACAAATGGCAAACAATATACAAAAATTAACAAGAATGCTAAATAAAAATTATATTATATTAAAATTCTTTTTTTTTATTTCTTTCGAAAAAAATAATTTTTGTTGGTATAAAAACCTGCAATTTTTTTTGTTGCTATTTTTCATTTGAAATATTTTTTACTTGTATTTTATTTTTTTCCTTATTTATTTATACCTTTACTTCATTTTTTCCTTATAAGGGTTTCTCAAACGAAATCCCGATTGAGAAAGCAACAGCTGATATCGAGGGGGATATGGCTAATATATTCTTTATGATAAGAAGTTTTTTTTAACAAGTATTCGCTTTTTAAAATATAAGAAGATTCTTCTTGAAAAATAAATGTAAAAAAACATTTTCTTGATTTAAACGACAAAAAGTCGTTGGTTTTGGTTTTTTTTTTTTTTTATAATTTTGAATATTAGGAAGTTTAATATTTTGCTTTATTGTATTATTGAAAAGTTAAACTTTTTTTAATTAAAATAACTGTATCTAAGCGTCTATAAACTTATGCTATGTTAGAACTATTTTAAACTATGTATATTTTTTTGTTGGTAATGTGTTGTATCTTACAATTAACAATACTATGTTAATATCAAGTGGAAAACATCGCAATATTTTTAAAGAAAAATCGACAAAAAAGGACAAGCGTACTTCTTCGTCATTTAAAAAACGCACACAAAAAATTGGATTTAAATATGAAGCGTGCACATAAAGACACAGAATTAGAAATTTGAGCTGTGCAAAAAACTCGCAATGTTTGTTTAACTGAATGCTATTCATAAAATGTGTCGAAGATATTTTATTAGAAAATTATTTTCTGTAAAATGCAAGGTATTATCAAAAAATCTAACTCATTATGAATACAATATAAAAAACAATATGATTTGGCTAAACAAGGTGTGATTTTGGAAATAAAGAAAGAAATATCTAGTTTGTTGAACTTTTTTTTATCGACGAATATATTTCTTTAAGATATCAACATTATTTAAATATAAATTTAGGTTTGTCAACAAAGTTTTAGAACCAGGGTATCTTTAATAACTGGATCACTTCCTGCAGATAAAATGGTGGGTCTATTAAAAAAGAAACTGTCCGAGTTGTCACTGACGGAGATATTTGTAGGGCTAAGTGGTATTTAACATCGTCTGTGTTATGCCTATGGACTTCATTTAAATAAAATCATACAAATGTTTGTTTCATGAAGAACCATACAAATATTCGTTTCATGAAGCTTAGATTGAATGTAAAAAAAAGTAGATTTAAAGGTAGAAGCTCTTTTTGCAATGCTAGAAAGATATATATATATATATATATATATATATATATATATATATATATATATATATATATATATATATATATATATATATATATATATATATATATATATATATATATATATATATATATATATATATATATATATATATATGTATTAAAAGCAATGACCTGTTTAAAAGAAACTGTCGATATTTTATGGAAGTTTATACTGTAATAAACGCTGCATCCAATAAACGTTGGAATAGAACGTCTCGGCAAAAATAATGCGACTCTACTTGACGCAAAAAGTTTAAAAGGATTTTAGACGATTTGGCGGAGAAATATGGTTTTTTTTCTAATAGGCTGTGCAGCAAAGACTTGAAGAACGCAAAAATATTAATGTATTTGTCTTAATAAATTATCACTTATTATCACGAATCGAATATCAATTCAAAATTAATCTTATCTTTCAAATACGCGTTAAAAGCAGCAGCAGCAGCAGCAAAAAAAAAAATTTACACTAGGGTATATCAAGGATGTCAAGTTATTTGACAAAGAAAGTTTGAGAAAATTTGTATGCCACCATTTCTAATTTTATTCGAGTATAAGCAAGAACTCAAAAAAAATCTTTGCAATTTAAAAAACATCACAAAAGAAGTTCAAGGCAACTGGCAAGCGTATCGACAGTTTAGACAACATATACTTTGCGTAAATGTCCATCATGCCATTGATTGAATCAGAAAAAATACTTTCTATGGTGAAACTGTTTATGGAGATTATTCGTCAATAAATCAGCTGACTGTTTAAGCATTTAAAAAATTTAAATTTATATTGTGTTTATATAAATTTGTGCTAGAAACTGCTTGTCTGTTATTATATTTGTTATATGGTTTTAGATAAAGAAGACAAATAAAAGTGTAATTTTTTTTCTTTACTTTATATTTACTGTTTATCTTCAGTTTACAGTTGTAGTAAAGTGAATTTTTTAAAAGTCTACCTAAACCAAAAAAGTATAAATAGATGGACGTTTAACGCATTGTTATAGATCTATGACACCGCGAGTAAACAAAAACCTAGGCGAGCTATAATTTTTAGCGTCTTTTTTCTGAATAATTATAAAAAATAAACCGACGTTTTTTTTACATTTTCGCTTTTCTTACTACTTTTACTTTTTAAATGCAATTACCCATAAAACTCTAACTTTTTGTTAAAATTAATGTATTTATTAATGTAAGTTATCAGAAATAGCTAATCTGTTTTAAAATGTCAAATTTGATACGTGAGCGCTTTTTTATAAGAACTTATTATTGATAAAACCTAGACGCCAAAAATCATATTTTTGTTAAAAATTAATAGGTAGTTTGCAAGAATAAATACTATAAAGTGAAACCAATTTTCTACATGATTTAGGTAAAACTCTAGATCATTTATAGATTGAATAATAGATTACTTGTGGTCTTCATTTTCTACACTTTTCACTATTCTTTTAAGGATTTAGATTTCTCCACTTTGTCAGAAATCTTTTTTTGTCTCACTTACAACTTTATTTTGATATTTTTCTGTAATTGACTATTTCTCCATTTAAAGATTTTGCTTGAGTTATTTTGTTCATACAATGAAAAAGTTTTATTTATTTAAAAACATTTTAGAGTTTTTAGGTGTTGTGAGCCGTTTTTTGAAAGAATCAGGCAAATTCCTGAAACTGTGGATGTGACCTCTTCCAAATCACTTGAGTTTTTTATATATTGATCAGAATATAGAGAAAACCTGTTGGGGAAAAAAATGTTTTCAAAAATGTTTCATTCCCTCGGAATCTGGGTTTACAGTTCCGTTTTTTTTGCCAAGGCAAAAAGTTGCGCATACTTTTGTAGTCAATATCAGTTGAAATCCAAAAGCGCTCTCTAAAAAGTATTAAAATGTTGTGTGACACTGTGCGGTTGGCTAATTATCATGGTTCAAAAGTACAAAAAGATTCAGTTTTGTCAATTTTTAATGCGAGTTATTTCTGACGGCGAAGTATTACTCACAATTTTTTTTGAAGGATTTGTAAGTATCGTATGTAATGAGTTTAAAAATGCAAAGAAAGTTATGTGATACCTAGGCCTATTCATACATTTTGGCTTGAAATTGAAAAAAATGTTATAATACACTTACAAAATGACCCATTACGGCAGATACGCTAAGTTTTGTAAAAATATAAACATGTCCAAATGCCAATACAACATGGTCCTAACATAATAATAAAAAAACTCGTGTGGTTTTGTCATACACATGATATAACATGAATTAAAAACAAAAGTCGAATAGCAAGAAAACTATATTGCTAATTAAATGATATTTTTAACATTAAATTTCTTTTGCTAGGTCGGCTATGTCTTCATCATACTTATTATCATCTTCATTGTCCCCTGTCTGATTACAGTCATCGTTTTTGCCATAAACTTCTTTGTTATTGTTAATCTGACTATTTTTATCATTTCCTGTTGTCGGTCATACCAGCATGTCTTTTCTTTACAGGTTACTAAATCTACAACAATATCAATTGTACATCTTTTCAAACATATGTAAACAAACACACAAAATTACAGTTTTCACCGAAATTTTAATTTCATATTTGAAAAAGAACATCGTAGCAGTCAAAAACATAATCTAATTTGTAAAAATTTTAATTACAAAGCCTACGTTGAAAATAAAGATCTTATCTGTTGGCTTGTTACATTTTGATCAGACGAAAGTTCCCTTCTCAGCTTCTTGTGTACCTGCTCAGGGCACATTTTATTAACTGATTCTTCTCCACGAATAAAGTATCTATGCAACAGCGCTATCTGTTGATTTGAAAATCTAAAAGAACTTCAAACTGGTAATGGCCAACCTTGCAATACATAAATTTTCATGCAATGTGGTTTGTACTTTACAGAAACATTGTTAGAGAAGGAAGAAACCGGCATATTTAGTTGTGAAGTAATTTTTATCTTATGAACAAAAGAGCTGCAAACTTTATTCAATGATGCTAATGATTTCGGAACTGTATGAAGACCGGATAGCATGTGTTCTTCTAACTCAGCATCGCTTTCAAATGATAAGGTACAACTCATTTCAGTGCAAAATCTTAATGAACATAATTGCCTGTCACCTCTTTTCTGTTTTTCCTTAAGTGACTTGTTACGCTTAATTGAATTATCTGTTTTGCTAAATGGCAACAGCAACTTAATCGAGGGTTGAATTTTAAGATTTCCATACTCTTGTTCAATTCCCTTACCGATATCGAAATAACATCAATCATTTTCATACTTTTTCACCAAACTCAAATGAGTGATAGTTGCTAATGCGGTAATTTGCGGTCGATCAATTCTAAAACTGCAGTGGCTAACGTAACAAAATCGCCTATTCCATGATCACACCTATACATTGAAGTAAAGTAAACATGCCTGAATGAATTTACTGCTATTTTTAAAGAATATACCCACATGTAAACTCATTGCTTTCCTGTTAAATACTCTCTTTCGCCCTCTCTGTATCGAACCGGAAAAATTTTTTGGCAAAAATCTTTAAGCCAGAAATTGTTTAATTGCTTAAAAGCTTCGATTTCGAAGCTTTGCCTTTTTCTGTTGAGAATCACTCATCAGATGTTTTATGTAGTTAAATACATCCTTTACAGCTATTTACAAATCATAAATAAAATCAGGATCATCAGAATTTTGAATTGATAGTTCTTTGATCATCTCGATAGCATTGCACTAATCATAACAATCGGCAAATACCACTTATAATAACTCTATGTTGGATTGAAGACTTTTTTTTCAGATGGATCTTATAAAGCATGTTTTAAGCTACGAGAAGAAATGTTTTAGTCCTTGAAACTACAATTGGTTTGATAACTTGTTTTCAAATGGCTTTTTCTTTTCTTAAGGGCAGCTTCAAGAGAATTAGAATTAAATCTTCGTGCCAATTTTTGTAATGTTTGAAAACTATTCATACCTGAAGCAGTGACACCATTTAATCTAGCTAAGCTTTTTTGACTTGAAGGTTTTATTGCATGCAATACTTTCCACAAACTTGAATCAGATAATGGTACATAATTGTTTTCACTGCAACATTTTGATAGAACATGATAGTGTGGCTCTATTTTGTTGTCAGTATTGCATGTATTTTAATTTGGTTATTCCATAAGCAACATCATGCAAAATACCACTTGTTAGTATAAAATCTAAGAAATGTTTATACTTTGTTTAATCAAGACTAGATCGGGCGAAAACTTTCTTCTCTGAAAATGCCAACCCTTCATGAGGTGCATGCCATTTTCTTGCTATTTCTATACGATGTTTAGTACACTCAAATGTATATGTTATAAACTTTTTGAAATACTTATTGTGGTATAATAATGGGAGGATTACTAACTTTCCCATGATAATCACTTTGTTTATATACTTTCTGAGCGCGAATAATTTCATCTGGGGGAGAGCTATTTATTTCATCAACATTTTTAATGTTAAGGAAGTCTATAAGTACTTTTTTTTGTTCAGGAGCTACAGCTTCCGCAAACTTTTTCTTTAATAAGTTTTCTAAGCAAGCATACTTTAAGCGTTTTAACTTATCTTTAGTATTATCTTTCAAATATTTGAACTTCCTTTTTAATCTATATTTTATGGACTTGCATTAAGAACTTTGGTCTTACGGCTTCTAAAAGATTCGTCCAAAATCTCTTGTGAAACTTTAATTTCACCGGCGTCAAATTCTTTATCTGGAGTAGCAGATGTCATATATGTTTGTTCTAGTTGTGTTTGTGTTTCTGTGCATAAATTCGTGTTTTCATCGACTCTAGATAAAGTAGTTTCTTGTTTTAAATGAGTAAAGTACAGTATTGTACCAAATGAAAATACTTCATTTTATCGCTCTGTCATTTATAAGACGACATGTATTGGTGACGCCTTAAAGCGGGAGATTTTTTTCCTTCTATTCTTAGATGGTGAAGATGAAAAGGTGTTTTTGGAGGGCTCCATGAAACAGCAAAAGTATACCGGTGAAAAACACATATTTGTTCATTTTATTTTTATTTTTTATTTTAGACCTAACGGTCTTGTCACAGAGCACCGCGGAAGTGCATTTAACCAGGAAGTTCACGCCTCCTTCATTACCATGATGCAAAATTATGTACAAAGCTCGTTTTGAGTCTTGATCTCCTGCTTATAAAGCAAGCGCTGCGCCATGGCCGCTAATTTATCCTTTATCCTTTTCAAGACTTCTTTTAAACCTATTTGCAATAAGTTCATTCTCTTCCCAAACATTATTATCGTTGGATCGTATGCCTAAAAAACAATTTTTTTAACAATTAATAGGTGTGCCATTCAAAGCATTGTTTATAATCTGATTCTTACTATTCAAAAAATATATTCACAAGTTTGAAATTTATTGTTGTTATTATTAAAATAGAATATTAAAAGAGTGTGATTAACTTAGTGATTATTTATTAAAAGAATGGGCAATTAATTAAGAGTACCATTTTTTTGTTGTTCAAAGATCTTTGTCTTAAAATCTTATTGCAGTGTAGCTATAAAATATATAATTATAAAAACTATATATTACAGTCTGCGTACATTTAAAACACATAACTACCTTGTTGATGAGGTGTTTCTTGACATCAACATCTTGCAGCTGATGAATGTAGAACTTATTGTTTATAACTTGTTTTTTGAATGACCCACAACTTACTTTTGAAAAGCAACAACAGTTTTCATAAAAAGTTTTGTATTGTTCTATACTCAACTAAAAATAAGTTCTATTTATGCAGCCTCTATTTCTCAATAACAATGATATAATATCTACTCTATTTATGCAAATTTTAAAAATCGTTAAAATAAAGTTAAAACATTTTTATGGTAAAATACATTGTTTTACCACAATTGCCCACTAACTAGTGTTTCCACAATCGCGATATCGGAGATTCTTCGTTTCGTTCAATCACCACAAGTTATTTGCTCACGACGTAAATTTAAATTATTTACTCCTAGTCATATATTGCATTTTGTTATTACTTATTTTAATTAGTATGATTTTTATATCATACTCAGAAACGCTTAAATTTTTTCTTAACATTACGTGCAATATTTTCTGCAATGCTAAATGCTAATTTTGGAAGATAGAAATATATCTTCGTACTTAATCATTTTTAATACTTTGTACCTTTAGTTGCATCTCAATATCTAAATATTACATAAGTTTTTTTTTAATCATGCTATATTGTAATGTTATATTGACAATTTAACATGATTATATTTTTACAAAACCTTGCGGCTCTGCCGTAATGGATAATTTTGTAAGTATACTATAACATTTTTTTTCAATTTTAAGCCTTAATATTTGAATAGGCCTAGGTATCACATAACTTTTTTTGCATTTTTAGATTAAATACCTCCGATACTTACAAATCCTGCAAGAATAACTGTGTGCAACACTTCGCCGTTAGAAATAACTCCCATTAAAAATTGACAAAACTGAATACTTCTTATTTTTGAACTATGATAATTAGCCAACCGCACAGTGTAACACAACTTTTTTATATTTTTTGGAGAGAGCTTTTGGGTTACGACTGATATTAACTACAAAAGTATGTGTAACTTTTTGCCTTGCCAAATAAACGGATTCAAAGGTGGCAAAAACTTTGAAAAATTTAAAAATTTAAAACCCAGATTTCCGAGTCAATGAAACATTTTTGAAAACCTTTTTTTCCCAAGGGGTTTTTCTATATTCTGATCAATATATATAGAATTGTAATTTAAGATGATCTTTTTTTTTTCTTCTTTTTTTTTAGGTATTGGTGAGTTGTACTCGGCTTTCCTTCTCTGATGCTTGTTGTAATTAAAAAGAAGCAAATATCTTAAGCTACGTGATCTTTACTAAATGTCAAGACCAACAAAAGCGAACAAAACCAAAAAGAATATATTATATAGATAAAGCTGCCATTGTCCTGATTTTTATGGACTTTTACAACGCTAAATTAATTAAAGCTATTATAGGGTTCTTTAGCGGAAAAACCGGTTCAATAGCAGTCCTATATATAGATGAATTTGTATTTTATATTTTTCATATAATATATCAAGTTAAATTTTTATTTATTTTTAACTAATTACGGGTTGCTTACTGCTAGTCTAAACAAATACGCTCTTTTTCGTTTTTAATTTTATATATATATATATATATATATTATATATATATATATATATATATATATATATATATATATATATATATATATATATATATATATATATATATATATATATATATATATATATATATATATATATATATATATATATATATATATATATATATAAAGCTATACAAATGGAACTAAGATCTTAGACCACTAAAATATAATCATAAAAAAAGTTCATTCTTATGATTATGATTAAAAACTAAAGAATAATACTAAACATTAATCTAAAAGTTAAGAGCAACATTCTGTAAAAATCAAAAAGACCACTTTTTTAGAGTGACCAAAATTTCAAAATTTTTATGTTGTTGTTATTCTTACTAGAACTTCTAAAATTTTTTCATAAAAATAATTAATTGGCTCTCTAGATAGTAGATGTCAAGGTTTGACTATAATTTTTGAAATATTCACCAAATGGTGTTGAAGGCATGTTTAAACTCGAAAAAAAAATTTAATATAATAAAAAAAGTGTATAAAAAAAATATGTAAACACTTTACAATGAGTATTTCACTTGATTATTATTTTTTTTTTGGCTAATTCAGACCAAAAAATAATAATCAGACAAATTAATATAAGTAGTGAAGAAAATTTTTTTCCTTGACTAAACATCATGCTTCAAAATATGCAAAAAATGATTTTTTTTGTCATTTTTGATTTTCGTTTTCATTCGATGTCGAAAATATCCCATAATTTTTTTTTTGTTATTATAAATCTTTACTAAGTTAATACCTAAAAGTATAAAAAAAACCAATGTTGAAGTAAAGGTTTAGCCGCAAAATTCAAATTTTTAAAACGAAATCCTAATCTTTTTACGCATTGATTGTGACAGGATTACGGTTAAAAATTTATGAAAAAATGAAACTTCATTTCTATAATGAATAAATGGTATTTTGTCTTCATTTATTGAGAGCAGTCGATTCTCCAATTCTTAACAGCTTCCTCCATCTAGAGAACAAAGATCTTATTTGTTAGCTTGAAACAAATTCATTAGCTGTAAGATATTTTCTTATCACCTGCTGGTGACATCTTGTTTCCTGTATTTTCTCCATTTATGAATTATTCATAAAAAGGTTTATTCAGCTTATTGGAAAAACGAAAAGTTTTTCTTGTTGGAAATGCCCAACCTAATTTATGAAACTTGAAAGAATATATTTTGTTTATTGGAGTTGGCGTTATCTTAACCGCTTCTGTTATAGAATTAGAATGAACTTGCAAAGTTGCTTTCAACTTTTTAGTACAAACTTATTTTAAATATCTAAAGAAAAAGATTGTTCAGATCTTTTGTGTTTTTCTGTCTTGTTGTTGTACTCTTCTAACTCAATAATAGTTTCAAAAGATTTATTACAACCAGTCTCCTAGCAAAAATGTAGTGTATTTAAAATACAATTTCTTTACTCCTTTTTTTCCACTCGTTTTTCGCTGAAAGTTCCCTTTAGTACTTGTGAATGGAACAAGCAGTTCAATAATAGTTCAACTGAAAGCTTGTTGTAAATCACTTTAACTCCGTCTCCAATTTCATAGTATTGCCACAAAGTCATGCAGTTTTCTTGGAGCTCATAGGAGTAGTAGTTGTTTATATTTGGAATTTTAGGACCAGTTAAATAAACATTCTCAATTTTTGCTTCACTAAACACACTATTTTTGAAGCCATAACCTTATTTTACTGCTTTTGTGACATTCACTGCTGTTACTATGTCATTGCCAGCATATACGTATATTTTTAGAATTGTTTTAGAGGAGGCACTTTTCCTATCCAATTGGTCTTTTCCACAGCAAGGCTTATTAAAGTCGTACTGTAGAAGTTTAAAGTTCTTATTTTTGCAGAGCTTGTGCATAAATTCAACTGAATAGTTAGCATTATCCGATTTTTTTAAAATGTTTGCTATTTCTGGCTCATCTAGGCGAAACTAATTTAGGACTGATTTCGCAATAAAGATAACAAAGTTATCACCTTGATTGCAGCAATATAAAATTGTTTGATAGACATGCTTTTTGAGAATGTAATTTTTTTGGTAAAAAATAACATTTATATGCATACATATGCCTTTTTTCCCAAATTAGTCTTTCTGACCCTCTCTAAACTTCACGGGTAATGTCTTCTGTGAATAGTCTTTCAACCAACATGCTGTTTTTTCATCTAGTTGTTTATATGCATCAATTATTGCCTTTTTCTGTTGTACATCTCTTAATAGGTGTTTTATATATTCTGTGATGCTGCCTACTGATAGTTTTACATCATCACCAACATTGCATCTACATTTAGAGTAAAGTCCAAAATATTCCATTCAAAACATCAACACGTTTCGTAAGTAATATTTTTTGTAAACATTTAATCAAAATATTTTTAAAAAAGTAAAATATCTGAGCTAACTAAAAATACGCAAAGGAGAATTATTATAATATAAAATAATGATACTCAAAATCATACTCAGGAAAGATATTCAAAGCAAAAACTATACTCAAAAAATATGAAAGAATAACAAGGAAACATACTCCATTCAAGCGCTTATAAATAAATATAGAAACACCTAGAAAACATCTATACTATTTAAATGTAATTTTTTCTGAACTATTACAATACCTCATAGGTATTTTTTATAAATAAGGTAGATTAAAGGTCAATACAAGTTTTTTCAAATTGAAGTTTACAGTGAACCCAGGGCTTTAACCATAATTGTGTCACAATCAATGCGTCATAAGATTAGAATTTTGTTTTTGAGTTGAATGTTACTTCCCCATAGGTGTTTTTATACTTTTAAGTACTTAACTAGGTAAAGATTTATAATAACAAAAAAAAATTATGGGATATTTGCGGCTTCAAATGAAAAGGAAGATCAAAAAAATGACAAAAAAATCTTTTTTTGCATATTTTGAAGCATGATATTTAGTCAAGGAAAAAAAAATTTTCTTTACCAATTTTATTAATTTTCGGTCTGAACTAGCCAAAAAACAATAATCAAGTGAAATACTAAGTGTAAAGTATTTAACAAAATAAAAACAAAAAAAAAATGTAGATTTTGTCGTTATTAGAATATATTCCAATAAAAGTATACTCCATATATATTTATTAGAAGGAGTTTTTTTTTAAATTTGAAATCTAAATTCTAGTTTGTTTTTCTAGTTTTTTGGCACAAAGTGAAGTCACATACGCAAAAAAATTGTGACTTAACGGTTTACGAAATCATTTCTAACGATATGAGAAGCAGATGACGTAATTTTGGAAATCAGAAATTATCAAGAGAGGGGCAAATCTAAAATCAAAGCTTCGAGTTTTCCACTTGGATGAAACAATATATTTTGTGTTTTTTCAATCTTGTCAACTTTTTTAAATATAATAACATACATAGAAAAATCAAAACAAAAAAGCTTGAGCAAAAACGACTTGTAATTATTAGAAAAGTTTACCTATATTCAGGGACGGTTTAACCACTAGGCGAACTAAATAGCCGCCTAGGGTGGCAAAGTTTTCTAAGGCGGCACTCAAACTTGCTACATAAAAAATAAATATATTGAAAAACATTGCCAAAATCTTTTTCAAATCTCTTTTGAATTAAATTTAGGAGATTTGAAAAAATACTCTTTCAAATTGTGTTAAATAAAGCTAAAGTCAAATCGCGTCAAATAAAACAAAAGAATCAACTTTGATACTTTTGTTTTATTGCGATTTCTTTTTTCTTTTTATACTTTTAATCCAAAATGAAATTTTGAAGTAACTAATGCAATGGGAACATTTGATTACTCTTTTTAAAAAAATTTCAGGACGTTTGCAAGGTAAACATTGCCACTAGACTTACTAAATTTTATATTAAAAAAAAATCTAACAGATTGTGCCCCCAACACTGTTATAGCTTTAAGAATCCTCTTCACACTTCCAGTTTCTGTGGCTAGCGATGAGCGAAGCTTTTCAAAACTTAAACTACGAAAAACATTTTTGAGAACATCTATGCAGCAAGAAAGACTTGTTGGATTAGCTACTCTGTCAAGTGAACATGATATTGCTAGAAACATTGAACTGACAGAACTCTATATTTGAAAAACAAAAGCGTGAAAAGTTTTGCAATTAGTTATTAATGTATTATAAAGTTACACGAATATAGGTTTGTTTAAGATTATGCATGTATATATTCTTCAGAATGTAAATACAAAGTATAATAACATAACTTAAGTATTCTTATGTAAAAGTAAGTAAGAAAGGGGGGAGGCGCAGTGTGTAAGATTCGCCTATGGTGCCAAATACTCTGGCGCCGGCCTTGCCTATATTACATACAATCCTGAATAAAACGCTATACAACTGGATTTTTTTTCATTTTATAAACAATATATATAAGCAAATTACACATTTGTTTATATATATTTATATAGGGATGGTTAAGCGTTTAAATCTGCTTATACAATAAAGTTTTATAATAAAAAAAGATATTTTACTCTTTGACAAACATCAATGATCTGTATGATAATGTAAACATAGAACTCCAAAAATTAAATATATGGTTAAAAACAAATAAGTTATCAGTAAACATAGAAAAAACAAAATACACTTTAATTCATTCAAACCAACAAAGAAACGCACTACCAAATATTCTACCCTCTCTAAAAATAGAAAATATATTAATTGAGAGTAATTGAGTTATAATTGATAAAAATTTATCTCGGAAAGCTCACATAAATGCTTTAAACACTAAAATATCAAAAAACATTGGTCTACTTTATAAAGCAAAACCAATGCTGTCGCAAAGTAATTTAAAACTTATATATTTCTCTTTTATACATAGCTACCTCATATATGCGAGTATAGCTTGGGCGTGTACGCATATAACCAAATTGAAAACGTCTGAAACATGCTGTAAGACTAATCTACCATAAAGACAAATTTACACACGCTGAACCTTTATTTAAAGAAATGAATGTGTTTAACATTTATCAAATTATCATTTACCAAAATATATTGTTTATGCTAAAATTTAAATTAGGTCAAGTACCAAACTATTTTTTAAATAACGTTTTTATAAATAACGTTAATAAATATAACACAAGAGAAACAGGAAACTTTATCACGCCTTTTAAAAAAAAAAAACTTTCCAAGTTCTCAATTTCCTTATTTATACAACAAACTTGTAGCTATAAATAAATCAATTTGCAATACAGATAATCAAAATTCCTTGAAAACAAAGTTAAAAAATCTGATACTGAATCTAAACAGGTACTCTGGATTCTTCTATGACTATAAATTAAATTGCATCATAGTCATAGTATTTAACTAGTCTGGAAACGCGGGCCGTTTTCTTAAAACACTTAAGTTCCTCTCTATACTAGTGCTCAGCCTACTTTAGAGTGCATCACATACATTTTATTTCGTAATCAAATACATTGTATTTCATTGTAAACATTGTATTTCGCTATAGATAAGTTACATATATTCTGGGATAAATACTGAAATGGCATGAACAAATTGTGATTTTTTTGGTTATTCAGTTTCAAGTTTATATTTTGGATTGCATATATATTTCGTATTCCGAATAAAAATTATTAATATAGCTTAAAATAAAGACATTAACGGTTGATAAATGTAGTTATGTGACAGAGTTTGTATTGGTATAAATATGCTTATTTAATTATATAGCTTGTATCATATAAGCATTTAAGTTATATACTATATGGAAATATGTTATAGATGCAAACATTTCATTGACTGTATAACTTGATGGATGTATATGGGTATAAATGCTTTGCATTATATTCAGAGTATATTTATTTAAAATGTTAGCTAATAGAGTTTAATAAACTCTATATTTTATATATAGTATACTTAGCTGGATTAGGTGATAATTTATATATCACTCTTTACACTATGTTGGTATCTTTTCTGGAAACAAGAAAAAATCAGGTACAATTTTATCATTTTGAATGGTTTCAAAGCTAAATTAGATAATGTTGGTATCTTTAAAGGTATGTGTTATACCCTTAACACAATTATATCTTAATTATCTAAATTATATTAAAAATAATAATTTGTTGTTTAATTCTCTACCTTTCAAGGAAAAATTTTTTTACCTTTAAAGATATAATTTTTTACCTTGGAAGGTAGAAGATTTTACCTCACTATGTGCATATCACATTTTCTACCCTACGGTAGAACTTCTACTTTTTTTACAAGTGCAATACTAACAATAAATGTTGCGCAAAAATGTTTTTCTATTTTTATTTAATAAGTAAAAAACTTAATCAGTAAAAAACAAATTAGAATTTTAATACTTTAAAAATAGTTTAAATATTTTAATATATTAAAAATAGCTAGTATATCAAAGCTTCTTAAACTAAAATTCAAAAGCTCGTATATAAATTTTTATTTTTATTAACTGTATTGCAATTTATATGATAGCAAATAAAAAAAATATACTTGTTGCAATAAAGATGATGCAAAAGTCTGCTACCAAATATTGCATCACTATCATACATAAATCAAATTTAATTCAATTAAAAAAAGCACAGTGTATTAAAAGAAGATTACAGAATTATTTCAAATCTTGATTTTAAGCTATAATTTAATATCTATTTTGTTGAATGCAGAAAAATAATAACTCAAAATCTAAGGTTATCTTTAACTAAAAGAAGATATTTTATGTTAATTATTTAGTTTCAAAGTCAGCTGCAGTGTATGACGATATACTTGACTAATCTAGATGTATACTTGACTTTTAACAACTGGTGCCACTGCATGACAAATGTTTCTTTTGCTTTAGACAGCAATCAAAATTTCATAAAAGTTGTCGCTTGTAATTTGCGATGTTTATGCAAATCGCAAGTTGTTGAAAAGGCATTTTAAATGATTCGTTTATGCCTAATCCACCACATTAAAATAAGACAACTCGTTACTTAAATATGACTTATCCAACTTAAAACATATCGAAAAATAGATATATGTAAGGCTGGTAAGTTTATACAGTGGATATATTCTATGAAGACAAAGAATGTGGCCTTTGTATTTTACCTAAACATACTTTTGAGCATATAAAGTTGACAAAATATTTATTAAAAAGTGTTAACCTTGCTGCGTAAGTAATAAGTTTTTGCTGTATTAAAGATTTAATTACATTATGTATAAAATATTTAATTTAGCAAAAATAGCTTATTTGAAAAATATTTCCGACACTAACCCATTCACTTAGTGCTTGCAAAGGTAATCCATCATTTAATGACTTTCAATAATAACAAAATAAAAAATATTTTTAGTAGCTGGAAACGTAATGTATTTAGCTTCACGGGTATTATAAAGTGGTAGTAATATCGTATTAAGTCATGCCAAAAAAATAAGATGTTATTAGATTTGTTCACAACTAAATAATTTTTATATATGTAAAATAGCAGTGTTTTCATTATTATTTTAAAATTAAAAAGACAATTATAATATTTTTATTATTCAATCTTTTATTGTTATTTTATTATAAAGTTACTACACTATAGTCGTTTTAGTAGGTTCAAGTCATCTTCACTTTCTTTTTTATGTTCTTGTTTCAAAATGTGCTTTTTAAATGATGTTCTTTATATATCAATTAAGTTTGACTTTTTAGAATTTTGAAAGCTTTCAGGTTATATTTTGCAATGTATAATTTACGAAATATGTAAAATGATCATAGTTAGCTGAAAGCAAATACGATAAACACTGCTCATTATATAACTTAGACATGTTAGAAAACCAATTGTAAAATTAAAGGTACTAAAAACATTCCCACTAAATCATAACAGAATGTTTTGTTTAGTAATGTAGAGGGATACATGCTTAAATGTTATAATATCATTGATAAATTAGGTAACAGTCAGATAAACAAAGACAAGAAATGCTACTTCAAAACATGAAAGAAATTGTTTTTTCAGAAAAAGTTTTGTATAATCGATTCTACAAAATATTTTCTGAAAAAAAACAATTTCTTTCATGCTTTGAAAGCATTCATGTTTTGAAGGCTACTTCATGTTCTTTTTTGAAGTAGCATAAGTAGTGTAATAAGTAATCAGCGGAAAAAAATTTCAGCGTTTTTATCAAATGAATCAATTACATTTTACTAGGAACTAAGCTGTAATGACTTCTTCTTGAAATAATTGAAATATTTATACTTGATTTTAAACTTTTAATGTCAGCTTGTAGCAAAGTACTATTTATCTGAAGCAAGCTTTACTGCAATCTTGATTAAATAATTATAAAATTTAATAAAATGAAAAATAATCTTTGCTTTCTTTTATTCTTTACTAAATGTTTATCATTAATCTTGTCCTTGTGCTTGGCGTTGAGATGACGAGTCACCGTATGATATATATTGCTTTTTGCAAAACAAACACATAAATATTCTTTCTTCACTTTGGTTAGCATAAATTAAAACAGGTAGTCTAATGTTTAAACTAAAATTGAGATCTGCCTCCAACAAATAGCAACTCAATAGCACCTAAAACAACATCGAACTCATTTAAATTTTCAAAGTCTGCGCTATAAAAAGTCATAAAAACATTTGATGCACTCTCAGTCCGGTCACCCCTTAAAGCTCAAGTTGTTTTACGAAATCTATAGAAAACGGCCCGCGTTTCCAGACTAGTTAAATACTATGACTATGATTACATATAGATCAACTACAAAGTGAATTGACTCGTTTATGTGTTTTATCTAAATGACTCTTACCTTTCTTAAACAATATATCCAAAAATTGTTTATTACACACACAAAAAAACACTTTATTTTTTTCTTATCAATTTTGATTAATATGCTGCTTGTTATGTTTAATTTTTTATCATGAGCCTATTTTGAGTTTATTTTTTATTATTTTAGTTTATTTTAATTTAAAGACTATGAAAAAAAAAAAGTTGTACTTAATATATAATTATATTTAACATAATCATAATATACATATCAATCACATTGTAAGGGCTTCGTAATAAGATCATTACGATCTTCTTGATGTCCGGCCCGTTCTATTTAATTATAAATTTAATTAAATAATTTAAAAAAAAAAAAGAAATTTTAAAGGTTTTTTCTAGCTACGGTTATTTTTTTGTCTCCACAGCAGCACCTTCTGGGGTAGCAGGATTGTCTTATTAAGTTTTTTTATTAAGCTTATTAGGACTAATTATATAAGTATCTCAATCGTGACACATGCGAAACAAATTATTTCTCCCGGTGTTTTAAGGTTTTTAGAAATTTTAGCTTTTTTAAAAATCTTCTCACTTGGTAAAGTGTATATCATTACATATATTTATATATAATATCTTATTACTAAACTTTATTATTCTATATTGTTTATAGATAATCTCTAAAAATAATAAAGAAAGAAAAAACTAAAAAAAAATAAAAGTCATAGGTGGTTGGACTCGACCCACAGCATACTTATTCAGAAGCTCGGCGCATTATCCACTCGGCCACGCTGGCACGTTGATAAAAGAATAATTTTAAGACTATTTAATGATTTTTTTAAATTGAAATAAATGCTGCAGATTAAAATTAAGGAGAGCTTAACGCAATGCAATTTTCAAGTGAAAGTCAAACTGTAAAACATGATACATGTTTCAGTATGTTATAACATTACTTAATTAGGCACTTCACATAATTTTAATATTATCATTATCTCTGGCTATAATGAATACCAAAGTACGATAATGGATAATAAAGACGTTTTCAGAATGAGTTCGATTTTTAAATTTGGATAACTGGTTTCCAAGTTATGACAATTAATAAGCTCATTGACGCCTATTTTTGCGTCAAGATTTTTTAAGTTTTACTTAAGAATTTATGGCACCAAATTTTTCTAATAAATTTATTTTTCAAATGCCATTAATGAGAAAGAGTTTTATTGAAGTTCTTATGCTAAACTATTTTTATTGTTTTTTTACTAAAGAATCAAGTTGAATAATTTAGTTATTATTCTCATATTAGGTAAGGATCCCACTGCTCGTTTGTCTCTTCTGGGACAATGCGTTTAAAAGCTATAAAAGTTTTGTTAAAACCTTAAAAATTAACTTTAGTTTAGAGCTTCATAAAATGAAGATCTTTTTCAAACTGTCAGAGTAAAAAGTTCATTTATATTTATAAATATCAAGAAAATGCGTAAAAGTCTTAGGGCTTATTTCCCCCATTCAGGGCAATTTGACCAACAACAATCAAAGCTCTGTAAAAATAATAAAAATTAATTTTAGTTGAAAAAAAGAGCTTTTTACAAATTTTCAGAATAAATAATTTCATTTATATTTATAATTATTAGGTAAATTTCTAAATACACACAAGGCCTTTTTTCCCATTTCGGGGCAAATTGGGCCAAGAGTACAAAAAGCTCTGTTAAAACCGTAAAAATTAACTTTAGTCAAAGAAAAAAAGCTTTTTCAAACTGTCAAAGTGAACAAATTAATTTACATTTTATAAATATCAAGAAAACATGTAAAAATCCTAGGGCTTGATTCCCACATTCAAGAGAGTTGGGCCAAGAACAATCAAAGTTTTGTAAAAACAATAAAAATTAATTTTAGTTAAAAAAAGAGCTTTTTAAACTTTTAGAATGAACAAATTTATTTTTATTTATAAATATTAAAATAATAAACATAGTCCGTTTTCCTATTCTGGGGCAAATTGGGTCAAGAGTACAAAAAGTACCGTTTTAACAGAGTACAAACTCTTTTAAAACCGTAAAAATTAACTTTAGTTAAAAGAAAAAGAGTTTTTTAAAAACTGCCTGAGCCAACAAATTCATTTACATTTTAAAATATCAAAAAAATATATTAAAATATTAGGTCTAATTCCTCATATCGAAGCAATTGGGCCGGGAACAATTAAGTCTCTGTAAAATAATAAAAATCAACTTTAGTTAAAGAAGAAGTGTTTTTATTTATATTGTCAGAGTAAACAAATTCATACACACATATAAAAAACCAAAATATATGTAAGAATCCCAGTGCTCGCTTCTCCCATTTGGGGATAAAACTTTTGTAAAAACCAAAAAAATAAACTTTAGTCAAAAAACGAGAGATTTTATATATTGTAAGAGTAAACAAATTCATATACATTTATAAAAATCCAAATTTTCCGGAAAGAAATGTCTTTGTAAACAGACAAAGCAAAAGCATTGCATAGAAATGGAATGCCTTGCTTTGTCCAACCAATGTTTGAAACACCTCATGTAGTTTCTTTTGGAGCATTTTCAAATTAAAAACTTTAAAGAGACTTAGTAGTTTTTCCTTAAAATATGAAATGTGGTGAAAAGAAGTTACCCATTGCATTGACACAAGCTATTACTCTGATTGTTTCCCCATGATTGAAGACATTGTAGATACTTAACTTTTTTTTTAGCAACTATTTTCCGGGACGATAATCAAACTGCATCCCAGTCTCATCTATATTTTAAATGTTTTACTTTTTCTGAAGTAGATTGTTTTCGTTAACACATTTTTAAGAATTGAAAAATATTTTGACCTTTTACAAACTTTCACTGATGTCTAATAGATGCTATACTTTCTGGTTGACGTCAAGTTAAATGTTTATGCCTTTTGCAGACTCCACGCCGCCATTTTTCTGTTGGAGTTCCATTCTTAAACACTTTTTATGTTTTGAAGCAATATTTTCAGCATATTTTAGATATTGCAATCCTATTCCTAAAGCTTCACAATTATGTGCAAAATCAATAATTTCTTTTCTTCTTCGTTATTTAAAATAGTTGAATCTCCAGGTATAGCTCCCGTTTCCGTTATCTCAGAAAGTCAAACTTGTAACAAACATCATAGAATGACAAAAACTTTACATGCTGCTCACTGTGAAACTCAATTTTTAACAGCTTTAATTGCTGATATCAGCGATTCATCATTCCATAAACGGTGCTTTCTGTCTCTGCTTTTCAATTTTGTTGAATTTTATATTTTTTTAGTTTCATTATTTTTTTTATAATTTAGGCATGCATGAATTATTAAAGTTCTTGCATGAATTATTAAAGCATAGCCAGAATTAAGATCATGATTAGATATAGGATAATGGCTAGAATGTTTTAAGATTGTATACAGAAATATACACACAAAAAAGAACCATTGAACGTTATACAAAATAAGCACAAATGCATCACAGTTTTAACAATATTATATCATAATTATAAGCAATTTAAAAGATTACCAAACGCAAAATGTTTGGATGTAATCAGTAAAACTTTGAAATTACGAAACATCGAGTTTACAGAATATAATATTTATCAAATCTTAAAAAAATGTTCAAAAAAAATTCTCAAAGCAGAGTCAATAAGTCAATAAGTACATTTTTATTTTTAGTTTATTTCACCACTAAAAATATTCACAATGTAGGGGAGAATTGTTGAAATTGGAACAGCGCCTTAATTAGAACACTTGCATTTATTTTTGGAAAAAAATGAATTAGGGCTATACTTTGCTTTTTTTTAGTAAAACGCATTATTTTCCACATTTTGACACATTTTGAAAGTTATTTCTCAAAAAATGCGTTTGCACCATTGACTTAAAGTTTTTTTGCGTCATTTTTTTTCAGCGATCTAATTTTGTGTTCACACTGCATTGATTGCGCTGGGTAAACTATGGTGCTACAGGTTATACCGTTTTTTGTGTTTAATTTGAAGAGATTTAAAATGCAAAATAACAATATAAATTTATCTTATCAGTTGCTGCAAGCATGTTGTTGTAGTGATATAACAAACAGGTGGAAAGTTTCCTTGATTGGAACATTGAAGTTTTCAATACCTAACTAAATTTATTGATTAAAAACCTTAGTGGTTTTTAATCAATAAATTTAGGGAACGTCATAACAGTTGAAGATTTATACAATTTTTTGTTTGTAGACTTTAAATTTATCAGGGTATTAGCAGAGCGGATCTAGGGTACGTCTAGTACGTCTGTAGACGTACCCAAAAAAAAAGTTTATATATTGTTTCAATATTGCGTATTTTATTTTTTTTGTTTAACCGTTAAGTGAATTAAATTTAAGTTTTATTATCTTTATACAAACAGTTATTAAAAAAAAAAATTTCGCTTCTTGTTTAGAGTAATTAAAGTTGCTTTTTGTTTAGAGCGGTAAATAAAAAAATCTATTTTAACTGGAGGGTAAAGTAATAATAAATAAATATTTAATTAAAAGAGTCAATGGACGTACCCAATATTATTTTGTTAAACGATAAAAAACGTTTTAAAATTTTTATTTTTTTTGTTAAAAAAGCAAAATATCAATTTCTTTACTTATAACAATTTTTGGACGTACCCAAAGCAGTACACCCTAAGTAAAATCTTAGTTAAAATCCATTGTTTAGCGATAATCAGGAGGTGAAATATATTTTGATAGTTACTACATATCAAAATAAAACAATGGACGTACCTAACATTATTTTTTTCTGTGATTGAGCTTTTTATTTAGTTTAGTTTTCAATATTTAAATTTTAAGTAATCAATTTTATTTATGAAAAAACACTGTCGCACGTACCTTCCTACTTTCACCCTGAAATATTTAAAGTTTATTGTGATATTTAAAATGTCTCGACTCTGTAAATTTACGAAGTTTTCTTTATAAATCGTGTTTGCACTATATCCGTGTTTATGCTGGTGATAAAATTCTTCAAGATAAGCTTAGATATTATCAACAAAAAACGCTTCTTACATATTTAAGACACCATAAGACATCTGGTAAAAAAAGTGTTTCAGAGAAGTTAATAACAAAATAGTTTAAAAATTTTAAACATTTTTTTGATGAAGCTTCTGAAAAATAAACTAGAGAACAACTACTTTTAATTATATGGTTTGTTGGTTCAAAGTTCAATAAGAGAATTTATCTTAGATTGCACAAATGGTGTTACTAATAGTACGGAACATTTTATTCCGCACTAGTCACACTAAAGATTTGTCCTCTTGACTACCATTTCTTAGAATTTAATTTTAGTTCTTCAGATTTCTTCTTTAATTTTGTGTAATTAGTTCAAGGCTCAAATTAAATGATCGCGAATTACGATATCTGGAAATGATTCTAGTCTTTTTACCTTTTTAAAACCATAAAGTTTTTATCACTCACTAGCTGTTATACAATAAAAGTATTTATATTGATCTTGAAATATGAAATAAAATCTCATTATAAAACCATATTATTACTATTGGTGTAACAGAATCTGAAGCAAAAACTGACTTGGAAAAGCATTTTAAAAGTATTTTAAATCTAAATGAAAAAGCTGCATATCCTCATTGTAACAGTCATAGACTTAATTTAGTTATTTGTGCCTCATACAAAGTGAATATGTCAAGTATCTTTTTAGCACTGTCATGTTTTGCAATATGACAAGTATCTTTTTTGGCACACTTAAATGAGGTATCATACTTTTTAAACTTGTACATATCAGGCAACAAATTTTAGAGGAGCATATTGAAAGTACCGTTCCATATTGAACATGTTGGGTGGAAAAGTTTTACTTTTTTTTTTGGATAGTTTTTAAGAACATAATGCTAGTTCCTACAAAAATGATTTCAGAAGTTCAATTATATCTTTTAGTGAATTTTATGAAACAGATCTACTGAATTTCCATGCTTTAATTATGTGAGCTTTATTTATGTGAAGCATTTTAGTTAAATTTAAAAAGGTAGTTTCAATATTAATATTACTGAGTTGTTAAAAGTGATAAATTTTTCTGGTTGTAAAAACATTTTAAAGTTTACATGCTACTTTTCCACTAACTTCATGTGAATGTGAGTGGATATATTATTCATTTTGGCGCCTGAAATATATATGTTAAGCACCCTGATATAGTGCCAAACAATAATAACACCGATTTGGTGTTATCATTTTTATATATAAAATGCTAAGTTGTATTTGTTATAATTGGCAAATGCTTTTGTTTTTTAATTGATTTTTTTTCAGTTTTTATGTATTTATCAGCAAGATTTATTAAAATGTATGTTTAAAATTTTTTTTTTTTTTAACAAAATGTGGAATTAAGAATGCATCTCTAAATACCTCTTTTTATAATTTAAAATTGCATATTTAATATACAATATGAAGGGGGAGGGGGTGAGGGACACCACGACATCCCCCCATCCTTAGGGACGGCCCTGGGGAGGGGGTTAAAGATTTTTTCAAAAAATTAGATGTACCCAAATAATTTCCTAGGTCCGCCCCTGTATTAGTAATCCTATAATAAGTATTGAAGTAACTGTTTAAATTTTCACTGTAAAGATGAAAATCATTTTTTACAAACTTTTGTTGATTTTACTGACGTTTTTCTTTTAAAAAAATAACCTGTTCTGATGAAGGAATCAAAGTGTTCCAATTTAGGGAACCAGTTGCCTTGATTGGAACAAAATGGTAACTTTGCAAAAACAAATTTATTTCCAATAACAGTGCAATCGATTAAGTCAAATTGTGGTTAAAAGTATAGTAGCGATGTCTGTTTGTATCAATCAAATCATAAATATTTTCATAGTTAAGCCATCTTTGGGTAATAAATATTTATTCCTTAAGTGTTCCAATTAAGGCAACTCTCCCTTACAACAATATAAAAAGTACAATCGGCTGGAGCGAGAAGAAGACATAATTTAGTTTTATCACCAAGCCCCGATTGTAGCGCAAATAAATATCCGTAATATATAATAATCCGTAATATATAAGCAACAGCATTTAGAAAAAGACAATTTTAAGATGTTTAGAAATAAAAAAAAATTAATAAAACAATGATAAAAAAAAAATGATTAAAATATAGTAATAAAAATGACAAAAATTTACTGTTTTTGGTTATAAACTGAACGTAATTCGATATATATTATTCGTATATATATATTTTTTTCAAAATAATTCGAAGTTAAAATGATGAAATTTCTGTTCCAATATCATAAAATATATCAAAGAAAATTGAGGTAACTTCAAGAGTAAATATTTTTAATGAAAAGATAATAAAGACAATGAAATTCTTAATATTGACATTGCTCTTTTGATAATGGTCTAAATTTTTAAATTTATGGTGCTAATTTAGTTTAATAACTTGTAAAAGTGACAGAAAAAATCTGCTATATTAAAATCCGTTAGTACTAAATAACGTCTTAACTTGGTGGGGTATTTATGGCTTCCCGGTGGAAAATCGGCTAGCGAATAGCTAGCTATAATCGTAACGATAAAGACAGCGATTTGGCCACGAGGACCGCTAGCTTTTTTAAGTTAGCGAAAAGCTATCGATATTTGTAAAGATAAAGACAGACATTTGGTTAAGAGGACAGCCAGCTTAATAAGCTAAAGACCCACTGGCTATTGTAGCTAGGGTCATATCGTAATAAAGTCTTTGTCTAAAAAAATTTGATATGTAGCTATCAATCAGTTATAGATTTGTAGATATTTTGTAGCTAGCTACAAAGCTACGATATGTAGCTAACGACACATTGCTACAAAATTGCAATCTTTAAAGTTCGATTATCCTCATAATTATAATAGATTCAACACTAAAAATTGAATTTTTAAAGATGTTAAAGACATTAGGAAATAATAAAATAGGAAAAAAAAAATCGCTAGAAAATCGCTATAAAGTTAGCTAGTCGCTAGCTTATTTCCCACCGGGTTACATCTATAAAATAAGGACAGAATATCGTTGGAGACAGTCCATGCTTTATTTGATACATGAACTGTATGACGAGAAACATGTTGATTTTAAACACATTTAATGCATTGAGTTTACGTAGAAGTGGCTCACAAGACACAGTTTTTTTGCTCCAAATACAATTCTACATGTATGTTTTTGTTTAGTATAAATTTTCTTTAACTTAGCGTAGCTGGTGCTTGCCCATACGGTATTGCCGTAAATTAAATAGCTATGTATAAAGGAAAAAATTTAAACTTTTTAAAGATCTTATTTCCAAAAATGGTTTTGCTTTATACCTCATTGCAATGTTTATTGAAAGTTTTCTTTCAAGAGTGCTTATTTGTTTCCACCATAATAAATTTTCATCTAAAATAACATCTAAGAAGTTTACGGTTGTTTGTCTAGTAATATTTATATCATTAATTTTAAGATTAGGTAATTTTAAAGGAAGGTTTCCTGTTTTCGTTGGTTTTGTGAACTAGAATAAACTTAGTTTTGTTAACATTAAGTAAAAGTTTATTACAAATAAACAATTCGTTTATTTTGTTTACTTCTTCATAAACTACTTTAAAGAGGGTTTTAATATCCCTATGAGAATAAAACAGATTAGAGTCATCCACAAACAAAATGAAATTTAATAGGTTTGAGGAAGAGATAGATCATTTATATAAAGAGAAAACAGTAACGGTCCTTAGATTGAATCTTGAGGGACACAATCTTAGGACTTTTAACATTTCCATATTGAATGTATTGCTGTCTATTTGATAAGTATTTTTTTAAACCATAGTAAATTATTGTTTTTTATTCCATAATGTTCAAGTTTTTTTGAAAGAATGACATAGTTGACAGTGCCAAAGGCTTTAGACAGATCAATAAATACTCCTAATGTAAAACGGTCAACATTTAAGGCATTAGTTACATGAGTTACTAACTCGGTCAAAGCGTGATCAGTTGAATGATTTTATTTAAAGTCAAATTGCTTGTTGTACAAAATGTTATTTACTGTTAAGTAGCTGTTTAGCCTATTATACATTACACGTTCGAGTAACTTAGAAAGCTTGGTAAATTGATGTTGGTCTGTAATTTGAATCCGTGTCATCGCCAGACTTAAAAATAGGCAAGACTTGTGCAATTTTTAATTTTTCTGGAACTGTACTAGATTGAAGAGAAAGATTAAAAATGTGATGTAAAGAGGTTTCTATAATATAAAAAACTGATTTAACAATATTTATGCTAATATTATCAAAAACTACACTTGTGTTGATTTAAAGATTATCTAGAGCAGATTGTAACCTAGTTTAGATTCGTCCATGACCTTATCATATGTTTTTAAATAAGAGTCATACAATGACGATTTTGATGGAGTTTTCTTAGATAAGTTTAGACCAATATTAAGAAAGAAGCTGTTTAGATTTTCAGCTACAATTGACTTGTCATATATTATTTTACCATCTACCAAAGGCGAGTTTCCACTCATTCACTTAAACCAGTTAAATAACTGGTTTAAGGCTAACAAACACTCACTTAATACCGAGAAAACAAGCTATATACTTTTTCATAAAAAAACACAAGAAGAAAATCTTGCTCTCAAGTTGCCGAACCTATTTATAAATGATAAATTAATTAAAAAGCAATCCAATATAAGATTCTTAGGAACCGTTGTTGATGAAAAATTATCCTGGCTTCCTCATATAATATATATCCAGTCAAAAATTACCAAAATCATAGGTTTAATGTATCGAGTTCGCTCGTACATCAATACAAATAGTCTTAAATTAATCTACTTTGGGCTAATTCACAGCCTCATCAGCTATGCAAACATTTCATGGGCAAGTACTCAAACAGCAAAGCTTAAGAAACTTTATAGTTTTCAGAAAAATGCCTGTAGAATCATTTAATTTAAAAATAGGCGGGAACACGCTAATCCCTTGTTGAAAGATATGAAAATTATGAATGTATTTGAAATAAATATCTAACAGCAATTAATTTTCATCGTTACAATCACAATATCTCTCCTATAAGCTTTAATAATAAGTTTGAGTTAAATAAAAATGATAACTATAATTTTAGAGCAAATATGTGGAACACATATAAACTGCCAAGGATAATAAATAAATATTCAGAATGCAGCATTTTATATAGAGGTCCAAAAGTATGGAATATTTTTCAGAAAGGGTTTAAAGGTACGGTGAGTTTGTTAAGTTCATTCAAGTTTTTAACAAAAAAAGAAATCTTTAAAACCGGTGAAACATTTTTTGTTAATAATGCTTTGGGTAAATTCTCTTAAATAATTTTTTGTTTTGTTTCTACTTTTGTTTGTTGCTTGCAATTTTTATTAGCGGATTACGCAATTTGTTATGATATTTTATTGACATTTTTATTTTGTATGTCATATTACGATATTTTAATTAAATCTTGTTAAAGGGGTTCTACGAAAAGATTGCGATGACGTTCTGTCATCCTCATCTTCTTTGAGTCCCTATCTGTTTTACTTATTTTGTTAAATTTTATATTATGTAGTAGAATCTGTAAAACTCTTATGTTATGTAAACAGAGAAAAAAAAAAAAAAAAAAAAAAAAATCCGTTTTTTCACGGGAACGGGAAAGGGACGGGAAAAATAATCACGTGGGCATGCGTAGTATAAGTTTTAATATGTCCAAAGGAAAACTACGCATGCTCACGTGATTGTTTTTACCTTTCCTATCCCGTTCCCATGAAAAAACGGACGAGTGGAAACATGAAAAAACGGATGAGTGGAATTTCTTTGGTTGAATACTTATTCCATTATTTTTTCTGCCAATAATTTTTTTAATTACGCTCGACGTCTTTTTAGCATTTCTGTTAATTTTTTTAACAATTTTGAATAGTAAAATTTTTTTGATTATTGTTTAGTGTTTTCAAACATATTTTTATAAAGTTTGTAGTTTTTTTCACTTTTATACGTTTTTTTTTTTTAATGAATTTTTCATACAACTTTTTTTTTCTCTTTGAAGATTTTAATAAACCTTTATGTTTAAATTTTTTTAATGGAGCTTGATATGACTTAGTATTTATAACAATTTTTTTCTCACGAAAAGCTTTTTCATACTGCTCACAAAAAATTAATTTAAGAAATAGTTTATAGGCATTCTTTACCTCTACTGATTGCATTATAAGATCCCAATCAACGTTATATTTTGAAAATTTTGTAAGGAGTATTTATTGATCTGCCGCCTGTATATTATAAATTTAGAAGAAATATTATTAATTGTTATATTATTAGTTATTAAAAAAGTAGGAAAATGATCTGATAAGTTTGTTTTGATTATACCTGTGAAAATATAGCTGTTATAAAAATTGTGAGTGATTATATTAGCAAGTAATGTAGAAGAGCTTTTCGTTATTCTGGTTGGCTTATTTATTCTTGGAATAACATTATGTTAAAGAAGTTTATCGATAAAATGCTTAATTTTATTTGAAGCTTGTTTTAACAAATCCAAATTGATATCGCCGACAATGTAAATATGCTTCCGTTCTTTATTTACTTTATTGAAAATGGTATTGTGGTTTAACCTCGTCCGGCTAATTGCCATATAGAGGTCACTTTACCAGGGTCCGCAAAGATTAGTTGAGTTCCCGAACGGGTGCCATACCTGCTCTACGGACCGAGGGTAAGGTGAGTTTGAGAAAAACGAAGATATGTTAGAGTGAAAGATAGTAGTCGAGTTAGAAAGATAGCATAGAGTAAGCGGACAGGACTGCACAATAGAGGGTGCAATACATACTGTTAGTTATGCCTCCTAACTAATGTATGCCGACAAATTGTGATTGGAGTTCACATTACATAGTTCTTCAACTTTCTTGGTCGTCTATAACTTCCTAATGATAATATGTTAAAAATGTGTTTAAGTGAGTTTTAAATTTTTTCAAGCTACCAGATGGTTTTCTATAAATAGTATTAACAATTATATTTTTTGTGGTTTTATTATAAAGTTCAATGCACAATGACTCACAATCCGTTTCATTAACGCCTCGGCTCCATTAACTATCACGTGGTTGATGACTGTACTTTATTCATCGCATTTACACCACGTTTCTCTTAGATAAATAATGTTTTATTTCGTCCAATAAAATTTTTAAATTTTCAAAGTTTTTGTTTAGATTTCGGATGTTAATTTTTAACCCAGATATTGGTCAGTATATCCTAAATAACTAGCTTTGTAGATTAAGCGGAGTACTATAATGGTGTCAAGAAAAATATCGAAAAAATAATAAAAAAGTGCTTTTTTTAAATTGTTTAGTCCTGATATAAAAAACAAATTAGTATTAAAAAAAGTATTAAATATAGTAATTTAATAAGTTATATAATATTTTTTGATGTAAGAAAAACTAAAAAAAAGCAATTTATAACAGTATATGTACTTGTCAAAAAGTGTAAATAAAATAAACTATAGAAAAAACGACTTGAAAAATCTTTTTGCTTCTTTTTTAAGAAACTTTAAGGAAAAAACTTCACAGATCAACATTTTTATTTTATTTTTGCCAGTAAAATATAACAGGCAATCGGGTTTAAAATTAGATAGAATTAAAATAATTCCCGAAAAAGTTGCCGAAAAATTCGCTAATATTTATATTCTGAACTTGTCACACGGAAAAAGTCACGTGGCTGAAGTGCCTAACTTAATTTGAAGTTTACGTATACTGGATATTTTCGTACACTTTTGCTCACGTTTTCTTACAACTAGATGTACTGCAACCCCAGTGGGTACCAGACCTAAAAAAGAAGTCTTTCGAACGTTCAAAAGATGTCAAAGACATTCAAGAGACGTCCAAAACGTGTATAACACGTTTAGTAGAGTCTTTTTTACATCCGTTCCCACTCCGACGCTTTCTCGCCACTACCTTGGTTGCAATGGCTGCCAAATGTTCTGTGTCAAACACGCTCGAAGGAGCACTCTAACACTACTAACAGGATCAAGTTCAGTAACAATGTAAAAAGATTAAAAAAATATTTTTGAAATTTTTATATATCAAGATCAAAATAACAACAAAAAAACAATAAATATATCCTGAAAATAAATCACAAAGAAAACTCTTCACTCCTCCACCAATACATACAAAATTATAATTATTTAAGGTCTTTGAAAATTGGATTTAGGTTTAAATAGGATTCTGTAAACTCCACAACTGGCCAGTATCCTGAGTTCGCGTTGAGCTTGTGCTAACTCGACAATCATTTAATTCTAAAACTCGTGATGTGGCTTTATTTTGAAACAAAATCCGATTTGTAATGGATGGCCAACTAGATTTTATCCATTTCTGAAAATTGCCACCATTACACGCAAGAGTATACACGTTGCCGTTCCAATTACTATCTAAGCAACGGTTTGTTGCTATATTCCGGATTGTATAAGCAAGTTGTCCTACGTAAGTAATGTCCCATCTCTGGAAATTATTAGAAGTCATGCCTTCACTCATATAAACATTACCGTTATGATTACTGTCCAAGTAGTTCTTTGGAAATTTTTTAAACGTAGGAATCAACCAGATCAGTCCATCAAACACGCTATTATAGCAAGACATTGGCATATTTGTTAATATATTTTTTACCTCTGCATTCACTGTCTCAAATATTATTAAACCGAAGATGAGAATAAGTTTGGTTGAAACACTTTCAAGCCGCATAACTTTTCTTTTTTTAATTTATTTACTTTTTATTACACTTTTAATATAAATGCACAGTCAATTCATACAGTCAAAATCTAAAATAAAAAAAAAATTAAGATAATATTTGACCGCGATAATATCAGGGTACTTGGAGAACGAATCATGAAGAGTAGGGTGGAACAATTTTAATAGCAAAAAAAAAAAAAAAATTTAAATAAGCAAAAATCTTTATAGGTCATAATTTTAGTAAAAATACCTTTTTTTTGTTAAACCCTTTCTCCCCCCCCCCCCTTATTCTGCTTCAATGCGGTCTACTTATACAATACTTTAGCAGAGATTTTTTGACGACTCACGCATTTCTTATACTAAAAATTTGCGATGTTACGACGAGGCTAGGGAGAAGGGGGTAAAATATGAGTGGGGACAGAAATAGGATTTTACTTACATTTTTTTTTTAATTTTTTAGCTTTACCTTTTTAAATATATTTTAAAAATTGAAAAAAAAAAATTTAATATTAGTTCCAATTTAAACAAGATTCTTTAACATTTTTAAAGTTTTTCTTTGCTAGAGGGGTAATTTCAGGGTTGTAAAACACTCGTTTTTGATAAATTTTTGATTTGCTTATGATAAAAATTAAACTTCTGCATTTATATTTTTTCATCATAAAGATATATCAAATTAATTTAAAACGTAATAGAGTCAAAAAATTTTTTACATAATAGTTTTTTCTTGTTTAATTTAGTCCGCAGTAAATCTAAAGTAAATGGATTTGAATTATGTTACTGCAGAGGTAACCAATTTTTTATTTGATATAAATCTTTAAAATTCATATTATTTTTAAAAAGTCGATTTATCGCATAAAATTTTATGGCTTTATAAAAGGTTAATAAAATCATAATTTTTTTTTTTTCCTTTTATAAAGTATTAATTGACTTTATAAAAGTAAAAAAGAAGTTTTGTCTATTTCTGTTGGAAGATCTTTCAATTTATTTTAAAGGATGTAAAGAGCCGACTTAAATTAGTGTCCTTTAATCTTTTTATATTGATAGTTAAAAAAAAAATTATTTAATAATTTTAATATATAATTAAAAAAAAAAAAAGTTAAAATAAACTAGATTAATTCAAAAAAGTAGCAAAAAAAACCTCCGTTTTCCTAAAAACTCCGTTTTCCTAAAGACTCCGTTTTCCTAAAAACTCCGTTTTCCTAAAAACTCCGTTTTACGTTTAAGTAACATTTTTTTAAAAATATGCACAAAATGAATATTAGATGTCATTTGTAAAAATTATTTTAAAACTATTTCCTTTTTTAATTAAAAATGTGACGCTCTCGTCTCGTTAAACAACGCTCTTTTCATTACTATTTCTTTGACGTGATGCCGATTATAACGATAAATCATAGTTATTGTAATAAATTATTTCGTTGTTAAATCTCATTTATTTTTTAAAAGTAAAAATGATACAGTCAATCAATAGTTTTTGTAATAAATTGTTGATCGTTAAAAAATTTTCTAGATAGAAATTTTTTTTGCGCCTAAATATATTTTTAATCAAATTTCTTTTGTGCTATATAGTTTTTATATTAAAATTTATTTTAATTTCCTATTTTTTATTTGTTAGTTTCTACTCCTCATTCAAGTTTTTCTTTGGCACTTTTTCTTTAGATAGGTCACTTAGGAGCAATCTGTGTTAAAAGATAAAATGCATTAAATGCATTTTATGACAGAACTAAATTGGTTTCAAGTTTACACAATAAATTTATAATAAAATTTATTAATTTATAAAAATTAAATCAAGAAGTTATATAAAAAAAATGTAAATATCTTTTTATACATAAAAAAAGAAGTGAAAATAGTTTATATATATATATATATATATATATATATATATATATATATATATATATATATATATATATATATATATATATATATATATATATATATATATATATATATATATATATATGTATATATATATATATATATATATATATATATATATATATATATATATATATATATATATATATATATATATATATATATATATATATGTATATATATATATGTATATATATATATATATATATATATATATATATATATATGTATATATATATATATATATATATATATATATATATATATATATGTATATATATATATATATATATATATATATATATATATATATATATATATATATATATATATATCAGGCGCGGATCCAGCATTTTTTGATGTTTGAGATAACTAACTTCCAGACATGGAACAAACTCCAAAAATTTATATGTTTATACTTATGTCAAATAAAGATGATTTGCAAAAAATTGCGACGATTGGAGTCTGGGAACAAAAAAGCCCCAAAATTTTGGCCACACAAACCCCAAACAAGAGAGCAACAAGTTGATAAAATATTTTTTGTACAATTCTTAAGTAAATCTATATTAATCGATAAATTCTAAATTTCATACAATAATCTCTTAGTGTTCAAAAAACATGACCTTACAAAATTTGTAACCCCCTCAAATTGAGGGGGGTTAAAGCTTTGTGCAATTATAATTTTTGAACACTAAGAGATTATTGTATGAAATTTAGAATTTATCGATGAATATAAATTTACTTGAGAATTGTACAAAAAATATTTTATCAACTTGTTGCTCTCTTGTTTGGGGTTTGTGTGGCCAAAATTTTGGGGCTTTTTTGTTCCCAGACTCCAATCATCGCAATTTTTTGCAAATGATCTTTATTTGACATAAGTATAAACATATAAATTTTTGGGGTTTGTACCATGTCTGGAAGTTAGTTATCTCAAACATCAAAAAATGCTGGATCCGCGCCTGTATATATATATATATATATATATTTATAATTTTTTTTTACTTGTTTTATTATTGTTTTATTTTTATTATTTATTTATGTTGTAGAAGCCAGCCAAAATCATGACACAATTATACAAATGTTGTGATTATTAGAGTTGTCAGGCAGAGAAAAAATAAAGGTAGTATGATGCAATTTTTCGTTTTATATATAGTTTATGTTTAATTTACATTTAGTTATGGTTTAACTCTTTCGCTACCGCAAGCCACTGGTAGCTGTTTTCGAGTACGCTTTACAATTTATCTTGTTTAGTACATAAATTTCCATTCTAGACACATAGAATTTTTTTGTTTCGAAGGTTTTATTAATTCTCTACATAATCAAGAAAAAATAAGAGCTATAATTGTGTAATTATAAAAAAAATATCACAAAATTAAAAAGTCTTGAATAATCCTTCATAAAAAAAAACTTTAAATTTAATTATAAAATAAAACAGCGTTAACACTGTAAAATTAACTTGTAGAAGTGTTAAGTATTTAGTTAAGTAATTACGAAAGTATTTTGAAAAAAAAAATATTTTTATTCATTAAATGAGGTTTGTTTTGGACCTAATGTTTTAGTTATTACTTACAAAAGCGATAGTTTTAAGCTCTTTGCATTTCATATTGTTTAATGAAGCGTGTTAAAAACTTTATTATTATTGAATTTTAATTAATTGTCAATGTAATGCTATTCAAACGTCTTTCAAAAAAAATGTGCGGTTGCTACAAAAAGATTTTTGTTAAAAGATTTTTGTTCGGCTGGTAGCGAACAATTTAATACGATTCTTTATTTTTATATTTATATTATAACTATTTCTTGTATATTTTAGTACAAATATTTGTTTTAACTTTAATTTTAATTTGAAGGGTTATTAGTAAAATAAGTCGTTTTATATTTATTTTCTGCTTTGTTCAGTTTATATGTTTTATTCAAGTCACTCATTTTTTTTTTCATTTTATACTTTAAATTAACTTATACGTTTTAGTAAAATTATTTTTTTAGTATCTAGTTTATATTTAGTTTAAACCAGTATGTTTTACTGTAAATATTCGTTATATATTAAAATTTTATTTTTATAAATTTAATTTTCAATTGCATCATAAACTTTTTTCGGATTTAGTAAAAAGTTATACAATTGACATGATTTGGTGATTTAGGCAAAAATAATAATACGACATCTAAAGAGAAAAAATTTATACGATGACGTCATATACCGAAACTGTTACGAATTAACACACATTGAATAAGTTATCAAGTCTGCAGATTGCGGCTAACATTATACAGACTCCGAGAACCAAAAAAAATGGAGACGGCGAGAACGTGAATTATAATTTAATGGTGTGCATTCATTATAAAGTTTTAATCAAAAAAATTTAGCCCAAATGTTTTTTTTAAACATTTTCTTTAATATGAACACAACTTGTCTCGGCAGTTAAGGATCCCTTTAACGACCGCGTAGCAAACACATGGAATGCTTTTCCAGACAATGCAGTAAATACCACCTTAGTTAAAAAGTTTTAGATGCCGTTTAAAACTTTTTTAAACGGCATCTAAAACAGTTACCTTAGCACACCATTTTCCGTAGCTGCTTTAATGCTGCTAGCTTTGCGAGTTAATGATGAACTTACGGTTCATGTATTGTTCCGTGTAACTTAGTAATAATATTAATAATAATAACAATAATAACAACAACAATAACAATAATAATAATAATAACAATAATAATAATAATAATAATAACAATAATAATAATAATATTAGTATTAATAATAAAAACCAACTTACGTTTACTTTCTTTTTAGTTTACACCTTAGTTAGACGCGAAAAATAATGAACGAGCGTTGAATGATTTTCAGAAAAAAATTTGTTAAATAGCGTTTTAATAATGGTTATGCAATCACAATTAAGTATTAAACTCAGTCATTTAAAGTGATTTACGTAAGAAGCAACTAATTACATATAAAGTGATTTACGCCAGTGGTAAGTAATTTCAAACAAAGCGAAACATGAAAGTAATGCAATAGTTTATTTCAGAAGCTTTTTATTTCGAGAAAAACGCAATAATAAATAAATGAATAGCAGAAACTTTTTGCAAAACATTTTATGAATTTTTTTTTTGTATTTCTTAATAATTCTTCAAAAATATTAATTCCCAAACGTTTAAAGGCATCTAAATTGGCTTATTTTTTTAAGATTTCCAAAAGAAAGTTTTAGTTAAAAGGGCGATGAAGTTCTACATGTGTTTGATCAGAGATCTGCTTTTAAACAATTTGCACAACTATTCCTTAAAAGGAATAATTATGCAAATAATGGTGAAAGGTTCAAGCTATTAATATAGTTTGTATAATTGTTCCTTAATAATTATCCTTTTTAAAAAACGCTCTTTAGTTAATTGCCAGCATTTTACTTTTGTAAAAAAACATAAACGTTTTTTATTCTAGGGTATTGAGTTAGTAAAAAAAAAATTAAACAAAAAGAGTCAAAGACATTTTTTAGGACCTTGAATTTTATTATAACTGTTACGTATGCGTAATATTTAAAATACTAGTTGTACTAAATGATAATAGTTTTAATGTTTCAGAAATGATAATACTTTCAAACATTGTGTTAAATCCAAACTTATAAATGTTCATGCGTATGTCAAATTATTATTATTTTTCCGTATAAAATCCAGGTGGTTGTAATCTGGAAATAAAAATACCCTAAAAAATTAGGTTCCAAAATAACGAATGTGAGGGCGTTTAATTAACAAAAAAATTTATTTAAAAAATATTTTTTAATATTTTGATAAGTTTAAATTCCATCGACAGGTTTAAATTTTTATGTAATATATTACATAATAATTTAAACCTGTCGATGGAATTTAAACTTATCAAAATATTAAAAAATATTTTTTAAATAAATTTTTTTTGTTAATTAAACGCTCTCACATTCGTTATTTTGGAACCTAATTTTTTAGGATATTTTTATTCCCAGATTACAACCACCTGGATTTTATACGGAAAAATAATAATAATTTGACATACGCATGAACATATATAAGTTTGGATTTAACACAATGTTTGAAAGTATTATCATATCTGAAACATTAAAACTAATATGTTATATATATAAAGTTATTATGTATATATTATGTTTTATATATTATGTTATATATATATATATATATATATATATATATATATATATATATAATAAATATATTATGTTATATATATAAAGGTTATTAATAACCTTTTAACGTTCAAAAGTTATAATTGTTTATGATGCACAATGATCGCAAAAAGTGACCAACAGAGCCGTTCAGTTACGTAGACCTGGGAAATCGAGATGTGATAATAAAATCAGATTGTAGATGATGTCATTGGGTAAGAATCTGACGCTAATTTAATAATAGTAATAGTCGATTTACGTCATTTTCTAGGCTTTTCTATTTTAAAGTAGTTTCTAGACTTTTTTATACGCAGTTTTTTTTTTTTTTTAATTTTATTTACTAACAACCTGTATTACGGGTTGCTTACTGCTAGTAAAAAATGAATGCAAGACAATTTATTTGGAGGAATAAAGTATCACGATTTAGGAATAGGAGGAACTCGCGCTCTAGTCATCCTAATCAAATGAGAAAACAATGACCTATGAAAAAAAAAAGCACCTAAAAAATTGTGCACAATTTATTAGGTATTTTTTTTAATTTTTCTTTAAATAACCTATTTGTGGGGTATTTCAAGTTTATATTATAGGACCATATTATTTTTTTTACTTTTATAAATGACTTATATTTAACATAAAAAATATTAAAACATTTTTTATGTTTACGATGATAATAAAGTTTTTTTTTAATGTTTAATGAAGAATTAAATAAGTTTTAACCAATTTTGCATTGATTATTGTGCACCCCATCTTTGGAACAAAATTTTAATTTTGATCTACCTACTTCTTTGCATCTTTTTAAAGTTAAGCTGAAAAATCTTTTTCTCTTTTGTATTATCAAAATTTGACAATAATATTTATATTATGGAAATATTTATTAAACTTTATTATATATACTACAAAGTTATATATGTATGTATATTTTATTTTTATTTTGTTGTACTTATAGTTACTTTATAATATAATATTTTGTTTACTCTAGTATAAGGTTCTGATGATAAGATCTTACTGATCTTCTTTCAGATACCTAGTTTTTCAAATGTTAGTAGTATTTGCTTACTTTATAATTTGTATTAATTTTTTATTTACTCTCATTATATTGTAAAAACGAGCTAACAAATGTAAACTAAAATATTAAAAAAAAAAAAAGAAAAAAAAAAATCTAGTTCTTCATTTAACATTTTCAAAAGAAGTTTTATATAAAACAAACAAGCGGTTTATATCTAATTGATTTTAGAAAGAAATTTTTTCAAAATCAATTACATATAAACCGAGATCTTTCTAAAAAAAAAATAAATCCCCAAAAAATTGATTTCTACTTTATCATAACGAATAAAGTAGCAATTAGTATTATTGTCGATTGCATGAAGTCAGAACAACATCGATTTAACAACGTCAGAACAACGTCAGCTTAGCCGAAGTAATAAGTTTGTATTAGATTAGATATGTTATTAAGAATATCCTCTCTATAAAAAGTTTTTTTTTTATAATCTTCTTAGTTTAAAAATTTCCATATTTAAACAAAAAAGATTATAAAAAAGAGTTTCAATATTTTAACTTTAAAGATATAAATATAAAAATCAAACCAACCAAGACTTTTTTTTTTAAAGAAAAAAAAATTAAAATCACGTTAGATTTACATCGAAATCCCAACGGCACTCGATGTCATTTTATTCAATGTCGAAAAACATTTCCATTTCCAACGCAAACCCAATATTAATCTAATGTCGCCCCTGAACGTTAACCAACTTTGTTTCAATAATTTAGTACTTGAGGAAAAATTGCTGGGGTCAAAATTTCACTAGAGCCCATTTATATTCATATAATTCATATTCTTATATTCACTTGAGTCCATTATATCCATATAATTCAAAAAACTTTGACAACAATCCAAACGCTAAGAAAATTAAATATTTTAGTAAAACAGCTATTCTAGGCTGTGTTTTGTACAAAATTTACTCACCAAACTTTATTCTCAGCAAAATTTGCAATCATTTTTTCTTCGCTCAAAGTTTTTGCAAGATCATGCTCAATATATATAACTGAAAATTGGTAAGTTATCTTGGGTAATGATAGATCTTAGCTCAGTCTTAACTAGACCGCTCTCCTTTGGCGACAAAAACAGAAATCGTGTTAAAAAGTTGCAACAAAAAGCATATTGGTTCAAATAGAGACTGCAGACCTTTCTGGTTGATCCCATAGAATAGCTTTACTAAAGTGATAAATTTTTTTTTAAACGAAAAAGGTGGCGCACCTCAGAGTATCAAAATGACAAACTTTTCTTATAAGTTTCTTTTAATTCACATCGTTCAGATTTGAGAGTTTGCTTTTCTTCTCGAGGACTCGATGATTCAACTTCCTCACTCAACCAACAATTAGATTCTAAGAGTTATAGAAAAAAACAACTGTTTTTTAACTTTTCTGAAGCCTGTTTGTTAATTGTTGAATTTGAGTATCGTGAGCGATAATAAATAAGTTCCCCTCAAACTTCTTCTGTTCTTTTTTGTGTAAATGAAACTTGTAATTGACTTTTTCGAAAAAGGTCTGTTCTTTTTGACCCAAATTCTGATTTAAAACTATAACTTCTTTGACAGGTGGCAATCAGATATGCTTTATAAATTATTTTATTTTGGGCCTAGAAAATCTTAGTCTGATGAGATCCTTAATAAGAGTCTTTCATTTTTATAAACTTAGTCTCATAATTTAAACTCATAATCTCATAAATAAATCTTTTTTGATTGAAGTGTGATTGACATAAATAAATCTTTTTTGATTGAAGTGTGATTTGATTGACACTGACATTGCTTAAAGAGCTTTCAACAAAAAATGATGAATTTCTTAAAAGTTCCATCTATTCTACAAAATTCTAACTTCATGATGAATTCAAATGACTGAGTTTATTTATCCAGAGATTTTTCTTCATTCGATAGATCAGCAGTCAGATCAAGTCACGATGCTTTTGTAAAGATAGGACATCCCTAGCACGCTTACCCAACAGTTTCACAACCTCAAAGCGTGCACTCCATTGGGTTTGCGAGGTTTCATGAAGCGACATATCAGACAAATCTAGCCAGTTAAGACTTTTCATCGGACTTCCATTAGAAGAGTTGTAGAGCAACTGAACCTGATTAAAATTGATAAACAAAGATAAACCGGAGAAAAAACAAAGATAAACCGGAGAACTAAAGTGATTTGCTAAGTCAATGAAATGGAGCAGTAAATGGCCGTAATAGACTTTTTAATGATGGTACCATGGATGATTCCTATGGACTCTTTGATAAATTAATTTTGATAACTCTTACCTAAATAATGAACATTACTTTTTTAAGCCTCATGTTATGCAGCAGAGAACCTCTTCTAAGTGTAAATGAACCGACCTAATTCTTATGTGCACAATTATTTAAAAGATAGTGTCGCAACCAGATGCAATAGCACCCCTGAAATGATTGAATTAATCTTAAATCTAAATATTTATATTGACACTGTATTAAACAAAATTGGAAAGTATGATTTATATTATTTTCCAGAAGATTCGGAACTTCGTTGGAACTGCATGAATTTCAAAATTTCTTATCTCTATTTTGAGAATTGACTTGTTAGCAAGGTCTCGCCAAATTTCTCTTATTTTCCACTCATGGACATTAAGATTAAAAGTTTCTGCATTGACAGATTCTTTAGCTATATAGCAATATAAAAATTTAGAAAAAATTGCTGATTATTACTAGTTTGATTGAACTAGCCTGTTGTTTTAATTCAGTAGTTCGTGATTTTGTGTTGACAAAAGAAAAATTTAAATTTTGTTAAAAAATAGCTACAATGAAATAAAAACTTATTTGGTTCAAACATTTTACCAAAAAAACGTCAGAACCCATGAGTATAAAAAGCACTTTATCTGCATCAGCTGTTGAGATAATTCAGTCAGTGCATCAGAAGATTAAAAAAAAAATTCGACTTTCTTTACTACACGACCCAGCAAAGTAACACCAAGATTGGAAGAATTGCCAGACAATAGTACTGAATTTCAAGCGGAAATCAATCTTTAATTTAGCATTGATGACGATCCACCAGCTTTGCAGATTTGGGAGCAAAATGCTAAAAAGTTTCTAATTTTTTGCTAAATTAAAGATTGACAAAATGCAAAAAAATTTTTTAGCATTCATAGCAAAGGTATAAGTTTTTTTTATATTCATTTTTTTTCAAAGATTTGTTACAAAGAAAAAAAGCATAATAAATTAAAATGGTCAAGATAAAAATATAGGAGATTCTGTTTATGGATAATAAACAATGATTTTTTTTTTGTATAAAATTTTTAATATTATAATCATTATTATATGTTAATATATTTTGTATTATAACCATTAATATATTAAAATATGAGAATCTGGTAATTATAATTCACATTTTTCTTGAAATTCATGTTCATTGTTATAAACAATTTTTATTTCTCCAGATATATCTGACATTTTGCTTTGGAAGTGTACCCGTAGAATGCCTTTTTAGTACAAATGGTATCATACGGAATGGAAAAAGAGTATCCTTGGCCGTATCGAATGAATGTAGTTTGTTTTATGCATGAAAATTACCTTATTATTGGTCTATGAGCTGTGTCATGTACTTTTTAAATTGAGAGATTTTTTAGTAGACATCTTAATATGAATTTACTTTTTAAAAAACAATACTCGCTTTTTGCATTACTTCACATTATATTTACAGTTTTGATTACGAATTATTTTAAAAAAGATGTTTATGTTTGTTAAAGACTTATTATTTAATTTTACATTGTATAAACAGAAGTTAAAAAATAACGTTTCTTTATTATGATAAAACATGAAGTGAGCTAGCCAGCCATGAAAATTAGTCAACTAACCATCCACAAAGATGTTTTTACATTTTTCTAATTAATTTTTTTTTTTTTTTATCGAAAATTAAATACAATATTATTGTAATATCTTTTTTTTAAATTCATATAATCCATTTTAATATCTTAATAGTTCCTTTAAATTTAAAATTACTATTCAATTTTTTTAATTTGTTTGTATAAACCATTTCTAATGAATTTTAAAACATTCATTTCACATTTTAGCTCTGCAAAAAATGCTATTGTTTTTAGTTATTAAAAAAATGTAAATAGCTCTCGACTTTTTTTAATAATATATAATCTTTGTAGTCTTTCCTATTTCTGTTAAAAAAGTTAAACTTAAGAATAATTATTATATTGCAGGTAAGTTTTTAGTACTTTGACAAAATCATAATCTAATGATATGATAAAGGATTATGGTATTGTGGTCCCAATACCCCACAATAATGATATGTGGGGTATTGGGAATGAATAAGAATCCGAATTAAAGACATCAGTTATACAAAATCATATTTATTGCTTATTATTCAGTCTAACTATTTAGTCACAAACCCCCAAATACAATTTTTATATACCTTATTATAAAATAAAAATTTAGTGCAAAAATAAAACCATTGGTGTTCGAAATTAGCCTATGTACGTGGCGTAATTCCAAACACACCTTGGAGTAATCGCAAACACTATTGTGTAATAAAAAATAAAATACTAATTGTAATAACCGAGTGCAGAAATCGCTGACATAACTTTAGGGTATGCTCATCTCCACCAGGCCTTACAATTGTAACACATAATCCAGTCTTCCATGGGCAGATCATAAAACTTTTTATCGCAACCTAATACAACAACACTGTTTTAAAATTAATATTTAGTTTTTTAATTATTAAAGTTTTAAAAAACTGTTACTAACAAAAATCACAAACAAAATCCCGGGACGCACTTCCACCAATTCTGCACTTTGGTGCAACCAGGACGGGTGTTTATAACACATGATCCAGTCTTCTGTGGGTGGATCCTTATTCTTTTTTTTGTATATTAAACAAAAAAGTTCTCTATTACCTCTGGCTCTCTTTTTTTCTTTACATGATGGTACGTGATCAGTCTCGTGTAGATTTAAGTTCTTCTTAATTTTTTTACTTTTACTAGTAGTATTTTTTACTTCTCCCTTCTTACTTTTCGTTCTAAAATATTTCTCATTGGCAAAATAGACATAATAGCTTAAACATTCTCTGGTTTTCATTAAATGAAATTACGTATCTAACAATTTATCTGTTAAAATTAGATGTGACAAAAGTAAGAAACATTAAAAATCTAGCCGCCTGACGTCTATGTGTTATCAATGGCACTTTAGACGATCGAAATTACCCCACTAAGATTGTTCGGTATGGGACCCCCTCTCAGCAGGCAAAAAGAAACTATAAACTATCTTGATTTATCAAGTCGTTTTGACCATGTTCAGAGTTACCCTGCTTTCGCCATTATTCATAATTAAAACGGGTGTGGCAATGGATGTAAATAGATGAGTGTGTCAGTGGGTGTTAAGATATGAGTGGGGCAATGAGTGTAAAGAGATGAGTGTAGGAATGAGTGTGAAAAAATGGGTGTGGGTATGCAGTTTTTATTTGAAGAGAGAAGTTTTAGCTTTTTATAAAACTTGCAGATATTTAAGCGGTTGAGGCCAATAATTTTGATGCACTTGAAAGCATAGACATCAGTCGCCAGATTCAACTTTCCATCTAACCAAGTTAAACACCATAGAAGAGTTTAAAGGTTTGAATGGCAGTTAGGTTATCAGAACGAGTATAATCTTTTTGTATATTTTGCTATTGTTTCTATTATAGTTGCAAGAAATTGTTAAACCAATCAAGTTAAATTAATTTATTATAAACTAATGATTTTCTAATAGACAATAACAATAACCCAACCTTAATTATTTTAGCAGAGTTAAAAATTAAGTTATTTGTATACCTAAGATTTATATAAATAAAAGAGGTTTTATAGAAAATTTTGAAATTTTCTTTATTTAATTGAAAAAACGTTTAACATTTTTACAGTAATTTAATTAACAGAAACACAATGTGATTCTGATGGCGTTTATTTTATTTATAATTTTAAGTTATCAGTATATAAAATTGTCACAATAGCTAGGTAAACCAATAAGCGTTGTTGTGGTGTGATTATTTACGTAAAGGAATGCTTGAAATTATTAATCAGGTGTCTCTAACTACAATAAAAAAGTCTTATCAATTAAATTCATAGTTGAAAAAGCTAAAAATATTTTAATTGGTTGTTGTTAGGGGTAGCAGGAAAAAATCCATCTGAAAAAAATCCCCCCCCCCCCCAAAAAAAAAAAAAAAAAAAAAAAATTTAATTAAAAATTATTAATAAAATAATTGTATTTATTTATTTAAAATCGTTTTATAAAATACTTCATTTTTCATCAAAATGTCATTTTATGCGCTATTCCTCTGTTGTCGGTAAAATACGAACTGCGCACCGCGAGCTGCGATAAGGTAAAATGTGAACTTTTTTGCAAAACAAAATAATATATTTTAAAGACCATTATTTTTATGATAAAAATAATAATAAAAAAAAATTATCCAATTCTTAATTATCTATTTTAAAGCTTTATTTCGAATAAAACTTTTATTTTTTTAACTGTAAAACATGCGCGGAGTGTTGCTACATCGACTATCTTATAGCCTGACTCGCAACGGAGTGCTGCTACATCAACTGACAAATAGCCTGACTCGCAACAGAGTGCTGCTACATCGACTAACAAATAGCCTGACTCGCAACAGAGTGCTGCTACATAGACTGAGGGTTTGGTTTGGGCAGGCAGTCTATCAAATAATTAAAAAAATATATATATATTTTCATTTCTTTTTTCCTGGGGGATTTTTTCCTAGAACCGTTGTTGGGTGTTTCCTACCATTTGGCGTAAATAAAAGGTTTAGTTTCATCATGACATAATTACTTACATAACGACGTAATCAAAAAACCATCAACGAAAAGAAATTAAACTGCTTACAAGGTGATTTAAATTTATGTTGCTTTGAATATCATGTAAAATCACTCAAAATTTTTATAACTAGCTCGTCAGACACGTAAAATACGGGTCTTGGTAATTTTGTTCCATACCGTTTTATTATATAAAATTATTATATATTTAAACATAATAATAAAATAAAATATATGTAAAAAAGTAAATCAACGGAATTTTTTGCATAATCATTTAACAATTGGTAGATTAATCAACAACAAAAATACTAATTAAATATGTGGTGTATTAGTTTCTCTCCGCTCCCACCCCTCATATTTTATTCTTTATAGGATCCACACTTCCTTGAAAAAAAAAAGGGTAGGGGTGCTCTAAATTTGAGCTCACACCTTATGTGCCATATTTAGGTCCTCTATTTTGTTCTGCAATTATCTGAAAAATAAATTAAAAGATATCTAAAAAAAATTATATAGCATTATAAGATATCTAAAAAAAAAGCATTATAAGATATCTAAAAAAAATTATATATTAAAAAAAAGTAAAAACATATTACAGACCAATCATAATCTTAAAAAAAAGATATTTATTAAAAAGACAATTAGCTTAAAAGACAATTAGCATAAGTAAACTTATAATAGTTGGTAGAGCACCAAAACCATCCACGGCAGTTGCACTGTCAGTAATACTCAGTATGTCAAAGAATTTTTAATGCGAATTGCAAATATTTAATTATCTCAAGAAATAATGCAACTTTTTTTTATTCTGTAAAAAGTATTATTTATATAACACATAAAAACAGTAGAAAAGTATTATATTAAGTAATTTAAAAAGTTTTTACTCGAATCTTACCAATTACTTTAGAAAAAAATGTTTTTACTCGAATCATACCTTATTACTTTAGAAAAAAAAATGTTCAAAAATTTTTTTTTTTTAAATTTTGAACAAAATATTTTCTCAAGTATTACTCTCAATCTCTCAAGATATACAACTTATAACACAAGTTTTTTTTATTCTGTAAAAAGTATTACATAAACAATACTTTAGAGAAACAGAAAAGTATTACAATATTAAATAGTTCGAGTAATTAAAAAAAGTTTTACTCGAATTGTAACTATTACTTTCGAAAAAGTAAATTCAATTTTATTTTTTTAATTTTGAACAACATATTTTTTTAATAAAGCTCAATATTAAATTATTGTGTAAGTTGTTACAAACTGTAACAACTTATACAATGAGAAAATGTTGTGCTTTGATGAGAAAATATACAGTGGTAGGTCACGGTAACTTACCACTTAAACAACTTACGTGTGACTTACCACTTAAACAACTTATGTGTGATTACACGCAAGGGTGTAGCGAGAATTTTTGCACCCAGGGCAAAAATGTAAAAAAGTACCTTTTCATAATAAAATTAAAAAATATTGCTTTTTATAGTAAAATAAACTTTTTTTTTTGGCACCCCTTTAAGCCTTTGCGCCCGGGGGCAATTTCCCACTTGGCTCCCTGCTACATTACTGAGTTGATAAAAAAAAAATTACAGATACTCAAATAAAAAATTAGAAATGATTTTCTCACAAATTTTTCACTTAATACAATTTAATGATAAAAAAATGCTTCAGAACAAAATTTTATTACAGGCAAGTTGTTTTTGTTAATCCTTTGTTTTGTTTTTCTTTTAGTTATATAATTAGTACAAACAATTAGGCGTAATCATTTACGATTTGCCTTCTCTTATGGATTATTAGATTGTTTGAATAAACAAGTTTTCTGTTAAAAAAAAGTTTAGAATTGTAAAATTACAAAAAAAACGTTGAGAATTTCTTGAAAATGAAACTTAAAAAATTTGATTTTGCATATAAACGCCAAAAACTTTATCTGTTTTCTTTTTTACTTATTTATTTATTATTTTATCAACAAGCAGTTATTTAACATGTTTAATTTTAGTAAGTTATTTAACATGTTTTAGTTTTTAAGCTTTAAAACTCTTCTAATGTAATATTGTATGTTTATTTTTATTTATAATATTATATTAGGAACTTTATATACTTTTTTTTTTAAATTTAGTTTTGTAATAAGAAGAAATTGAACAATATTATTTAAATAAAAAGAATAGAAACATTGAAAAAAATAAAATAAAGTAGTAATAATAAAAAAAAAATATTAATAATAAAAAAAAAAAAAAAAGAAAAAGACAAAAGTATAAATGAATATATATATATATATATATATATATATATATATATATATATATATATATATATATATATATATATATATATATATATATATATATATATATATATATATATATATATATATATATATATATAGGGACTAACTTTACAAAATTTCGCCCATCACTCAATCTCGCCTACCATCTTTAATTGCTAATATGTCAGTTAGGGATCGTCCATAAATTACGTCCTCAGTTTTTGACATTTTTTGATACCTCCCCCTCCCCTCGTAACGCATTCGTAACACTTCATTGACCCCTTCCCCAATATTACGCAATATTTTTGTTCCCCTCACCCTAAAAAATTTTTAAAAGTTTTTTTAGGGAGAATGGGAGGAGGTACAACATATTACAAAATACAAAACGATTTTAAATAATATGACAATAAAATAAATATAATAATATCTATAATTCTCTGAGCTTCTTTGAGTTAATTAATTACCCAGTCAGGAATTTGATATCATATTGATATCAAAATGATATCAAACTATGATATATATGATATCATGATATGAGACGTTTATGATATCAATATGGTATCAAAATGAAATCACTCATTGATATCATTTTGAACTCAAACCCTGATATCATAATATGAAAAGTTTATGATATCAATATGATATCAAAATGAAATCACGCATTGATATCATTCTGAACTCAAAACTTGATCTCAAAATATGAGAAGTTTATGTAAAACTTCTTATCGTAATTATTCCGCTATATTTATTTTAATAAAAAAACATTTTATTATTATTTTAACTAATTATATTCTTATAAATAATATTTTATAATTATTTTAAAAAATTTTCTATTTATTTAGTAAAGTTAAATTATATCGTATAAATAAACATTTTTTGTGAAATTAATAGATGTCATATTATATATATATATTTAAATATAAGTTCAATATTATATTACATAACGCTTCGAAAAAAAGTCGATATTTAGTTATATTTATTTAAAAAAAATAAAAGACAGCATTATTCAGGTTAAAGCCTTAACAAAAAGAAATACAGAAAATGTCACAAATTTGTAGATCGATCTTTGACAGATATATATTCAGAGAGATTGAGATATTAACTTTACAATTGGGTTTTCGACAGATATACAGACTTGATCTAAAAGTCACTTTTTGAATGTTGCATTCTACTTCTTTTCCAAAAAAACTTTAGATTTATTTATCGTCTGAATACAATGTTGCGAGCTGAAAATAAGAAACAAAAATATTAGCCACCAACAAAAATGTAAATTATTGCCTAAATATTAACAAAATAAAAACAATTTTTACCTTATCAACAAATATGTCTTATACTAAGCTTTGTAATTTTTTTTCATAAGAGTTAATTATTGCCATCTTACAAGCTTTACTGCTTTGCAATTCAAATTGCAATTATAAACCTAAAAAACCTAGAAAAAAAATTAAACATATTTTAGACAGAATACAAACAAGGTCAAAAAATTAAACATATCCTAAAATACGTAAACTCTCCAACTAAACCAATAAAAAAGTAATATGATGCAACTAAATGCAGTTAAAGAAAAATGAAAAATAACATTTAAGTAAAAATAAAATAACTGCAAAGAAACGTTAAAAGTAAAATATTCAGTACAAATAATTAAATTTTTAAATAAGTCTTACAAATGAAATATCTTGGAAGATTTACAAACCTAACTTTATAGTAACATCTGAGTTTTAAGGCATTTTCAATAACGACATAACTTGTGCTGGAAGATCTACACAAAAGTGATTAAAATGTAGTTACTCTTGTTAGAATACTGAATATTTAACAGTCCACCGACTAGGTCTTCTCTAAATGTCAGCATAATATTTTTTTAACTTTCATAATTACTGCTTTTACTATCAGTGGCAATTTCTTAAATCCTTTCTGCTTCATTTATAGATTATCAGTCCTAATAACTCTTATTTACAGGATTTATATCCTATTATTATGGATTTTAGTCCAAATAAGTCCTTTTATTAAGTTCTATTAACTGTTATTTAAGCAACCCGAATTTTTAACTTTTACATTTACAACATAGTTACAAAGGGTATTTATTAACTATGCTAATTTAAAAGTCTTTCTACAAGCATAGCTAATTCATTTCTGCTTTCCTTCTACTTTCGGAACTTCCTAAATGATTTATGTTTAAAACTTCACTGATTTAATTATTGTTATGAATACTTTGTAAAAAATTTATTCTAATAAATATTCAAATACATTGATTGCCATAGACATGTTAACTCTGAGAATATAAAAAGGAGAGATTCGTTCCAATTATACAAACTTATGCATAACATTGACAAAATAAATATTGGAAAACGTTTTCCACTTATTAAAACTATTTAAGAGGATATACTAATATTACTTTAGAACTCTGAGAGCTGCAATTATGTTAAAGATGATTCTTAAAGCTGCAATTAATTCAAAAAAGAAATGCTCCCTCTTAATAAAAGGAAGTATTTCTTTAAAAAAATTTTTTTTAGATGCATGGAACTTAGTTTCAACTGAAGGTGTAACATCAAAAATAGCTTTTAATTAATAGCTGAGTTGCAATCAAACTTAACTGCTGTAATACTATAACAAATAGAGTGCAAAACATTCACTGGGTCTGTTTAACATAGCGTAAACTACTCTACTATTACTACTAATATGTACTTAATTAACACGTTCATATTAGTATTTTAAATATGTTATTTAGTAATAAATTATAAATATAGATCAATGAAAGCAGGTGATGCTGCTTGATTTTTAATTACCAAAAATAATGTTATTTATAATCGTTAATAATGCTATTTATAATCTTAAATACAGATGTCCTTTTTTAAATATGTACTAAAATAACTAAAAAAAAAATGCTAAAGTTACTCTAGAACACTCTGGAGTGTTTTTGAATAAGAATAGGCGATGTGGCATATTATCAATATATTCTGCAATATATTCGTATTAAAAATAAGTCATCAAAATCAAGTATTTTACTCGTTAATTTTATTACATTAAATGCAATTTAGTTTTAAGTTTTTTTTAAATTGCAGCTAACGATAAAACAAGTTTAAAGTTTTAGGAATGAGGGTTCCAGGTTCGTTTCTCGGTATCGAAAATTTTTTTTTTTAGTTATTGCACAAAGATTGTTTTTTTGTTGATGCACACTTTTGTGCACCAACAAAATTAAGTTCTGCACTTAAACTATATAAATTTGAAAATTCAAAAGGTGCACTGCACAAACAGCCGTAACAGTCCGTTAACAGGCTATAACGGAGTGTACACATCGACTAAGTAAGGTTTAGGCGTAGTTAATTTTACAATCAACATGTAGATACATTAACTTAGGGTTTTGGTTTGGTCAGATACTCTTTTAATTAAAACAATGTCTTCTCTAAAAAAAAAAAAAACGTTGCGTCACAAAATCGAGACCCTCCCCTCCCCCTCTTAACAAATCGTTACAAAATCGCCTACCCTACCCCCCATTCCTAAGCGTGACGTAATATAAAATTTATGAACGACCCCTTAACTCGCACTTTATTAAATTAATATGACATTCATACTGCAATTTAATTTATCTAGGTATTGTCTTAAAACTTATTGTGTTAAAACAAGAGGTGGGGGATATAGATTATCACCAAGATTTCACCGGATTTCGGTTGGAAAGATTGCTTCTGTAACAGAGGCTACTATATGTTACAATACAACTCATCTTTATCATGGTATATCTCCTTCAACATCTGTTAGTAGTACTCTTGACATTTATCAAATAAAACAGCTATCAACAATTGAAGCCCTACCTGCAAAAAGTTCACAAGTCACATATGTACAGGTTTGTAAAAATCACTGTAGAAATTTATTAATTGGACTTATAAACAATTTAAAGCTAAATTTTGATATTAAGAAGTTGACAAGTACAATATATTACGCTTTAACAACAACAAAAGTTTCTATTTTTCAGTAAAAAATGTTCACAAGTCCAAACAGCCAATGAAAATTTATCTGTCGTGTTTGTGTTCTTTAACCCTTTAAAAGTTCCGTGTTTTTTTAAAAAATGGTTGCGATAAGTCCAGCTTTTTTTTTTGAAGTAGTCTCTAAATGTCCCGTATTTTTATATTCATCGTGTTTTTTTACTAATAGAATAAAAAATGATTTTTACTATTTTTTACATTATTTAACACTACAAAATGTTATTATTCAAGTTTTCGAATATATAAATCATTATACATAAACTTAAGGTTTTAAAAATGTATTCACTAATATTTACCTTTTGTATGATAATTGTAAAAAGCAAGGAGCTGCAAAAAGTCCTACATCACATTCTACACATTCATATGCTGAACCTTTTGAATATTGTGTTTGCTACATACCGCACACCGTCTTTGACCATTAATCTTTTATTATCATTTTCAATAATCATTCATTAAATATAACTTTTTATTATTGATTCATCAAATGTATAAAATTCTATCTTTTCTTGAGTAAATGTTTACTTTTTGATAATTATTTTTTCACTGAAAAAACTTCCTTATTTGTCATATTTAAAATTTAATTGAACACGTTTAAAAGACAATTATTGAAACAAAAGCTCTGTAATTATCTAGTAATAACTTTTGTGACAAGTAGACGAAATTTGGAAACAAAAAAAATTATTTTAATTTATGAACGAATATAGTTTTAGTTTATGAACTTGAAATAAAGACAGATAGATAATCATAGATTGATTTCTTCGAACTGACAATAGTTTAAAGCTACGTTTTGTATTAATCACCAAGTTGGAAGAAGCTGTGCCAGTGACTAATGTAAATCGTGATAAAAAACGCTCAGTACACAAATGTGAATGGAAGAGGAATGTAACGAAGGATGAAAAGAAACGAAGTAAGTTTAATAACGTTTAAATATGCAATATTTCTTAATCATCATCATCATGCGTGCTCTACCAGACCAGCTTTTTTGATCTTTGCTGCTCCTCCATTATTCCCTTCCCCCTCCTTCCTTTTCCCCTCCTTCCTTCCATTCTTCCCTCCATCACATCTGTTATCTTTCTTAATACATAATATTATTGATTTAGTTGACATTTTTAGTTATTTAGTTTTTTAGTCTTATGCAGTGTGTATGAGTGAGTCTGTGTGTGTGTGTTTGATGTGTTTGTGTGTGTGTGTGTGTGTGTGTGTGTGTGTGTGTGTGTGTGTGTGTGTGTGTGTGGTGTGGTGTGCTTGTATGTATGTGTGTTTGTGTGTGCTTGTGTTCTTTAAAGTTAGGGTTAATGTTTATTTTAGGTTTAGGATTATGTTTTACACTAATCGTAACTCTAGCCTAAACACTAACAGATAACAGACAACCTGTTATTATGCTGGTAAACTATTTAATAAGCAGTGGTTTAATTTATTTTAAAGTTTTATTTTATTTTTTTATTATTTATTTTATTTTAATTTATTTTGAAGTTTGTTAATCATATGCCAGACAAGTATTTAAGTACCGTGTGTCAACTGGTGATCGCTGTGTGGAGATATGCAGGTCAGCTTTGTTAGCGGTATTAAATATAAAATGCAGTAAACTTTGTCGTAAAGTAAATTTGGCACAAGGCAGGGTAAAGACAGTGGAAGATAAAAGAGGTCGTCATGAAGTAAGAACTAATCGTACTCCGGAGGATGTAAAAGATCATGTTCGAGATTTCTTAACAAAGTACCCGTGTCAACAATCACACTATTCACGCAGCAAACAGCAGGGTAGGAAGTTCCTCGATTCCAACCTGAGCATATCGGCATTGTTTAAACAGTACAACAACAGCAACGGAAATCATGATGTTTCCGAACACGTGTTCAGACATATTTTTAACACTGAATTTAATTTCAGTTTTGGAAGTCCGCTATCCGATATCTGTGAAACATATGAAAAATTTATTGTTCAGAAGCAGGTAGCTAACAAGAAGGGTGACAAAACTGTTGCAGCCAATGTAAGTACGCAGCATGATATACATTTGAGAAAAGCTGAAGTGTTTCATAACGAAATTAAGAACTATGAACTTGAGAAGGCAGAGGATAGCCTGGTGATATGCATGGGCTATGAGAAAAACCTACCAGTGCCAATCACAAACGTAGCAAGTGAATATTATAAATGGCAGTTCTGGATACACAATTTTGGAATATTAAACATAGTAACAGGTGAAGCTACCATGTACCTGTACGGTGAGCAGTTGGGCCACAAAGGTCCGAACGAAGTGATATCGTGTCATTGATCAAAATAGGAATGAATCTCACACGAAATTGATAATATTTGCCAACAACTGTTACAGTCAGAATAAAAACAGATACTTACTTGTTTATATGGATAACATTTGTGCACGTTGAATTTTTGGAGAAGTTATCATTCATTACCCCATTCCAGGACACTCTATGATGCCTATTGACAGGTTATTTGGGAAGATTGAAAAATGCAAGAGAAGAGTTAAGAAACTCAGTAAGCCAGACGAGTGGATTGATATAATACAGAAATGCAATCAAAGAAAACCATTTCAAGTCAAGTTAGTCAATAATGTCATACGCTGTGACTTGCAAGCAGTAGATGGTGATGTTGTTGTTATTGTAAAAGACTGGAAGGCAGTAGAAGAACCAGCTGTGAAAGCTTCCATTCCTGTAGCGTCTGCTAGAACTATTAGATTCACAGCCAATATCAGCAAGATTAGTACACGAGCATCTATGACGGGTGCATTCGATCAAGTTCTGCTGTATAAGAGATATCACTCCAGACGATGTGTACTAAACCCTGTGCCTGCCTATGGAAAACCGCTGGCCATAAAAGAGGCTAAACTAAACGATGTTAAGAACTTGCTTTAATTTGTCGATGCTTATGACGCTTCTTGTGCTTTTTACACTAGCCTTACAGGAACAAAATTCAATAAAGCAGGCGAAGAAGAACAAGAAAATGAAGTTGAGTGAGCAGACTCTAATACCGAGAACTGTTTAGCTATTACATTGTAAACTAACATTAAAGATTTTAGAATTGATGTAGTGTTGTATTGCATAGCGTTATTGTGTTGCGTTATTTTTGTAGATTGCTAGACTAATATTACGCTATTTACGCTCAAAGTCACTGGGTTGGGAGCAGTAAGGCTGATAATAATGCAGACGAGAAGTTTCATTGTTATGACGTTTTTAAAAAAAAATTACATAGACATGTGAACTTACTTCACAAACAATGGAAAAAGTTAACAAGTCCATTTTTTATTAAAAAAAATAGATACATGGTGAAAGTCTAACTTTCTCTAAAATATCCCTTTACTAGCTAGTTAGGTGAACATAAGTTTTGTATGGAATTTCTTGAGTTTAACTTAAGGCTATTATTTCAGCATTTTGTATAAAATTCTAAAACCATTTTTCTTGAGTTCATCATAATGTGACTTGTGAACAATTGATGTTTTTTAACTTGTGTCAATGGATCAACCAGTCACTGTTAAGAAACGGGGCAAACTACTGAAAAAGTATCTCAGATCAGAGTCACCATTTTCAGTGCGTAAGGCAGCAGTATTGTACAATTTGCCACGTTCAACAGTGAGAGACAGATTATCTGGAGAAGTTGTTGTTGGAGCAAAACCAGGAAAAAAACCTACCCTACCATTTGCTCTGGAAGAAAAACTTATCGACTATGCCAGCAATAGCGCAAAGTTAGGCGTAAGTTTTGAAAAGTCACAGTTCATGAATTATGCTGGGAAACTTGCCGCAAAACAAAAATTCAACTTCAAGAAAGGACTTCCAAGCAACTAGTAGTGCACCGGCATAAGCATAAATTTACTCTGCGACAATCTCACAGTAGTTTATTTTGCACTTTTTGTGGACATTTGACTATACTTAGGAAAAATCTCATTATGTGGCATGGGAAAATGAAGAATGGTTGTTATATATGTTTTTAGCATAATTTTTGAAGCTCAATCATTAAAAAATACTCTTGAGGGCGTACCATAACTCTAGGACACCAAAATAACACACTGTAAAACACCCTAAAAAAGTCAGTAATAACTTTTTTTCGAATAGATATACATGATCAAAGTTCATGTTTTTAGGGTAACATTTGAAGCTTTATCCAATAAATACTCCTATGTTCATCATCATGATCGTACAATAACTCTACGACACCGAAAAAATACTTTAAAGAATGCAACTAAAAAATATTGCAGGTTTCTTATATAAAGTCATAATACATATTTATAAGTCAGTTAGATAAGACTTTATCCGTTAAAAATATTCACAATATTATAAAATATATTAAGGACACAAAAAAATAACACTGAAAAACACAAAAAATAGAAACTAAAAGAAAATTTAATAAATTATCTAAAATAATTAAAAGGTCGCAATATGTTTTTGAAATATTTTTCACGCTTTATGAATTAAAAAAATCATTTAATAACTGTTGGACACCAAAAAGAACACAATAAAGATCCAGCTGTTAAACTATTTTAGGATATTTATATTAGGTAATAGTACATGCTTTCAAGCCAAACTGTGTTACTTTATCCACTAAAATATTTTTTAAAAATCCTACTAAAGATAACTAATAATCGAAAACTATAAATTATAGTTTTCGATTATTAATTAGTTGTTGTCAACACTATAAATTATAGTATATGTCCAATAACTTATTAGTTATAGTATGATTTCATATAAGATACAATTGTTAAAGTCTTATCTAAAAATTATTACAAAAAATAAAATTTTATGTCAAACTATTAACTTTATATTTATATTTTAGAAACCGCACCATACGGCCTTGGTTTTTGCTCTAGCTGCGAACTATAATAATCAAAAAATGTGTTTAATTTGGTTATGATTTTCGCTAGCTTCGAAAAAAAACACAACATAAAACAAGAAAAAAAAAATTACATAAAATGACGGATATACTCTTCCTACTTTATACTCTTAATTACCTGCTTTAACACTGTAGATCTGTTCAAAATATGATAACTATTTACACTTTTTCTTATATAATCAATCACTTCTTTTCTCTAAGGTATTACATGCCTAAGATTGATTTACGGCTAATATGTTCCAATAGTGACTTCCTTGTTCTAGTTGCAAATGGGGAAAGAGCTAAATTAAAATATCCGATCTTTCTTTAACAAAGACATACACTGTATGAGGAAAGTTGGAGTTGTTGTTAAGCATAATGAAAATCAATGCCATGTTAAAGTAAACATTGTTGCTTATAGTTTGGACACAAAGGCTTCAAATATTTATTGAGGTTCAATAAATTGTGATTTTGTATTTTTTTGAAAAAACAATGTTTAAGATGGTTTTATCATAAATAGGGATGTTAAGCCCATGCAAAAAATATTTCTTGATTTCGTAAAAGAGGATGGGACAATTTTTGATCATTTTATGAAGGTAGCTGTCTACATTGCGGCAAGTGTCTTAACTTGGAAAGAATCTAAGGTTTACAAAACACAACATTGCTGAAAGAAGAAAAAGCAAAACTACAAGAAATTATCCAAGTTAAAACAGGAATAAAATGGGATTTTGCAGAATCTACTGGACAAAGGTGGGATACAACTACTGGAAATGTAGCCAGAAAATCTTTACATAACACTGTACTGCGAAAGATAATTACAAATCACATATCGAGTTAAACTTACCACATGCTAGTTAAAAAATATGGCTCGCCTCTTTCCACATTTCTGAGAGCAATGTCATCTGGAAAAGCAATTAAAATTGAGCTATTTAAAGAAATGAGTCAGAAGCTAAACATTTTGCTTCTACAAGAATTTTATTGGGTAAGTATAACTCAAACGCTACACAAAGCTCTCGCCCATAGCTGGAAGTTGATAGAAATAAATGATTCCACCGGTTTGAAATCTTTGAGAAAATAAGGAAGGAAAAATAAAAAAAGGCGTCTTAGATACTTTAGGAAAAAATCATCAATATCATGAAAAATTTAAATTAGTCAATATAAAAGATTGCTTCAAAAAACTTTGGGAATGACCCATTAGTTGCAGAATAACTAAGCAAAGGGCGTCTTTTTTTAAAAAACTGTTTGGATAGAGGGCATTCTAAACGCTCATGTATGCAAAGACGTGCATCAGGCCGATGATATTTTAATCAATATTTTTGTTAGTATAGAATTTATTATTGTAACACATTGTTTTTTTTAATTATTCACCTCCCCAAGGCCAAGAAGGCCACAACCCCTCTCAACTCTATAACACCGAAACACGAGCCTCGACAAACAAGGCAAAGAAATAAGTTAAGCGCGGTACTACCAGGGACGTGGTGGGGATTGACATGTATATTTGTTAATGTTTCAAAGCCAAGTTCTTAGACTTTAACCTCAAGACTTTAACCTCAAGCAATTTTAAAACTTATTTTTTTTAAAACCGATAATGGGGCTAACTTCAGCATTGCAGCATTTGAAAGCTTTTATTCTGTAGTTAGGAAATTATAAAAGGTTTATAGCGCCATTAGCGGTTTTTGAAATAATCACTGAAATGTACAAAAACTATAGCAAAATCAGTGCAAAAATTCACAGTTTTTATATCATTTTTATGAAAATTATCCAATTTTCATTCTGAAGTACAATTATTATTAACCAGAAAAATGTATTTTTATATAGGCTCTTTATTCCATATTCTTAAATAATAATTTTCCGAGTTTTAGATCAATAATCTTTTTTTTCATCACTTTTTCCGAGTATACTCAAAAATTTTGTTCGGTTTTAAAGATTTTTTTTTCTTACAAATTGTTCAACTTTGCATTGCTGTATTTTTTTAAATAGGCAAAAACTTTAACTTTTTACTTTTAACTTAAATCTGCATGCCATCTAAGTATACAAAAATTAAGTTAAACTTTAATTTCAAAACATTAAATCTTTTAGCTATGTTTACCATTTAAACCAAGGAATTATTACATTTGGGTTCTAGTCGTGTTTTCTTAGGAATTCCAATCATCAATTGTTCAAGAAATTAATTTTTCAGACGTTGATGCTTCTATAGATGCTGGAAAAGTTGTAATTATCTAGAACAATTACAAAATGGCACTGAAGAAGATAACGCAACTCACTGTTCATTACAAAGCAACACTTCTATTTTGTAAGCAGAGACTGTTGTTCGTAATTCTCACCTTGCATATTTAATCAATCCTGTTGAAGAAAACAATGTTGACTGCATTGTGAATAATTTTAATAATCTTATTTCGCAAAAAAAAGAGAAATCTTAGAACCATCTTTAATTCTACTACAGCTTCAGATTTTCTGTTGGCAAACTCTTCGTACCCAGGTAAGTCAACAAAACTCTTCGTACCCAGGTAAGTCAACAAAACTCTTCGTACCTGCTGGTAAGTCAACAAAACTCTTCGTACCCAGGTAAGTCAACAAAACTCTTCGTACCCTGGTAAGTCAACAAAACTCTTCGTACCCTGGTAAGTCAACAAAACTCTTCGAACCGAGGTAAGTCAACAAAACTCTTCGTACCCTGGTAAGTCAACAAAACTCTTCGTACCCTGGTAAGTCAACAAAACTCTTCGTACCCAGGTAAGTCAACAAAACTCTTCGTACCCTGGTAAGTCAACAAAACTCTTCGTACCCTGGTAAGTCACCAAAACTCTTCGTACCCTGGTAAGTCAACAAAACTCTTCGTACCTGCTGGTAAGTCAACAAAACTCTTCGTACCTGCTGGTAAGTCAACAAAACTCTTCGTACCTGCTGGTAAGTCAACAAAACTCTTCGTACCTGCTGGTAAGTCAACAAAACTCTTCGTACCTGCTGGTAAGTCAACAAAACTCTTCGTACCTGCTGGTAAGTCAACAAAACTCTTCGTACCTGCTGGTAAGTCAACAAAACTCTTCGTACCTGCTGGTAAGTCAATCATTTTACAGTTTTTTTTTTCATTTTATTTGATCAAGTGATCAATAGTTTTAATATAATTTAAATCATTTTAAATTATTTAAATATCTGTTTTTTTATTGAACATATTTGTTTTTATCAATGCAGGTGATGATGTCTTGGCATATCCTAAGGCCACCGCACGGAAAAAAAAAGCAAACAGAGAAGGTCAGCTTAAATACTTTGTTTTAACTTCTTAAGAAGCATACACAGCAAAGCTGAAATATCACCAAGACAAAATCCAATAAAAAGAGAAAAATGCGAAAGAAAATAACTGCGATTTGTTAATGCTGCTAAGCGACTCAAAGAAAAAGAAGAAAAAAAGGTATTGGCTAAGAAAAAAAACACTATAAAATCGTGCCAACAAGTCTATAGCAACAACAAAAAAAAAATTCATTTCATTATCATCTGAATTGCAACTATTGGTTGATCCCGAGAACTATACTGACTAATATATACTAAATATTTGACAATATTTTTTTATATGACTAAAAATGCATACAATTTCGTCTTATCTATGTAAACTTTTTCATTATTTTTATTTAAGAATACTCTAATGGTCTTATTTGTGGTAAGACCTAATGGTCTTATCACTAACAAGGCCATTAGGTCTTATTAGTGCTAGGTTTATTTAAATATTCCGTAAAGTAAATCAGAGTAGGATTTCTTATGCTTAAAATATTTGTTTTTAATGTTTCATATAAGTCCTTGCTTATGTGAGAATCATATGATTGTAGATGATTTAAAACAAAACTAAAGATTTTTTCTACAGTAAGCAAATTTGAGTCTTGACGGCAAAGTGCTTCGGCTCCTAATTTTACAGGTTTTAAAGCCTTAGCTAAATCTTTAAGAATTTGCAGCTTTAAATCCGATATTGTTATTGAAGACTGCACTTCGATAAGAGCCATTTTAAAGAATTTGCTCAACTTGACAAAACGATCAATCATATCAATTAATGAGTTCTAACGTGTCTTGCAGTCTAAAATAGGTTTAAGTTCATGTCTGAATTCTGATTTTACATGTTTCTGCAACATATTATTATGTTTTACAGGTCATTTTTTAAACAATTTTATTATTGTGCGAACTTTTTTTAAAATTGAAAAATAATTTTTGACAACAACAGATTCTTGTGATCTATTTTTAAATTCAATGACGCCTAGATCTTCACTTTGATTAAGCTCTTCACTGTCATCTTCACTACCATTATTATTATTATCATCATCATCAATAATATTTTTCTGGTCTAAAATTTCTGCTAGTTTTACATAAAGTACATCCCCTACTGCCAAATGGATTGCATGGGCATAGCAGACGTGATGTAGCGGCTTGATTAAACGTCCAAATTTAGCCATAACAGATGCACCGTCTGTAGTTGTACTTACAATATCATAATTAAAATCTAATTTATATTCTCTCAACCTTTCGCTCACTATCTCAACCAATTTTTCAGATGGCATACTCCCAACAACATGTACAAGGCCAAGATTAAAAAGGCTTCCTTTTGTGTGTACATTAATGTTCATAAACTATATGTTATTCAGAAAAGTTTGCGTTTCCAGCACAAGAGGTTGCTATTTATGTCAGCACTTTATCAAAAACTAATGAAGTAAGCGAAATTGTTTTATTTGATTCCCCTAAACAAACCTGGTCCGAAATATTGTATGGATCTTAACACATCCTTCTGAGTTGCACAGGGCACACATGCTATATCTACTCAAAAAGACTGAAGCGTCCATTACTAAAGCAAATGAACTTCTGTCTAATATTTGCTGCGGCTTGTTGATTCGTGGATACTTTAATACAAGCAGTATCCCAACTGTCAGCATCACAGATTCAAGTAATTTTATTGATTAATTGATTGGTTGATCAAATTGATTAACAGCAACACTGGGATACTTTCAAGTATCGATTGATCAATTGATTGATTAGAAACGACTCGGAATGTCATTTGACATCAATTCCGCGTTGTTTCTGACACAATTTGTTACTAAGCCTACTTTTAAATTTGATAAAATTACAGCACACAACATTTTTGATCTAACTATAGCCGAAAATAAAAATTGGGTCCTCGATATTATTCATTATGCACCTTAAATATCTCTGAAAAAATCTCACCACGTCCTTCAATATGATTACGCTGTTAAAAGCGCTGCAATAAATACTATTACTACTACTACTACTACTACTACTACTACTACTACTACTACTACTACTACTACTACTACTACTACTACTACTACTACTACTACTACTACTACTACTACTACTACTACTACTACTACTACTACTACTACTACTACTACTACTACTACTACTTAAAAGCTGAACTTGAAAACAACTATCCGCTTCAGCAGGCTTTATGCATTCAAGCAAGCGAGTCTTATCATCATTTTGGTATAGGTCTTGCTACTTTTACTGTAATTTTATCAACAGCAACTCACGTTGACATCACGCGTTTGATGGGTCACCTTGACATCATTGGGCTTTAATTGAATTAATGTTAAATTTTAGTGATTGGTAAATGCTTAATAGTAATTGAAACAGCAACTAATTACTACTGAAAAAATCCTGAGTTAACAACCCTTAGCAAATAATGAGCAATTTTTAGCAATTGCTAAGCAATGTTAAGCAGTTGAATGTAATAATATCACCAATACTTGCTGGGCAAGCCCAGCTTTACTTTCTGAACTTAGTAAGCAAAAAAAAAAAGTTAAACGTACAAGAAAAAAATTAAAAAAAAAGAAGAAAAGAAGATATAATAAAAAAAGAGAATTTTATTGATTTTGATAATGTCAATCTTACTTATACTGCTATTGGAGTTTGAGCAGTTATCTTATTTTTGATGTGAAAAAATAACGAGCAGCAAGCGTCTGCTTAAACAATGGCTGTATCAGCTCCTCCTATTCAAGCTCAAGCGCCTCTTGTTCAAGCTCAAAGACCCCATGAAGCATATAACAAACCTGTTTAAAATTACCAAGTTGAAGATGTGTTTGGTAAAGGCTCAACTGGAACAGCTGCTAATGGAGGGTCCGAAGCTGAAAATCCTTTGTTAGTCTTTGGCAACAAAGAATATAATTGATGTCACTTCTTTCCATTATTAGCAATCAACAATTTAACTATTCTTTAATTTATAGCAACACCCATCCCAATATCAAAAACTAAAATAATAAGATTAAAACATCATATACAGTAAACTTAAAATTAAATTGATCAATACTCTAAAAAGGTTGTAAAGAAACCCAGTTTAAAACTGGAGGTGTATATTGTACATAAATGTCAAAATTAAATGCTCGACTAGTTAGATCATTGATTAGTGATCTAATTAGGGTTTCCTATAAATGTTGACGCTTTTGGAGCTATCCATTTTTATAAAATTAATTATCATATATCTAATATTTTTCAAACTATCTTTTAATTTACAGCAATAGCCATGCTAAATATTAAAAACTAAAACAGGTTGAGAAAAAGGTATAGCTAAATTATCCAATCCAGAAAATTTAAATGTAATCTGATCAATTACTTGAATATGTTGTAAAGAAATCCAGTTTAAACTAAAAGACTTATTTGAGAAAAAAACTGAGTCAGTAGAAAATGCATAATTAATATCAATTATTTTTTAGGTTTTCCGTTTAATTTTGCCGCGTTTTATGCTAATTTATCACATTCTATTATAAATAATGCACCAGGTAAAGTAGTACCGCTTAAACAGTATATCATTTCTCATAAAGCTTTTTTAGTGTGCTCTGTTGTTGTTATCGTTGTGTGTTGTTGTTGTTACCGTTAAAGTAACCATCATAGGTATTACTAAAATTATCTTATTGAATAATGCGAGATTGCTTCATTTTAATTTAAAAGCAATAACATTTTATAAACAATAACATTTTGTGTCAAATATTTTAGAGCATAAATAGTGGCTATTACTGCAGCTCCCGCTTTTACAAAACTTATTAACTCCATGCCATGATCACTAACTTTTTCTTCAACAGTGTTTACTGTTTCGGTCGTTGAGCCGCCCATTGGTTTTGTAGACCTTTTTATTTTTATATTTATTACACCTAAAGGAGCACCAAAAGGAGCCATAATTGATTGATTAATAATTAGTTGATTGTTGTATTCAACTGCACTGTTCATTTTTAATGCTAAATTGCTTGCGATCATGTAAGCGCCTGGGATTAGAAAGTAATCAATTAGTTTAGATGCCTTATGCATTATTTTTTTATATGTTAGCTATATTATCTGAATTATTTTCTTAGCAATAAGTACAGCAGTAGCACAACAGACAGAAAAATTTAAAAGACATATATAACTGGCATCCTCACTTGCATTATAGTGTTATGGAACATGAGGCTGCGTAAAAAAATAAGTATAAAATGTGTTTTTATACTTTGGTTTAAATCTGAAATCTTTATTAATAAAAACAATTGGGTTTTCAATGTCGGTAATATCAACTAGATCACTCATTTTTACATCTGCAGCTTGGAGAATGTAGTTTGATGGATCTTCAAGAAGTTTATAAAAGAATCTTTATTTATACTCATCATAAAGATATTAACGAGGACCTTGTCTTGTGTACTGGCCATCGCTTCCAGCTGGTGGTTTGTTAACAAACCTTGGACTTTTATCTTTTTTGCTATCTGGATTGCAATACTATCTCAGCCATTCGAATTCATCTTCTCGATCTAATTTAAAAACATAATATTTAATAACTTTTCTTGGTTTTCCAATATTTATTTTCTCATCTTTATTCTTGGCTTTCCAATATTTATTAAATTATTTTACACTAAAGTATATTTGAAATCAAATAAACCTAAAGTGTCATCTGGTATTGAGTATAGCCTTGTTCCTGGTTTATAATAAGTTGTTATTTATAAGAAATAGTGTTTTTATTTCTACCATCTTTTCTTTTCATAAGATTTTTTTATAATCTTAATAATTAAAGTAGCAGCAGCTAGAAGTAAAAGCCAAAAACATTCTGCTTAAAAACTCACAACATTAACTGATACGCGTAATAACAAAGGCTGTATTGAAACAATGATACCCGGAAGGGCGGCAGTTTTTTTTTACTGCAATCCACCCTAAACCGTTAGCCAGATGATCTAAAATACCTTTTTTAGTTAGGGTTTAGGATCAGGGTTAGGCTTTGGAGGATCGGGCAGCTTAACGTCAGGTTTAAAAAATTTAGAAACATTATCAAGTTAGCTTAAAAATTTAACAATAGCTGCGATAACAACACCAATAGCTGTTAAAACTGCAGCTATTGTAACCCCTTGTTTGCAAAAAATTGTTCTTTTCTTTTCACCTAAAGTAAGACCTCAATCCCCAATCAATCTGTTAACAATGTCACGAGCCTGAACAAATTAATTTTAAATATTTTCTTCCAAAGAAAATATTTTTTTACTTACCTAAATCATCATTGAGCATTTTTAAGATTTTCTTTTTCATTCTTGAGCGTATCTCTTAAACTCTTTAACCCATCTTCACTATCATATTGCCCACGGTTTTCTCTTCAATATCATCTTCTATTGTTTCAGTTTTATTTTTAACTTTTTTACAGTATTTTTATAATAATCTTTTTTATTTTGTTCTTTATTATAATGATTCTTAATGGATTCAATAGAATCTCTTATTTCAACTTACTTTATCTAATTTGAATTTGAATACGTAAGAACATTTAAAGACGGTTTTATTTTGTCAATAACTTGTCTACAGTTACTATGTCAGGATTCTCAGTTGCTGCTTCTAATAAGTTTGAACTTTCAACAATTTCATTTGACAATTGCCTCAACTCAATTACTGCATTTAACTGAGAAACCTTTATAGAAGGTTTATATAAGGTTTTTCTAAAGACATGAATTTATAAATATAATCTATTTATAGAAGGTTTATAGAAGGTTTTTCTAAAGGCTTTATAAATATTTCGAGCTCTAAGTTTTTAATAACCATTAATAGTGCTATTATAGCGAAGCTCTCTATCAACAAGAACACTTACTTCTTTTAAAGGGTTTAAAACAATCTACTGTAAACCTTTAAGGATTTCAATTACTTAAATAATCAAGTTTTTTATAAAAATTATTTACTATTTCACCTACAATTATTTCATTCGTTGTTTATATCAACCAATCTTAATGAGATTTGCTTAAAGGTGTGTCCGGAAAAACTACATTATTAATTTTTTCATCTATGCTAGCAATATCCTGGTTTTGTTCATATACATCGTTAATAAGTGGAGTAATTTCATCTACATTTTCAAGATAACTATAACATTCTACTGCATCAATGCCTCCAAAATCTGTTTCTTCTGTTGTTCCTCCAATAACTTTACCAACATTTTCTACTTTCCATCTTTCATAAATTTTTTATGATCAATATATTAGATAGTAACCTGATCTCTAAATATACTAAACAAAAAAAATTGGCTTCAAATTTAAACAGTAACTATAAAACTTTATTAAATCCTAACAGAGATTTAATAACCAGGCATGGTCCTAGAGGAGACCGACAAATTATAACTGTTAACCTTTATCATCAACTATCACATCACCATCAGCTCGTGGCAAATTTAGGATGTGCAATAATTAACAAATTAACAGTAAGATTGCAAGGTTAAAAAATAAAAACATTAATGGATTATGGAGTTTACTGGGCGGTAAGAGATCTTTTCTTACCCTCATCTTAGCGAGCTTTATTTGACAGATTGATTCAAGGCATCCATGATCAAGCAGATTCTGGAAAATTAACTCTTTTAAGGTATGGGTACATCCAGACTTTAAAAGTTTCATCATCAGGAGCTAATATAGCAATATCTCTCCTCACTCCAGCAATCCCCTTAATTTTGAACTCTTCCACACAAATGGGCTATTTCACCCTTCAAACTTTAGAGATCAGCTCAAATATAAACTTTTTTTAGTGACCGTTCGCAAGTTATCATTTCTAATGATACATCAACACTGAAATATTCACTCAACAACATCATTTAGCAATATGGGATTGCCAATAACCCATGCTAGCTAATGAGGTCGCCTTTGGTAGCGTAAGCTTCTTTAGGTTTGCTTTTGAGAGAATAATACGTCACCGACGCGTTTAATAAAACGCAACTCAAATCTAATGGATTTTTGGTGTACACATTTCTTGTAAAAATCTCAAGTACGTCATCATATATTACCCACAGTAAACCAATTTTGCTTGACAACCTTAAAAATCATTGTGATGAATATCACAAATGTTGATATCCTAATTAATGGACAGCCTAATAGACTTTATTCAAATGGAAAGATGTCATATCACTTTGTTGAAGAACCTTACCGCTGTTTGTCCGGTTCTTTAGGTAACTCCAGCAATGAAACAAATATGTTAAATATTGAAAATGGTTTTTAAAGTATTACACCTAACGGATTTTACTTTGGAACTAAGCAATTTTTTGCAATCGATTTCAGATTTGTAAGCGACCAGGAAGTGGTCAAAAACACGAAAATACTGGATGTTCGGAAATGAAAATACTACGCTGTTTGGGAAATAGTTATTTGGATGGTATCCAAATAACTAGTTCCCTAACAGCGAAAAAATGGCTTAAAAATAAAAAATACAAAACTAAGCCATTTTTTCAAAATTGTTGCCTTTGAACCTTAGGGGAAATGGTGTTTTGACAACGTTACCGCAATTTTTAGCTGAATTATTTAGATTTATATTTCCTTGGTCAAACGTAATAAAAAAATAAATAAAATTTAATTACGGTGTCAAACATTCTCCCGTTACACCTTAATCTTTAATGATTAAACGTAGTCAAAAGACAAAGCTGCACACGTTTAAACTAAAATATTTTATTAAAAACTTTTAGGATTATAAGTTTTCATTTATTTAAAAGACGAACTTCTAATTACATTCTTAAAAATTTTTTATCAAATGCTCCAAAGAAGGATATTATTTTACAGTTTCTTGCTTGCCCTGTTTTATTATGGTTCATTTTTAGTTATTTCATTTATGTCAGTAAACCGCAATTATTCCTTGGCATCCTATAACTTATCAAACAGCAAAGTCAAATTGTGTAGAATTAATCAAATTTCCAATATAAGAAATGCAGGTAATTGTATTGTATATTGTTTTTTTTTATTTATTTGTAGGAATCACAACTAGTGTTACATGTTTTTTTTTTTTTTTTTTTTATATATAGTAGAAACTTGTGAAGCTGCAAAATCTTAAGAAACGTTACTTTTAAATAAGAAACTTATTTAATTAGGAGTTCGAGGAATGTTTTCAAATTTTTTCCTTACGTATAGCATCACGTAACACGAAGTTAAAAATTATTATTAATAACGGAAAACAACTACTAATATTTTAATTGCACGCACTCGAATCGAACTTTATACGATTTCGAATGAAATACGTATCATTAACTATGAAATACTTATTAACAAACTTAAGAAACTTTTAAAAAAGCATTTTATATATTACACTTTTTTCATAGTTAACTGAGTTTTATAATTACTCTGATTATTACCAATATTAATCAATCAAAAATTAGCAAGCAATCAATAAAGTTCATAGACTTAACTGATCTATTAAAAAAGATGTATATACATCTCTTTCAACTTTATGTCAATTAGTATACTTACGTATGCATGCGTATGCATACTAATTGCATATGCATTGAGTGAAAAGTTTTTAACGTTTTATAATGAACATAATAAAGTTTAGTTAATAACTAAACTATTGAAAATAAAGTAATTTGTAAAATTTTTGTTTAATATTGTTTTAAACAAAAACAAAACGTGTTAAACTTTTGTTTAAATTGTTTAAACAGATAAACGAAGCAAAGAAACAAAAGCTAATATCATCTAAAAAATAAACTTATTAAGAAAAAAGTTTATTTTTTAAGTAATATATAAATTGTACGAATGTATAAGAATAAGTTCTTACAACCCGTACAAATGTATTTGTTGAAAATTTTTTTATGATCTTTTACACACTAGATCAATTAATGAACATTATAAGTAGTGATTGACCGAAAAAGGAAGTGAGATAAACCAATATTTCGGGTATACTAATTCAATACCAAAACTGAAACCGAAATGTTTGAAAACCGAAGCTAATACCAAAATTTTGGCTTTGCAAAATTAATTTAATTACAAAATATTACCTAAATATTTTTATTTTCCATTTATTGTTTGTTTGTGTGTATACATATACATACATACATATATATATATATATATATATATATATATATATATATATATATATATATATATATATATATATATATATATATATATATATATATATATATATATATATATATATATATATATATTTATTTATATGCAGTAGTGGTGTAGTCGTAAAACACTCCCTCCTGATCGAAAACGATCCCCACCACGTCCCTGATAGTACCGCGCTCAACTTGTTTCTCCGCGCTGCGGCCTTGTCCGTCAAGGTTCGTGTTTCGGAGTTATAGAGTTGAGAGGATTACAACCACTATTGAGTAGCCTCCTCGTCTGTAGTGGCCTTCTCGGCCTTGAGGAGGTGAACAAAAAAAAAAAAAAAAAAAAAAAAAAAATTCTATATAAACTTTTTAAACAAAATTCGTCCTCTTAAATAAAACACATGCACTGATAACGTTTTATTTAAAAAAAAGTTATTAGTTCTAATTGTATTTTTTTACTTAATTAATGATATTTTTTAACTAATTTAAAGTGCTCATATTATATGCCAAGTGGTCTCCGTAATATGAGCAGTTTTGCTAATTTTTTAAAACCTCTGTGTTTTTAAGAAAAAATTTCGGGTACCCAAATATCTATGTGGAACGTGAGAAGGGATCCCTAAAAAGTGTTTATTCGCAAAAATTTTGGATCCAGTATAAATATTTTTGAAAATATTTCAAATTTTGCTTAAGGCGCTCTTATTACGCTAATCTACCATATAGGGGAAAGTCGGGTAGCCCCGGACGGCGGGTAACTCCGGACACTTGATGTACAGCATTAACTAAAGAAGCTATTTGACTTTTAATACTAGAATAACATAATTTGAGTCAAAATATGGCATATGCAAAATATCTATCATAAAATGTCGAAGCAAATGACTGAAAGGGCAAGATTTTATTTCCCACCGCTAGAAGAACGACGTATAATCATATTTGATTCACATATTAATATACCTAATTTTTATGTAAACTAATAACTTTTTAATGAATAAAGATATATTTTTATTTACAATAGTTATTAAAAAAAAGTTCGTTAAAAAGTTTAATTCACTGGTTTTAAAACTAGCATTTGTGAATGAGGTATGATCGGGTGGTATCGGACACATGTTTGGAGGGTGGCTCCGGACAACTTAATTCATTTACATATTAATAATAAACAACTTTTTTTAAATAAATATTAATACATTTAGTATAGTACACAAACCTATAACAGTAATTCATTTAATTCCAATAAAAAAACATTAGATTTGAAAAAAGTGTTTTTAAAGTGTTTATTTTCATTATAAAAGTTTATATTTTTAAATGATGTTTACATTTTCATTCTCATTATATATATATATATATATATATATATATATATATATATATATATATATATATATATATATATATATATATATATATATATATATATATATATATATATATATATATATATATATATATATATTTATATATATATATATATATATATATATATATATATATATATATATATATATATATATATATATATATATATATATATATATATATATATATATATATATATATATATATATATATATATATATATATATAGATATATATATATATATATATATATTTTAGAGGCAATTTTGAAAGGCAATTTTTTTAAAAACGTGTCAATAACAGTCCAATGCTAAATTATTATATATTACATTTGTGTCACACTGGTAAAAAAGAGGTAAAATCATGGTTAAATTACGTGTCCGGGGTTAACCTCCAATTTTGAAACATGTCTTTTTTCTAACATTTTTTTTGTTTTATGTTTTGTATATTATTAAGATACACAATAATTATTTTTTTGTTTCTAATTCGATAGATGAATGTTTGAACTTTTAAAAAAAGTCTTTTGACACTTTTTTTTTCTGTTAGCAAATGCGCACAATCAATATTTTCCTTAAGTGTCCGGGGCTACCCGACTCTCTCCTATAATTAAATAAACATTTATTATTTAAAAAAAAATAAAATAAAATAAAACAAAACATGATTTTTGGGCCTTGTGACAAATGAAAAATCGGAATACCGGGTTTTAGTTTTTATAATATACTAGCTATATAAACTATTTGATTGCAAATAATAACTTTGGAAAAATGATGCAAAAATTATGTGTAAAAAAGAATTCAGTAGCATATTATTTTTATATTTAAGCATAAAAATAAGAATCTGATATAAATTAAGTTTTTCAAAGTTTAAGACTTAAATATTTTGTCATCACATTAGAAAGATTGTCCATTCTATTTAGGTAATAGATTGTTCTACAAGCATGATTTTTGTTAGTTTTTCAGTTTGATTAATTTTGTTTTGTGAGTAAACCCACACTATATTAGCAAATGTGAGATGGCTATGAACTAAATAAAGTTTTCTAAACAGAAATCAAGAAGTGAGCAAGATTTATATAAAATATCTATTACGGACAATATTTTGGATTCAATGTACCCGATATAATTTCTCCATGATAAATTTTTTTTTCTATTTAAAAACCAAGAAACTTTACTCACTTTTCCCGTTTTATTGTCATGTAAATTACTCTGGAGTTTTATTGTTTTGTTAATGACTCTTTTTACGGTAATAAATATAAAACAAAGGTGTATCACCAACATATTATTGAAGATATTCTAGACGATGCTTATAAAAATAACGGTTCTTAAATTGAGTCTTGAGAGACCCCACTCAACTATCAAGAACGCAATTGTTTATTACAAACCTCTTTCTGTTACTTTTATACATTATTATTTTGATTCCATAATGTTTTAGATTTGATAGTAAGATGTCTTGGTCAACTGAATCAAATGCTTTTGTAAAATGTAGGGTTTGCAATCCCGGAGGTCTTTCTCAATCCCGGGATTTCGGGATTCAGAAACATCAATTCCGGGATTGAAACTCAGATACAGCGTCTATATATTATTAAGTAGAATAAAAACTGTACACTCTTAAACAAAAATATAATTTATAAATGATGCTGTTTGCGTTACATTGTTACATGCACACAAGAAAAACATGTTAATTAATGTTAAGAAATTTCAATAAAAATAAGGAAATACATCATGTTTCATTGAAATGTGACTTCAGGAAGCACAACGCGTCCAATGTTTCATCACCCAACCTGTTACGAATTTTATTATTAAACAATCCAGCGGAAGAAAACGCCCGCTCATCCTTGACACTTGTCGGTTTCACCGTCATTAGAAATGAACAAACTCTTTTTCAAATAATCACCACGTGTGCCACCATTTTCAAATAATGTCATTTCTTTTTAAATTTTTGATAACAGTGTTTCATGCCTAACTGGTTGCATCGGTGATTGCGCTTTTATAATTACACGATCAAGTTCCTCTTCAATACTTAAAGTGTTATTTTCAGTTTCAGGTTCTTCAATAAAATCCAGCATATCAGACTCAACTGATGCTCTTACTAAACCAGGATTGGAAGCAATTAATCTTTCTAGCAATTCTACCAACAGTTTTTGACATTTATATGAAAAAGGCACTGTAATTATTTCTTCATCGACCTCAACGGAGCTTTGACCTTTATGCAGGTATTGCAGAAGTCCACTCATATCAGTTCGGTGTTCATGTATACGAGCCATTACAGCTGTATGCATTTCCTTGCTTGTGTCATTGTCAGCATCTTTTAATTTTCTAACCATAAAATTAATAGCAATATCAGCTGTAAATAGGTTAGAGTCTCGGCGACAAGGTGCGTCAACCGTTGCTTTAATAGGAACTAAAGTTGTAATAATGTCTGATAATATTGTAGAATCATCATGCGACAGAGCTATAGAATTATCTTGCACTGTGTAAATATTAATTAATGATTTTTTTTATACAATTTTTTACTTTGGTTTAAGTATTAACAGAAGGCTGCTCCACCTTGTTTTGCAAACCATAGTTAAATACAGATGTTTTCCAAAATCAGCCCTAATATATTTTTGTAAGATGTCGTTCTTGGTAGGTGATCGTCTAAATATTATTATCAACTTGCGTACTTTTTTAATGACTGGTCCATAATGAATTTCATTTAGTTCAATTTTAGATCTTAAAGTTTCATGATTGTAGCCCAGTAAATCTTTCTCAATATCCTCATTCTCGGATAAATCACTGTCAAAAAATTCATTTTCAAATTCTGGCTGACTTGCATTGAGTTCTCTTTTTTTATAAAGAGCATCAATTACAGAAAGTTGTATGCCGTGGGCAAAACATAATTGTTGATTTGAAGCCAGCAACCTTCCAATTTTTTTCATAACACTAGCTCCGTCGGTCATGATAGCTACAATGTCGCCAGTAGATCAAGACAATTGTCTTTGAGTTTTTTCTTTAATAGTTCAATGCACTTTTCTACTGGCATTGACCCTGTTATTCGCACTAAACCCAAACTCCAAAACTGATAATTTTTTCCATGAACGTTAATATTCATATAGCGACGGTTTCGAAGTAAAAGATAAAGAAAATTTCTCTCCTACCCCGAATTCTGTACTCTTAAGCGCTTTAATTTGCTCAACTAAACGTAATCTTACTTTTTTGCTGTACTGTACTACATGATTACGAATTGTGTTTACTGACGTCGGTAGATTTCTGAATCCCATAGCAGTTAGAGCGGCACGTAAATCTATTAAAGAACAAATCACATTAAATGAAAGTCCGTCAGACGCCGTTAGACGAGCAAGTGTAGCGTGAAGTGTTTTATCATCCATCTCAAAAATTGAAAAGTATTCTGTTAGTTGTTTAGATTTCTTTTTGGTGGTTTATCTGATGTGCTTTCTCCGGTAACATTAGGTTGGGTTGGACTTTCGACCTTCACATTATGCATTACAACATGTGTATATGAAGTCCTTTTGTTGAACCACCACTTATTTTAAAAATCTTCTTGCAGATTGGCAATTTACACATCGCTGTTTACCCTTTTTTTTTTCGTAGAAAATATTTCCAAACAGCTGAGTTACTTTTAATTGTAAAATCCACATACGCCATCCTTATTTAAGTTTTAATTTTAAGAATAAACCTTGTAAGAAACGCGCGTTTTTTTTTCAGTTTAAAAAAGTTTATTTTGCAGAATTACAGAACAGAATAACTGAAAATAGAATTACATTTGGCGATATTATAAAAAAGGCCGGGATCCCGGGATTACAAACCCTAGTAAAATGCCTTCGTCAACTGTATCAAAGGTCTGTAAATGCTCCCAGTAAATGGTCTCCTTTGTCATAAAATTAAAATATTTTACTTGTAAGCATAATGATAGCATGTTCTGATGAACAACTTTTTTAAAAAAACCAAATTGATTTTTATGTAAAAGTTTCTTTAGCTTCAAGTAATTAAATTTGAATTTGTTATAACTTTACAGAATACTGAAGGGAAATTGGATGGTAGTTAGAGTTATTATTAGAACCTCTATTTTTATTAACAGGACTAACTTCAGCCACTTTTAACATAGCGGAAAAAATTACTAAGTTCAAAAAAAGATGATATTAAAAGAAATAATTTTCTAATATATTCAATGATTTAAAATTTCATTTAGAAATATTTTTTACAAAAATTATATTTTTTCTAAATTAAACAAAAATTTCAAGAGATATATAATTGAATGTTTAATTTTCGGTATGTTTTTTAACCAAAACTTCTTACCAATTTATAATACGTACCGAAACCGAATTTTTAGATCGGTTTAAATTGAAATTTTGGCAGAAGCCAATACTAAAATCGAAAATTTAGGTAGATCACTAACTCTAAGCTAACAATTCGTTAAAAAGAACAGGCCAAAAAAATATTTGATTTTGTTTATTTTAAATACCTTTTTATAACACTCCGAAAACCGGGAAAGATCTATTAATAAAATCTATTAATAAAGTAGACAGATGTTGCTGTTAATACTCTTATGAGACTTGAGCCAAATGATTTAATTTACACTGTATATATGTAGACTTGTAATTCAATAGCATAAGTTATAAAATTTTTGTCAAGTGAGGATACGCAAGTAGATTTTGTCAAGATTCAATAAAGTAGCTTATTACCAAGAGGTTATTATACCAGAGGTTTATTTATTTAAAATGCTTTCAGATCCTTTTCTTATGAATTGAAATTTTTAAAGTTAATATTGTTTTGTGTTTCTTTTATATACTATAAAAACTTAACACTAAATAATATGAACTTTAAAAAATTCAATACGTAAGTAAAGGTTTTTGAATTATATAAATCCTATATAATATAGAAAACTAATTTTCAGAAGTACCTATCTTTATAAATAAATAAATATCTATCTACATATAACAGCATCTTTAATCTATATTAAAGAGAATTTTTAATGAATACACTTCCTTAAAAACATATAGCACTTATATATATAGCTCTATATACCTCCAGTAAAACAAATATAAATACAGTAGCTGATCTGACCCTTAAAAATACGGGTCTTTTTAAGTCTATTCTACTCTAACCTTTTCAATATTTTTACCTAATATATATCCTAGCTTTCCGGACTCATAAAATACGGGTCTTTACCAAACCTACCAATTGAATACATGCCGGTCATTTTTATACCTATGATTTCTTTACTTCAATATTTTGACGTAAAATAATTCATTTAAAAAAATTGCTTTAAGAGCAAAAAAATTAACATGCGCACCCTTTCAGTATACCTAGAGCTCATAAGAGATTTATAATTAGGTTTGTCTTTCTCCTAAACGCATATCATTGATAACTCAGTGATTTAGTACGCTGTCATCAGTGTCGTTTTGGGGGTTTAAAGACCTCCCCTAATATATTTGAATACTTTTCAATCTTGCTGTGCTTTTACAATATTTATAGAAAAATTTTGATTATATTATATATCTATAATAATTTTCAAAAAATTTTCTTATCGCTAAAATAAAACACAATAGTCTTCTCATTATAATAGATTTATTATACACGGTTGTTCCATATACTGCCTGCAAACTCAATATACGCTAATGAAGTTTACACTTACAAACGTTTTTACGCAACGTTATACAAATAGCAGAACTAAGAAGATCTTAGGCCATTAAAAACTATAGACAATAAAACGCTAAGGGATGGTCCATAAAATACGCAACGCTAAGTATTTTTTCAAAAAAGAGGGAGATCTTTAGTTCTTTTAGATGGCGATTTTCATTAAACTTGATGAGATATTTTGATTTTTTATTTAACATATACGAATGTGAAGTAAAATTTTGATCTTTTTTGTTTTATTCTTTAGTGAAACTTAGCGTTGCGCAATTTATGGACGATCCCTTATTTAAAAGTTTAGATTAGGGACCAGCCCAAAAGTATATAAAGCCAAAAAATAATGAAGTATAATACTATTTTGATCGTTAACTAAATTTTGTCGTTGTTGCGCACTTGGTTTAAATGTTCAACGGGGACGCGGTATAATAGCTGTAAAATTTCTTTATTGTATCAATATCAAAAATTTTGGTTTAATTTAAGTATAAAATTAGAATTATCATTATGTTCTTATATAAAATATACTTTTTAAACTCCCATACTGTTTTGAAAAAGGTGAGGTCGCTGCGTGGCAAGTTCAAATCATCCGCTTGCTTTACTTTTTAATTTTTGCTATTTAAAATGCAAAACAAAACAACTTTACAATTCAATAGATTTTATATTCTATATATAAACATGTTGTATACTCATTTTTCTTGCACAAGCTCAACTTAGATTGAAAAAAACTTGAAATGTAAAACTAAAATAACATAAGTATCTCAATCATGAGACATACGTAACAAATATCCCCTCGTTTTTTAATGTTTTTAGAATTTTTAGCTTTTTTAAAAATCTTTTTGTTTGTTAAAATGTTTAATATCATTGAGATTTGTTTGTGTATAATCTTTATAAAACTTCAAAAGTATTTTGTTTTTTGAAAATCTAAAAAAACTTAAAAAGGTAGCCAGTGTTTGGACTTGAACCATGACTTTTTTGTTCAGAACCTCAGCGCGCCAACCAGTCAGCCATGCTAGCAAGTTAATATTTGAAATTTTAAAACTATATACAAAACTTTTCCGACGAAAATTAATGCTGTAGATCAAAAATTAAGGAGAGGTTGACGCAATGCAATTTTCAAGCGAAAGTAAAACTGTAAAACTTGATATATGTTTTAGTATGTTTTAACATCACATAGTTTGAAGTTTACGTACGTTATATATTTGCATACACTTTTGTTCACGTTTTCTTGTAAAACAAAACTGCTGCAACTCTTTCTCGCCATTGCCTCGGTTGCAATGGCTGCCAAGAGTTCTGTATCAAACAGGCTCGAAAGGGCACTACTACTACTACTACTACTACTACTACTACTACTACTACTACTACTACTACTACTACTACTACTACTACTACTACTACTACTACTACTACTACTACTACTACTACTACTACTACTACTACTACTACTACTACTACTACTACTACTACTACTACTACTACTACTACTACTACTACTACTACTACTACTACTACTACTACTACTACTACTACTACTACTACTACTACCGCTACTACTACTACTACTAATTTCAGTATCATATAGATTAAAATCTCTAACTTGAATTATATACGTGTATAAACTCTTCTCAAGAAAAAGATAAATGTCGCTTTGTAAATTAGAAGCCATACTAAAATATACGGTTAAGTCCGTAATATAAAGTTACGGAAATTTTTCTTATCATAAATACGGACAAAATATATAATTGGCTTGAAAAATACGTTGCAAATAAGATTTTATATATTTTTTTCAATATCTAAAAGTGAAAATTTTAATATTTCAGCCGATCAATTTTTTTTTCTAGAAAACTCCTTATGAAACTTGATTTTACTTAAGAGTATACCTTTTCCTAAGCTTTTAATAGGTTAAAAATTTCTTGTTGTACCCAACTAGATATTTTAATAAGAGTTTAACCGAAGTTTGCAACAAGCTTGTTAAATCGATATAAAAAGTATGCGTTGCTAACAAAACTTAGAAGATTTTTGAAACATTAATTTTAATGTTAATTTTTGTTGCGCTAGTTTTTTATATTGCAGTTTTTTTATTGATAATATTTCTTAGGTAACGTTTTTTTATAGTGCAGGGCCGACGACACGGGTTCCGAAGTGGAGGGGCACAATCGTCAATTTTTAAGAAAAGTCTTTTGTATCTAGAATTTCCTTTAAAAAAACGAACAAAATAGGTCCTTTAGAAAAAAAGTGGTGAAGGAGACGGGGAGGGAGGGCAGGTGCCTTTCTCCTGGTATCGTCGGCTCTGTAGTGTATTTACTTTTGTTTCATTCAAGATTCAAAATACTTTAACAAATGTTTTCTTGCAAATAAATAATCAGGTTTCATTATTTTTATTTTCTATACTTCTATTTTATTATAATTTAATAAAACTTTATTGACTTTTTTTATTTAGAAAATTTACATTTCTTCAAAGCTAAAAATGACTCTCAATATTTAATACTGATATACACCCCTTTCTTCCGTTCATTTCCATGGAAGTTCTTCATACCGAGCAACTGTAACTTCAATACCTCAATTTTTCAAATAACATACGAAAAAGAAAATTTCGATAAAAGTGATTTAGTATTGTTTCATTCACGAGATATGCCAGTAACCTCAGAACTTGAATGCCTCTATACTTTAAAGAAACAATCTCAATTATGGATTTATTTTACTCTCGAATCAATATTAAATAACCCTCCAGTCATTGACATTAATAGTTTTTTTGATATAACTGCTGTATATGGAACAGGGGGAGACATTTATATACCTTATAGATTTCACAAAAATGCTCAGAACAAAAATAAGTATAATAAAAAAAACTACTTTGCAAACAAAACAAAGGAAGTTGCATGGTTAGTCAGCCAATGCGATACTCCTGAAAGAAATGAATTGGCAAGTAAGCTTATGTCTTATGGTGTCCGGATCGACATTCTTGGTAAATGTTCTTACCTTTTCAAAACGTTAAAACCTTGGTCTTTTTCTGTTTCTTCTGTTTGGTCTGCTTGCCATGGTACATCCTGCAATCTTGATTTAAAAAGTTATAAGTTTTTTTATGCTGCAGAAAACTCATTATGTGATGGTTACATTAGTGAAAAGTATTGGGAACATCCCTTTAACCATGATATGATTCCCATTGTGTTAGGTGGATCTAACTACTCCGACCCAAAATTAGCTATTCCAGGATCTTTTATTGACGCAATGAGCTTTTCTTCTCCTAGAGCACTTGCAAAACACATTTTAGCTGTTAGTAAAAATGCAAAAAAGTACAACTCATATTTTAAATGGAAAAAACTTTGGATACTTGATTCAGATAACATTTTTTGTTCATTTTGCAGAACTCTTTTAAATGGATTTAAACTTCGAAAGAATACTCTTTCTTTAACGATGAAAATGGAAAAGTGCTCTAAACCAAAACTAAAGTTTTATAACTGGATTAATAAAGTGACGTAAAAAATTTAAGGTAAGTTATTTTTTTTACTTTTATTAGAAATGTATTTATTGTTTAAGTTATAATATTAATTCAGTTCTAATACCTGGGTAAAATTGTTCCCAATTTTTTTTTATTGGTTTCTGACCTTTTTTGATCTCTAAAATTAATCATTTACAAGTGTTGCCGTTGTATAATGCAGTTAATTGAAACTAAGATTTAAAGAACCTTGTATTTTTAAAATTTTTGTTTCTTATCTTAATTAAAATTGTTTTAATAATAAAGTCGTCAGTTTATAGAAACGAATTGGCCCGTCATATAGACGGGCAAATCTGGGTATAAACGGGCATCAAAATTATTCCTGAAAAGAGTTTTTAATATTTACAAAGTTAGTTATAGCTTCTCAATTATAATTTATACTTTTCGCTCTCTGTAGTATTGCTTAAGTTTCGCTCTCCGTTGTATTGCTTACGTTTTTTAAACGAAAATTAAAAACATTAAACATGCGGAGGTTCAAAAGTTCACATGAAAGATCAAATTTATTTTTGATCCCATGCATGGGTAGGTTGTACATGGGGTTCACAACGCTTTAATATTAAAAATATGATAACATAAACCAAATAGTGTTTAGAGCATTTCAATATAAGTTATTGGTAGCAAAAATTTCATTTTCTCGTAACTTCTCATAATTTCACATCATGTTTTTGTGCCAATTTATTATCTAAAAAAGTTTTTTATGATATAAATTAAAAGATGGCTTTTAAATAAAATATTTTCAAATACTTACGTAATACAGGAAGATAAAGAAAATAAAAAAACGGCAAACAAGGATTTTTAAAAAAAAAAAAAAAATCTAATTTAGTATGAGGTCTTTATAAAACATTATAGCAAACTCAAGATTTTCTAATTATTCTTATATATTTAATATTCTTAACATAATTAAAAAGATGTAACTACATCTGTAAAATCTCTAGATGTAGTTGCGCAGATGTTGTTATACTTAGATAATTGAAAAGATGCAACTGTAGTAGTAATATGCATTTTCATAGATGCTATTCGTCATCAATGAAACTTCAGATGCTGCTAGACTGATGTTATTATAGATCAGCATATTAACAAATGTTGTTGGACAGATGTGGTTACACTACGTTATATTTACAGATGTTGTTAGACTGATATTATTACACATAGAAAAAACTGGCAAAAATATAGTTACCCTGACCTATCCAAATTGATACCTGTAATGAACATATATAATATGATTCCTGCGTAGCTTGCGGTTGAATTCGCATATTTTAACAGCAGTTTTGTACCAAGCCATATTTAGAGAAAAACTTAAATGGTTTTATATAGGTAATTTGAGCAATCTACTACAATTTTACGCATCGGTTTTTAGTGGACTATTATTCAACAGCCGCGGAGCAGCCGTGGCGCAGTGATTGCGCATTTGCTTCAGAAAAAAAGGATCTGAGGTTCAAACCCAACCTCTGTGGAAGGTTTTGCGACATCGGTTAGGAAAGAGGCGTGAACTTCAAATTACAAACGCCTTTTATATTTTATGCGCCTAGTATTAGCACAATTTACTGTTAATAAAATTGTTGGAGCTATTTTAATTTTAAGCAATGCTCGTTTTCATAAGAACTCTGTTCTTCATGGTGAAATAGTGAATGTTGGGCATTCTTTGATATTTTGATCTCTATAATATCCATTTTTTAATCCCATCGAAAATCTGTTTTTTTTAAATGGAAAATTCGGAGTGTTCATCAGCTTATCTAGAAATAAAGAGGAACTACTTGAAAATATACAAAACAATGTCTTCAATAATACTAGCACAAAATGAAGGTAACTGTAAACCTAATAATTATTTTGGGCACGTGCTTAGGAATATGTTCTTAGGTTTCCGTATTTAAGAAGAGAAATAATTGTTGGAAAATAAATTTGGATTGATGATGATTGTTAAATAACTCTTAAAGAAAATATAATAGAGAATATTTGGCAATTATTCGGTATTCGGTGTATTCGACAACATTTTATACTATTCGGTATTTGGCCGAATATTGCAAGCTATTTGGCCGAATACTAAAACATAAAAAAAAAATCGTATTAGAAATAGATTATACTTATATATATTACTATAATAACACAATAAACAGATTAGTTAAATAATAAATATATTATATATATAAGATTCTATTATTCATAATATTTTTTATATAAAACTAGTTTAATACTTGAAATTTATCAGCGGTAAATTATTATGAATGAAAACAATTTTGTCTGCATTTGCAGATAGCCAACAACTCCGATTTTTCTCGTAAACTATACCTGCTTCCGAAAATAGCCACTAACTATATACACGACTACCTGGAGATGAAAAGTAAATCTTAGCAAATTCTGCTAGACTTGGACATTGTTTTGCATTAGCTGACCACCACTTGTAAAGGTCTGTTTTCCGATCTAGGCGAACAGTTTTTGTAAATAAATTAATATCGTTTTCTGTTGAACTTTTCTTTTCATTATCTTCATCTAGATGCGTGTTTTCTGTGCAACTTTTTCAAAACAATTGCAGAAACTATTGTGCATCTCAATTGTTTTATCATTTTCATTGACATTTTTTTTTCTTCCGAAGTGGAAATGAGTCATCATCGGTACTAGTCGTTGTAAAATTTTTTTTCAGAGCATCTAAAAGAATTTTTTTTTTTGCTCTTTGTGTTTTTACTATACCTACGAAATTAGCTTTGAAGCATGGGTCAGGAAACTTTGGGTCAGGAAAAGCTGCAAGTTCAGATTAAAGCAAAGATCCCTTCCTTTCTCATGTATTTTAACAACGTGACAACATCTGGAATTACCTCAGAAATGCAATAAATACCTGGACTGGTTATTTTTGTAATTTCTTTGAACAATTTGAGAAGCTTGATACGTCGTTCCATTAACTCCCATTGAGCAGAAGTCAATGTTATAAAACTTTTTACCGGCGTAAAATGCTACAGGGGGAATTTTACTCTAGGAATTTTTAAAGCCGTGTTCAAACTGGTACTTCAAACCTTAATTTTGGTTGCACAAAAGAAACATAAAGTATTCTTAGAAGTCTATTATCAAAACAAACAAAGCATTTTCTAATCAAACCCAACATTCGGTTGGCTTTGCCTACGCATTTAATTACATGGTTTTTCCATTTCAGATTGCTTGAGAAGATTACTCCAAGATCACTTTCAGATTCTGTTATGTTTAACTTTTGTTCATTGATATAAAGGGGTGATTTTTTTTAAATTTCGACCAAAGTGAATGACTATACATTTCAAAATATTAAATTTCACAAGTCTTAAATCCACTTAAAAGCTAAATCAAGATCTGATTGCAAAGAAAGAGTTGATGCACTGAAAGAGTTGATTCAAAGAAAGAGTTGATGCACTGAAAGAGTTGATTCAAAGAAAGAGTTGATGCACTGAAAGAGTTAATTCAAAGAAAGAGTTGATGCACTGGAAAGCGTTTCATTTACAATTTTGGTGTCATCTGCATACAGCTTGGTTAGATTTTTTAAAATTTCAGACAAATCATTTATAAATAGTACAAACAATATTGGTCCAATTACTAAAACCTGTGGAACACCACTGGTATTTTCTACCCAAGATGATACATTTTTGTCTATCATAACTCTTTGTTTTCTTTCTTTTAAAAATACTTTGATCCATGGTATTGTCAGACCAGATATTGCATAAGCTGTAAGTTTAAACAACAATCTTAAAGGTGGCACTGTGTCAAATACCCTTGCAAAATCCAAAAAAATAACATCAACAAGTTTACCATTCTCTAAAGCGGTTGAAATAAAATTAAGTGTTTCAAGTTGACTCGTTAAGTATGATTTATTTTTAAAAAAACCGTGCTGTTGCTTGACTAATATTTTGAACTTATATAGAAAAGTCTTAAGTTTACATCTGATTATATTTTCCAATATTTTACATGCCTTTTTTTGTACAGAGGAGTGATATTTGCTTATCTAAATTGCATTGGCAGTTGCTTGTTTTAAACAACTCTTTAAAAATATACGTAAGTGGACTAGCGAAGGCTGATGCACAATTCTTTAAAATAGCTGAATATAATTTATCAAGACCTTGATTTGTTATCTTTTAAGTTTTTCATTCTTAGATAGACATCTTCATATGTAAAGTCTTCATTTATCATAATGAATGTTTCAGTAGTTCTTAAATCAAAAGAAGGCTGTAGACCACCATCATCATCTTTCACAAATGCAGCTTGAGATATCTTGAGATATCAGCAATATCTTTTGACTTTTAATTGGTTTCACCATTTTCTCCCTTTAATGCTTTTGTAGAAATGAATTGGCAAGTTTTGTCTCACTTTTTTATTCTTGTCTGCTACATTTTTGTAAATTAGTTTGTATTTTGATTTCAAAACCGGGTCTTTCCATTAACATAAGCAGTTTTTATATCTTACACTTTGTTTGCTTCAAATAATAAACTTTAACCTTGCATTAACCGAGGCTGGTCTAATTTTAAGGAGTTTAATTGAAGTGAAATGATTACATGCCACCTCAGTATAAAAAAATCAGTTCATCAAACACTTTTTGTACATTTTTATTACTGAAGCATTGCATTCAGTCAACATTTGAAATTAGACAAGATACTAGTTCAAAATTGGACTTAGCAAAAATAAATCTTTGCTTACTTATATTTTCACGGATTACATAATCAGACAAGATAAAACAGAAACATATTATTGATGGCCTCTATTTATATTTCCCAAAACAAGTTTTGAATCTATTTTGTTAACAATCGCTGAATGAGTTGTAAAGACCGAATCTTAGGTATTCACAAGTTGTTCATCTGAAAGCAGGAGGTTTGGTATGTCAATATACTGATAAAGAAAATTATCATTAAAAATATCTGTAAATTTATATTCAATTCCATTCTTATTTGAAATTGCATCAACACAGCCATATAAGCAGCTGATTGATGGGAAATAGAATTCACCCATTATAAGTAAGTCTTTGAACTTATTTTTGTCTATATATTTGCCTGCCAGGCCAAAAACAAAATTTAGCAAAAAACATCATTTAGCCTGTAGATACATCCAAATAAATATTTGTCATTATCAAAATAAAACAACGACCTACACTTGTTCTAGTTTACATATTGCAAGCTATTTGGCTGAATAGTAAAACATAAAAAAAAAACCGTATTAGAAATAAATTATACTTATATATATATATTACTATAATAACACAATAAACAGATTAGTTAAATAATAAATATATTATATATATAAGATTCTATTTGAACTTGGTGTTGTAGTTTTGATTCCTTTAAACATTTAAGGTTGTGATTTTATTATTAACTGTGTAGATATTAAAGTTTTATGGATTTTATTTCCGAGATTTGTGTATTTAGTGGAATAATTATTTTAATTTTATTTTTTAAACAAAGCAGAGATTTTGTTTAAATAAAAATGATGACTTCTTCCTATAATGGCATACTGACGAGTTAAGTGTGTTGCAATATTGACGAGTAGAGTAAACCTGTTTTTTTCATGAAAGCAACATATTTGTTGGTGAAGTAAAAAGGAATTTTACTTTACTAAAAGATTTTTGGTTCAAAAAACACATAAAACGCAATATCTCTTATTCGATGCGCGAAATTCTACACTGCAGCTGCGTAGCGTAGCACGAAAGGGTCAATTAACACATTTACGCATAATTTCTGGCATTTCTGAGGGAAGACTCTTAAGTAAAATGAAATTTTCAAGTTACTCTAGATGCTTACCAGCCTGTTACTCTTGTACCTTACCAGTAATTCCCTATGATGGCATACTTGTGCTTTTTTTTTTTTTTTTTGCTATTGTCTCGCAGTGGTAGCTATTAAATTTCCAGCACTTCTTAGAAACATCACGCGTCATAGTCTTAAAGAAGGAGGAAATATTTTATATGAGTGCAAGAGAGTGTTAGATAATTTTAAATATATAGGCAGATGTCCAGTATTAATGGGTTGTATTTAAATGGGGAATATTCTTCAGTGATTGAGTTAAAGTTACGTCAGTGTGTTTTAAGTTCGCGTTAAGTAAGTTGGTAAGCGTTGTTATAGCCTTCCGTGTGTTGTGTTAGTTATTGTGTTTTGTGTATTACGTTTGCAGTGTTCAAATGTTGGAGTATAAAACGTTATTTACGGTCTTTTTTTGTATGTAACTGTGTGCTCGCAAATACATTGGTTCTCAATTCTATTTTAGCTTTGATGTTATAAGTTTTTTTTATTAAAACCTTTCCTATTTCTGCTAATGAATAGCAGTGGAAGCCATTAAAGTTCCACCATTTATATGGAACCATCAGGCCGTAATAGTCTCAAGGGAAGAAAGAAAGAAGAAGGAAGAAATTTATTATAAAAGTGCTAGATAAACTATAATATTTAGACAGGTGCCCAGTATTGAAAAGTGGTGTTTAAACAGGAAGTTCGACCAGTGGTTAAGTTAGAGTTCAGTGAGTGTTGTAAAAGTTAGATTTAAGTAAGTATTGTTTCAGTGTTCTGTAAGTTTTTGTAAACGTTTTGTGTTTTGTCTTTGTAGTGTTCTAAATGCTTGAGTTTTAAAATCCATTTAATGTCTTTATTTGTATTAGGAGTTTGTCTTGAATTTGTATATTTGTAAATACTTTGATTTTTGAACTCTAGCCATATTAAACATACATTATATACGCGTACTATGAATGTCTCACGGATGGTATGGATTCTGTGATCTGACGTGGTTCATGATATGGTTCAAAATGGTAATATTAACATGGTTAGGTAGAGTTGTTTGCACAATATTTAATTTTCATTTAGTCGATTTGTTTTAATGCGGTTTTTCGTTTCATATTTACTTTTAAGAGTAACTTCTGTGTATTTAAATACAGATATATTTTGTAATTTTTAACTTAGTTTAATTCATACGAATATATAGTGCAACTTTTAAGTTAGTTTAATTTATACGATTATTAGTAAAATAATTCGTTTCAAACTTAGTTCCTTCTTAGTTCAATTTATATGTTCTATTTAAGATACTAATTTTATGCAAATTAAATATACGTTTAATTGTAACCTACAATTTGTAAGTATTCTTTTATTATTTTGTTTACATTAACACTGTATATTATATATTACCAATATTTGTTTTTTATTAAATCTCTTTTATTCTAGTAGTACGGTCTAGTGATGGCACTCGTGTTGTTTTTGGTGTACATTCATTTTAAATGTTTACGGTTTATTAAAGTTATTCGTTTTAGCTTATATTTAAATTTAAATTACGTTTATAAACTGTGGAGCAGCAGTTCGTTTTAAACTTAGCTTATACATAACTTTATTTAGATTAGTTTAGATGGTTTAATGAAAATATTCGTTTTTATGTTCGATTTTTAATGTTAAAAACCCAAACAATTATGATTGCCGTCGTTGTGATGAGGATAATGTAATAAAGAAATAACATAATGTTATAAAGCTACCAATTTTATTATACATAGGACACAACAAAAGCAGTATTATAGAAACCAGCGACAATAAACCTATAATATAACAAGGAAAGTACGCGCAGAGTTACTTACAGAAAAAGCATACTACTGTTTTGCAGTGGATGCTGTTAAAGATCCACCTCTTATATGGAACCATGATAGTCTTAAAAGATAAGAGAGATGTATTATATACGTGGAAGGGAGTGCTAGATAGAGTATAATCCTTGGGTAGGTGTCCAGTATTGAGAGGTGGTGTTTAAGAGGGGAGTATAATTCACTAATTAAGTTCGAGTTAAGTGAGTGTTGTTTAAGTTAAATTTAAGTAAGTGCTGTTTTAGTGTTCTGTAAGTTTCTGTAAAATATTGTGCTTTGTGTTTGTAGTGTTCTAAATGGTAAAGCTTTATAAGTCATTTAATGTCCTTTATTTGTATAAATCTGTGTGTTCGTAAATACTTTGATTTTCCGTCTGAGTTAGTTTTGATGTTATTATGTTCGTTTTAATCGTAATCTTTTTTATTAACTTGTCTCGTCTCATCTGGCATTCAAGTTCTAATTTCCTTCTTTTTCCGTATTTTGTTTTTCTTTGACTAGCTTATTCTGTTTTGTATTATCGTCTTTTATTTTTTAGGCTTTTATCGTCATTCTGTATTTTCATTTTGTCATTTCGTTTTATCTGCTGTAGTTATAGGTTGTTTGGTCTTACCCACAGTTTATATTTAATAATTACTATTGTTTTAGTGGAAATATTTGTTTTATCCTTATCTTCTATTTTATAATTGATATCTTTATATTGTACATATTCGTTTTACTATACTATACTCAATACCTCCTGAGTATAGCTATTCGATTTGCACCCCGTTTATATTTTATAATTTATATCGCTTTAGTTTTAATTTAGAATTCATTTTACTCCCAATTGGTGTTCTAAAAAGTTGGGTTACGGGTTGTGAAATTTAGTGCCCCCTATATGAAATTATGTGGGGGTGATCATCTACATGGGTGGTCCTCGTGTAAATTATGTAAATATTAGTTAGGTTTTAAGTGGTTATATTCTTATAATTATGTTGTTGTGTTGATTGTTAGTATGGGTGGACCTTGCGAAAGTTATGTTGATTTTATTTGTAGCTTAGAGGATTTTATTCTTATGCGGCTTAAGGTAGGTTTTAGATTCTAAAGATTGGGTTGCGGGGTGTTAGAATTATTTTATAAAATATGTTTTACAACATATGTTTATGAGATAAATGAGAGTGTGGGATTTGTTGCTACTTTTGTAAGCACTCTTTGGCGATTATAGTTATAGCAACTCAGTTGTGGCGTGGGAGTTGTTACTATTTTTGTAAGCACAATTTGGCGAGTGCAGTGCAGTCATAGCGACAGTTTGGCCCAGGGGTGCTATAATTGTAGCAGTGTGATGCTAGTTGGGTAATCTAATAAGTTTCTCATATAATTTATAGAGAGATTTATGTATATCTAAAATATACCATAAAAAGTGTATAAAATATGTGCGATACGCACAAAAAGTATGCTATAAAGCTTAAGTGATTAAAATAGTCTATTTGAAGTAAATTAGTAGTAAAAATCATTGTAATATAAAAGTAAATAAATTGCGGGGAGGGCGCCGCGCAAGTAGAGTTCGGGGTTGGGGTCATCATAATGGTCAAAAGTTGTGGTATGTGACAAACTTTCATCTCGTCAGGGCCATGTCGGAATGTCTATACTTGTTTCGAAGAAGTCAAAGTACTAAAACAAACTCGATGGCCTACAGCTTAGTTACCACGTGAGGTTTTGGTGGGTAATGAACTCACACCCGAGGAGTCTTCTATTTCACCTGGTGTGCGTGTTGAGTATTATATAATGATACTTCGTAGTGTAAACTAATATATTATGTTACCACGACTTAATTTGGTGTTGTGAGTGCAGATTAATATGTAAATCAGGGTATTGAAACTAGAGGAGATTGGGTACGAGAGTGCCTATTCATATATACATGCATGTGTGCATACATATGTTTGCATATATAAACATACTCATACAGATATAAGCACACACACATATAACATGTGTGCTTTCTTTATACAATGGTACATAATATCTATTTTAAGAGGGTTGGGGTTGAGTGGTGCGTGCATAAGACAAATATACATAGACACACATAAACATGTTTATACACACACAAATACATATAAACACGCACACTAAAACATCCAATATGTGAAGAACATGTATATATACACACACGCAGTCACACAAACATACGTGCATACGCGCGCGCACATATACATGCACATACACACACATATATATATACACATATATACATATACCCACACACATATACATATTCATATATATATATATATGACATTACGTCAGTCGTTATTAATGTAATTGGGCTGTCTGGGGAGTATATATATATATATATATATATATATATATATATATATATATGTACATAAATATATATAAATATATATATATATATATATATATATATATATATATATATATATATATATATATATATATATATATATATATATATATATATATATATATATATATATATATATATATATATATATATATATATATATATATATATATATGTACATAAATATATGTATATATATATATATATATATATATATATATATATATATATGTATATATATATTTATATATACATACACACATATATAGATATACACACATATACACATACACACATACATATACAATTATACACACACACATCTAGACATACATATATAAATATATACCCATACACATGATTTTTAGGTTACAAAGTAAGGTAAGGGGGTTAGATGCTAGCAGATAATTAATTAATTTAGAATCTTAGGGTTTATATTAAATCCTACCGTTTTTAGCATTTGGCTTGTGCTAAGTTCTCTAGTTTTGGAGTATTTTCTTGGCATAGACCCGTCTTTGCTGGGACCACAATGGAACGCAAATTGGACACAAAATACAACACGCAACTAAAAAAGGACATTAACCCCACCAAAACCAAAATGCAGAACAAAACAATTACAAATACCTCGAACACACAACTAACAAAAGATGAAACAAACATACTTAATAAAGGATTAAAATTCATAACATCCCCACAAGAACCCAACTTTGACCATAACACAAAACAAATAAATAAGTTTAAACATCATATCTACTGCAAGATGATTTCAACAAACAATACCATACCGCACATGAACCAACTGAATAGAACCGAATACTGAAACGACCCAACGCAAACTGGAACCCCCTAATTGACAAAAACGTGAAACGTAAAAGATACATGACAATAATCTACAGAGAAACAGAAAGAATTATTAAAAATCCATTATACACCAACGCAAAGAATACTATGACCAACGAGAAGAAAGCACTGAAAAATCTAATAAAGAACAAAAAGATAACAATAAAGAAAACAGATAAAGGCGGTTGCATCTGCATTGTAGACAAAAGAAGCTACGAAGAAAAACCCTAACCCTAACCCTGACGAATCATCCAGAATAAATTCAAACTTATTAATTCCGAACTACAAACTAATATCTTACGAGCGAAAAGTTCAAAAACGAGGTGGTGGAATTATGACATATATTCATAATGATCTGACAACTAAAGTTAGAGACGATCTTTCTGTTTCTGATGCCGATGGTGAGGTCTTTACAATTGAAATAATAAACCAAAAGTTAAAAAATATACTGGTGCCCACCTGTTACAGACCACCTGAAGATGATATAAAAAAATTTTCTAATCATCTAAAACAAATATTTCTAAAAAACAATAAAGAGCACAAAATATTATTCTGTATTGGAGACATTAACAGTACAATGAAGATGCTGTTACCAAAATTTTTTTTGATGATATGTTTCAACACTACATCTTCCCTATAATAAACAAACCCACCCGGGTAACATCAACTTCAATCACTGCAATAGATAACATATTGACTAATTCATTTTATGATTCTTCATTAAAAGCAGGTGTAATCAAAACGGATATATCCGATCACTTTCCGATATACTTTTCTTTGTTTCAAGATACAAAAACAAACAACTCAAAAACCAAAGTCTATAAACGAAAAATTAATAAATTTACTATTCAACAGTTTAAAGACTCACTATCGGCAGTGAGATGGGATAAGATTTACCAAAAATGCAACCTTGGGCACACCAACTCTGCTTATAATGAGTTTTTAGAAATATTCTTAAAGCATTATAATAATCACTTCCCAATTATAAAACAACAATTAAAAGTAAAATACTTACAATGTCCATGGATTACTAGAGGTATAAAAAAATCTTCAAAAAAAAAGCAAAAACTTTACATCAAATATTTAAAAAATAGAAATGAAAAAAACCTAAATACCTACAAGCAATACAAAAATTTATTTGAAAAAATTAAAAAAAATTCAAAAAAAAACTACTACTCGAAGCAAATAAAAAATGCAACTGGTGACATTAAAAAAACATGGAACTTTATAAAAGAAATAATTGGGAACAAAAAAACTAAATCAAATAATTTGCCTGCTCGAATTATCATAGACAATATAGAGTACAGTGACAAAAATAAAATTGCTGAAAAATTCAATGAATTTTTTGTTAACATTGGCCCTAATCTTGCCTCAAAAATTCAATATCCTAATAACTCGTTTGAATCATATCTAAATGATCCCCAGAGCGAACTAAAATACAAAGAACTAAGCTATCAAGAGCTTAACGTTGCACTAAACTCCTTAAAATTAAATAAAACTCCAGGAATAGACGATATCTGTAGTAGGATAGTGGCAAATGTCTTTACAGTGATAAATAAACCTATATTTGAAATCTTCAAGTCTTCGATTAAAACAGGAGTTGTACCAGACAAGTTAAAAGTAGCTAAAGTAGTACCAATATTTAAAACAGGTGAATCATACTTAATTAATAACTATAGACCTATCTCGGTACTCCCTACCTTCTCTAAGCTTCTCGAACAAGTAATCTACAACAGATTGTACGAGTATTTAATCCAAAATAAAATCCTAAATAAAAAACAATTTGGCTTCCAAAAACAATATTCGACTGAACACGCAATCCTAGATCTAATTAATAGTATAAGTGATTCTTTTGATAAAAAACAATATGTTCTGGGGATCTTTATAGACCTGTCAAAAGCCTTTGACACAGTAAATCATAATATCTTACTTAAAAAAATGGAAAGCTATGGAGTAAAAAACATCACTCTTGACTGGTTCAAAAACTACCTAAGCAATAGGCAACAATGTGTTATTTCAGACAATTATAAACACTCAAAACTACTAAGAATAGAGTGCGGTGTCCCCCAAGGTTACATTCTTGGACCCCTTCTGTTTCTTCTATATATTAACGACCTTACAAAAACCTCGAAAAAACTTGATGTTATAATGTTTGCCGACGACACAAATTTATTTTATTCTTCGAACTCAATCAAAAACCTTTATGAATGTATGAACAAAGAGCTTGAAAAATTAAACATCTGGTTGAAATTAAATAAGTTATCACTAAATACAGAAAAAACAAAATATATATTGTTTCATTCCAAAAAACAAAAAAATAATATACCAACTATACTTCCCCCACTAAAAATAGATAAGGTAAACATTAAAAGAACAGAAACAACAAAATTTCTTGGGATACTTATTGACGAAAATATAACTTGGAGAGCCCATATTAGTACAATAAACACCAAAATTTCAAAAAATATTGGGATACTTTACAAAGTTAAACCTATGTTGTCCCAAGATAATCTTAAATCTCTTTATTTTTCTTACATCCAAAGTTATCTTACGTACGCTAATATTGCATGGGCAAGTACACACAAATCCAAGTTAAATACTCTTTATTTAAGTCAAAAACATGCATCAAGATTAGTTTATAATAAATATAAACTCACCCATGCTGAATCTTTACTAAAAACCCTAACTGCACTGAATGTTTACCAAATCAACATCTATCAAAATATTCTTTTCATGCTTAAATACAATCTTGGACTAGTCCCATCGCATTTTTTAGATAACTTTTTTCAAATTAACTCTAATAGATATACCACAAGAGCAACAGGGAACTTCACATTACCAAAAAAAACAACAAAGTTCTCACGATTCTCTATTTCCTACCGGGGTCCGTACCTATATAACAAAATAATATCCGAAAATATAGAACTTAAAGCATTAAATAATTCTGCCACCTTGAAAAAAAAATTAAAACACCTCATACTTAATATCAAAAATTTTATTGACATGTATTAAACTTAACAACAAGATTTATACTAAAATGTTTATGTGTATCACTGACTGTGTATTGTTTAACCACTTTTAACTATATATAAAAATTAATTAAATTTATTTAACCACTTGAAAAGGTACTTGATGATAAGACTTCATAGTCTTCTGCGAGTCTCCTTTACAACAACATGTTTATCTTTGAAGAAACAATAGTTTTTATTAAAAAAAAAAAACAGTGTTTATTAATCTAACGTTATATTTTATTATAATTGTTAAATTACGTGTTCTTATGTTATGTTATATATTTTACTCTTTGCATTAAATTATATGATAGAATTGTAACGTAATGAAGTGTATATTGAAGTTGTAAAAAAAAAAAAAAAAAAAAAAAAAAAAAAAAAAAAAAAAAAAAGAAAAAGTCCGAAAACTTCTGCAGAACAAAAATACGTATGATGAGTTACCATACAACCCTACGGAAATCACAACAAATCAAATAATTAACGAGCTTATAATGATGAGGAATGAACGAGCAATCCCCGAGAAAATAACTAACTTCATATAACCAGACACACCCAGCCGCACTCCTCTATTCTACGAACTACCCAAAATACATAAACAAGGGATACCACTACGACCGATAGTATCTGCGACGGACCCACTGATAAACTCTCTGAATATGTGGTGAAGTACCTGCAACCTATGGCAGAAACACTTCCCGCATACTTCAGGGACACCACTCATTTACTTGGGCTACTATCAGACATATACTCCCCAGACAGCCCAATTACATTAATAACGACTGACGTAATGTCACTGTATATTAATATATCACACAATGACGGCATCTCAACCTTCAGAAACTTCATCAACAAACACTTACACAACATAAATTTCCCTCCAGAACTACCACCAATAATACCAAAAAGACACTTTTGCCACCTAATTGAACTAATACTGAAAAACAGCTCATTCATGTTTGGCGATAGAGTGTTTCGGCAGAAATTGTATACGTCTATGGGCACCAAAATGACACCGCCCTACGCCAATCTATTTATGAGTACCTTTGTCGAAACCATAAACACCAAATTCAAGGACCATATCGCACTATACAAGAGATTCATAGACGACATACTTATCATATTTACCAGCACCACACAGCAGACGGAAGAACTCATGACATACGCCAACAACATACACAAAGGCATAAAATTCACATTCAACACCTCCAATGACAAGACTTTATGGACATTATCCTAAAAATCAACAACTACAACAACACACATACCTCAAAACTCTACAGAAAACCCACAGCCATCCTCTCCCTCCTAAACTTCCAATCAAACCACCGTAGACACCAAAAGGTAGGCATCATTTACGACTGAACAGACTCTTTGTGTAGTTTGTCTTTGTCTCTGACAAAGTTTTTAAGTTTTTAAGTTCTTTGTGTAGTTTGTCTTTGACAAAAACAAACTACACAAAGAACATAAAAACTTAACCATCATACTCATTACTAAAAACTGCCCTCTTCACCTCATTAACAACAACATCTCAAAGGCATTAATTAGAACCCAAAAGGAACTTATTACAAAACGAAAACCACCACAGGATATCCGCGACAACACCACAAACCAATTTCCAATCTTACCCCCCAACGACAACATAGGAAAAGAGCTAGCACAAATGATAACAAAACACTAGATAATTATCAGACACGACCCTGAACTTACAAGAATTCTACAACCCACATTGCTAATAGTACTGTCAAATCAAAAATCGATAAACGACCTACTCATCTCCACTAAACACACACCATTCACTCACACAGCTACGAACAAACGACCATTACCGCACCCCTTCAGACGCGATACAAAAATCCCAATACCAAACAAACTTAAAAAGACATAACAAGATAAAGAGAGGAATGATATGAAAAGAAGAAAGACAATAAACTAGTGAAAATAAGAATACGACTCCATTTATAAATGAACACAATAATGACGCCGCCAAAAACTAACATACAAAATTAAAATATAAATGCAAATTAAATCGCCACAATGCCATACGAAAAAAACAACAGCAGTTTTTTTTATTTAATTTACTTATACATATGTATTGTATATGAGATATGCATATACGTGTGCATTACATATATATTATATACAAAGGTTACATACACGTGTATATTCACCACCCGATATTTGTAAACCTACACGGAATTTATGGAAACATCTGTATATTATATTATAAATCCACGCAACAGAGTAGTATTATTAAAAAAGAATTTAATTGTCTCAGACCTTGAGAAATGAAATATGCGAGAGTTAGCCTAGATAATTGGAAAATAGTGTTTTAGTTACCGAAAAGGGCAAAAGCCTTTAGTGTAGACGGGTTTTAGAAATCTTTGGCATGGTAAATCTTGATTTGTCGAAAATGGGTATTAATTGTTGGTTGTCAATCACGGATTTCTTATTCTAGTTCTAGAATATTCTTACGGAAATCGTTCGTTTATTCGATTTAATCAATTATCTTACGCGGGGGTATTATTTATTGTTATATTTAATTTAATAATTTTTTTTTGTAACTATTGTTGAAATTAAAAAAATTACCTTTTTTACAATTTGCTATTATTATAATTGCAAATAATATAATTAAAACTATTATTACCATAAAAATTATTAATAATTGCAAATAATATAATTAAAATTATTATTATCATAATTTTATTTATTACTACTAGCAAACCCACCGTATTCGCAATCGCTATTACTATACCATCGAATCACACAATTATTATAATTTATATTACTTTCGAGTGCCGAATACAAGGAGAGGTAGGAGGAATCTTTAGGGAGAGGGGGAAGAGAGGCTAAAATTTTTAAAATAGGGATTTAATATTCTCACACCCTTGTGAGAATCACACCAAGTCTGTTTAAAAAATAAAACTACAAATACCACAAACAATAACTAAAAATATTCACCGTGAAAAACGTCGAAAAAACACACCTCAAGCTTTACCAAACTCTCCTAAGGTGACCTATAAATTTCTGATACGTGAATAAAACAATAGACCATATAATATATATATATATATATAGATACATATATAATAAATATATATATATATATATATATATATATATATATATATATTTATATATATTTATGTACATATATATATATATATATATATATATATATATATATATATATATATATATATATATATATATATATATATATATATATATATATATATATATATATATATATATATATATATATGTATATGTATATGTGTGTGGGTATATGTATACAAGTCAGGTCAGGTTTTCCTGCTACTGGTAACATGTAACCCAGTACAACCTGCTCCATGTCCTGCTGCCTTGTAGGATACGCTTTTTTAGGCAAAGGCTAGGAGAAGTTAACTCCGAATTAAAACACCCCATGCCTTGGGGCTCTTGGTTGAGTAAAGGCTAGAGACGGTGTATCGATAAAAATACTCATCTTGGGCAGATGTTACATGCATCCAGCTGCTGTCTTGTGGAAGGCCTCCTAGGCAAAGACTTAAGGGGTAAACAGATTCTATCTGTTGACCAGCCTCGCACCCCTTCCTCATCTATTAGGCTGGCGCAGATGTATTTTTAATACATTGTTTCCAGTTTAGGATGTTGAACGCTGGATCTTCTTGACTCAATGCGTGGGTATTGCTTGTGTCTCTATTTTTATGACTGGGCAACTCATTCTATTATCTCCTAATGAGGGTACAGCTCTAAAACTCAGTTTTATGGTTCTGAGGCCGGCTGGTAGTCAGGTTTCCCGAACTCTGTGGTAGCTCTCAGAGAGGCTGATTCCATCAACAGCCAAATAATATCAGAGTACTAACAGTGCCATGTTGCGCATGGATGGTGTCCCTGTTTGTACTTTTGGTGTGCATTGCAGAAGCCACATTTGGAGCCCTTTGTTACGGCTTAGGGTTTATTAATAGTAATGAGGCTATTGCTTAGTTGTTAAATAGTGTACTGAGTACTATCTATACTTGAGTCAAGTTCTTTATAAATTTAAAATGACTAAAGTACCTAAAACTAAATAAAACAAAAAACCATCGTCATCACCAAGTTCTCTAAACCTTTCATTTACTAATATTCGTGGTCTTCGAAGTAACTTTTCTTCTGTTGAGTCTTATCTCTTGCAAAGTTCACCAGACCTACTTGCTCTTTGTGAGACTAATTTGAGTTCGGCTGTCCCATCTTGTGATCTTAGTGTTGATGGTTATCTTCCTTTAATTCGTAAAGACTCCAATAATCACATGCTTGGCCTGGGCAGCTACATTCGTAAGAACTCACCCATTTGTCGTGAAACTAGGTTTGAATCTACAGACTATTCATTTATGTGCTTTCGTTTAGCACAACTTCACTCTATCGCCTTTCTCTTTGTTCTATATCGCTCTCCTTCATCCCAAGATTGCACTATTCTTGATGTTATTTCTGATCAAATTGACCAAGCCCTCTCTCTTTATCCATCGGCCAATATCGTCGTTGTTGGTGACTTTAATGCCCATCACACCGATTGGCTTGGCTCTAGTGTCAGTGACTCTGCTGGCGGTAAGGCCCTCAACTTATGCCTTTCTCAATCTCTAACTCAAATAGTCAACTTTCCAACTCGTTTTCCAGACAACCCTAATCATTTACCTTCTCTACTCGACTTATGGCTTGTTTTGGATCCTAGTCAGTGCTCAATTTCTCCACATTCACCCTTAGGTACTTCTGATCACGGTTTGATCTCTCTAAAACTATTATCAAATTCTTCTACTTCATCAGAATCCCCCTATCATCGTACCACATACAACTACCTTAAAGCTGACTGGGACTCTTTCCGTGATTTTCTTCGTGATGGCCCTTGGGTAGAAATCTTTCGTCTTCCTGCTGACAAATGTGCTTCTTACATAACTTCGTGGATTCAGGCTGGCATGGAATCTTTTATTCCCTCTCGACGATTCCAGGTCAAGCCTCACTCTTCTCCTTGGTTTTCCTCACATTGCGCTGCAGCAATTTCTAATTGAAACCGTTACTTCCATATCTATCAGCAAAACAATTCTCCAGAAAACAGACATCTGTTCACTATCGCCAGAAACCATTGTAAAAAAGTTTTGTCTGACGCCAAAGCTCGCTATTCCCAGGTCATTAAATCTCGTATCTCATCACAAAAATTAGGCTCTCGAGACTTCTGGAGAATCTTTAACAGTATCAATAATATGGGCAAATCTGTTATTCCTTCTCTCTTGTATGGTTCAGACTTTGTCACCTCACCTAAAGACAAAGCTGAATTGTTTGCTAAGAACTTTTCATCAATATCATCTCTTGATTCCACTAGTTGCGTTTTACCTAACATAGCCGTCAAACAGGTTGATCCCTTGCTTGACATTCGCATCACTTCAGCTTCTGTATCTAAAGTAATTTCCTGCTTAGACTCTTCAACAGCTTGTGGTCCTGACAACATTCCTGTTGTAGTCTTGCAGAGGTGTTCTCCGGAGCTTTCATCCATACTTTCTAAACTATTTAACAAGTGCTTATCAGAGTCTTGTTTTCCATCATGCTGGAAAGCAGCATCTGTTATCCCGATTTTCAAAAATTCCGGAGAGCGATCTGATTCATCTAACTACCGTCCCATTAGTCTTCTTCCTGTCATAAGCAAGGTTTTTGAATCTTCAATCAACAAACACTTAATCTCTCATCTTGAATCAAATAACTTACTTTCTGATCATCAATATGGATTTCGGTCTTCTCGTTCTACAGCTGATGTGCTAACAGTAATAACCGATAGGTTTTACCGTGCATTAGATAGAGGTGGAGAGGTTAAGGCTATCGCACTTGACATTTCTAAAGCTTTTGATAAAGTTTGGCATGCTGGTCTTCTCAATAAGCTTTCTTCTTATAGTGTAGCTGGTAACGTCTTTAAGATTATTGAGTCCTTTCTTTCCAATCGTAGTATAAAAGTTGTCCTCAATGGACAACACTCTTCTTCACATCCTGTAACTTCAGGGGTTCCTCAAGGTTCAATCCTTGGCCCTATACTCTTTTTAATTTACATTAACGATCTTCCAGATATTCTCACATCTAAGGTGGCATTATTCGCTGACGACACTACCATTTACTCTTGTTATGATAAGAAGCCTACACTCTCTGAGTGCTTGGAGGGGGTATCTGAGCTTGAAAAGGATCTCACTTCTGCTACAGCATGGGGCTCACAGTGGCTGGTGAACTTTAATTCAGATAAAACTCAATTTTATTCGGCCAATCGTTATCGTAATAATTTAGATCTTCCTATATTTATGAATGGTAATGTACTAGATGAGTCATCTACCATTCATCTTCTAGGATTAACTCTTACTTCTGATCTTTCTTTTAAACCGTATATCAAATCCATTGCAAAATTAGCATCTGCTAAGGTTGCATCTCTTTATCGAGCTCGACACTTTCTTACTCCAGATTCTATTCTCTAAATCTCAAATCCGTCCCTGTATGGAATACTGTTACCACATCTGGGGCGGATCTTCTAATGATGCTCTTTCTCTTTTAGACAAGGTGCAAAAACGAATTGTAAACATAGTTGGACCTGCTCTATCAGCCAATCTCCAATCTTTGTCACATCGTCGTAATGTTGCTTCTCTTTCTCTTTTCTACAAATACTATAATGGGCACTGCTCTAAAGAGCTAGCGTCCCTTGTGCCATCTACTAAAATTCATTCTCGTGTTACTCGCCATTCAATTAAGTCTCATCCTTTTTCTGTGACTGTTCTTAAGTGCTTCAAAAACTCTTATTCTTCTAGTTTTTTTCCTCGAACATCAGTTCTTTGGAATTCGCTTCCTTCATCTTGCTTTCCTGATTCATATAATTTGCAATCTTTTAAGTCATCAGTCAATCGTTATCTTGCTCTACAGATTTAGTCTTTTCTCTTCCAGTAACTTCCAACTCTTATAGTGGTTGCTTGCAGCCTTGTTGGAAGTGAAGATGTTAAAAAAAAAAAAAAAAAAAAAATGTATGTGTATATATATATGTGTGTGTATGTGCATGTATATGTGCGCGCGCGTATGCACGTATGTTTGTGTGACTGCGTGTGTGTATATATACATGTTCTTCACATATTGGATGTTTTAGTGTGCGTGTTTATATGTATTTGTGTGTGTATAAACATGTTTATGTGTGTCTATGTATATTTGTCTTATGCACGCACCACTCAACCCCAACCCTCTTAAAATAGATATTATGTACCATTGTATAAAGAAAGCACACATGTTATATGTGTGTGTGCTTATATCTGTATGAGTATGTTTATATATGCAAACATATGTATGCACACATGCATGTATATATGAATAGGCACTCTCGTACCCAATCTCCTCTAGTTTCAATACCCTGATTTACATATTAATCTGCACTCACAACACCAAATTAAGTCGTGGTAACATAATATATTAGTTTACACTACGAAGTATCATTATATAATACTCAACACGCACACCAGGTGAAATAGAAGACTCCTCGGGTGTGAGTTCATTACCCACCAAAACCTCACGTGGTAACTAAGCTGTAGGCCATCGAGTTTGTTTTAGTACTTTGACTTCTTCGAAACAAGTATAGACATTCCGACATGGCCCTGACGAGATGAAAGTTTGTCACATACCACAACTTTTGACCATTATGATGACCCCAACCCCGAACTCTACTTGCGCGGCGCCCTCCCCGCAATTTATTTACTTTTATATTACAATGATTTTTACTACTAATTTACTTCAAATAGACTATTTTAATCACTTAAGCTTTATAGCATACTTTTTGTGCGTATCGCACATATTTTATACACTTTTTATGGTATATTTTAGATATACATAAATCTCTCTATAAATTATATGAGAAACTTATTAGATTACCCAACTAGCATCACACTGCTACAATTATAGCACCCCTGGGCCAAACTGTCGCTATGACTGCACTGCACTCGCCAAATTGTGCTTACAAAAATAGTAACAACTCCCACGCCACAACTGAGTTGCTATAACTATAATCGCCAAAGAGTGCTTACAAAAGTAGCAACAAATCCCACACTCTCATTTATCTCATAAACATATGTTGTAAAACATATTTTATAAAATAATTCTAACACCCCGCAACCCAATCTTTAGAATCTAAAACCTACCTTAAGCCGCATAAGAATAAAATCCTCTAAGCTACAAATAAAATCAACATAACTTTCGCAAGGTCCACCCATACTAACAATCAACACAACAACATAATTATAAGAATATAACCACTTAAAACCTAACTAATATTTACATAATTTACACGAGGACCACCCATGTAGATGATCACCCCCACATAATTTCATATAGGGGGCACTAAATTTCACAACCCGTAACCCAACTTTTTAGAACACCAATTGGGAGTAAAATGAATTCTAAATTAAAACTAAAGCGATATAAATTATAAAATATAAACGGGGTGCAAATCGAATAGCTATACTCAGGAGGTATTGAGTATAGTATAGTAAAACGAATATGTACAATATAAAGATATCAATTATAAAATAGAAGATAAGGATAAAACAAATATTTCCACTAAAACAATAGTAATTATTAAATATAAACTGTGGGTAAGACCAAACAACCTATAACTACAGCAGATAAAACGAAATGACAAAATGAAAATACAGAATGACGATAAAAGCCTAAAAAATAAAAGACGATAATACAAAACAGAATAAGCTAGTCAAAGAAAAACAAAATACGGAAAAAGAAGGAAATTAGAACTTGAATGCCAGATGAGACGAGACAAGTTAATAAAAAAGATTACGATTAAAACGAACATAATAACATCAAAACTAACTCAGACGGAAAATCAAAGTATTTACGAACACACAGATTTATACAAATAAAGGACATTAAATGACTTATAAAGCTTTACCATTTAGAACACTACAAACACAAAGCACAATATTTTACAGAAACTTACAGAACACTAAAACAGCACTTACTTAAATTTAACTTAAACAACACTCACTTAACTCGAACTTAATTAGTGAATTATACTCCCCTCTTAAACACCACCTCTCAATACTGGACACCTACCCAAGGATTATACTCTATCTAGCACTCCCTTCCACGTATATAATACATCTCTCTTATCTTTTAAGACTATCATGGTTCCATATAAGAGGTGGATCTTTAACAGCATCCACTGCAAAACAGTAGTATGCTTTTTCTGTAAGTAACTCTGCGCGTACTTTCCTTGTTATATTATAGGTTTATTGTCGCTGGTTTCTATAATACTGCTTTTGTTGTGTCCTATGTATAATAAAATTGGTAGCTTTATAACATTATGTTATTTCTTTATTACATTATCCTCATCACAACGACGGCAATCATAATTGTTTGGGTTTTTAACATTAAAAATCGAACATAAAAACGAATATTTTCATTAAACCATCTAAACTAATCTAAATAAAGTTATGTATAAGCTAAGTTTAAAACGAACTGCTGCTCCACAGTTTATAAACGTAATTTAAATTTAAATATAAGCTAAAACGAATAACTTTAATAAACCGTAAACATTTAAAATGAATGTACACCAAAAACAACACGAGTGCCATCACTAGACCGTACTACTAGAATAAAAGAGATTTAATAAAAAACAAATATTGGTAATATATAATATACAGTGTTAATGTAAACAAAATAATAAAAGAATACTTACAAATTGTAGGTTACAATTAAACGTATATTTAATTTGCATAAAATTAGTATCTTAAATAGAACATATAAATTGAACTAAGAAGGAACTAAGTTTGAAACGAATTATTTTACTAATAATCGTATAAATTAAACTAACTTAAAAGTTGCACTATATATTCGTATGAATTAAACTAAGTTAAAAATTACAAAATATATCTGTATTTAAATACACAGAAGTTACTCTTAAAAGTAAATATGAAACGAAAAACCGCATTAAAACAAATCGACTAAATGAAAATTAAATATTGTGCAAACAACTCTACCTAACCATGTTAATATTACCATTTTGAACCATATCATGAACCACGTCAGATCACAGAATCCATACCATCCGTGAGACATTCATAGTACGCGTATATAATGTATGTTTAATATGGCTAGAGTTCAAAAATCAAAGTATTTACAAATATACAAATTCAAGACAAACTCCTAATACAAATAAAGACATTAAATGGATTTTAAAACTCAAGCATTTAGAACACTACAAAGACAAAACACAAAACGTTTACAAAAACTTACAGAACACTGAAACAATACTTACTTAAATCTAACTTTTACAACACTCACTGAACTCTAACTTAACCACTGGTCGAACTTCCTGTTTAAACACCACTTTTCAATACTGGGCACCTGTCTAAATATTATAGTTTATCTAGCACTTTTATAATAAATTTCTTCCTTCTTCTTTCTTTCTTCCCTTGAGACTATTACGGCCTGATGGTTCCATATAAATGGTGGAACTTTAATGGCTTCCACTGCTATTCATTAGCAGAAATAGGAAAGGTTTTAATAAAAAAAACTTATAACATCAAAGCTAAAATAGAATTGAGAACCAATGTATTTGCGAGCACACAGTTACATACAAAAAAAGACCGTAAATAACGTTTTATACTCCAACATTTGAACACTGCAAACGTAATACACAAAACACAATAACTAACACAACACACGGAAGGCTATAACAACGCTTACCAACTTACTTAACGCGAACTTAAAACACACTGACGTAACTTTAACTCAATCACTGAAGAATATTCCCCATTTAAATACAACCCATTAATACTGGACATCTGCCTATATATTTAAAATTATCTAACACTCTCTTGCACTCATATAAAATATTTCCTCCTTCTTTAAGACTATGACGCGTGATGTTTCTAAGAAGTGCTGGAAATTTAATAGCTACCACTGCGAGACAATAGCAACTTAAAAAGGCGTTCTATTAATTTTAATTACATAGTAAATTGGGAAGTAACGCATTTAAAGTTAAAATATTGTTTTAAATTATAAATAAAAATTTACTTCGCATGTAAATACAAATTTTGTTGCTAAAGTTGAAGACGTATTTGATATTATAGCTAGATGAACAGAAAGTATTTTTCTGATTTTCATGTGTATTTACAAGTATATATATATATATATATATATATATATATATATATATATATATATATATATATATATATATATATATATATATATATATATATATATATATATATATATATATATATGTATATATACATGTATATTATGTATGTAATCATATATATACATATATATACATGATTACATACATATAACATGTTATAATCATATATATATATATATATACATGTATATATATATATGATTTTTGAAATTTTTGTCACATCTTTTATTTACACCCAAAAAATATAAAAACTTATAAATTTATTTTGACATAATTTTTATAAACCCGAGTATACTTGATTATCAGTCTAAAAAAGGCTTATTAATGAATTTGAAGCCTAGTGCTTTTATCTGGGATGATATGGTATATAACTGAAAAATTAAAAAATTATTTTAATTACTTTAAGTTTGGTTAACCCTAGATTCAGCAGTCTCCTTAGACCAACATAAACAGCACATTTAAATCCTGTAACTACCATATTCGTGATCTTTGCCACATTCGTCAATATCTTACCAACAAAGCAGCTAACACAATTGCTTGTGGCATTAATTAATCTCAACTTGACTATTGTAACAGTCTTTTATCAGATTTTTACAAAAAAAATCTTAAAAAACTCCAACGTACTCGCATTGTCTCTCATTCTCCTTTTTATTTAAAATCAAAAAAATTGCTAAACTTTCTTCATTGCTTACTAATCCATTAACAAATAGTTTACAAAATATCAGTTATTACATATAAAACTTTAAATACTAAGTCTCCTGCATATTAATTCGAACTTTTAGAAATCAATTTCAAAACAAGGCACAAGATTATCAGACAGTTGTCAACTTACTCATTGCCTATCAAAAACCTTTCCTTGGATCAAAGCCTTTTTCCGTGTATACACCTCGAATATGGAATGGCTTGTCTATAAACACAGCCATGTAACTCAGCCACTTTAGAAACATTCAAAAAAAGACTAAAATGCAAACTTTTTGTAGATGTCTTCAAGAACTCATAGTAAACTTTCTCAGTGCTTATGAATTACTTCATCAGTATTGTCATTTTTTTATATGATGGCACTTTAATCTCTAATTATTACTATTATAAAATGAATAGTTTGGCTCCCGTGTTACTCAGTAGCGTACTTTGAATTTTGCTGCCGTAACATAGGAATGTCACTTTTTATACGAAATACTGTTATATATTTGTAATTGGTATATATTAATGATAACAAAAATTACTAATATAGTTATATATAAATAAAGCAACTATGTTTAAGGCACTTATGCCTTATTATCGCGTAAAAAAGGAGCCACTTACAAATATTGTAATATCAACGCAAATTTAAAGTGGTATATCAAAGTATTTGGTTTTAAAGAAAAATTTCAAGTAATAATTAAAAAAGAACTGTATACCACTTTCTACCAAATATTTCTTCAGCTTTACCAAATATTATTTTCCTACCAATATTATAATATTGGTACGCTATTGTTACCAAAACGGAAGTGTTGACAAAAGTAATATGTGAAAACAACGTTTACGCATAAAAAACTTATATATTTTTTATGGATAATTTACCGTTATTAACAATACCCTAAAGCAAATTTCCATTTTCTTTCTCGTAAAATCTAAAACTAACGTCGTTATTTATTTTATAATTGTTTATTAGTTTATATTTTAGGAAAAGCTAATTAATAAACTAATAACAATTAAAAAAATTATTAATCAAATGTAGTAAAGAAAATGATGAGCCCTCTGGTTTCGTACCGCGATCGCCTGCGCCGCATATCGTGAACTTAACCATCAAGATATCCATTCCCTTTACTCTCGCGAAATATAAATTTATATAAAATAAGTTTTTATTTACATTAAAATTAATAAAAGACGTTTCCTTAAGGGGTCGTCTATAAAGTAAGTACGCCAAAAACTCTGAAATTTGACACCCCCTCCTTCTTGTTGCCATGCGTACTTTTAAGTCCCCATCCCCCTTAAAGAGTACGTACGATTTTCATATACCCTCCCCCCCCCCAATTTTTTTTTTTCAATAAAAAAATTGCGGAAAAAAAAAAGTGGAGGAGGTACCTAGATACTTTAACGGTATCTAGGGGACCTCCGCCACCTTTTATATTTCAATATTTATAATTTTATTTAAATTTTTATATTTAAAAAAAAAAGAGGGGGGGGGGGGGGTAAAAGACGAATAAAGTATTTATAAGGCCCCAAAGCCTTTTGTTAGCGACAAATGAACCCAATTAAAAAAAAGTCATCAAAATATATAAATATTAATTTAAATAAAGTTAGATCATTCGGAATCGAAGAGTCCGCTTAGCCAAGTGGTTAATGTTGTGGGCAGTGACGGGGAAGACTCGAGTTCGAACCTCGGTAAAGTCCTATTTTACTTTTTTTGTTTAATGAGACGCATCAAATAAAAATGAACTATACTTTAAGGCAGACGTTTTTTTCAGGCACCCCTCTTTAGTAAGTCCGTAAAAAGCGAGTATTACGCCAGAAGAGTAATATTGAAAACAAAGCTTAAACCCAGTGCCGAGTGTAGGCTACCCATACCCCGTAATAAGAGGGGGTTGGGTGTTGTGGGGGAGCAGCAAATTTTGTGCCGTTTTGCTATTTTAAGGAGCTTTTTATTCTAGAAAAACCTAACGGTTAAATTTAGAAGATTTTGAAACTCTAACGACAGATTTTTTTTTTGAGATAGGGGGGGGGGGGGAATCTCCGAACTATTAGCCATTGCACTGCTAAAACCTGTTTTTTGTTGATTCAAAAAATAGGCAACCTATCTTTTGAACATGCATGCACACATACCACCTCTTATATACTGGCCCTGAGTATACTTATTATCGCGTAACAAAGGAGTTACTTACAAATATTGTAATATCAACGCAAATTTTAAGTGGTATATCAAAGTATTTGGTTTTTAAGAAAAATTTCAAGTAATCTTAAAAAACAGCTGTATAACACTCTTTACCAAATATTTCTACAGCCTTACCACTTATTATTTTTCTACCAATCTGATAATATTAATACGCTAATTTAATATTATTAGTCGAATTACTTCATTTTCTAGGCTTTTCTATTTTAAAGTAGTTCCTAGGCTTTTCTATACGCGGTTTTTTTTTAATTTTATTTACTAACAACGCGTATTACGGGTTGCATTATAATATTGGTACATCACACAACGTTTTGTCATAGTTAGAGATAGTTCCCCCTCTGACCTGAAAAAAATTAAAAAAGCAAAAAATGTTTTATAATATTATTTTAATTAGCTTGCGTCTTGGCTTATAGTTAATGATTAAGATATTAAATTCCATTAAAGTGGTAGACTGCTAAAAAAACTATTTTTGTATTTTACAATATTTCAATAAATTTTTTTACTTCGAACATGATAAATACATTAGAAAAGTCATAATTTTTAACTTTTTTTTTTTTTCATTTATATTTTGGGCAAAAACAGGTGATTTTAGGCCAAAAACAGGCTAAAATTTTGGCAAAGATATCTCAAAAAGTATAATTTATTAAGTTCTAATATTTTGTATTTTTATTTGTTTTATGTAGATAAATGTCCTGAGATTAAAATTTTTGTTGAAAATTTCTTTATTTTAAAGCATCGTTAGATTTTTCAAAGCGCCCAATTAATAATCGAATTTCTGATATTAAGAACAAAAAGTTTGTTGTTTTAAAAGTTTATATTCTAAATCTTTTTTATCTCAGGACATAAAGCTTATTATAATGAATCTCTGTACAAAATTTTAAGTCAATTGGACAATAACAGCTCCTGCAATCTTTGCCAGAAAATTAGAAAAATAAAACAGACGAAAAAGCATATAAAATTAAAAATATTGAATATACAAACTTATTAAAACTTCCCTTTTTTATATACTGCTCTTCTTAATTTTTGTATTTTTTATCAAACCCTTTCCTAGTTGCTTTAAGATTTTTTCTTTGTTTTTTAATTTTTTTTTATTACTAACCTTAACTAGCAGTTGCTTTGAGCGTTGCTAGGGGAAACAAAATTGCCCTACTAATATAAATCACTTTTATTAGTTCTAAATTTTTTTTCTCATACGAAGATCTATATGTTTTTAGACTCTACATCAGTTAATGTTTAAAACGATGCCACTTTTGAAAAATCGTTTTTTTCTAACTTTTTTAGCAGTCTACCACCTTAATGAAATTGTATATTAATCATTAATAACAATAATAACAATCTTTTCAATCAATTTAAAAAATTGCAATTTCCACTGCTCGTTCTATATATTTTTTGCAAGTTCCACTATTCGCTGTATATTTTTTTTGCAAGTTCCACTACTGGCTGTACATTTTTTTGCAAGTTCCACTACTCGCTGTACTTTTTTTTTACAAGCTCTGTACATTTTTTTGCAAGTTCCTCTATTTGCTGTACATTTTTTTTACAAGTTCCACTACTTGCAGTATATTTTTTTTGCAAGTTGTACTACTCGCTGTACATTTTTTTACAAGTTCCACTACTTGCTGTACATTTTTTTACAAGTTCAACTACCCGCAGTTTGTTTTTTTTTTGCAAGTTCCACTACTTGCAGTACATTTTAATTATAAAAATGATACGGCCCAAATGAACTGAATCAAATATTTTGTTCAGTTTACACTTTAGGTGCTTACTTTGCTATTGCATGAGTATTATCATTTATTGCAACATATTCAAATAATGAAAACATTAATTCGCCTGATATGACATCAGCAACCAGCTGGAATTATTGCACTTTTAAATTACAAAACGTGGTCTTAATTGTGAAGCGTTAGTGATGAAAAAAACACGGGACTGTTAACAATATTTATGGAATACTAGCAAACAAGAAGCCATTGTCCGCTCTAAAAGTTACAGTCTTATGACTTAAAGACTTCGTGGAGCACATGAATAAATAATAGATTTTTTTAACAAATAAAATTAAACTATTTATCAAACTTCTTTACCTGATTACCCTCATATTCATTTCAAAACCAAATATTTGGTTTTTAAGGTAACTAATATATTACCCTAATCAAACACATTTATAAAATAGACATTGGTAAACTTACAATAACAGGAAATAAAAGTGTTGCGTAAAATGCGCTGTAAGATTTTAACACTTTTTGGATTGTAAATAAAACTATAATTTAATTCTTAAAACTAATATGACTCATACTTTTTTTAAATTATCTTTGTATTTAAACTTTAAAATTTCCATTAATTATTGTTTACTTTTATAGCAACCCTAACCCTAATCTTCTTTTCTAACACATAAAAATGTTAGTTTTTGTTTTTAATTCATTTTTATCATACATTATTCTGATAGAAATTTGAAAGTTTACAATTACAATGTGAATAAATGAAGTAAAAGTTATTTAAAAAAAAACTCTTTTAGAAAAATTGCAACGTAACTAATCCGTATTACTCGTACAATAATCTTTTAGAATTATTCTTTCAAATTTAAAAATTATATATATATATGTATATATATAATTATATTTATTTTTTTAGTCAAAACTTTGCAAAGTTTTACAAAGCTTTGTATCAAAATCAGAAAAGATTGTTATTCCGTTAAATACCAGATGGTACAGTACGTACCCTCGAGGATTTAACGTACGTTGAACGTCAAAAGGATGTTTATTATAAATTTTACCTTATGCTTTATTATAAATTTGTAAAGCACTTTACTTGGTTTGCAACACTGCACCATACGATTCATCTTTGTTTAGTGGAGTCTTACAAAATTATCTTTGTATGGTGTAGTGATTAGAATTCTGGTTTCAGAACTGGTGGTCCGTGGTTTTATATCAAACGATCAAAAAACAAAGCACAACTCGTATGCGCGTTCAAGTACTATAAAAAGATAATTTCTAATAGAAAACAGAACCTAAATTTACTGTTATTGTAAAGTTACAAACTTCTATAAAAATAATGTAAAATATAATAGTTTTATTAAAAATAAAGAATTAACATTTGTCTTGGCCGGAAAAGAGTATTAGCTCTGCAAGGAAACATTGATTAAAGTAGGTTTTCTTGTTTAAAGCCAAAGTTTAGTTTCATAGTGAATAATTAATTCTAGTTTTAAGAGTTAAAATATCGTAACAAAATAGAATATTTTGTTTCTATAAGTAATTAGAACCAAGGGCTATCGACAAGTAAAAACTTGTAATTTGTTTACAGAGGATTGTGGGATACCCTGGTAGTATAACATTTAAAAACAAATAAATACGTTGTTTTCAACGTTGATTGCTCTTAAATCATTTTGTAAACTATTCATAGAATTAATCTTATTTTTTCATACTATTTAGACATTATTTTTAAAAATTCTATATTAGAATTATAGGTTTCTCATATAACTTTCTCATAAAAATTCCATATTAGAATTATAGGTTTCTCATTTTTCAAAAGAGCAGCAATATCACAGTGTAGTATTAAATATATCATGTCTTAATAAAGCTTATCGGGTCATAATAATAAACCAATTTGAAAATCTTTGAACAAAACTTGATAAAATAATTTACCATGTAATATTTACATAGCAAGTTATCATTTTCAAGTTTAAAGTTTAAACACACATACATATGTATGCATATATATATATATATATATATATATATATATATATATATATATATATATATATATATATATATATATATATATATAAATGTATGTATGTATTTACATACATTTATAAATAACTACATGATGTATGTATGTATGTATGTATGTATGTATGTTTGTATGTGTGTATATACACACACATTAACTCATAAAATCAAAACAGATTGTTAAAAGAAAAACATAAAGGCATTATTTAATAATTATCAATATTGTTTTTTTTTATGTTTTTGTTATCAATATAAGTTTTTTTTTATTTCCTTTACATAGATCTTGTACAGCCGAATATTAGACAAAATTCTTGTTCTGACAAATATACAAACTTATTTAAAAGCAATCTTTAAATAAAACGTTAAAAGTACAGAATTCCATGATTTTAAATAACATCTAAAAGCTAGGTTTTTAGCACGAAGCCACTTTTCAATAAATTCCATAAACAATGTTAAATAGAATATAACAAATCAATGATATAAATAAAGATTTTGGTGAACAATTTTGGTTGTTTGTTTTCATATTGGTCTCTAAACCATGCCTAATATCCATCGCTTCTCCAAAAAGTATTACTACACACTGTTGACACAGTCAGACCCCTTTTTTAACAAGCTAGATAAATCTGCATGCATTGAACAATAGTTTTCTTTATAAGAATTGATTTTTTTTTGTCAGCAAAAAATAGGCAATCTTGTTTATTTAGTTTTTTTAAGTGTAAATGCTTAAATAAAGCATTTATATGCAGTACAACGCTAAAATCTATTTCTTTAAGACAATTGTTTTTAAAGCTGCTCGTTTATAATGAAAACAACAACAAAACATTCAGGTAAGCTAATCCAAATTGTTTGAAAGTCTTTCTTTTTTTTTTTTCAACCATCTTTGCTCTGAGTAATTCTAATCAAACTTTCTAAATAATTTTTTTTTTAAGCTCCTGACACCATTTTAACATACTAGTTATTGTAACATTTATTCTCTAATGAGGTAGAGGTTTTAAAATACAAGACATTCATTTCTTAATCCGAAGTTGAAATACCCTCAACAGTAACATGTTATTTTACTTTGTAACGTGTTGTTTTGCTTTGTTGTTACATCACATATAGCAGGTTTATCAGCATGAAACTTCTTTGAATTTATTAAATTAAAATGAGTATTATTTTTATCAACAAATTGGTTGGTCAATAAGAAGTCAGTATAACAGTTGACAATTATAACTAATTCAAACAATGCTCCAAGAATTTCATGAATTGTATGACAGATAGAACTGCATTTACGTCTTTCTATTTTATACATCGTCTGAATGTGATGCCATGAGACTAAATTTAAAACATAAATACTGTAGAAATGGTATTATAAAGAAGGCATTTTCCCTCAGTGTTTGTTAAATAAAAATTGAACTTTCAAAATAATTGATGCAAAAATTCCACTCGTATTTGCGCAGTTGGTTGCAGCACAGTTTGAAGGCATTTCTGAACAACAAAGAGTATTATTTATGATAGAAAAACGCAATATAAAACAGAAAACTTTGCAGAGTTTCAGCCAAGTTTGTTGTTGTAAACTTAATTCTTATACTAACAGGACATCCCAGAATGCCTTGCGCATACGATTACACTCTTAACTATGTAAATATTAAAGAGTCGACAGCCCTTGATTAGAACTCGTCGTATAGAAGTCCATTGTATTGAACTCGAATTTATGAAAGACGATTTTTATTTTTTTTGTAAATAATTTGTATTTTCTGTCATTGTGTCTTTTTTTTTTTTGGTTTATTTCGAGTTGCTTTTAAGCATGAGAAAATCTTTCAAGAAATTAGTATTTAAAATTATATATTATCTGATAATTTATACATTCGTTTGCATAAGAGCAACGGCGAGCTTGTTCTAAAAACGTTTGTATTGAAGCAATTTAAATGTTATTAGTGCATTTTTTAGTCCCAACTTAATTAAAAAGAAGTTTTTTATAATTGTACTATCCCCTACCTAATTGTTTTTTGCTTTTGATTTTTTTGGGGAAGGTGGGGGGGGGGGGAGAATGGGCTAATTTCCGATTTTCGAAAAAAATCTCCTCGCTTTCAAGTAAAACCAACCCCGTTCCCCCCAAAAAAAAAATTTTTTTTTAAACATCCACCTTCTCTCACAGTTAACTAGCCCACCCCCATCCCTGAAAAACAAATAAAGTCTCAAAATTGTATAATTTTTCGAGGTCATTTGACATTCTATCGGCGTATTTTGCTTATGTCAGTTTGGGCTTATGCAAAAGCTAACGTATGAACTTAATAAACTATAAACTTAAAAGCTTAACCTATAAGTCAATATTAACTTAATAAACTATAAACTTAAACGTATTAATAATGAGACTTCGAATTTACAATTAAACTGCTGCTTTCTGCATATAAAAGATTTCAATTTCTACAAAGACAAATTCCAAAATCTTAAGCACTATCTTAAGCTTTTCTAACGGACAGTTAACCATATTGCACCCCCTCACCCCACCCACCCACAGTTGACACCTACTCATGCTGGCCCTGGTTCGTCGCTTAGAAAGGAACTACTGACTTGGAGCACCATGTTTACTGTGAGAAACATAAAACCTTAAAATCTAAAGTAAAACTACAACTTCTAACCCCCAACCTTTGACCTCCTTCTCCAATCAACATTAGTTTGAAACTAGTGTTGATTGAGGATCTCTACCCATCCCTCAATTACAACACTTCAATCTATGATTTTTTCACTGTTGTGTCTACTCCCCCTAACTATTTAACTCCTCCCTTCTTACAATTAGGTAGGAGAGAGTATTAACATTACATATAAGTGTTTTCTGTGATTTACTTTGGTGATATGTATTAAAAACGGAAATTGTCAAGTGCGAAAAGGAAACGTCTAAATGAAAAATTGTAAGAAGAAAATAAAAGTCACACTTCTTTCTATTGCAAGAACTGTTGTCTTACCAACCTCTCTTTGCATTGCCTCTACTTTTAAAAAACATCTCTTGCTAGTCATGCAACTACCGCTACTGTTGCATTTATAAGATATTACTTCAAATTTAAGTGGTTTTGAATATATTTTTACTTGTGCATCTTTTGTCACTCTGCTAATAACTTTTCTTCTGTTGGCTATGCATCTACCGTTACTTCGGAAATTTTTACTTTGTTATATATATATATATATATATATATATATATATATATATATATATATATATATATATATATATATATATATTTTGTTCTTTATTGAAATATTTATTCAAATATATACAAGAAATGAAATAACAGGTAAAAATTTCGTTAAAAAGAGTAAAACTTTCACAATATTTAATAAACAAAACAAAGAACGCGGACACTCGAAGAAGACCATTAGGTCTTGTCACCGAGAGTCTGAGAATTAAATCACATTGCGTTACAGTACAGTAGTAAATACAATACATTACGGTATATGCAAGCAAAATAAAGTCAACTTATAAATACGTTTAAAAAACAGTAAAATTTATATTGCAACATGTTTATGTAAATACGTATTTACATAAACTTTATGTAACATATTACAAATAGTTAAATTCCCGTAAAAAAACAAAAATAAAAATTTACACATACACACAAAAAACGTTATTTAATTAAATTTTCGTTTCTTATAATATATTTATTTATATCTCTTTGCAAATGCAAGTTGCAGAAAGAAACGGGCGATAAGTTGTTTTACATTGATACATAAAACAAAGAATATTAAAAACTTTAAGCTCGTATATGTAAAGTGCTTTCATTCCATATAAAAGAGGCTTTGCATGTGCAAAACGGTCCTTGAAATTAATAAGGCGTGCAACATCCTTTTACTGAAGAAAGAAAGGTTCAAGTTTACCTTTATTTGTACTATCCCATGCAATGTTTGCATAGTTAATATGACAATGAATTAAGGAGTAATATAAATGAATTAAGGTAAGTTAGTTAAAAAGACTTCTTGTTTTGCATAAAATATCTATACTCTATGAAATTTTACCGCACAAGTTTGCAATGTGGTTTTTCCATGTTAAAATTTCGTCGATATAGACACCTAAAAATTTTGTCACTAAAACTTTTTCAATTATTATATTATTCGTATAAAGAAAAGGCAAGTTACTAGGCAAAAAGTTACTCGGCAGATACGAAAATACTAGGCAGATACGAAAATTACTAAATTACTAGGCAGATACCAAAATACTAGGCAGAAAAGACAAGTTACTAGGCAAGTTAATGATTTATAAAGGTCTTATACTATATAAAAATTGTTTTTCAAAATTAAACCTTATTTGCCGTTCTTTATTTTCTTTAAATTTCCGCATCAGGTAGGCATTTGAGAATATTATATTTGAAGAGTATATTTTATTTCATATCACAAAAAACATTTTTAAATAATATGTTGTAACAAAAACTGTTCGTAAAATTAGAAGAGGTTACGTAAAAAAATTGAAGTTGATGCTACCAATCTGTTTAAGTAACTTATATAGCAATGTTCATAATACTATTTGGTTTATGTTATCATATTAATAATAATAAAGCAATGTGCATGCCATGTACAACGCAGCACTGCATGGGCCATAGATAAACTGATCTCCCATTTAAACATTTGAACCTCCATATGGTGTGTTTTACTTTTTTGTTTAAAAAGAATCAATACAGCGACGAATACATTATATTTCACACTCTCTCTCTATATATAGTAAGAGTGTCAAATATTCTCTCTCTCTCTCTCTCTCTCTCTCTCTCTCTCTATATATATATATATATATATATATATATATATATATATATATATATATATATATATATATATATATATATATATATATATATATATATATATATATATATATATATATATATATATATATATATATATATGTTTAAATTTCTATTTATAACGGCTACTTTTTAAAAGGTAGATAAAGAAGGTTAAGGTTAGGGTTTTTACGTATTTGACATTAAGTTTTTTAGTTTACACAAATTTGGTTGTTATGGTTGCTATAAATGTGGGTGGAAAACTTTATTTTTCTAATAAAATATACGCAATCGTGGCTGGATAGCTCAGTTGGTAAGAGCGTAGAACAAAATATTTTAAACCGGACTGTTGTAAGATACGAGTTCAAATCCTGCCACCGCCAACTCAGCGCTTGAGTAGTAAGTACTTCGGTACGCAAAAATGTTAGTCAATAACGGACGCTACTTTGGATTAGTCTTAATGACTATTTGTGGCTGTTCCTATGCTAAGCCAACAATATCTTCGGATATAAGAACATTGTATAGAAAAATATAGCTTAAAAAATTAAAAAAAAAAAAAAATCCAAAAACGATTAAAAATTCAGTAAATAAACGCACGTTTAAGTTCTTTAGACTTTTCATATAAATCAAAATTTATTTTTACTTGTACTTTAAAATTGCAACATTCCATAAAAAATGCATTACAAAAATGTTCTATAGAAAATAAAAATTAATAATTTTCGGGGTTGAAAAAATGGATTGGGGTTACCATATAAATGAATAATGGTTAATAAGGTTTTCTGGTTTTGATACAAAGTTTAATACAGGAAAAAAAAGTGTTTAACTGCAAAAATTTTCTTTTTAACCGTCACTTTTAATAGATCTTAGAGAAAATAATATAGATTTTTCGCATTCGGAAACATCTATAAGAAATTATAGACCAATTTTCATTTTTACACATATATATATATACATATGTATATATATATATATATGTATATATATATATATATATATATATATATATATATATATATATATATATATTATATATATATATATATATATATATATATATATATATATATATATATATGTATATATATATATACATATATATATATAGTTATATATATACATGTGTATATATATGTATATATATACGTGCTTAAGATTTTGGATTTTGTCTTTGTAGAAATATACCTTAGAAAGATTTATCATACAACTAACGAATGTATATTTTACTTTTAAAAAGTTTCTTTTCAGTCGTATAAATTCGTAGATAAACATGAAAATGCGCCATATTCAAGTAAAATTGCACATGCGCATTACGACGTTTTCGGCTTGAAAAAAACATAATTTGAACGATTTATAAAGATCCCGTAAAAAACGAAATTAAATGATAGAAAAAAACCTATTAAAACGTTTTTTGAACGTTTTTCTTTATATTTTTTACGTTATATAACTATAATTATACGTCATGTTATAAATAACTTACTAAAATAAATTAAAAATTTCAAAAGTTATTGGCAATTTTATTTTTTTGATAAAAATATTTAATTTTTGTTTTTTGAAGTTTTTATGGCTTTTACTGTAAACTTAGAGATATATGACCATAATAAAATAATGGTAAGTTAAAAAAATCTTTTTTAAATACAAAAAGATTTAAAAATTGAATAGATTTATCTAATGTAAATGATTATATACATTGATAAAAGTGATAATGATGCCTACAGGGTAAGTTCCAACAAATTGCTTGGGGTAAGTTGAATCAATAAATGCTGATTTTATTAATTTGACGCGTTTTTCTAGTTATTTTTAAAGTAATCTCCTACATTATAACAAAAAAACATTTAAAAAATCTAATTATTGAATTGAAATTTAGTAAATGCTTTTGCTTCTTTAACCCTCTATTACGCAATGTTGCCAAATTGTTGCAAAGCGAAATAATAAATCTTTCAGTTCTTCAAAGTAAGTTTTTAGTTTTTCAGGGTGATTCCACTTTAAAATTATAATGTTTTAGCTCATTTTTGATATTTGTAATAATTGTTTAATAAAATTTGAAAAAAAATGGTAAGTTACCAATTGGTGCTAGTGCGTCTATGTGGTAATTTTTGTCTGTGGTTTACTTTGTTGCCAAAGTGCAAACATACTATAACTAAAATTTTATTAGTGATAAAAATAATGTCTTATTCATTAAATTTTATAAAAATTAATGATTAATATTAGCCTTTTATAATTGTAGATACAATTAGCACCTTTTATGATCTTTAATTAAATAAAAATTATTTTAATTTATATATAGAATTAGAAGTAAACAATGATATATATATATATATATATATATATATATATATATATATATATATATATATATATATATATATATATATATATATATATATATATATATATATATACATATATATATATATATATATATATATATATATATATATATATATATATATATATATATATATATATATATATATATATTTGTTGTCAATGTTGTACATTTTTTGTTGCTTTTTTCTCCTCTATAGAATTCCAATACAAAAGTCGTGGAACCATCAAGATTTTATGGGAAAAATAAATGTGTACATGTTTTTGGTATTCCAGAAGAATCAGATGATAGTAAGCTATCTTCCAAAGATGATGATAGTGTGGATGACAGTTTTAATCTAGAATCAGAATACAAAAGCGATAAAACTTTGTATTTATAATTAAAAAAAAACTTTATCTCTTATATTTATTGAAAGAACACTTAAATCTCGTTCAAAACTATAGTAAACAAATAAATTAATATTTCAATTTGCTCTTTTCAGAATCAGCACCAGACTCAGAAAATGAGTTGAATGACACCTGATACTTCTTCAGTCCGAACACAGTCAAAAATATTAAACAGAAATTTTCTTTTGCGCCAAAGAGTTGCAGCAGACATCATTCCTCAAAAGCCTGTTTTCATTGGTCATATTAGTGTCACAAAGGGCCTCGAAACCCAATAGACTATTTTGGGGACATTTTTGATTAGGAAATAATTAAAAATTTGTCACCCAGTCTAATCTGTACAGCGCCCAGACAAATATAAATCAACCTTTGGGTTTGGATACAAATGAATTGGAACAGTTTATTGGAGTTCTATTTACCATGAGCATTGTTCGAATGCCAAAAGCTAGATGTTACTGGGGTACTGAAACCCGATATGATAAGGTGGCTAATGCCATGAGTGAAAAATGTTTTCAGCAAATAAAAGGCAAGCTTCACTGCAACAACAATGAAGAACGAGGAACAGATTGCATGGATAAGCTATATAAAGTACGGTCACTTATAACATCTTTTAACAAAAAGGTGACAAATCTAGTGCCCAGCGAAAAACTAAGCATTGATGAACAAATGGTGCCATTCAAAGGTGTATCTTCTTTGAAGCAATACAACCCCAAAAAACCAAAAAAGTTGAGTTTTAAAAAGTGGAGTTATAAAAAGTGGAGTTTAACATAACTTTGAATTTTACACTGGAAAAACTCTGCCATGTCATATGTCAGAAAATGACAATCAATCAATGCCAAAACAGATATTGGAGCATCTGGAAACATTGTGCTCTGTATAAGGAATTAGCAAAAAAAGGGAGGGGTCCGCAACCGTAAAAACCTGCCACCATGATGGTGTTGATCTCTATGCTGTAAAATGGGTTGACAACAGAGCAGTCACAACTCTCAATACATTTGCTGCAATTGAGCCGTTAAGACGAGTCAAAAGGTAGGATAAAAAAGCCAAAAATGAAATCGAAGTTCCTTGTCCATCAGTTATAATGATGTATAGTAAATTCATGGTTGGGTGAACCCTCTTGATTTACTATTGGCCTTGCACAGGATACCGGTTAGATCCAAAAATGATATCATCGTATAATCTTTCATTTTTTAGACATGGCAGTTGTACAGGCACGGCTTATTTATGAAGCCGACTGTACTAATGCCGCTTGGGATAGAAAAAAAATTCTTGCTTTACTGGATTTTAGGATGCAGATTGCAATCTGCCTCCTAAAAGAAGGCAAGGCTGAGTTAAGAAAAAGTGGTCGTCCTTCATTAGAGATAGATCATTAACTTGCTGCCAAAAAATTGGAGGTCTTACTGCAGCTGTGCCACCCTTAGCAGTACGAGCTGGCTATATTAGGCATTTTCCTAATGTTACTGACAACAAAGGAAGATGCAAAAGGCCGGGTTGCAAGGGATATTCGAAAATTAAGGGTATTAAATGTAATGTTCACCTTTGTTTGACACAAAAATCAAACTGTTTTACACAGTTTCACGAGCCTTAAACCTGTTTGCATGTGTTTGTAAATGTTTTCTGGCCTTTCTGTATTTATTATAAATTGTTGACTTTACAACATCTTTTTTATTATTTTGTTGTTGTAAATAATGATTATTATAATTATCATTGTCAAAATTATTACCAATTATTTGTGTAAACTATTGATTAATCACCTTTTAAAAATATTATGTTTGTCCATGGCCTACTATATAACACGGCCGGATTTGTTGCTTTGAACGCAAAAAATTAGTGGGCCGAAAAAACACGAGTTTGAAGTTTACAATAAACCGATTTAACAATCTTAAATTAAATTTTTTTAATTCAAGTAATACTTTATTTTGCAATGCCAAAAAAGTGTTGTGTTGTTGGTTGTAGAAGTAATTATAAGCGAAAGAATGAAGAATGTTACAGTAACAGCAACCACGTAACATACAAAACTGTGTTTAGTTTTCCTGATTACAATCAGTTAGATCTTCGAAATTGTTGGATTAAGTTTGTCAACCGAGCTGATTGGAGCCCACAGAAAACTCAGTTATATGTATCAATCATTTTGAAGATAAATAATTGAAAAGAGGTAAACGTATAACATTGAATTATTGCGAAAATCCTATATCAACAATTATTACAAACCAAAACATCCTATCAAAGCCATCTTTAATTCAATCAAGCTCAGCTTTACGTAAGCCCCCTGCAGTTCGTATATATTCTCATCCTTTGCTTGATGAAACATACAATTTTAGAAAACATGATACAATTAAAAGCATTATAGATCTTAATGAAAGTTTTTGTCCAGCAGGATTTTCATTTAAACGAGTTGATAACCGTGTGTTATTTCTTCGAATTTATTTCGACGACGGGGATGTTACTCCTAACGTTAAGAGCATTACGATTGATAAAGACTTACATGTAAAGCTACATATGAAAGGTATCCCAGCTCCATTACCTAAATGGTTTAGAGGAGGCAGTGTTTGTAAATTGACCAGTGCCAGTATGCTTGTTAATTTTGTTTCTTATATGCATGAAGTTGCAAAGAACGTATCAAAAAGTGTATTATCAGATTTATATAAATTATCTCTTTATAAACCACAAGGACGTACAATCTACACAAATGAAATCATTAGATTTTCTCTAATGCAAGATATACATCAAAACAGGCTTATACTTTGCTATTAGAAGAGTTTCCACTTCCTTCGTTGTCTTATTTAAAATCACTTTCAAATGGTGGCATTGATCCATTATCAGGATTATTATTACTTTTGGAAAATTGTAGTATTAGTGCTGATTGTGTTATTTTAATTGATGAGATGTATTTACAAAAAGGTGTCCAATGTCAGGGAGGAAGTTTAATTGGTGCTGATGATGATGGTAATTTCTATTCTGGTATAGTTGTGTTCATGGTGGTTAGCTTGAAAGAATCTATCCCCTTTGTAATTAAGGCCTGTCCAGAGTTTTAAATTTCTGGTTCTATGATTAGTTCACATATAGAAGAAACGTTAGAAACTTTATATAAAGCATCTTTTAATGTACGAGCTATAATAACTGACAATCATGCAACAAATGTTTCAGCATATAAAATTCAACCTTTAAAGTTTGGTGAACAAGATAAGGAAATATATTTTACTTTTATGGGACACCGGGTTTACAATTTATATGACAAAGTTCATTTACTGAAAAACATTAGAAATAATTTATTAAATTCAAAACGGTTTGTATTTTCACCTTTTGATTTTATTGAGTTTGATGATATTATTCATGTTGAAGCTGGTGAAAATTCTTGGAGTTTATTGCATAACGTTTATGAGAAAGATGAATTGTTACCTGCTAGCTTAAAAAAAAGCTTTCAAATTGTCTGCCCAAACTTTACATCCAGGAAACAACAAACAAAGTGTTCCTTTAGCTTTAAATATATTTAATGAAACCACCTCTGCTGCAATCATCAGCTATTTTCCCAACGAAACGGCAGCTGCTGGATTTCTAAGGCTTATTAATATTTGGTGGACTATTTCTAATTCAAAGGTAATGTTTAATACAAACAATAGGATTGGTAATGCAGCTATTCCAGGTGACAAAAAGTCACAATTTTTTCAAGTTTTTGCAACATGGATTAATGAATGGAAAAACTTGCAGTTTCAAAGATGTAATAAGTATACTTTATCTGCTCAAACAACTAATGCATTAATTACAACACTGAAGGGTAGTGCAAGTCTGATGGAAGATTTATTTTCAGAAGGATATATATATGTTGTAACTAGCAGGTTTCAAACTGATCCATTAGAAAGACATTTCAGTAAATATCGACAAATGAGCGGTGGAAGATTTTTAGTCAGTTTACGTAAAGTTCAAAGCTCTGAAAAGATATTATGCATGAAATCCTTAATTAAAGCCAATATCAATTGTTGGACGAGCAATCTTAAACTTGATACAAAAATTGACGAAAATGAACTTTTAATAAAATTGGAAAAATATAGCAATGAAATTCAAAAGAATGAGCTTTGTCATGACTCTTACGAAGTTGCAATCAATATATCTGGTTACATCACGAAAAAGATTGGGGATAAGTTTAACTGTGCTAACTGTCTGAAATCATTAATTTTCAATCAAGTCTCTACAGAATATCTGGAAATTCTTTCACGTGGTGGTTTAACAAAACCTTCCAAAGCATTAGCTAACTATGTTTGTAATGGGTTTATAATTCTGGACACTGTAAAGAAAATGTTATTAAAGTATTCCCATGATATAAAAAATGCATCCTTGCTAGCGCTAGAAAAATATCAACCAAGTGATAGTGATTTTATGTGTATAGAACATGAGGAATGGGGAAGGAATTTGGTAAACACAATTATAACCAACATATATTTTAACAATGAGCAACAAATAAAAAATGGAAAAATTAAAAAAAATGAAGTTGCTGCCTTTAAAGTTCGACAAACCAAAAAAGACAAATGAATAAACCCATAACAACATAGTATATGTATATATTTTTTTTGAGAAACAAAAGAAACTTGACTTGATTAAACTTTTTGTAATATAAATACTTTCAGTAAATGTTTACATTTAAAAATTATGCTAGATTTACTAACATTTTTGTTAATTTTAGTTGTTTGAACCAACAATTTTAAGACTTTAAGATTTTGTAGATTAAAATTGATGGCTAAAATAGATAGTGCATTCGGCTTAATGCAATCATGATTTATTATTAGCTAACTGTTTTAGTGTTTGAAGGTTTAGAATTTTGGTAATAGTAAAAATTATAACTAAGAGCAAATTATTTAAATATTATTTATGTCTTTACAAAATTATCTTCAGGTTTTGATTCAAAAGCTAAAAACCTAAAATCGGCACACTAATTTTTTGCGTTCAAGGCAACAAATCCGGCCGTGTTATATAGTAGGCCACAGTTTGTCATATTTTTTTACATCCCTTTTATTTTTGTAAGCAACCTTTCAGACGGACTGTCGCCATTTGGTAGCATACCAATAAAATCATTATTTTATAAAAATTTGTTTTTCCTAACATTTTATGTTTCCATATGTCCGATACACTTATAATATGCAATCAAACATTTTTTTCCCATGAAAACCTAAAAGTGCAAAATAGAGGGTTAATACTAGTTTGTTTTCTAACGAATTTTTATTATTTCAACAAAATTTTTTTTTTGTTGTTGATCTAAGTTTGAGTTTTGTTTGTTTTAAATTTTATTTCACATTTATTTTATTTGTTAACAATATTAATTTTTAGAAAACAGATTGTTATTGCGTCTTTATATTCTGTAAACAAAACTTTAATTTCCTAAAACCTTCTCTTGCATTTTTCTAAACAAATTTATTATTGTTTAGAAAAATGTATTGTTATAAAAGAGAACACTTTTTTTTTGAAAAAACATTTTCAAGAAAAAAATTTGAAAAAAAAAGAAAGTTATAAAAGATAATAAAATTCAGTTTTTTAAATTTTGTTGCAACTAGCCCCGGTCTTCCCTACTGAAAACAGGCAAAAATTATTTAGATTTACTGTGTTTTTTACCCGTTTTTCGGGAAGAAGGGAGGGAGGTTCACTCGCCCTCCTTTAGATGTTACAAATAACAAATAAAAATTCAATATATTTAACACATTGTTAAAAAAAGTAAGTAAATTAGCAATTAATAAAAATGGGATTAAAAACTGCGTGGCGAAATTCTAATTATGGGCTTGCCTGCTAACAAACCAATAAGCCCTAAAAACTGCTTTTTCCCACCTCCCTTTGAGATCTTTTAGAGTTTGTGGTCTGGATTAGGGTTAGGACTATTGTAATTGTAATTGTAAAAATTAAATACAATTACACATTACAATACAATAACATTGTATTGTAATATTACAGAAACAATGAAAAATTTTTATTTTGGTATTGAATTGCTATGATGAAAAACAATTACAATAAGTATTGTATTGTTTTTTTCCTAACAATCCAATAAAATTTGAAAACTGTTGTATTGTATTGTTTTAATGAAATAAAATCACAATAACTATTGTATTGTTTTGTTGAAAACAGTTACAATAACTATTGTAGTGTATTACTTTACATTAAAGTAAAAAAGCTAACGTATTTTAATGTATTTGTATTCATCTCTGACGCACTTACTATTATTTTTGCTATTTTTTAGTTACGAATTTGCAATATATTGCAAATTTTATTTTTTACATAATTAGATTTCGCATCACCTATCTTGTTATGTATTTCTAAGCTCTAAATAGCCGCAAAATATTGCCTGTCTGATGATAGCCTTACTATTATGAAAAATAACATTTATAAATTATTTTATTCAGCCAGTTTATTTTTTCTCTTGATTTTAATGCTGCAAAGGACTTAAAATATATATGAAAATTAACTTTAGTAACACAAATAGTTAAACATAATAATTCTTCTTAAATAAAAAAGTTAATGTCTTGAAAAGTTGAAAAACCAACATAAAAAAATTAATGATGACGAAACGAAGAGCCAAACGGAGATTTTTCTAGATGCGTTTAAGGCCTGAAAATAAAACAAAATGTTAACCGTACTATTTTTAACAATATCTTCATACTCATTATTTTTCAAAATAACTCATACTTTTTCCTACAAAGATTTTAACTGCTAAAAGTTATACTGGAATAAGTTGTGTTTATAAGATTTTGGTACAAGGATAAGACTATTAAATATTTAAATATTTCCAACGAATAAATACCTGCACCTTAAAGTTGCCTTTGTTTGAACTCAGGGTAATGTGTAATCATCATTATTATCAAAACTCTGACTTGAACCACTGGAGACCTGATAAAGTTGATCTTCATCATCTTCTGAATCAATTTCTTCAAATTGGCTATGAGATGCATTGCGTTTAACTGGAGTTGAGGTTCTACTCAAGGAGGCAGCAGACATGGAACTGTTCATTGAAGCGTCTCAATCTCCAGAGCTGTAGTGGAGTTACAATATTTCCTGCTTCTGAAAAAACTCGTTCTGAGGCTGCAGAAGATGGTAGGACGGAGAGCACAGCACGAGTAGCTGTAGACAAAAGTGAAAATTGAATTTCATTTTATTTCCACCAGCAAAGAACATCAGTATCATTTGGCACTTTGACTTTTGAAAAAGCTCACACTCTATTAAAATAAGAGATTTCTCTTCAACTCCAACCATTGCGTCTGTTGCTTTTTCTTTACCTCTGCAGGCTTCATAAAGGGAATCGTTTTCACGGGAAAACTCCTCAAAAACCTCTGGGCGTGTTGCAGAGGTCTATTCTTCATAGGAAGAATATTCATTAATAATTTCTCATTTGACCTTTTTAAATAATGCTGGAGAGAATCGACGTAGAGCCACACCACGGTAACGTGGATTTAAAAAGTTGGCTTCAGCAAAAGCTTTCTCATCGTAGCGATAATTCTTAAACTTTTCTTCAAGCTTAGACAAAACAGCTGCACAGTAGTTCTTCACACCTTCTGTGTTTTCTTCTGTTATGCTTTCAGAGAAGATTTTGTGCAAGTTGAACACTTCGGGAATGACTTCATGAATTGATGGCTTGTCTTCAACAGACAAGGTGTTGATTGCATTATTAAGACGTTTCGTCAAGGGAAAAACTTTTTGCCAGATTTCAAAAATGAATTCATCAGGAATTTCTCTCCACCAGGTATTCTGCTTGTCAGGGAATTCATTTTTCTTTCCTTTTCTTTGTATGTACAGAAGAATAGGCTTTGCATCTAAAATTGACTTTAGGCAAAAAACAAACTATTCCAGCGTGTCTTGACAAAGCTTTGAATTTTATGGAGTGGTCCTTTAAACAAATTTTTTTGTTTCAAGTGCGCTACAGTGTTTCAAAGTCAGTTTCAAAGCAATGAGGAAAACAGTTTTGCTTTTTTGAACCAAGGACTGGCTTTAAGTCCAGCTAAGCAGACCAGATGTCTGACTGATGATAAGACTGACGATGAGTTTTTTGAAAAGCCTTCACATTGGCGGCAGCAGCATCATGAGTGAGAAAAATTTCACAACCATTGGACAATTGACTTTGTTAATCCTGAGTTAAACTAGAAAAATAAAATCATAACATTGTAAAAATAATTAAACACAAAAATGTTAGAGGCACATTGGTGCAGTAGCATAGCGAAATAAGGGTGGAGGGCCTTTTCCCCAGAGCGCATACGATTAAAGAGGCGCCAAAAAAAATGCTCGTCTTTTTATAAAAAGCTTTTTTCTGAAAAAAAATTTTTGTTATAAAAAGGCCCTTTTTTGCTATTTCGGACACGGGCGCTAATGACCCTCGCTATGCCACTGCATTGTGAATACCAAAACCTATATATCCTACTATAACTATAGTTTCCCTCAAATGATCAACATTAAAAATTGCAAAACAACTTTTTTTAATTGAAATTTGACAGAAAATGTACAAGTACAGTAAAGCCTCCCAATTTTTAGTTAGTTATAATTTACTTAAAAGAAATCAAAAAAAAAAAAATCAAATATTTTTTACTGATATAACAAATACCATTCAAAATTTGCCCAAAATCATTGCATTACTTACTTCAAGAAGATTTTTTGTAAGTTTTCAGCAGTCTGTGGGACATCAGTTGGCTCACAACACCACAAAAATCTCCGTATTTGGTTGTTGTTGTTGATGTAATGGACTGTGATGGAATTATACTTGTCACATGCTGGAGAGGACCATCCATCAGTGGTGAAACCAATGCGCATAACCATTTTGATCTCGGAAAAGACAATGTCTTTCACAGCTTTTTTGACAACCTCATATACAATGGAAAGTTTATTCTGAGCGTAGGTCCTTGCAGAGCAAAGTGTGTACTAAAAATAATTTAAAATATTTTGAATCACAATAACACCTGGCATTTGAAGCTTACTTTACTCGGGTAGTTGTTAACATAAATATTGGAATAGAACTCTAATATACCTGTGGACAAATTGCTTGAAACATATGTTGAATCGATGGGAGTTCCATAAAGTGAAATGAAACATTTGAGTTTGCAAGGCCTAGACACACTTCATAGTCAAATCTTAACTGCACAGGATCTTGCAACTTCAGCTTTAGAAAATGTGTTGGCTTTCTGGTTTTCCCGCGCTTTTGAAAGTAACTACCAGCTCCATTTCCTAGAAATATTTTTAATTGCTGTTATCACAAAAGCTTCAACAGCTAAAAGCAGTTTCGCAAGTTTTCAGAATCATTAAGTATTAAAAAATGAATACCTCCTATTGATGTAAAAAACTCAAGTTTTACCCCAAAAATGGCTTGTTGAGACTTCATTTCTTCCTCCAGCCGCAAAACTTCATTATACACAGTTTTGTGTTTGCGCTTTAGGTTGTATTTCATGCCAGTTGCAGAAGCATTTGGTCTAGCGATTCTGTTAGAGACAACATCTGAACTTAACTTGCATTTGACTTGTAGAACATTTTTGAAGTCGGTTCAACATCTTCAAAGGTATTCCACCAAAGTGTTTGCCTTTTGCGACCTGGTGGGAGTCTAGTTTCTGCAAATTTAAAAGAAATCATTTACAAGCTCAAAAAGTAACAATACCAACTTTATAGCAAGTATTACTTAGTCTACTTTAGGATCCCCATTTTACAATCTTATAATATAACTTAAAGATGAACAAAACAATTTCAATTACTGCTTGGAACCTGTTTAAAAAAATTACTCTGGGTTATAAATTATATTTATTCAAAAAAAGAGAAAAAAATAAACAAAAAAACTATACCTTCCATTTTGTGGTTCAACCTTTGATCGTAAAGCAAAAAACGAGTATGATACAGGGGCGGATGCAGGATTTTTTGAAGTTTGAGATAACTAACTTCCAGACATGGAGCGAACTCGAAACTTTTATATGTTTATAGTTATATCAAATATGGATACTTTGCAAAAAATTGAGATGATAGGAGCCTGGGAACAAAAAAGCCCCAAAATTTTTGCTACACCTGCCCCAAACGTGAGAGCAACAAGTTGATAAAATAATTTTTTTACTATTCTCAACTAAATCTATATTCATCGAGAATTTTTAAAATTCATACAATAATCTCTTAACGTTCAAAAGTTATAGCCACATAAAGTTTGAATCCCCCTCAATTTGAGGGGGTTACAAATTTTATAAGACCATTATTATTGAACGCTAAAAGATTGTTTTACAAAATTAAAAATTTCTCGATGAATATAGATTTAGTTGAGAAAAGTAAAAAACTTATTTTATCAACTTGTTGCTCTCATGTTTGGGGCAGGTGTAGCGAAAATTTTGGGGCTTTTTTTGTTCCCAGGCTCCTATCATCTCAATTTTTTGCAAAGTATCCATATTTGATATAACTATAAACATATAAAAGTTTCGAGTTCGCTCCATGTCTGGAAGTTAGTTATTTCAAACTTCAAAAAATCCTGTATCCGCCCCTGTGATACTAGATGCAAAATATAAAAGAGTGAAAATAAATTTAAATGGTAAACATTTTTTGCTGGTTTTTAACATTTTTATGTTTACAAACTTAGAGTTTGTAGTTGTAAAAACTGTGTGACTACTTTTTTGAGAAAGAAATTGAGCCACATAATTTTTGTGAAAAAACCACACTTTAAGTACTCTTATAAAATTTGCGCTTTTGAAATTTAAGACTTCAGGCTTAACACTATGAAGAAACATTTCCTTCACAAGCTAAAAAAAATGAATCATAAAACTTACCTTTTTATTGCATTTGATTATGAATCTTTCAAAAATTAATTTTTTTTTTTTACTTATGCAACTCAGAAAGTTTAACTTGTCAAGCTTTAATATTGACACGCTTTAGTATTGTATTGACACGGACATCCGTGTCAATTATTTCGCGGAAGAAATACTTATTACGTAATAAAAAACCATGACTATAAAACATAAAAAAAACCTAATTTTTACTAGTCGGCTTTAAAGACTGTCTTAAATTAAAGTTAAAATATAATTTTAGACTTACCAAAGTCTAAAATTTTAGTTAGCTAAACGTTTATTGTGTAAATACCAAGTAGATAGCAATTCAACATAAAATGTTTTTTGAATCAAGTAAAATCGGTTGCACCCGAGAATGAACCACAAAATATTTAAGAAGATTTTATTTAATAATATATTATATAAATTACAACTAATATATTTAATGAAATTCTATAGAAGTTTTGGTATCCTCTTTTTATAATACAAGACTTTACTTATAAATAGTTTTATTAGAAATTTTCCGAATTATAAAATGCTAATTCAGGATAATTTCGTAGCAATAAGGTTTTTAGTTTCCGCTGTTTGTGGTATTTTATTGGTATTATTGCGTAAAATATACGTTCACAAATGTTCTTTTTATAATTATTCCGTATTAAATTAAGAGAGAGTAGTTTTTAATTTATTTATTTTGTTTGCAGATTAAAATATTCGAAGATAGCAAGCGCAACTCTACATGCTACACAAACTTTACGACCGCTCGAAATGTTAAAAGTGCACAGAACGGAGGGGTTGTTAGTGTTTTAATTAAATAGGGTAAAGGTTTTACTGTTGTTATCTACACTTATCTTTATAATAACTGGATAGCGCATCTCTAAAAAGTGTAGCCAATTTTTTGTACGGCCGCCATATTGGAAAGCCCTAGAATACCGAAAAAACAGTGATTGCGCTTTAAGATGTACCTTTTTACATCGTTTATATCTACTCGACCAAGTCACATATTTCAATGATATTGTTATATTTAAAATGTTTGAAGGTGTTAAAATTATATAAGGGAATCATAAACACGCAAAACATTAACGACGAAGAGAAATATCGCTATAAAGAAATAATAAAATTTGTATTGCTTTCTATGAACTTGTTAAATTTATTGAATTTATGATATTCTAAATAAAACTTTTCTGAAAGACAAATTGATATTTAATCTGGTTACTTTTGGGTGTTTATTTTAACAACTTGATGCGACCTTACTTAGCAATAGTAGCTGGAAAGTAACTTTGCAAGTATAAAAAGTAAATATAACGGTTTGCTATATGTTGCCTAAGGAACCTTTAAGTTGTGTTACAATCACATTGCCTAACTAATGATTCATACAGCAAACTTGTAAGCTGTTTACCTTGCAAATATGTTACAAGCCTCAGGCATTTTGCAGAGGGCAATTAAGAATCAAAAGGTGCATACTATTATACACTTGCATGCTATTATAATAATAATATACCAGGGTGGCCAGCCAACTGGAAATCATGGGAAAATCAGGGAATTTTTTTCTAGTCAGGGAAATCAGGGAAAAATGTCTTTTTTGAAAATTTAATTTTTTTTAAAGGCTTTTTTTTACTTAGGGTAATATGAGCACTTTAATAATATGAGCATACTTAAAGCATACTTTTTTTTAATTAGGGTAATATGAGCACTTTAATAATATGAGCATACTTAAAGATTTATTAGATGTAAGCAGTGAAGTTAAAGTTGCTTTAAGTTTTTCGAATCGACTTATGTGGTGATAACAGGAATCAGTAAAATTAGCGTAAATTTATACGCCGTAATTAGCGGATATCATCTAATTAAAACGCTTTTAAATTTTTTGCTTTGTTAAAAAAAATCATCACGCGTGAATAATTCTGTGGCGCGATATTTTGGTGCTAAAATAATGAAATTAATTTTTTCATAAAGAAAAATATATTAGCTAAAAATCCAATTCATTTTTGTTTGAAAAATAATGCATAGAAACATTTATTTTTGACTTTATTTAAAGATACCATTTTTGTGTAATGCTCAAATTACCCAGTGCTTTTCATTGAAATTAGCAGTAAGCAACCCGTAATACGCGTTGTTAGTAAATAAAATTAAAAAAAAAAAACCGCGTATAGAAAAGCCTAAAAATAGAAAAGCCTAGAAAATGACGTAACTCGACTAATATTAAATTAGCGTATTCATATTATCAGATTGCTTAGTTTAAAGTCCTAAAATAGCAGTGGTTTTTAATTGCTTCTTGAATAAAAAATAAAATTTTTATATATTAGCAATACTAAATATTTTTCTGTAACTTAAATCTAAAAAATTTTAATTTTTATTGTTCAAAGGTTTGAGTTAACAAAATTGAAAAAACAATGTATTAATTTATTTTTCGCGGAAAACATAGTAGTATCGTTTCAACAAAAAGTAGCTTAAAATTTGATCTTTTAATATGTTTTATTAATCACGAATCCTTATATTCCAACAATTAGTTCTATTAAGCAGGTTGGTCTTTTTTTACTTAATTAATGCTATTTTTTAGAGCTAATTTAAAGTGCTCATATTACAAAGGGGTCAGGGTAATATGAGCACTTTTGCTACTTTTTTAAAACCTCTGTGTTTTAAAGAAAAAATGTCAAGTGCCCAAATATCTAAATAGATTATGAATAGGGATCCCTAAAAATTGTTTGTTTGCAAAAATTTTGGATCCAGCATATTTATTTTTGAAAATATTCCAATTTTTGCTTAAGGTGCTTATATTACCCTAATCTACCCTACTCCCAAACAACAAAACTTAAAAATTCACACTTTAAAATATAACTGAGTCAGGGAAAAATATAAAAGTTTGCATTTTTCATTTATCAAGCGAAATCTGCGTTTTAAGCGCAAATAAGTTTAACGCAACTACGCATTTATAAATTCTTGGGCTTTCTAATATGGCGTCTTTTTGCTTCAAAAATTTCGAAATTTTATTAGGAGATGCGCTATCCAGTTATTATAGAGAAAAGTGGTTATCTCTACTATGAATAGTAATCGTAGTCGTATGTGGAATTTTTTAGAGTTAAATGCGACATACACGAGCCATAGTGGTTCAAAAAGCCGCAGAAATTTAATTTGTGATTTTTTTTGACTACGTTGGTAATGCTATAGTGGGTCTCAGTTCTTCAGTAAAAGCTAGTAGCTAAAACAGATGAAAAAAATCCAGCAATTTTTGATTGTGTTGGTACATTAATGTCATGTATTGAAAATTGCAATTGCAGGTGTTGAAGCTATGTTGGTTGGAAAGACGTTTTCACACAGTATTAATGTATTACGTATGATCGTGGAAGAACTATTTTTACTTTTGTTCTCTAAAGACATAAGTGATTTTGATTTTTTAAAGATTCATTTAAAAAAAATAGCAAGTAAGAGTCGAGCATTAAAACATTGCATCGACTGTTTAATAAAACCAGTTTTCATTGTGTTAAACCAGTAGGCAAGTGACCTAAAAAAGACGTCTTTTGAACGTTGAAAAGACATCCAAATCGTTCAAAAGACGTTTAAAAGGTGTCTTTTTTACGTTCCGTGCCCACTGGGAATATTTATACGCGCCAAACGCAAAAGTAACTGGACTTTGCATTTGTGGGAAATATGATGAGCATTCTGTAGTTTATTATTGTAAAATATTCTGTAACTTTTAAACTAAAGGAAAACTATTCACCTCATTTTTTTAATTTATTTTACCTTTTTCAGGACGTATTTTATGCTGAATCGCTGTCTTAGGTCTGCCAAAACCCTTTCATTTGCAGAAAAATGGTGGTTTCCTTAATTTCGATCCCGTTAACTTTGATTTTCAATATTTAAAGTTGCTCAATTTACCATTCTGGCACCCTTTCTCCCTCCCATTACGTTTCAGTAAAATAGAATCAATCATTAAATATTAGTTGTACTCTATTTCAAGGGTACAAGGGTATATAGTCGGCAACTGGACTATTAAAACATTTATTAAATTTTGAGACTAAAATAATTTTTTTATTACAATAACAATATATTGTTATTGTATTACAAAGACGAATTACAATGCAATATTTATTGTTATTGTAGTGGGTCATTGCAACACATTTTTTTCCAGATATTGTTATTGTTTTATAAAGATAAATTGCAATAAATATTTATTGTTATTGTATTACAGAATTACAATAGTTGTAAATCACAAGTATAGTTATTGTTTCTAAATTAAGTTATTACAATAAAAATAATCATTGTTATTGCTATTGTTTTCATTACAATTACAATAGTCATAACCCTAGCTTTAGCAGCAGCTGATGCAGCAAGTAAGAGCTTTTCAATAGAAGTTGTTTTTGATAAACTATATGAAGCTCGCCTTTTAGTACGATGTGCTTTCACATCCAAGCATTTGTACTTTGGACCTTTATAAAAAAAAATTTATCAAAAATATACTTACAAACATTGTTATAAAACTATGCTTATAAATAAATTACATTTACAAATACTACTTATAAACATAAAATTATTTGTTTAAAAATAAAAAAACCTCTTTTTTTTGTTTGAGTCATCGAGAGATCTCGAAATACTGATAGATGAAGAAGGATAAAAAGCACTGTTTTTTGCAGCAATCGATTTGTTGACTAAAAAACCCTTAAGCCAATTGAACTCGCACTTTAAAAAGCGGGATTTGGAACGTTTGTATTTGACCATTTTGAATTCGCATTGGTTAATGAAAGTAAAAAGACGCATTTTGAAAATTTGTTTTTTTTTTATATTATTATCATAACAAGACTTTTGTTTTTCTGTTAGTAAAGCCCAGCATTTTTGCAGCAGTAACACTTTTTGGTAAATTTATGTCATTTTTGATATGTTCAAATATTTCTAAGCGAGTCAGTTTTACTAACGTTTTTAATAACCAAATAATATAAAAAAAGTTCAGTTTAATAAAGTAAAAGTTATAAAAAATTATCTTTTTTGTAGTGATTTTAGGGGAAGTGTGCGATACAAATGCGTATATCTAAATTAAATTACAAACTTTTTCAATTAAAATAAAAGCGATTTAAAAAACCACGAAATGCGTCAACATTTCTCGACTTTAAAGTAGATAAAAATTATTAAAAAGTATCTTTTTACCAAAACAAAAACAAAATTTCTAACAAAAAAGTAAATTTAACCACACAAAGTGAATTGGTTATTGGCATTTATAAAATTTTCGCATATATATATATATATATATATATATATATATATATATATATATATATATATATATATATATATTTTATATACTTTGAAAATGTAAGAGCAAAAAAGGTTGAATGTTAGCAGTTAAGAATTAATCATAATGTATGAATATATGCAGCTGAATTTTTTAACGAGATATAACCGTAACCTGAACTTAATAAAGATTGTATTAGGTTAGCTTGAATAGGATGTCTTTTGAACAAACAACGAATTAAAAATTACAAAATGTTGTATTTTTTAGCATTTTTTAGAGTAATTTTTAAAAGTTTTTTTTTAACTTTAATGAGGTGAAACTTTTTTGACGTAGAATTTATGATATCTTAAAAATTCTGACAAAAAAAAAAAAAAAAAAAAAATTATAAATAAAAAGAAATTGCGTTGAAAACGTTTGTATCTTTTTAATGGAAATTTATTACAAAAATGACGCCTTTACAATCCATTTAGCGGTTCTGTTAATGAACCAAAATAACAAAACCATATATATTTAGATAATATAAGCAACATAATTCATTAAAAAAAAAACGTTTTTATAAAGTTTCGAAAAATTTTGAATTAAGGCCATTTTTTTGAGGTTCTGCACCACTGTGCGCTCGTCTGAATTTGAAAAGGTTTTTAAATAAATACGATTTTCAGGTGAAATGAACATTATAGTTTAACAATATGATCTATTCCGATTGTTAATTGGCATTTTTCATAAATATAGACTCTTTCTTCGTCAGAATTCTAGTATTTGTTAAAATTGTGAAAATATTGAAAAATTGTAAAAAAATTCTAGTATTTGTGAAAATTGATAGAAATATTGCATTTTGACAACTATATATAGTTAATATAAGTCAGAACCGGTTAGAACTAGGATCAGTAGTAAATTAAAGAACTTTTTCAAAAGATTTTAACTAATTTCTTGTTAATTCCGATGAGCGAAAATGATCTAAAGAATGAAAATTAGTGTTCTTTAGGTTCACTATTATGGGTAGTAAAAAGGATTTTAATATTATATATAAAAAAAGAAAGGTTTCTTAAACTATTAAAAAAACCTGAAACAAAAAAAAAAATTATACCACCTTAAGCTTTTGTTTGGACATAATACGCTGATAAAATCATGCTAATTCCAAATAAATATATTCGAAAATTTTTGACACCGGTTTACAAAATGTTTATAAACAAAATTATAAAGCATAAACTTTGCTTTTTTTAACTTTTGCACTTTAATAAAAAAAAGATAATGTAGCTTTATGTAATCATCTCCATTAAATTCATTAAATCATTTATATTATTTATTTGATTTTGTAAAATATGCTTGCAATAATTATTTTATCAAGATCGCCTTAAACTTTTCAAAACTTATGCTTTAGCGTATATTAAGTATCACTTTCATTCAATAATAGGTAGATAATGAACCTGAATATTCAAGGAAGAGTGCAACAAAGATGGTAAAAACTTTTCTAAATATTTTAAATTTATTCATATATTTCTTAACTTACATAAATTCAATTGAATAATCATAAGGTAATTTCACTTTCTTCCCTTATATGTTTTCTAAATAACTTAAATTGATATTATACTTACAAAATTTGGATTAAGCAAAACATAAATATTTTTTTCTCTATTTGTTTATTTTTTATTACAAAATCTGTAAATGCGTATTCAAATAGTTTAAAGTATTGTTGTATTGAAAGGAATTTTCAATACAACAAAGCTGAAGCTGCAAAGGAAAATTCAGTATATTAAAGGGAAAAATCTTCTTGAAAAATAAAGGACTATATATTGTAGCTTGTTTACAGCTTTTATTTCAAAGAAATTTTGGCACAATCATGAAAAAAATTGCCAAAAGAGCACAGATAGTTTTGAATAATTTAATTCCAATACCAATCAGTCTTCTTGGGATACCTAGTTTGACAATCGTAAACGAAGAGTTTACAAACAACATTCTGTCTCATTTGAGAAATGATAGAATTTCTATTATTGCTCTACACGATAAAACAGTTCTAAAAATTGGCTCAACGCTTTACGAAAAGGAAAAGTATAATAAAGATAAGCTCGTTGTTTCAAGAAACATGTCCGAAATTCAATGAGGCAATTGAGTTCTCTATATGAGGTTTTTTGTCAGCAGGCAGGTGTCGAAAATGTTAATAGCAATTCAAAAGACATATTGAAATGTTCAAATAATAGAGCCGTTCGTTCCTATTCTACAAAAGGTAAAGAAGATTTAAAAGCTGGATTGAAACAAAGGCTGTGCTAATTAATAATCAATTGTAAAAAAATTCATAAAGGAATATATATTGAAGAGCAAGCCTCTGATGCTGCGAAGCAACTTAATTCTTTTTTTTTTCTATTTAAAATTTGGAAAAAAAGTATGTTTATAGATGATTCTAATAAACTAATACAAACAAAGCAAATAACAAAAAACTTTCTTCGTTTCTCTGGGAAGAAAACTGTGAAAAGTTCAAAAATTATATCTTATCAAAAATGGAATTTTTAACCGCTAAACCGTTATAAATGGAGTCATTTAATGTAGAACATTTTGTAGAAGTCAGAGATCTTGCATGTGCTAGACTAACAATTTTAAATACTAGGCGAGGTACTGAATATTATAAATTTATATTGTTATAATTATATTATGAAAAATTAACCAGCGTATTTTAAATAAGATACCATGGTTTATCTCAGAGAAAAACTGGTCTAAAAAACACTTTTTTAATGTGTCTATTAAAGCCATTAGACGTTTTTATAACGTCTTCCTTAGACCAAATGTTTGCTAGAATTAAATCTTGATGCCATAATTTGATAAGATAGTACCATTTAATTTAAAACTTGATTTTTTGTTACATAAAAACCAAATACTTTTTGTATTATTTGAATTGCTAATAAATTTATTTTTTATACTTTAAATTTATTTTTAAGGCGGCGAACCAAAAAAATTATTATTAATTCAGTACAATGAAGTGGTTGGGGACAAATACATAGATATCCATCGTCTTCATGAGTTTAATGAAAAAGATCAAGACTTAATAAAGTTGGTTAAGTGAGCTTATATGGTCGGTAAAGGAACTCATAGGGTTCCAGTTATTATTTTAGCGGACATATTAATATAAGAAATAAAGTCACAAAATGAATGTCAAAAATTTACAGATGTAAGATATGGTTGATATACAGTTAAATCTATATATTTTTGCTACATAGTTTATACAAATAAAATTTTCATCGATAAACTTTACTTATGTCAAACTATTTTTATCTAATGAAGGTGCAAGTCCCAGTACATTTATTCCTTCGGAGTGTTTTGCAAGTCAAAATGAAGGTCAAAAATCTACAGATGTTAGATATGGTAGTGACGCATTTTTCATATTTTTTTTAACAGTTTAAATACTTGGGTTTTTTATTTATTTCTTCGATTTATAAAATTAAAATTTTCATTTATAAACTTAAATGCGCGCACATTGTTTTATAAAATTGTCCAATAAAAATTAAATTTTAACTAAATTCAAAACACAACAAATTTGAAATGTTAGTTAAAATTTTATGCTAGAATGTTTATAAATATTTTTAAAACATTGTAATTATATAATATATTCATAATCATATATATAATTGTCTGTGATATCTTTCCTTAGAAACATATTTCTTTTAAAAATATTCATGTCAATAAACATGATTTAATAAAGTTCTTTTTTTAAACGTTTTTAAGGCGTTCAAACAAGAAACAGAGAAGGGAAAATTTACAAATCTGAAATTGTGCCACGTATATTTTAGAATAATAACTTATGTAACAGGGTGAAACTATTAAATAACAGTAGATAGAGTTATTAGTATTTATAGAAATGGTAAATGCATAAAATGAAAATACTTCTATTAAATTTATAAAGCATTACATAGTTAAATAAAACATTTAAGTGTAAATTTTTTAACTGACATATGTTATAACTGATTTATTTTTTGACTATGTAACAAATTTCAAAAAGAAAATATCACAAATGGATTTTAATTGAGATACAACTAACACAACACTTTAAAAATTGTATTAATGAAAACAAAATAAATTTTTCTTTTGATTAAGTAGCAAAAATATCTATGTTAATTTGCTTAGATATAAAAAGTTATATTAAATATAATTTTTACAATTATTTTTGTTAGGCAAAAAAGAAGTTCTTCAGTTTTTGGAAAATAAAATGATAGACGTTCAATATAAATTTGAAAGAACAAAATTAACCAACAAAAGAACTAAATTCTGAAGAATAAAAATCGTCCTTTGAAAGATTTAAACATGATAGAGTAGAATCTGTTCTAAATATTTGTAACATTCGATAAAAATAGATCTTTCCGCCCCGTCGAGCATAATTTTTCTTAGAACTGTCACGGAGAAAACAGTCCGCGGAGTAAACTGTCCAATAGAACATTTTACTCTGGAGTAAGTTGTCCTAGGATATTTTACTTCGGAGTAAATTTTCACTTAGTTCAGTTTAAATAACTTAATGAAGTTAAAAATTAGATTGCATATTAAGTAAAAGATATATTTTGCTTATTGATTTTATTCTTTTTTTAAAATAATTTATTAAACAAAAAATATATAATTTATCTACGCAATAAGATTAATTTAATTTATTCACAATTATTGTAATAATAACATTTGTTTTATTTTATATATATATATATATTATATATATATATATATATATATATATATATATATATATATATATATATATATATATATATATATATATATATATATATATATATATATATATATATATATATATATATATACAGTAGCTTTCATAAATTTAGACGCATTCATTTTTTTTTTTATATATGTTAGAAAATACTCAAAATAAAAATAAAATAAAAGTACTACCGCTATGTTTGATATATAATTTACAAGAGGAAGTGAAACTCTATTAAAGAGTACCTTTATTTTTTTTACAGGATGTTTATTACTCATTCTATACCGATTAACACAAAAAAGTTAGTTGATAAGCTTGATTTTATTTTGTTCATAAATTTAGACGCACAATCAAAAAAGTCTTATATCTTGTTAATTGATAGTTTATTAGTAGTTTTTCCCCGATATTTCTCATTAATAGGCCTAAAGTAATTGATTCTGTCAAAAAAACTTTATATAAATATGACTTACCTGGAATTAGTTGATCATTATTTAATAAATAAACAAAAGTTAAGTTAGTTTTGCACTAAAAAGACGCGAAAAATGGGCTAAAGACGTATCACTCAAGGTGAAAGATGGCAAATTAATGCGCACATCAAAGAAGGAACCAAAAGTAATAAAAAAATCGCCAAGTTAATTGGAGTTTCTAAGAAATGCGTTCGGACAACGAAACAAAATTTTCTTCACACTGGTGGTGCCAGCGAAAAAACGAGGAAAGGTAGACCCTTGTCAACCACCAGAAAGGACGATAGCGTTCATTTTAGAACTGTCAGAGCTAATCCAAGAATTAGTTACAAAGAATCAACCACAGAATTCAATACAACGCAAAATACATCTATTTCTCAAAGCACAGTCCGCCGAATACTTATCAAATACAAGATTGGAGTCTACACTGCTTTGAAGAATCAGCTTCTGCGTCCATATGATAAACAAAGGAGACTAAAAAGGTGTGGTAAAAGAAGGTATTGAACAATAGAACAATAGGAAAACATTATGTGGAGTGATAAGAGTAACTTTGAGCTTATCAATCGCAAATCTAACATAACAGTCAAAAGAATGGCTCATGAAAAGTATTATGCCAGGTACATTAGACCAACTGTACAAAGTGGAGAAGGCTCAATAGGAATCTGGTCATGCTTCAATTACAAAGGTGTTGGTATGTGCCAAACATACACCGGAAGAATCAACTCCAGAATATACGTAGAAGTACTGGAAAACAACATAATTCCATCAATTGACCTGCTTATGCTCAATGATAAACCATGGAAACTTCAACAAGATGGCGCTACTGCACATACTGCATACTATGCAAAGGAGTGGTTCAACGATAATAGTATCATGACAATACCGTGGCCTCCATACTCACCTGATTTAAACCCGATTGAAAAGATTTGGACTTGGATTGACCGTGAATTAGCAAAGGTTCAAATTTCCACACTTACTTAGCTGAAGGAATTACTTAAGGAGAACTGGTATGGGGTCCCAGAAGCGATGTGCAAAAATTTTGTTGAGTCTATGCCTAGAAGAGTTCTTAGTTGTATTAAAGCAAAAGGCGGATACACAAAATATTGATTGGTTCATAAATTACGCCTTCTAATGTATCGTGCGTCTAAATTTATGAATAATTTTTTTTGTCTAATTTTTTTAATACCATGTAGTTGTACTTAATTATTACTTAGTATTTCATTTTTTTGTAAACTTTTTTTAAATTTTGTATTCTGTATGTATTTATCTAATAAATAGAAAAAAACTAAACCAAAATCTTTTTTCGTCATTGTTTTATCGTCGAAACACTAAAAATTTCTATTCTCAAATATGAGTGCGTCTAAATTTATGAAAACCACTGTATATATATATATATATATATATATATATATATATATATATATATATATATATATATATATATATATATATATATATATATATATATATATATATATATATATATATATATATATATATATATATATATATATATATATATATATATATATATATATATATATATATATATATATATATATATATATATATATATATATATATATATATATATATATATATATATATATATATATATATATATATATATATACATATACATATATATATATATATATATATATATATATATATATATATATATATATATATATATATATATATATATATATATATATATATATATATATATATATATATATATATATATATATATATATATATATATATATATATATATATATATATATAATAAAACCAATGTTATTGTGACAATTATTGTGATTATATATGTATATATATATATATATATATATATATATATATATATATATATATATATATATATATATATATATATATATATATATATATATATATATATATATATATATATATATATATATATATATATATAAATTTATATTAGCCTTTTATTTTACTAAATAGCTTTAGTGCATTGATATGGATTAAGCTCTTTAGTGCATTGATATGGATTAAGGAAAAGAACATGTTAGAGAGCAATAGAAAATTTGTAACTATCAGTGAATAAGGAGTAGTATTTTATGTACATATTGATCTTATATTTCACGAGAAAGATCCTTTCTACCTACATAGTGAGCAAATTTGGTGCGATTTTATATTGGGGCATAAATTTTAATGACATAACATTTGGTTATATATGCAGACATGTTCATACTTCTAAATACTAAATGACTTAATTAGAGAAGCACATAGACTAGTTGATCAAAAATATTTAACAATCTGGCTAATAATGGTTGATATTAATCACTTAGGTATCTTCTGGAATCGTACAAAATTTATGTGTTGTAAAAAGAAAAATTTCATTCGTATAATTTTTAGAAACTACTAGCAACTGCTTCCTGATATTTGTTGTTGCTGAACAAACTTTAAAGTGTAACTTTCTTAATTTAACTTTTATCAATAATCCTGAGGGTGCATATATAATAGCAATTAAACTTCATATTTACTCCACTTAGCTAAATCAGTTCCGCGAGACGTTCCGATGTTGTGCAATTATCTTGCTTGTTAAAATAATACTTGAAAAATATACAAGATTACAAACATGATAATTATGAAACTCCAAGTGAAGAACCTAGCGTTATTAGTTATCATAAAATTTATATGGTAAAGGTAGTAACCAGTGTTTTGATATATTTATTCACCATAATAATAAACTAAATGAGAGTTTTTGCCTATGAAATCTCTCTTCAGCCTTTGATACCGGTATGACAAACTATATACTGAAATTTGCTGACGATATCTAACCAGTGTATGAAGGTTTATGGTAATGCAAACAAAATTATGTGAATGATAAATCACACAATTATCTATAAACAATCTGCTATTATTATCAAAATATAAAAATCCACACATGGAATATTGGAAATCTGTTTGTTTTCCTTTTTATGTCAAATATAAAAAACTAATTAAATAGAACATCATTTTAGTAAAATGATAATAGAAGTAGAACATCTATCATATGCACAGAATACTTAACTAGGTCTATGGACACTTCAGGAACAAAGTAACAGATCGGATTTAATAGAAGTGCAGAACTTTTGATTGGAGCATTAGATTAAATGTAAACTTAAAACTGAGTTCAAATGTATAAAAATTAGTAAATTAGTTTCAATTAGTTTTTCAAGCCGTCAGTTTTACAGTTTGAAGATAGCATATCAATTTCAAAAAAAAACTCATATCTTATAGATTAATAAACAGAAGGAAATAAAAACTGCTGAGAGAAACAGTATAAAAAAAAAGTATGATGCTGATAGAATAAAAGTTACAGACAAGTAACAACTCGTTGTTAGTTCTATTTTTATTGCCTAATAAAACCCACAATAAAACCAACATCTCGACTCTATCTTCTGTTAACAGTCAAACTCTTATTAGCAGGTTACATAAATCCATCTGGGTTGTATATTTTTTCTTTAAAATTGTGTTTCCCAACCAGAGTCATTCATTATAGTATATATAAAAAATTTTAAAATATTCTCTAGAAAAATTGCCTTTCTTTATAAATTATATAAACTGCCAATCAACTGCTCTCTCATCTTGGCTTCAATTCAGATAAAATCATGCATTAGTTCAAGAACATATGACTCAGTACTTTACTAGTCTTATATTTCTATTCACAAGAATGGATTTTTTAGTGGTGAACCCAAAAAACTTCTTACAAATGCTACTAATTATTACTTATGCAATAAATCGTAGTTGTATAGCATTCGTGATCTTAATTAATAATTCTAATTCTTTGCAAAAACTTATAAATTAACGGGAATGGATTTGATTTAAAAGTAATTTTAAATGCATTTATTAATTCATTTGGATTTTATTTATTTGTGTTAAGGAAACAATTAAAACAAAATTTGTGTTTTATTGTATTTAACAATCTAGAACCCAGGCAATTTTATTGTTGAAAAAAAATTCCTCTATTTCTTGCTGTATTTTTAACCTCTAAATTAAACTCTTCTTTTGCATTTTCGTTATCTGTTGTTAAAATAGTTACAAGATTTCAATCTGGTATAGACAGCAAACGCAAATCATGCCCGTACCGTGGGGGATCGTCGGGTGCGATCAACTTCCTTTTGAATCAAAATTCTCTGTATTTCAAGTAAACTTTAGTTTAAAAAGAAAATATATATTTTCTATTGGGAGCTGCCTATTTTTTTTAGAAAACGACTCAACCAATTTTAAAAAGTTTCATGAGGGGCCTGCAAATATATAGTTGGTTGACTTCCTATAATTAAAACACAAACTAAATTTTTAACTAACTGTTAGTCTCGTAAGCAACAATACACTAACATATTACCATATGGTTCAATAATTAGAGCCTGCACTGTTTTAGTACTTCAAAAATGCGCATGTATAAATGCATCAAATTAGTCTATAAGAAACGTTTGATAATATATGGCATATCATAATAATACAATTTCAAAGGGTCAGGTAAAATTTATCTATGACGGAATAAGGGGCTTTTGTTGCTTGTGGCCGTTGGCATTTACACCCCCTCTGCCCATATGGCTGTTATGCTACTGGAAAGGGTGTAGTAAAAACTAAATAAGCGAGAACTAAGAAATGGCTTTTTTTTTATAATATATTTTTAGATGCAAATTTTTTGTTTTCATTTACAGGTTTCCACCACCACACACCATTTTATTCGGTACGACCCTTATTTTACTCTATATCAAAAGGCCTCGGTGGAGGCATTGAGAAACGAAGATAATATTCCTGACAAAATATTTTTTGCCAAGAATGATTTTTGCAACCTTCCACAGTGGGCCACTGACTGGACAAAAGTATAAAAATCAAAGTCAGAATTTTGACGGTTTTAAACCTTTTTATAGGTATTATGAAACAATTTAAAACCATTTATATTTATCTAAAATTTTCATAAATAGACTAACTATGTGGTTAAAGTATATGCAAACGTAAATTAGAAAAAAAAATATTATAAAGCAAAAAATGTTGTTTACAAAATCTATGGTAATAATGTAACACTGTATTAAATATTGCGCGTTAAAAATTATTTTATTGTTAAACTGTCTATTTTCTGCATTTTAAGAGTTGTTAGATTAAAATAGGTAAGAAAACAAATAAGTTATAATAATTTTAAAAACTTCATTAAAAGAAAATTTGTATTTTTTGGTTTAAAAAATACAAAAAATAGAAGATCTTGTAGTATCCTGTTATTTTATATACATATTTTGAAGCTTTTATATCCATATTATGAAAATATGTTTAATTTAGCTGCTAATGTTTATTTGCAATGATTTGCAAAAATATTCAGGGGCGGATCCAGCATTTTTTGGTGTTTGAGCTAACTTCCAGACATGGAGTAAACTCCAAACATTAATAAAAAGTAATTTAGCAAATTTAAAATTTCATTGTAAAATATTTCAGCGTTGAAAAATTATGACCATGTAAAGTTTGAATCCCCCTCATTTCGAGGGGGTTACAATTTTTATATGGTCATAATATTTGAGCGCTAAAATATTTTACGATGAAATTTAAAATTTATTGATAAATATAAGTCTTGTTGAGAATAGTACAAAAAATATTTTATCCACTTGTTGCTCTCACGTTTGGGGCAGGTACAACTCAAATTTTGGAGCTTTTTTGTTCCCAGGCTCCAATCATTGCAATTTTATGCAAACCATCCTTATTTGACATAAGTATAAACATATAAATGTTTAGAGTTAGCTACATGTCTGGAAGTTAGCTATCTCAAACACCAAAAAACCCCTAATATTGTATATAAAATATAACATCGCGAACAAAATAATACAATATGTTATAATATAATGAATATTTTGATTCAAAAACAAGACTATTTAATTATAGTTAATATTATAATAATTAAAAAAAAATGTTTCTACATAAAATAAATGGAAACCTATTGATAAATTGTTTTATTTTTAACTTTAGACTATTTTTATTATGTCAAGCATTATTAGAAATCAAATCCATTTATTTATAAGAGAAAACAAATTATCATTATCAAATGAAAAAGATAAGCTGGTAGTTTTTAATTTTATTAGTGAACAACTTGGCAATTCTAAATGTAAGGTTCAATTTTCAAAATTTACTTTTAAATACAGAAAGCAATGGCTGCAAGTGGACGTTACAATGATATATTTTTGGATAAAAATTTAGCCTGGCTTTGCAAAGACTTTATTAGTCCCCAACAAACCTTTTCTTTATGCAATACAGAAACTACACCTAAATTATCTCTTGGTAGGCCTTGTAAATCATTTGAAGAATCATCTGATAAATCTCAAAAGAGGAAAGTGTCAAAACTTGAATCATTGGCAAGTTCTTCAAACAAGCTGTTGTTTGCTAGCATATGCAAACTTCGGAAACAAGGAAGTAGAAAGCATGCTAAGGTAGTTAGAAATTTATCTAAAACTCAAACTGATGAACATGTTCAAAATACTCCCAATGAAGCCTTAGCACTCATCTTAGATAATAATCTGAGCAAGTCTGATTATCAGCGCCTAAGGAACAATGCTGTAAGAAAAGGCTGTAATTTATATCCAGCTTATAATAATGTACGGGAAGCAAAAGTACTTTGTCTTCTAGAGAATAACCTATGGACTGTCACTGACTATTCTGCAGAGGTCAACATGCAAGCATTGGTCAATCATACAGCACTACGTTTAATAGAATGTCAGGCAGAAGTTATTAACTCCTTAAAAGATCTTTAACGAATGACCCTAAGGTCCAAAGTTGGCTTTGATTGATCAACTGGCCAAAGCCTTTATACTCAAATAACAACAGAAGAAGAAAACAGAAATATTACAAATAAAGCTAGCTTATTCCTCACTTGCTTTGTGCCTTTGCAGTTATCTGGATATTGTAATGGCGAAAAAAAGATTATTTAGTCCAACCTTCATCCATCATCCACTTTATTTTGCAGACCAATTAGATTCTCCTATAAAAAAGAAACATCAGACGTATTAAAAGAAGAAGAACAACTCCTTTACAACTCAATAAAAAAATTATTTACAACAAAGTATGACAAATTAACAGTTCTGCACAAAATTGAAATTACAATGGTGGATGGGAAAGTTGCCACAGCACTATCAACAGCAACAAAGTCATCGCAATGCTGCTCAGTTTGTGGTTGCAATCCAAAAAAAATGAATGACTTAAATACTGCAAAAAATCTCCCAATTACTAAAACTGGACTCAATTATGGGCTTTCAACTCTCCATGCATGGATCAGAACTGTGGAATGCCTTCTCAAAATAAGCTACAAATTAACAATACAGAAATATTCAACATGAGAACCATCAAAAAAAAAAAAAACATTCAAGATAAAAAGACATCAGTTCAAAAGAAACTTCGTGATGAAGTTGGGCTTTCAATTGATTTTCCAAGGACTTGTGGCTCAGGATCTTCAAACACTGGCAATACTGCTCGACGATTTTTTCAAAATGCAGAGAAGACTGCTGAAATTCTTCAACTAGATGTCATCATCATTAAGATGTTGCATGTTATTTTGTGCACTTTATCGTCAAAATATGTTATTGATTCTTCTCGATTTAGAGACTTCTGCATGCAAACAGCTGAACGATATGTGAACCAGTATCCATGGTACCACATGCCACAGAGCCTGCTCCGAATTCTTATTCATGGTTGGCAAGTTATGGATCGAATGGCTTTGCAAATTGGCATGCTCAGTGAAGAGGCACAAGAAGCACGTAACAAGGACTTCAAGAAGTTCCAAGAGTCTTTTTTAAGAAAGTGCTCCCGTTCTAAAACAAATGAAGACTTGTTAAGGAGATTGAAATGTTCATCTGATCCAATTATTAGTAATTTGAGAACACCACATTAGTCAAAGAAAAAAGACTTTCCAGATGGAGTGCTAGAGCTACTAAAGAAGTACCACTTAAAGATTTTGTGTAAATATATTATATTATTACATTTTTACTGCTATGTTACTTGAATTGTGTCTCTGTTTTCATTTTTTCTGCTTATCTGTTTACTATATTTTTATTGCTACAAATTAACGATGTTATAACGACATTTTGTTTACCCCATTGTAACTAAGGATATTGTAACTAAGCAATATAATTATCCATAGCAACAAAGTAAAAAAATAGCACTTTCATAAAAAATGCACACATTATATTAGTACTCATGTCAAATTTAGTGAATATAGCACTCTTAAAATATCTGCAAATACCAAAAATAGGTTGTTGCTAAGCAAAATAAAGGTATCGATAGCAACAAAATAAAAAGAAACACCTTCATAAAAAATGCAGACATCATATTAGTACCCATGCCAATTTTAGTAAATATAGCACTCGTGAAATATCAGAAAAACCCAAAAATAGGTTGTTGCTAAGCAAAGTAAAGGTATCCATAGCAACGAATTAAAAAATTAGCATCTTCATAAAAAGGGAAGACACCATATTAGTACTCATGCTAATTTTAGTAATTATAGCCCTAATATTAAATTAGTTATGATTTTTGTCCAGTAAAAGTGAATTTTGGCCTACTGTGCCTTCTTGTGCTATAGCACATGGTGTTCTTTAGATATATTCAAATAATATTTTTATTTCTTTGCTGGCAGTGAAAAAAAAAACTTTCTGTTATAATAATAAAACATACTCTTTAATAAACAACAAGTGTAGGTATGTGTTTTGTTTGTGTATGTTTTATTTTTTATCAAGTGAAGTAATAGTGTATGTTTTATTTTTTATCAAGTGAAGTAATAGTTGTGTATGTTTTATTTTTTATCAAGTGAAGTAACAGTAAAGTGATAATTTTATAAACATAAAATACTTATTTTATGTTTATAAAATTATCATCCGGTAATAAGTTGCAAGAAGCACAAAAGTAGATGACGTCATCAAATATGCTTTCCGTAAAATTTTTCAAACATGTTAAG
>NC_061170.1:35608294-35650794 GCF_022113875.1 Hydra vulgaris | reverse complement strand
ATATAACATACATTTTAATTTAAAATATTATAAAAATTTTAAAAATATTATAGAATCTATCAAAACAAATGCAGCCCTTTTTTCATATATATATATATATATATATATATTATATATATATATTTTATATATATATATATATATATATAAATATTATATATATATATATATATATAAAAAAATATATATATATATATATATATATATATATATATATATATATATATATATTATCTTACTAGACTTCTTCCAACTTTAAACGCTAAATAATATATTGCAGTGATATAATGTCGATGATACAAAAGTAAAGTTTTAAATACACTAACTAAATGTACATTATAAAATAAAAAATAAATATACATACAAAGTTTTTTATATCTTTGAAAATTCCTGGCCAGTAAAAGCGTTTTGAAACCTCATAGTAAGTGCGTGTTCTTCAAAGGTGACCAGCGATAGGTTCACTATGACAAGAACTAATAACTTGCTTTCTGTGCTCTTTGCTAAAAATGATCTCAACTCATAAACCCTTCTTAGTTAAATATTTCAATTTATTACCTTCTATTCTAAACCTGAAAAACACAATATTAATAAACACTATATATAAATATTAGTTTTAATTTATATATTAGTTTTAAGTCTAATTTATTGCCTACACTGGACTAATTGCATAAAGCAAATGCATTAAAATTGAAAATGTACCTTTTTGTAAAAATAGATTTTTGATAAAAAAAATAACAATAAAATTTCTGATTTATTTGAATACAAATAAAAAAGAAAGAAAAAAGAAGAGAACGTAAGTTGTTTCTTAAAAAACATGGTTTTAAATATTTAATAGTTTAACTAATATTAAAAAACATTTTAATATACACTTTAAGTTATGACTATACCTGTTTGCTTTTCTTCTGATAGTTCTCTTTTCGTTGGGATTACAATTATTGGGATAAACTTCTTTAGTCAAGTAATTACCAATATCAAGAAACTTTTTTTCTCCTTTTTCATCATTCATTTCATCCATTTAATCTTAAGAAACTAAAAAAAATGTTAATTTTTTTTTTTAATGTTTTCTTCCTTGTATTTAACTTTACTTAAAGATGACTTACTCTTGTGATAAAGTTAGCTAACTAAAATTGTCTCATTGATGATTCAATGTCCCCACTACACAACTGCACATATAACATTTGCGTCATTTTTGTTTTAACAGGTAAGTTTTATTTTGTGGGGTTTCAAATAAATAGTACAAAAGCGTTATTATAAGAGAGTTATACACTATTTCTGATTGCACTCTGTTGAACGTTGTTCAAATCTAAAACAGACGCAAACAACAAATTAACATAATAATATTATGATTTAACAAAAGTTATTATTATTATAACAATGCAATAAATTATAGCAAAAAATCGCAATAAGATCATACCTAACAACTAAATTCTGTTCGGTAATTTTACCTATAAATAAAATTATCCCTACCTTAATTGAGTTGAATTCAGTTTTCGCCTAACTGTTGGCTTATGATTAATAAAGTAAAGTTAAAATCATGAAAGTTTACTATTTTAAAACCATATTTCAACAGCAGACAAACTAAAATAAAAAAATAGAACTAGTGAAATAAAAGAAGAAAAATAAAGGATTTACTTTCTTCATAGCTAAATCATATAATAAAGTAGAGCTGATTTATAGAATTGAATATTTTCATCTGTGTCACACATGTTACCTTAACTGTAAGATTTAGTAAAACAGTATCAACATTTTTTTGTTTTCATATAACCATGAACACAGTTGAGTAACTACGACTGAGAATTTTTTTCACGAAAATTAACAAACAACTATTTGAAATAAATAACTATTTTTTTACTTTTCAATTATCAAGTTATGTAATCAAAAAACTCTCATGTAAGACACGAACTGTACCAAGAATTTTGCAATCTAGTTAAGAATAATAAATTGCAAAATGTTTTAATGAGCCTATAACAAAATCAAACAACTTTAAAGAAGGAAAATGAAATTAAAATAAGTAATATACTAAAATAAACGACAGTTCCAAATCATTTGCTTATACAAAAATTAACTTTTTTTTTTTTTTTTTTTTTTTTGTTTTTCAAGTTCTTAAATTTGTTTTTCCATAAAATCAACTTCTTGTTTCGTTTCAATACTTTTTCTTTTTAAACCATTCCCTTTCATAACGTGACTCAGGTCACTTTTTTTCTATGCAAGCTCAATACACTCAGTAACCTCGTTTTCCATCATTAAAATAGCTTTTTTAGCAATCATATTAGCTGTGAGATGCATCACTGTTCGATATTAGCTGTGAGATGCATCACTGTTTGTTGCTGATCTCTTTTCTCTCTCGTTTTTAATGTTATCCAACTCAATCATAAATTTTTGACTAGCTGATTGAAAAACTTTGATCAATGTTGAGGTGATTTAAACTGTGTGCGGTTTTAAATGATTGACAAATAAATGTTCCTTTACGATTGTCTTTGAGATAATAGTTGAAGGAGTCATGTTTGTTTTAACAGAAGAATTGTTTATGCTAAACCCACATTTAACAGCAGCAGCCTGGCAATGACTGAGTGTTAAAATTATTCTAATTGCAAAAGACTATTCGTTGTAACTGCTGACACAAGCAAGTTGAAAATAAAAATCATTAAGGTCGTAGTACACCAATAAAAAAGAAAAAAAAAATTATCTTTTTTACTTTTATTATTTAACCAATATAATCATCGCAGATTTCGAATTTTTATTTGATTTAACTAAATAAAAAAAGCTTCACATGTTAAAACCTGTTTATAATGCATCGGTATAAAACAATTTTTATTTTCCCCCTAGCAACGCTTTGTTTATTTCGTTGTTATGCGCTTCAGAAACAAGTTAAAACCATAAAAAAGCCATAAAATATTTACCTAGCCAACTAATTTAAGTGCAAAGTTGTAGACTGCAACGACTTCTTGTTAATTAGTTCAGTATAATGGCTTTATTGACGTATTTCGCTTTTTGTTTCAAGCTGCATTCAAACTTTATTATTTATGCTGTAGTATATCTTTTATCTTTTTACAATAAAAATAATATGGGTGGAACAAAGAGAAAACAATTATCAAGCAGAATATACAATAATAAAAAAGCAAAATTTCGTGGAAACAGATATACAAAGATTCCTTCTTCAGAAACGAAAACTTTATCTTTTGTTGAATCTGCTACACATTCTGCTTCTTCAAAAAAATTAAATATTGCTGATAGAGATTTTCAAGATTTTCAATGTACAGATTTTAACTTTGTTATGAACTTTAGTCTGTTGGAAAACGTTATATCGTTACTTAAATGCGCAAATTTGTGTGAAGATAATGTTTTTTTAATGTTTGATTTGTCAAAAAAGTATGGTTTGAGTATTGGTTTAAAAATATGTTGTAACAGTTGCAATTGGAAAACTGAGTTTTTTTTATCTGCTACATTTTGTATAAAAAATTTTCTTGAACAACAAAAGCCTAGTAAAAGCAAATGTAGAGCGCAAAAACCATTGATTACCATTGATGAAATGTAGTGGGCAAAAACCATTAACACACGTGTCATTGTGGCTGTTCGTGAAATGGGTAAAGGGTTATCGTCATTAGAAAAATTTTGTGGAATAATGAATATGAAGCCACCTATGAACAAAAAAAGCTACAATAAAACTTTACATAACCTGTTAGATATTTATCAAAATTTAGTTGACCAGAACATGAAAAATGCTGCTGATGAATTAATCCCTGCAGGTGAAACATCAAGAGACATTATGTGTAGCTTTGATGGTTCATGGCAAAAGCGTGGTTTTACTTCAAATAACGGAGTTGTTTCTGCAATGTCAGTTGTAAGTGTTAAATGTATTGACTTTCAAATAGAAACAAAAACATGTAAATTATGTTCTATAAGTTAAAAAAATACACACATCCAGTTGAATATGAAAAGTTCCAGTCACCACATTGCCAAAAGTGTAAAATTAGTCATACTGGATCATCATCGGCTATGGAATCAACTGTGTTTTAAAACTTTTTCATCGTTTTAAAAAAAAAAAAACAATTTGAGGTGTACCGCATATCTTGGTGACGGAGATAGTAGTTCTTATACCAGTGTTGTTGCTGCTAAACCTTATAGACATAATGTAGAAATTAAAAAAGCAGAGTGGGTTGGTCATATTCAAAAACGAGTTGGCACGCGAAATTTAAAAAAAAGCAGCAAAGAAATTTTAAGTGATGGTAAAAAACTAGGAGGAGCAGGTCGTTTGACAGAAAATGTTATTAACACATTGCAAAATTACTATAGCAAAGCAATCAGACAAAATATTGGTAGTTTATATGCAATAAAAAAAAGTGTAGCAGCTGTTCTTTTTCGCTGTTCTGAAAGTTATGACAATGAAACACGCCATCAATTTTGTTTGCGCACCAAGAATTCTTGGTGCAAATTCCAGGCTGATAAAATAACTGGAAAAAAAACATACAAAGAAAATATTTGTATTCCTGCTGCTGTGAGGGATTTTATAAAACCAATATTTATAGATCTTGGTATGTTCTTTCAGAAAAGTGTTTGCACGGAATAACACAGAATCCTAATGAGGCGCTGAATCGATTGATTTGGAAGCGGTGTCCCAAAGATATATTTTTAGAAAGAAGTGCTTTATGTGTTGGAGTAGCATCAGCTGTCCTATACTTTAATAATGGACTACAATTTTTAGAGACGTTAATTGAAAAGCTTGAAAAAACAGTAGGTTGCAATCTACATAGCTTTTGCCTTATAAATGACTCCAAGCGCATTTCTAAAGCAGAAAAACAATGCACAAGTATAGTGAAATTAAGACGCAAGAAACTAAGAGCTATACAAAAAGGTTTTTGTGATCAAAACGAAACATTAGAAGGTTCAGTTTATGGAAGTGGGGAGTTTTGAACAATTTTTTTTTGTTTTTATTTTTAAATTGAGTTTTTTTTTTTGTTTTTATTTTTAAATTGAGTTTTTTTTTTTGTTTTTATTTTTAAATTGAGTTTTTTTGTTTTGTTTTTATTTTTAAATTGAGCTCTAAATCATGTTTTATGCTCTGGCGACGGAGATATATTTTAAACCGATAACCGATTTAATCTGAAATTTGGCACACTTGTTTGTAACACATGTATTTGCAACCTCAACTAGAATTATGTTTACAGCTAATTGTGTTCTACTTTTGTGAGTGATTTTGTGTTCTCAAATAACACCAAAACTTCCAAATATGACTAAAATGCATATATTTTGACTTTTTTTGGTCAAAATCCAAAACTTTTAGAGTATGTTGTTATTGCATAAGTAAAGGATCACAAGCCAAAATTTCAGTTCAAATTTATTTACGGTAGCTGAAAAAACCCTGTCGCCAGTTTATCATTTTTAGGCTTTTGTCTGTCAATAATTATGCGTATAATTAATTTTTTTAACTTTTTAAATTTTTGCTTATATTTTAATCATATAATATATGTTATGCACTATTAATAATTAAAAAAAAAGTTAAATTGCAAGATTTTTTTTAATGGTATACTACCACCTTAAGCAATCCTTAGGATGAATAAACTTAAAACACTCTTGCTCTATAGTTTCAATTTCATAATCCATAAAATCTTTTAAAACTAAGTGACATTGCTGTGGTCAGTCTTCTCCGTTTGAAATTAACCGCCGGCACACAAAAAAAGCGCTGGCCAGACGGTCATTGTTTGTATGGCGTGCGCAATTTTTAAAACTCCAATTTTATTTTAACTAAGAAAAAAAAATCCGAAGTACGATCTTTTAGCGCAAAGAATAAATGACATTAATAATTTTAACTGATATATTATTAAATATAGCATTAATAATTTCAACTTTAAAAATATTAAAAAGAAAAGTTTAAAAATATTCAGTTTTTAACTAATGTATGAATGTATTCTTAGAGGTTTTGAATGACTATTTTTAAAATATGTCAATAAATAACATTTTAGCTCACAGTGGCAAAGGTACAAGCAAGATCGCAATTATCCAGAATATGCAAAGAGGCTTCTTTCTTGTGTTGTGGATTTCTTGGTTACAGCAGCATAGTTTGCAGTTTCACATTTTTTGAAAGAATAGTTGTTTTAAAATGTCTGTAAAACACTCATCTTTGTGTTTATTATGTATATTTGTGTGTTTGGAGCAATAAATATTAGTTTTAGAATGTTTTTAAACGCTGTAAAAATGTAAAATTTGAAAAGCTGTCATTTCGCAATATTGTGCAAAATGGTTTAAACTTAAAATCAAATTTATTTTCTTGCTCAAAATATTTCGATTTCAAATTTTACATTTTTGGAGTCAGGAAACATTGCACTTTCACCCAGTCAAAGCAGTTTTTTCGAGTCAGCTCAAAGTAGTTGTGGGTCATTTTGTACAACAGTACTTAATGGTATTTGGTGCAACAAAGTTCATAGGGTTTAGTAAAGCAACATTGTTTTCCTTGATCTGTGGTCGTTTAGGACAATATTCAACTCCAACATTTGTTTTTATTGTCTGAACCATTTCAGCCTTTGTAGCTGCACATATTCGGTCGTCAAAAAAAAAAAATGTATGACAACACATTGCCTTTATTGCTATATTTCCAACTGTTGAATTGATTGATTTATTGAATTGATTTATTTATTAAATATCTCATGTTGACATGCTAGATGAAGTAATGCTTTTTCAATCTTTTGTTCAATTAGAACAGCTACACCGGCTCAAATTCCAGTACCAACTACCAGTAGTGGTGTCAAATGACAGCGCTTTCACATTTTCAACTAAATGCCACTCGTTGATAGCTGTAAGCACCATATTTTCCATTGCTTGCCATTATTATTCTTTTTGTTATATTGACTAAATAGCCATTTTTTGTTGTTGTTATATATACTTAAAGATAATATGTATAGACTATCTATAGATAGAATATTTATAGAGAGAACATATAGAGAGAACAGTAGATATCAAGGTTAGAGTTAAAGCAATTCTATCAACTGATATAGGGAGAGCACATAATGAGTGATTTCCCTGTTATTTATTTTTGCTATTATTGTTATTATTATTATTATTATTATTAATACAATAATAATAATAAATAATAATAACCTTATCAAGATGATGTATTTAAACGTAGAATAAATTTGAAAATGGTAAGATTATAAAACAATACTAAAACAAAAGTTTAGGTTACTCATCAAATTGTTGTTATCTCCAGTCTTATTGCTATTGTTACTAGCTACTAAATATTTGTTTTTATAGGAAAGTTTAGTAAATCTGTTTTATATATAATCCTTGTTACAAATATAATTACAATTCAATTCTACCGTAAGTGGAGTTAAATCCTAATTATATTATTAATAAGGATTATATATAAAAAAGTATTCCAAAATTCTTCTATCAAGCCAAATATTTAGGTACTTATTATAGTTCTAAGAATAAGAAATGTGTTGATATAAGAATGGCACGGATCATGAAACTACTGAACTGATCAAACTGTATGAGGATAATAAGATTTTTATATCAATATACTGTTTGGTCAATTAAGTATTTATATTTACAATAGTAATTGAAACAATTTTCATGTATAATTTTCATTTACTTCATAACTATGTAAGCAGAATTAAAATAAATATAGTTAGGATTAAATATAAAAAGGATTTCCTAACTGAATTATGAAATTCTTTTTATACGTAATCCTAATTATATTTAATCTAATTCTATTCTGTTGTTATAACTATTTTCAAAGTGTTTGCTTTGATATTTAAATATCAAAGCAAATGATATCAAAACGTATGTTTTGATATTCAAAATTACTAATTGTTTGTACAATTACTAATTCTTTCTTGCAAATATTTGCTATATGTTGTTATTATATACAAAAAGGATTTCCTAATTCAATTAGGAAATTTTTTTTTTCAAAATAATCCTAACTATATTTATTTTAATTCTATTCTATTGTTATTATTAGCTATACTTTGCCAAAATATTTTCTTTGATGTTTATTTAAATATCAAAGCAAGTGACATCAAAACATTACTTTGATATTTAAATATCAAAGGAAATGGTATTAAAATATTTACTTTGATATTTAATTAAATATCTAAGCAAATATTTTGGTAAAGTATAAGTAAAAATAACAACAGAATAGAGTTAAAATAAATATAGTTAGGATTACTTAAAAAAAAAAGATTTCCTAGTTGAATTAGGAAATCTTTTTTATATATAATAAGAATATATAGGTAATATTTGCAAGAAAGAATTAGTAATTGTACAAACAATTAGTAATTTTATCTATGAAAGCAAATATTTAGAAACTATTAAATTAGAAAATATTTAATAATAACTAGACTTTTAAGAATAAAAAATATGTTGACAGAATTTAAAAAAGTAATTTTAATGATATAAAATAAAACTTTAAGTACTATCTTTTCTTGTCTTTACTTAAAATTGTCTGCCATATTGTTTTACATTTTTATTAAAAAAAAGTTATATATCTTTGATTTACAATTATGATACGATTTTTTTTTTCTTTATAGCAATAAGGTTATCGATTTTAGTAAGTTCTATATTTGTCTCTAGTAAAACTAGCAATTTCTGGGTTTTCATAAATGCTTAGCAATCAAAAATATCTCTATAAATAAAAACTTGAAGGCCTACTTTTCAATCAGATGTAATTCAGTTGTTTCAGAGTATTTCCTATCAAAAATAGAAGTCGAAGAAAATAATTATATTAACGGCTTTAATAGCAGCTTTTGCCATATCATTAAAACTAGATGGATTCATAAGAGGTGAGGGGGGAGATTGAACAAGTTCACCTTTTTCTTATAAAATTTGGATTTAATTTTTGCAAACCTATATATTTAACACAGTACGGTATATTTGAGAGGCTCTTTTAATATAATAACAATTTTAATAAAAGTATTCTATACATTCATCTTAAAATTAATAATACTTCAGAATGCACCTATAAATCTAATATGTTACATTACTAATAGGTTTTTATCATATATTACTATATAATTAATATACTGCACTTATAATTGTATGCATAGATCATCCTAGTCATATTTTACAAATATTAAATTATCCGGGAAAAATCTGGAGTTTGTTTTCCCTTATTTTCAATTTCATTTAGCTTTTAGCTAAGTTATTTTTAAATTTTTTTTTGTTGTTTTTAAATTTTTTTCATAATTTTTCTATAAGTGATGAATGAGAAAGCTTAAAAATCAAAAATAACCTCAACTTGCATGTATTGAAATCCGGAAAAACCTGAAAAATGTTAAAAAAAATTTATTATTATTATTAAAAAAACCCTGAAAAATGTTAAAAAAAAACCTGAGTATCCGGATAAACCTGAAAAATGTTAAAAAAAATATCCGGATTTCTAAAATATGTCCGGAAAAAGGTAATCTCTACCTTAGGTAAGGTCTTCGTCCAAGTATATTCCAAAATATAAAGAGAATAAATATAACGTATAAAAATTTAGTTATACATAATAATTAACTTATACATTTATAAGTTATGGAAGTTTGACTTCCATCACATACTGAAAGAACCGCGCTTAACTTGTTCGTCAGGATTCGTGTTACGGAGGTAAAGAGTTGGAAGAGGGTGGTAACACAAATTTAAAAGAATAAATAAAAAGTCCTCGTATGAAATTTTTCTTCGGTCTTTGGTGAGTAATAGGCGAGTAAAAGAAATTTTTTTTTATATTAGTTTTTTAGTTAATAGTTCTTAGAAACATCTAAGAACTATTAACTAAAAACTTTTTGTAATAATTTCTTTCAAGACAATTAGGTAATATTATGTACAACAGGGTTTGCGCATTTCAATAAATAATTTAAATAAATGACTAAAGTTATATTAAAATAGAATCCTTACCTTTTAATAAATTTATTATTTAATTCTTTAATTTCGTTCTAAATAGTTGCCATTTCAATAAACAGCTCAAACAACTCTTAGTAAAATTGAATAACTAACATAATTCTAAAAGATAATTCCTTTTATAGCATTTTGAATTAATTAAATAATTAACTTTAACAAAGTTAAAACCAATTAATTATTTTTTTTAATAATGTCAAGATTAAAAACCTTTTTTTCTTAATGTCAGGATAGATAATTTTGATTGACAATATAATATATAAATAAATTGCAAAAGCTTGAGATTACTTTTTATGGAAAAAAAAAAAAATTAAATAAAATAAACATAAAAAAAAAATCATAAAGTTAGCAAAAATTTAAAACCGGCCTATTTTTTCCAAACGAGGGTCACAGCCACTGAACACCACTCCTTCTCCCTAACTATGAGGCTGGTATTAACTAGCCCGTAACTAACGGGGGATGATATACAAGTTTTAAATTGTATACTCCCCCTCCCACTAACAATTGTATACAAATTTTAATTTTTGCGCTTTATGGGGCATCTATAAAAAACACATTATGATTGTTAGTGTTGAATATCATATTTTTTTATTTTTCAAACGTGTGACAACAGTTGTTTGTTGCAACTTACTTTACTCCGGATGCATTTAATCTTTTCGTAGAAAAATGAGTAAAAATAGTGTTTTAAGTTTGGTCATAAGTCCGTTTAACAAAGCTCATATGACTAAGAACAAAGAAGAAGAAAAAAAGACTCGATTTTATAACGCTTTTTTTTATAGGGGTATATGGTATAAATTTGCAGTGATATATTATTAAAAAATAAAAAAGTTTTTAATGTTTACGTCAAATAAAAATATAGTCTAATAAAAAACGCTTTTTTGTTCATTCAAAAAATAAAGCAAACGATTTGTATTTGTTGCAAGAAACAAATTTAATGACAAAAAAGACGTAAACATAGTTAAAAAAGGATTTAATCTCTTCACCTGGGACAAGTTTTAATGAAGAAACAAATAACTAAGCAAAATTTAAGAAAAAAATAAACATTAGTAAGTTCTTTTTTCAGGCAAAAACGCCATTCAGAATTAAAATTACGTCGCCTTAGAAATCGCCTTAACCTTAGAAAGTCGACCTTAGAAACCTTAGAAAGTCGACCTTATAATTAATATATGCGCCACAGTATCGCTAAACGAACTTTAGGCTGGAAAAAAATTTAAAAAGTTTCATAATATATCATTGTGCAGTTAAATCCTTTCATTATTATATGTCAAAATAACACCCATAAATTTTTTCTTGTATGAGTCGTGATGATAGTCTTTGGGTAACCTGTACCATGACATTTCTGAAAATTTCGAATGAAGAGACTCTCTTGCTTGCTCACTGGTGAGTCCAAGAGCCTCACCATTATCTGCGCAATATGATGTTATATTGCTGAACAAGATATGAAGTTTTGTTGACTTAGTTGATAGTTTTAAAGCGGGAAAACAATGTTCAAAATTTTTTATATCAGTATCAAAACCATTTGCTAAATTTTTTCTAAATGTTGACTGAGATACCACATCAAGAGCATCCAAAGCATCACAAAACCCATGAACATTATCTGAAAGATTTTTTCTCAGTTCTTTGGATAGTTTGAGTAGCCTTTTACACTGGGGTCCTATCATTTTAAAGTAAAAAATATGTCTAATTCAACAATTTATTAACAAGTCAAATTTTATTTTTGAATAGTATATTAACCTTCAAATTCCCCTCTATGATACTTTGCTTTTAAAAGACCATGTTTTTTTATAAAAAGTGTCCATTCGTTAGCTCCCCAGCTGTGAGCTAATTCGTTCCAGATAATGTTGACATAGTCCTAATAATATTAATATATAACTTTAAATAAAAATTTATAATAATGAAGATTATTTTAAAGGAATAACTTTATTGATTTCATATTCATTATGCAATATAAATAGTTTTCATTATAGATATTTTATAGACAGTTTTAAAAACATTTATAGTAAAAATGTGTAATTCGGGATTGCTGCAAATGTATAGAATCCTGGTTGAATCATCTCCTACTAGTAATGGAAAATTCTTGCATTTGTTAAAGCCTTTCTGCTCGAGACCTTTTTCCCAGCTGCTATCCAGGCTAAATTGTTTTTTTTGATAAAAGCGTTCTAACTTCTCTAGATATAAACAAGAAATCTTGCATGTCAGAACTCTTATTGCAAAAATAACAGGGGTGTTTTGCACCTAATTTGTAAACCCAATATTAGCATGATGTACAATAATATAATAAATGTTTAAATGGAAAATTTTATTTACTTTGGCTTTGCTAGACCAATTTTTTTTTCCATATTTGCTCACAATTCAAGTAACATTCTTCTATGCTTTGAACAATTCCAATTAATAAGGTTTTATTTACTGATGTCTCTTTTGCCAAATCAGGATTAATACCCTGTTAAGCAAAATATATATTAGCTTTTTTAGTTAAATACCAGTTATAGTATATTTTAATGAATAATAGGTTTGAAAAATCAATTGCATTATGCCTACTTGTACCGGCGAGTAAAGATTTCTTTTAAGACGCACATCTTTTTGATAGTTTGAAATGTTTATGACGCCGAGACCTATTCAAAATATTTTTGATCTTTTTTTTCTCATTTAAATGTTACGTCTACCACTAACTAGATTTTAAGATTTAAAAAACTTAAGAAACGAAAAAAAAACAAAAAAAAAATAAATTTCAAAAAGTTATTTTATAGCATAATAAAGTGAAAAATAATACCTAAATATTTTTTCTTGGGAGTCAAAAACTTCAAGATCGACTGTTTCAAAGAATTCTTATAAATATTTATTTGACTATTGGTAATGTTTAATAAGATTTGATTCGACAAATTTTCAACCGTGTTTTACCCGTAGTAGTAAAACACGGTTGAAAATCTGTAGTCTTATTTTGTGAGGCATTTGTGTCCCCTTAAACTAGAAATTTTAACATAACATTGGTTGCAAATTTTCAAAGCAGATTTTCGAGATGCAGGTGGTTTTAATCTGAATTAATGGTTTTTATTTCATTATAAAATTTAACTATTTTTAATTAGAAAAAAATATACATATATACTTGAATAAACTTGCCCTGGTCTTCCTATATGTGGTTTTATGTTGGCTCCTTTTCTTTTAGCAACTGAACATATAAGACACAAGCAAAACTTTTTTCTCCTAGTTACAGTCTCCAAGACTTCCCCCTTTTAGAACAATTTAATGATTTTGAAACCATTTAGTTAGTTGGACAGCATGGTGATGAAAAACTGTTTTACATGTTGAGCTAATTCCAGATGCAAATATTGGATCATTGAAGTTGTATTTAAAAGATAAAAAAAATCTTCATAAAATGAATTAATAGAGGTCTAAGTAAGGTTACCAATTTTCTGTAGCATATTGCGCATACTTTTTGTCTTCCTTTACAATCCCGACGGGCATTTGTTTTTAAAAGTTACGATCTAAATGTATTTTAAACGTCTTTTAAACATTAATGTTTAAAAGACGTTTAAAAGACGTTTAAAACACATTTAAAACGTAACTTTTAAAAATAAATGCCCGTCGGGATGACATGGAGAATAGTTTGGCATTTTAATTAGGCAGATGTTTAAGTTCTTATGATTTTATATTATTTATGAAATATCTTGCTATAATAGCTATCATACAAGAAAACTTTTAATAAATAAATTACATAGAATATCGTGTTTTCAAAAATGATTTGAAATGAACATATAATAAAGTTATAAACTTTTAAAGTTCTTCAATATACGTAAATATAGCATTTAAAAATTACTCTAAAAAACGCCTTGTTTTTTAGAGTAATTTTTACTCTATGTTTGTTTTTCGTAAAAAGCCATATTTTATCAGGACGGAATGTTACAATATTTTTTAATATATTTTTGGAGTCGCCAGACATAAAGCTAACAATATCTGTACACAATTTTTCTGGATAATTTTTTATTAGTGTTGTTTAAAAAAAAAAAAAAAACAGAAAAATCAATTTTTCTTTTTTTTTTTCTTTTAATTAAAGAAACACTCAACTCAATAAAAAATTTATTTTTTCTCAATGATATTTTTTAAGTATTAAAAACTAATCTTAAAACAGTAAACCTTAATAAAAGATCTTAAAGGCTCACCTATAATGAAAAAATATTTCAGGATATACTAAAAAATCATAAATATTAGGTTGGTTGAAAAGTTCGCGGAGCGGCACCTATGTTGCAGTAGTAGAAACAAATTTATAACTGTATTAAACGTATTCATTCTTCGTATGAACGCATAAAAAATTTCAAGTCGATATGTCATTTCAGTCTTTGTTTACAAGCTATTGAAATTAGACGTGTCATAGTATTTTTTAAAATGGAAAATATTGAACATCGTGCTGTAATAAAATTCTTTGTGAAAAAAGGTTTAAAGCCCATGGAAATTCATAATGAAATGGTAAATGTGTTGGGTGATGATGCTCCTTCAAAAACAACAGTATGCAAATGGGCTGCGGAGTTTCAACGTGGGCGTTCAAGCCTTGAAGATGACCCTCGCTCTGGACGTCCAAAAAGTGCTACTACTGAAGAAACGATTAATGCTGTGCATGACATGGTTATGGAAGATAGACGATTGACCAAACGTGAAATTGCTGAGGCTGTGGGCATCTCAGATGAACGGGTATTACACATCTTGCACGATGAATTACGTCTGAGAAAGCTGTTGGCAAGATGGGTGCCGCATTCGCTAACTCTGGATCAGAAACGCACTCGAGTAAAACTTTCTCAAGAACATTTGGCCCGTTTTCAAAAGAATAAAACAGATTTTGTGCGTCGATTCGTAACCATGGATGAGACTTGGGTTTACCACTATGATCCGAAGCTGCGACAACAAACTGCAGAGTGGACAGAACCCGGTTGTTCAGCTCCGAAGCAAGTGAAGGCGTCAAAATCGTCAAAGAAGGTTATGGCATCAGTTTTTTGGGATGCGAAAGGAATTTTATTAATAGATTACCTTCAAACCGGTAAAACGATAACAGGTGAATATTATAAAAATCTTTTGGACCAGTTGGATAAAAAAATTCGTGAGAAAAGACCTGGTTTGCTGCATAAAAAAATCATTTATCACCAGGACAACGCACCTGCTCATATCAGCGATGTTGCAAAGGCGAAATTGGTCGAATTAAAGTACGAACGCTTGGAACATCCACCCTATTCACCAGATCTGGCTCCGTCCGACTTCCACCTCTTTCCACATCTCAAAAAATTTCTACGTGGAAAGCGTTTCTCATCACATGAAGAAGTCATTGCAGCCGTAAATGGGTATTTTGAAGGCCTTCCGGAATCGCACTTCAGAGATGGGATACATGAATTGGAGAATCGTTGGAAAAAGTGTATTGCTCTTAAGGGAGAATATACTGAAGAATAAAGTCATTTTTTGAATCATAAAATTGTTTTTTCATTTCCGCTCCGCGAACTTTTCAACCAACCTAGTATATATATATATATATATATATATATATATATATATATATATATATATATATATATATATATATATATATATATATATATATATATATATATATATATATACATATATTTGTGTATATATATAAAACAATAAATAATCAAGGGTGATGAACAATTAACATTACCATTTGAAATTAAAATTTCTATAGAACGCACATAAAGTAATTATTTATTTCAAAACGCCCTTTTAAATAGTTCATAGTGCACCTAAAAATTATAAATGTATCAGAGTGCACAAAACTGATAAATATTTCAACGCGCACCTAAAGGTCATAAACACAATATGGTGCATCTTAAAATAATATAAAATAAAGGGTGCATTGGCGAATAGAGTATGTTTTGGTATTTGAGTTATAGAACTTTCAGGTAAGTTCAAAACTCCAAATTATTGTATTTTTATACTTGAGTCATTTAAGGACAATTTGGCAAAAATTGCGCTGATTAGAGTCTGGGAAGAAAAAACCCTAAAAAGTAGGCATCACAAGCCTAAATGTAGGGGGAATAGGTTTTTCTAAATATATATTCCAATATCCAAAATTTGGTTGTAATATCGTTATAGATCTAAATTTGTTTTCAAAAATATTATGTTGTTAAGAAATTATACCCAGTTTAAATTAACAACCCTTGTTTTGAGGGGTCTCTAAACATTAAATAAATATAACTTTTTAACGTAAAATGAGTTTTTAATCAAAGTCTAAATTTATATACTTATTTGAATTTTATTATAGGATAAATTTAAAAAAAAAACACTTTTTCTCTCATTTGGGCAAGTGATGCCTAATATATAGGATATTTTTGTTCCCAGGCTTTAATCAACGCAATTATTGGCAAAGCACTCTTAAATTACATAAGTATAAGCATGAAATCGTTTAGAGTTATTTAACTCAAGCATTAAAAATCATGAATCCGTCCGTGGGTGCACCTTTTTTTTTATATGTACATTTGTTGTTTGTATTTCAATTATATATTACCAAAAATAAAAATAATAAACTTTTACAAATTTTTGATAAACGATATGACAAATACAAAAATATTCTGAAAGAAGATCAGAAGATCTTGTCGTTAGAACCTTAAATAATATCAAACAAGCATTTAACAAATGAACAACAATATTAAATTTCTACAAATTATAGATCTACTCACCAATATTTTATATAAACGTATACATACCAAAATATAATAAAATGTTAAGTTAAAAGTATTAAAATCAACAAAATAAGTAAGAACAAACTGTTTATAAATGTAAATAAGTGAAAGCAAAGTTATTAATTCATTTTATTATTAGTAACATAATATCATCTAATGAAAAAATTAGGGTTTTTAAGTTACTTTTAAGAGAGTAAAAAGTAATCGAAGTTTGAAGTCGAAATTTGGCAAAACAATTTTATTCCAAAGATGTGATGCCCAATAGGCAATACAAAATTGATTTAAGTTCGTTTGACAAAAAATTTTATTTAAAAAATCAGTATTTCTCAAATTGTATTTGTTTATAGGTTTAGGAGTAAATGTGTCTTTGAAGACAGATTGGGACAGGTCATTTTTAGACATGTTTACAAAGCAAAAAACATTATATATATATTTCACTCGTATATATTTAAAATTCTCATTACAATAAAATATTGTTTTACTTGAAAAAAGCGATTTGCAAAGCAGATTAAACGGATCGCATGTTTCTTAAGGCGAAAAAGACGTTGCAACTAACTTTTTTCTGTACTACCCGGGCAATATTAGCATAATTTAAATAACTGTGTCTAAACGAATCATAAAGTAGGGCTCTACCGGATTTAATTTTTTCAATTCTGAAAAAAATAAAATCCGGTTATTTAACTTTTTCAATTCTGAAAAATTTAAATATGGCTCCAGCTCCAATTCCGGCTGGAATTGACTTGAAGCCATATTTAATTTTTTCCAGATTTTTAACCAGATTTTGAAACAAAACTACAGGAACCAGAATCCTTTCACTCATACTTAGTGCTAAGAATGGTCAACAATGTTGACTAAAGCTTTCGATACAATAGACTGCAATATTCTTTTAAATAAACTAAAGATTTTCGGTATAAACAGAAATGTTTTGAATTGACTAAAAGCTATTTGAATATTTGAAAGCAATTTCTATACGTGGATGTAGTTTAACCAGTTCCTCAGGGATCAATATTAGGGCGTCTTCTCTTTCTTATTTACATCAACGATCTCCATAAAGCATCAAATTTAATGACGATTATGTTATGCAGATGACACGAACTTATTTTTATCTTATAATGATATTACATTGTTATTTCAGAATATCAATAATGAACTAGTAGGAGTTTCTGATTGGTTTAAGACAATTAAGCTGTCTCTTATTTGTCTTAAACCAATAGTTTTTGTAACGAATTTGTTTTTGAATTTTGTCATGAGGAAGTAGATTTTTTCTATCCAAATCACATAAAAATTTTATTCTAAATGACATGGAACAGCTTTTTATTGATAACCTATTTTTAAAAAAAGTAACAGTTTCTAACTTTCTTGGTATTTATATTGATGAAAACTTGTCATGGAAAAATTACATAAAAAAAAAAAGTACTAAAATATCAAAAAGCATAGGAATTTTATACAAAACAAGGAGTTTTTAAATAAATATACATTACTTAAACTATATTGTTCGCTCATTTATTGTTACATAAACTAGGAACCGCTTTATCGTCAACAACAAAATGTTGCACGCCTTACTAATTTTAAGGATCGATTTACTCATGCCAAACCTCTTTTTATTAAAAAGAGGGTTTTAAATATATATGAGCCTAATATTTTAAACGTTATATGGTTTACCTTTTACGATATTTTTCCTGTATCTTTTCATAATTTGTACAAAAAAAAAACCTAAATACTTTTTACGAAACATTCGTCAATCAGCTTATCAAACAAATTTTAGAAAATATTAAATTTCATTTCGAGGAGCATACCTTTGGAATAGAAAAAATTAAAAGAGTCATTTTTTTATTAGATGATATATATATAATCTTTTCATTCTTTTTTTTTTTAACTTTATATTTAACATTGCATTAATAAAATTTATAGTTTCACAACTTATAAATAGTTGTTTAACACTTTTGTTAGAGGTATCTTAAAACTGTATAACGCATCTTTGTATTTAAAACAAAACCTTTTTTCTTTTTTTCAATTTTTAATTCTTATTTATTTGGTATCTTCAAGTATATTAAGTACATAAAGTTTATACGTACTTAATATACTTGAGTTTTTTAATTTGAGAATATTTAATTAATACGATATGTTAACACCTAGACTTTTAGCGGTTCCCGACGACAAGACGGTCTTCTACGAGTTCCCGCGTTCTTTTATTTCTTAATAACAATCATGTATGTATATATATATATATATATATATATATATATATATATATATATATATATATATATATATATATATATATATATATATATATATATATATATATATATATATATATATATATATATATATATATATATATATATATATATATATATATATATATATATATATATATATATATATATATGTATATACATATATATATATAAATATATATATATATACAGTATCGGATAAAACATGGTAATTTAGTTTCTTTAAATGCTATTTCAGTGCTAATATAGTTTCTTTAAATAAAAATGCTGCATTTTTTTAATTTAGAGAAATAACTATGTACCTGTTCAGAGACAACGTTCTTCAAGTTTTATTCATCACAAAGTTCATTATTTGTACACGAAAATTAATAAGTTAATTAAAAGTATTAAAGAAAATTGATTTCCTTTTGGACAAAACAAGTGCAACTCCACAAAATGTTGACCAAGCTGTATTTCGCTATCAATATTTCGTGGCGAATCCTTTGTTGTCGATCACAGCCTTGCATATTCGAGGCATAGATTCGATCAGGTGATCAATGAAACTTTGTGGAATCGCTGCCCAGGCCTTTTGGATTTGTGCAAACAGTTGATCCTTATTACAAACACATTGACGATTAATTCTGCAGTTGACGATCTCCCACAGGTTCTCGATAGGGTTGAGATCCGCAGATTGAGGCTGCCAATCCATCACCGATAGGTTGTTGTCTTGAAACCACTGTTTGACTACTTTTGCAGTGTGTTTCGGATCGTTGTCTTGCTGAAAAACCCATTTTATTGGCATATTCCATCCAACATGAGGTAACATAACATCTTCAGGATTTTTTCATACATGAAACGGTCCATTATTCCATCGATTCGATGTATTGGACCTAGACCGTTAGCAGAAAAACACCCCCAGACCATTACATTGCCTCCATCATGCTTCACAGTCTTATGGCAGTAATGTAAACCGAGGCGTTTACCGGCCGGTTGACGTACACGGCAAATGCCATTGCTCCTTATGATGTTGAACTTCGATTCATCACTGAACAGGACAATTCGCAATTTCTACACATTCCAGTCAATATGAGATGTAGCAAAAAGGATTCTTTTCTTCTGGTTCTTTAGTGAAATCAGCGGTTTCTTTGCAGGGCGTCGATAAAACAAACCGGTTTCAACAGCACGTCGTCTGATTGTTCGGTCCGGAACAGACAGCTCTAATTGCTTTTGTATCTCAACCAGGGTTGCCATCTGGTATTTATTAAAGCCAGATTTCTTATATCTGGTTTGTTTTTTTATCGTTTGGCTTGGAACTTTTGTTTTGGTTCATTTTAAAAAATCTGGTTTAAATCTGGTTTATTTAAAAGTCTTTGGTCTTTTTTTGTTTTCTCTGGTATGTTTTTTAAAATCTGGTTTAATTCTGGTTTATTTAATAATAAATCAATTTAATTAAGTTTTTGTTTTATTAAAACAAGTTAATTTGAGGGAAAGAATGTTTTCTATTTTTTCATTTTATAGAAGAACAATCAAGTTTAAAATAAATTAAAGAAATGCTTACATTCAAATCTTAAAACGTTAAAAACTTTTATTTGTAATGTAGTTAAAGTGTTATTTTTAACCCTCAGTTGCCAAAAATAAAAAAATTCTTACATACAAAATGACATTTTTTGAGAAAAATGTGCCTGTAATGAATGTTGTTTCCCAAGTTGAAAAGGCCATTTCAAATCTACAGTTTCATCTTATGGATGCAAAAAGTGAAGAAATTGAAAATCATTACAGAAATCGTCATTAATCATAAATTAATTGACATTGCATAATTAGAGCGAGTCTAAAAACTTTTTAGAAAAATAAGTTTTTAAAGACACCGCTAAATTTTAAACTGGTTTGTGAGACCATTTAGAGGTTACCGGATAATTAGATCTCTGCAATATAGATGCTTACTGCCATGGCTGTCTATATGTTCTGTTTCTAACTGTTTTATTGAGTCTTCTCACAATTCATCTGCATAAAAATCAGACTAAGAAAATATCAAACCAAGCCTTGCATTTAGTTATTTGGATCAAATCATATTTAATAAGGCAAAAGATTTTTTACCAGGACTTTGAAATAATTGAGTCAATTATTGCAAAGGTTGGAAAAGAAATCTATATCTATATGCAAGTGAAAAAAATTAGTATATTTTACAGGTTGATAGTGTCAGATTTTGTATAGGTTTTTGGGAGTGAACTACTTGGATTAAACATTTACTAAGTCGTTCTTCTCCTCCTCCCTCACTCTCTTACAAATTAAATTTTATAATTCAAGGATGAATTTTTGGATAAAAAAGCATTTTTTTTTAATATAAATTATAAACAAGGCTTTAAAACAAAAAATTAGGATTTTTTTTTAGTTCCAATCCAAGACTGTCGGGAGCCATTTGGCACTTGAAGTCATAAAAATAATAATATTAAATAATCACGCTTCTCAAGGCTTACCGTGTTACATTTATCTTGTGATGATACAAAAATGCTCTGTGGAACACAACGTCTCGGTTGGATGTGGATTGTATTGATGTAATGAAACGCTTGTTGTATTTCACTTCTTGTATTAATGTTCTTCGATAAAACACTTTGAGAAAACTCACTTCGATAAACTGTCTTGATAATACTGACTAATTGACTTCTATATACTGACTGAATTACATGTCGGTTTACATGTCTCTTATACAGTAAAATGAACCTGTTCTGGAAGATTCTAGGTACTTCTTTTTGATGCTTCTGGATACGTCTGATTGCTTCCGAATGTATCTGGATATTTCTGGATGCTTCCAGATGCTTCTTCTGGAAACTTCTGTATGCTTCTGGAAACTTCTGGATACTTCCTTTGACTAATAAAAAACTTCCGTGACGTTGACACGGACCAGACTTAACAAAATGAAACAAACCAAAAAAGTTGCACTTGTTTTGTCCGCTGCGAAATGACACTTGTTAACGAAATTCCTGTGTGCTGTCACCTGTCAGCTGATTGCTCATGTCATGGCATGCTGACTCCAGACTCCTGAACCGTTTGCTGAGGTAGTATAGTTCGTTACATTTTTAAGACATGTAAAATTAGGAACACTTTTTAGCATTGTTCGATGTTGGTTGCAAATGTTTTGTTCAATACTATATATATATATATATATATATATATATATATATATATATATATATATATATATATATATATATATATATATATATATATATATATATATATATATATATACATATATATATATATATATATATATATATATATATATATATATATATATATATATATATATATATATATATATATATATATATATATATATATATATATATATATATATACATATATTATATATAGTGTAATTTAAACGAAAATTTATTAAATCACAAAGCTGTAAAATTAAAGAACACAACACAAAAATAACAAAAAACAAAACAAAAAACTATTCTCAATACCAAGTAACAGCTATTTTCTGTTAAACGTCATTGTTGTTGATAAAAATTTTTTTTTAACAATTTCTTTTTAAATTAATAGACATTTTATAGAAATTCTATAGAGTTTGAATAGGCCATATGTTTCAAAAGTTTTTAGAAGTTCTATATAACTTTTTTTCCGGGATGTTGTCTTTCCGCTACTGCTGTGGATCAGCTTTCCGCTACTGCTGTGGATCTTGTCTATTTACTTCTGATTCTTGTAGATATTGATTTAGCTGAGTGTCAATGCCTGTTGGTAGTTGTTGTTCATGTGCTGTGCTATTAGCGGACGTAGACTGACTAATTTCATGAATAAATTACAAAAGTAATGACCATGATGTAAAAGAAATATCCAGCCAGACTTGTTTTTTCAGAATTTTTTTAGTTTTGTCAATCTGCTGTAAAGCATGCACAGATTGACTTAAATCTTGCTTTCTCAGCTGTCCGTTCTCAGTGATACAAACTAAGTTTTAAATTGTGGATCAACTAATGTTGTCACTATATATATAGATGTTTCTCCTCAATTTCTTTAAAACGCTCATCCAATGACTTGATTAGGGTTGACTTCATATTCTTTATACCCGCATCATTGCAGAATATCGCGTGTCTTCCCTTCAGAACTTTCTGTTGCTTTGTTGTTAAAAATGATGTTCATAGAATATAGAATTACAAAAAAATTAACTTGTATAAATGATAAAATATTATATATACGTGTTAACACAGGCAAAAAAGATTAAATAGATATCTGACCGAAATTCAGAAATCCGACTAAAATTAAGCCAGGTGTGCTAACTTTTTGCTGAAGCCAGATTAGAGCCGGATTTGTAAAAATGGGTGGATTTTGGCCAGAGCCGGAGCCGAAATTCGCTACAGCCTTATAACAAAAGTTTGATTAAAACTTTCTTATAGAGGTAGATTCGTGCTTTGTATAAAACTCCTACGTTTTTTTGAAACTTTAAAGCTTATGTGGTCGATATGATGATTCCAAGTGATGTTTTCATTAAGATAAAGACCTAAAAATTTTGATATGTAACCCTTTATTTTTTTTTTTTGATTGATAAAAATTTTAGGTAAGTTTAATGAGAAAAACCGTTTTTAGAAAGCGAATGGAATAAAGTCCACTTTGATTTATTAGAATTTAAAGTTAACTTATTACATTTAAACGAACTCGATGCATGTCTAAACTCTTTGTTCATTGATTAAAAAATTCAAAGATATCACTGTTGGATAGGAATAAGATAGTATCATCTGCAAACATAATTGTTAGTTTAGAGGCTTATTTAAATCATGAATATAAATTAGGAAAAGGAGTGGCATAAGAATTGAGCCTTGTGGGACTCCATATGTTATAGAAAGAAAATTGGTATGATAACCGTCATTACTCGGAACAAAATGTTTACGATTAGGAAAATTATTTTTTATTCCATTGTGTTTAAGTTAATAGATTAAAATTGCGTGAGCGACCGTATCAAAAGCTTTTGATAGGTCAATAAAAAATCCTAGCACATATTGTAATTTTTTAAATGGTTTTGAGATTTCACGTACAATTCGGATAATTGCATATATCTTGAACTTATAATTGCACCTCAAAATAAGAAAAGAATCATCGGTACCTTGAAATAATAAATTTTTCAGGGTAAAACTAAAATAACAATTATTTAACCTTATAATAATAGAGACTTTGGGAGGTACGTAAAAAATATAAGGTCATTAGAGTGCTTCTAAAAGTGATAAATACTTTAGAGTGCAACTTAAAAGGATAAATACTTTAAGAAGGACAAATAAAAAATTCTTTAGGACGTGTATCATAACGTACAATAGTTAAATACTTCAGGATTTACCTGAAAAGTATATTTCCGAGTTTTTTTTAAACTCATAAGCACTCAAGCGTACACCTTAAAATGATAAATACCTTAGGGTGCACCTGAAATTAAAAAACACTAAAAAAATCATCCTAAGTATGATGAATTCTTCTTGGCGCATGTTTAAATAAAATGCTTTAAGATGCACCTAAAAAAGATAAATATATCAAGGTGCACCTAAAAGTTATAACTACTTAAAGGGAGCATCTAAAAATAATAAACACTTTACGGAACATGTAAAAAAATAAATAATCAAGGACGCCCATATAATCATAGTCATAAGAAATAGATAATCTGATCACAAAGTATGGAAACGGATAAAGAGTTTAAGGGTGAATTTGATATTGAAACATAATTTTTGTCTATGGAGAATGATTTTCGTTATGCAGACGAAAATTTTTATAAAAGTTTAGACGTCTTGGTGTTGGAGTTGTCTAGTGAACCTGTTGAAAGTACAATTTCTTGCACAACTTGCTTTAAAAGTGCATATCTTCAAAGTATTCCTGATTTGTATAGAAATGAATCTAAATATTAATACGGCAATGAATATTATTATTATTATTATTATTATTATAAGTGCGTGTAGTTACGTATTATTTCGCCTATTACTCGTTTTGTTAATTACGGTTCTGCATTATGTAAAATACACTATTTCTTAGTTTTTAAGTTGTTTCTAGTCTTTTCTGAGCGCAGTTATATATTCCAAGCGGTCTCTCGAGTGAAATCAGCAAGCAAATTCGAACTGATACACTTATTTTCAAGAAATGATGTTGTTTATTTAAAAAAAAAAATGTGTAAATAATTATTAGTTTGTTATGTGTGTGTGTATATATATATATATATATATATATATATATATATATATATATATATATATGTATATGTGTATATCTATATGTATTTTCTCTTAGCAAAAATTATAGAGAATAAAAAAATAAAAAAAGTTCTTCTGGAATTTGTCAAAAGAATGTTGTGTTATGCTTCATTTTAAGGTATTTAAATATGTATTTAATTTTCATTTTTTAGAATAAGTTAGAAATAAATATATTATATATATATATATATATATATATATATATATATATATATATATATATATATATATATATATATATTTTTTTTTAAATACAAAAAATACAACTTTTTTATGGGACTTTAAAGTAATAAGTATCAATCACTCTTAAACTGACAAAGAGATGTATTAAATCCAACAGAATACAACACAACTCAATAATTATAATAGTAATTTCCCTTTAATTTATCATCTTTTCTTGCATTTGACGTCACAACTTTTTGCGTACATTTTTTTAGCAACAGGAGGGTGCCTTTTTCGAAGATATAGCACCTCAACTTTTTATAGACCTACTGATTGGGTCCTTTTAATTTTTTATTTTTGTATCGTTTATTTTATCGGAATATGATTTAATTTATGATATGCGGTAACTTTGACACAAAGTTTCTGAAAATAAATTTAATTTGAAATACAATTTAGTCAATTTTTAGTAATAAAGTAGGTTAGAAGTTGGGGCATGTAAAAGCTTAGGCTTAGGTCTACCATGGCCTACTTAAATAAACGGCCTTCTATTCTGCTTAAATCGGAAAAAAATAGAAGGCCAGTTAAAATAACGCATTTTGTCGGATGGTTTTTGTCGGATGGACAATCTTTCTAATAATATTTTAATTATTGAGTTATGAATTTTAAGTAAGTAAATCTGGCACGGGATAAAAATTTTTGCGTTGGCTTAATCGAAATATCTACTAAACCACTAAACTTTGTATACTTTATTGAGGCTTCTTTTTAATAATAAATCATGATAAATTAGTAATCATGATTAATAAATGCTGTGTTTATTGAAAACAACACAAAATTTATTTACCTTCATAATTACATATTACTTAAATGATTTTATAAACACATGGGTTATATTTGTCAATAGAATTTTTGTGATATTCAAGGACTGTACAAGAAATAAAAATACAAAAACTCTCAAAAGTAAGCTTTAAAAGTATAAACAAAATTGAACACAAACTGATTAAATTTACTGATTAATGCGAAAAAAAAAATGTTCTTATTTTTTTCTCTGTTTTTGTTTAAAGACAACAATGTTATCTGCAACAATGGAATCACAGACTCTCTTTCTGATGTTATTAAAATAAATATTTGAAATAATAGTGTGTATAATTTCTTTTCCACAATTTTGGTGATTTAAACATAAAAATGGTTGGTAACCTTCTCTACTGCCAAGAACTAACTTTGCTGCTTTACGGTGTTGCATTCGAGACTGATAAATAACATCAAACACATGATCTAGCATAGCAAAACTATCACAGACATATTCTAAAAGGGGTAATGATGGAGTTATTAGCCCACCTCTGGACAATATATTTAAATAATTATAATCATTCAACTCCTGTTGAAAATGTTGAGTACAAAGCAATTTGCAACATATTTTAAACTTCTTATTCAGTTTTTTGGCAATAAAACCAGCAATATAACTAGCAACTTCACGAGAATCATCTGATAAAGTCACACAATCTAAATCTCTTTCTTTGATCTGATTTATCAAGGATCTAGCATGTTGTGTATCTTCTACAGCATTAATATCATTTTCGAAAATTTGAATTCCTTCCTTTATTAAACTTTTTATTTGGATTATCTTCTCACTATAAATAACATCTTTCAAACTGACAAGGAACCTGCCACCACTCATTTGGCGGTATTGTCCAAATCTTCTTTCTAACGGATCACTTTGAAAACGAGCAGTCAATATAAATTTATAATTATCTTCTAACAGATCTTCTATTAATAAAGCATGACATAATAAGTTCTTTGTAGTGCTGATAATGTTTGAGTGTATATTTCTCAAAATTTGGAATTTTTGTGTTTTTCCATTTATTTAACCAGTCAGTGAAAGCTCGAAAAAACTCAGGTTTTTTATCATTAATTATAGCAGCATTTCCAAGACAGTTGTTAGAAAATTGATTTTTTGAATTTGTAATTATCCACCATTTATTAAAAAGAGTTAAGAAAGATGCAATATCTAAACGGTCGGGAAAACATGATTTTATTGCTGCTGCTGTAGTTTCATGGAAGATACCTAAAGCAATAGTGACATTTTGATTGTAGTTTCCAGGATGGACAACTTTGCTATTTATTTTTGGTGCTTTTTTTAAACTCGCATGCAACAGGCTGTCCTTTTCTAATAAATCATGAAATATTTTCCATGATATTTCTCCTGGTTGAACATGAATTTCATCTTTAAAACCTGAAAAATGAAATTCTGGAAAAATAAACCTTTTTTTATTTAGTAAGTTGTTTCGAATGTTTTTAATCAAATGCACTGTGTCAAAGAATAGGTAAATTTTTTGCGATTGTACATTAATAAACAAATCATCAGGTTTTTTACCATGTGCATTAAGCAACTATGTAAAAGAGGAAACATTTGAAGCATGATTGTCACAAACAACACCTCGAACATTAAAACTATTTTTTATTAAAGATTGAATCAGGTTAAGAATTTCAGTCTTCAACCAATCACTGTTTAATTTTATAATTGGAACTGCTTTGACGACACAAGAGATATTTTCTTTTAAACCAACTACCATGAAGGAAACAATGCTTCTATAACATTCATTTTCCTCACTAATCCCAAATATATCTCCGCCAGAATATTCAGCACATTTTCGCAAATACATTTCATCAAAAATTATTAAAAGATCTTTTGATAAGCTCCCATTTTCATGTAACAACTTTAAAACTTTCATAGAATCAATTTCACCTGCTTTAAACTTGCCTAACAGTGATATAGATGGAAGTGGGAATTCCTTCAGCAGTAAATTATATGTTTGCAATGATGTGTAACGCAGCATCAAGGCAAATTGAAGCATATTTGAAAAACAAATTTGATTTTTTTTTACTTGGTGACTTTTAAGTTCTTCAAGAATAGAAGACAGCTTCTCTTTTTCGATGCTAAAATGTGAATTGAAGTTTTCCAGCATACTCCTTCTCTTTAACACACATTCGTGGGTTACTCTAAACCAAGGTGGTAAAGAAACTGGAAGATTTTTATAAAAAAGTTTAACGTGAAGATTTTTGTCAATACGAATACATTCAGCAACTTGAGGTATGTGAAGTTCATTTTGAATAATTTTATGGAACACAACACAATCATCAAATTTAGAAAATGAATATCCTGTTGGTGAATCATCAACTGTAAGAGAATTAAGATCTTCAATAACATCATTTGATAAAAATTTCTGATATTCATCTTCTTGAAAAATTCTTTTAGTTGGTGATTTTCTTGATGGCGACATAACTGGAAGTGAAGCCGTTGCTATGCTAGCCGGATATATTGTAAGAACAGGCTTCAAATTATACAACAAACGAAATCGTTTTGCTGATGCTCCTTTGTGTATTAAATTTTCATCAAAATGTTTTAAACAGATCCCAGATGATTTAGTGACAGTCCAGAAATTTCTGTTTACAAATCTAACCCATAACTTTCTTAAGTCATCATGTTTTGGAAAACCAAAAACTGGGACTACTTCACCACCATTATAATTAGAGGTACAACAAACAACACAGCATTTATTAACCATTATTATTATTAATAATTAAAAATTAGTCACAAATAACAATACAGTTTGGCATTAATCTAACGCAAAAACTTTTATCCGGTGTCAGATTTACTTACTTAACATTTATAGCGCAATATTTAAAATATTTTGAGAGAGTCTGTCCATATAATAGAATATACGTTATTTCAACTGGCCTTCTATTTTTTTTCGATTTAAGCAGATTAGAAGGCCGTGTATTTAAGTAGGCCATGGGTCTACATTGTAAAAATATGTCAACTCTAAGTACCAAGCCTAAGCCGAATCCCCATTGATTTGTTTATATTTTTCTTGTAGATGTAATTTAAAAAAAAATTTACTTTTTCTTATAGGTATTATAATAGAATAAAAATGGATCCTGTCACGTTCTACGGAAAGTCTATGAAAAACATTATCATCAGAGAATTACCCAAGGATTCAGAGGACAGTGAGCTATCTTGTGAGGAAGATGAAGTTGAAGAGGATCACAACTTGTCAAGTTCTGATAGCTCAAACTCTGATGGTTAGATTTAATTTTCCCATCTAATTATATAAAATCTTGTGTTTAGGCCTATAACTTAAGCAGCACTAGTCTCAACACTGTTATTTTTTTTATGAATTTACATTTTGAAGATGATGGTGATGCCAAAGAGGATGCTCCAGCCAGCAGCCAACCATTAGCCAACAGCTCAAGGCCTCATATTTGGCGAGAAAGAACTGATCGTGCTGATCGGTCCTCAGATATACCGAATTTCATTGGGACAGAAAGAGAACCTGGGCTATTGCGTGAGCCAATTGAATACTTCAGGGAAATATTTACCAAAGGAACCTTTAAGAACATCGTCACAGAATCTAACCGGTACAGCTTACAGCAGGACATTAATAAACCTGCCAATATTACAATGGACGAGCTAGAACAGTTTCTAGGGATTATCTTTTATATGAGTGTAGATCGCCTACCACGCTCCAGATTGTACTGGAGCCCTGATACAGGAGTTCATCCTGTAGCTGACACTATGAGACAAAAACGATTTGAAGAAATCAAAAGAATTTTGCATTTTTCAAATAATGAAAACAACAATGGAGATAAACTCCATAAAGTCAAACCACTTTTAGATGTTTTCAAGGCCAGCGTCAACAGCATTCAAAAATCAAAAATGATGAGCGTTGATGAACAAATAATACCTTCCAAAGGAAAACCATCACTTAAACAATATAATACTAAAAAGCCAAAGAAGTGGGGATACAAAGTTGTTGTGTGCTCGGGTAGCACTGGCATCATTCACAATTTGGAGTTCTATGTCGGCCAAATCCAACATTGCCCTGGAAAACCTGATCTGGGTGCATCAGGCAATATAGTTCTTAGACTTGAACAAGATGTTCCTAGACATTGCTGGCATCAGGTATTTTTCGATAATCACTTCTATTCCCCTCCAAGTGCTATTATGAAAAGAAGGAATAGCGAGCATGGAAACTGTCCGTCCCAATCGTTTAAAAGGCTGCGCATTTCCTCCAGACAAAGAGCTATCAAAAAAAGGAAGAGGCTCTGTTCTACTGAAAACCGGAGTTTTTGATGGTGTGCAGCTGAATGCTGTCAGGTGGATGGACAACAAAGCTGTGACTCTTCTTAGTACCTTTGCTGCAGTAGAGCCAGTAAAAAAGATCAGAAAATGGGACAAGAAAGAGAAGAAGGATATTGAGGTGGACTGGCCTTCTATCATTATTCTGTACAATGCCTTTATGGGTGGTATCGACCTGTTGGATTCCCTGGTGGCATTATATAGAAACCACATCAGATCCAAAAAATGGTACCACCGAATCACTTTTCATATCTTCGATTTGGGTGTAGTTCAAGGGTGGCTTCTGTATGCTTTTGATTTTTCTAAATCAGGTCTACCACCATCAGCTAAATTGCCACTGCTTCAATTCAAAATTAACGTTGCTCTTTGCTTAATGAGACAGAATAAAACTATGGTGGCAAAGAATAGGGGTCGACCTTCTTTGGAAGTTGAGCCACAACTGCAGTACAAAAAGCAAAAGGGTCCTGCGGCTGTTGTTCCAAACTTCTCAATCCGCACAGACAATGTGGGACATTTTCCAATACAAGTATCTGAAAAAGGCAGGTGTAAATTGCCTGGCTTCAAAGGTTTTCCTTGAACAAAATGTGAGAAATGTAATGTCCATTTGTGCCTCACTCATAAATGAAATTGCTACAAAAGTTTTCATCAGCCATGAAAATAAAATGAACATGTAGCCTCATTCATATTTTCCTGTTGTTTTCCTCTTTAATATTAAATTTTGATATGAATTAATATATCTTTCTGCAATTAAAATATCTTTCTGCAAATAATTTATTTATTCATTGTGTCAATTATTTGTTTGATTATGCATTTTGTCTACCATTTGTTTGTTTATGCATTGTGTTTACTAGTTTTTATTTGTTTGTCTGTCCAATAGGTTTGTTGCCATTTGGCAACATTAAAACAATTTTACCCTCAGTTGCGCATTGGTGCCAATTGGCAACATAGCTACAAAAGCATTATTTTGAAATTTTAAACAAAAACAAAATTTATTAAATTAATTTATATCCCATATAAGATGTAAATACTGAAGGAAACATTTTTTAGTTGTTTTTTTCTTAATGTGTACCATATAGGGTTAAAATCAATAAAGCGGTAAAATCTGCTGAACCTCCCAAATCTATTTGGAAACTGTTTTTTGTTAGAGTGCAGCATTCTTACAGTAAGCTAATTTTACGTTTAATGGTTTTAAACTTACTTGTTCAAAAGAAATTCATTTTTAATTTTTATTATCTTAAAAGCACATGTGAAACTGCTAATTACAGGTTGGATATTGCAGAGGACTGCTCAGAACTTCCAACAGAATCAGATATTGACGCAAAAAAAAAAAGGAAAGCAAAAAGGTTAATTATTTTATTCTAACTTCAATTTATTTGATTATTTCAGTTAATTGTTAACATGATGTTTAAAATTATGCTATGTATAACAATATTCTATGTTATGGTATTCATTTTATCTATTGGTAATATAAAATTTATCTATTATTAATATAAAAATTTATTTTATCAATAGATAAAATTAATACCAAAACATAATAACCCTACAACACAATAGTAGTCTCTGAAATAAAAAGGTTTAAAAACTAATTTAGGTCATTACCAGTTTTATGGAATTAATTGTGTGATTCAGATTCCGATTATACATAATCTGAAAATAGAAAGAAGTTTTCGGTATCAATTTTAACCTCAAACCTGAAGTTTCCTACTCATACTCAGTTGCCATCTGGTTAAATTTTTGCATTTTAATAAATATTTTACAGATCATAATGATCCACCAACTTTCTTAACATTAATGATTGTAATGGGCCATTAATGACATTTAAAAAATAAATTATGTTTTCCTTATAAAAAACAATTAATTTAAAAAAATAAATTATGTTATTATACTATATTTTGTTTTGAAAAATATTTGATATTACAAATATGTTTATAATACATTATTAGTGCATAAAAATTCAAAATAAGCCTCTTCAAAATGCATCATCTACTAATTGCTCTCTCTCGTCATTATTTTTAAATAATTTATCTTTTATTAAATGAGGTTGGTTAACACTTTTTATTTTAACTTGAAAGTTTTACAATTTTTAAAGTTTAAACTATGGCTTGCAAACAGTTTGTTTGCATAAGTGTGCTTGTAAAAATAAGCTTAAATATTTAAATAGACAACCAAACTACACTACCATCATCAATATTAACACCAGTGCTTACTATAGCACTGCAAGTAGAGCACCTGATTTTATATATATCATAATATTGTATGTATATATATGTATATGTATGTATATATATATATATATATATATATATATATATATATATATATACATATATATATATTTATATATATATATATAAATATATATATATATATATATATATATATATATATATATATATATATATATATATATTTGTTTTTCTTTTTATGCTATGTTTTCGTTATATTTAAATCCTTGTTAAATAGAAAAATTTTAAACGACATATTTTTGAATATATATATTTAATTAATTTTACAAAAGCTATGTTAGTTCATTACTAATTGCTAAATATACAGAGTACAGATAGAAGGGAATAAAAGGGAGACCGATGGGGATAGAGGAAACCCTAAAGTATATTAAAACATATAAATAGACCAAATAGGTATTAAAGAAGACCAAAGGATAACCAGGGAAGCTGGGAAGCACTTAAGTCACAATCTACCAGGAAGACTAAAGGTATTTTATTTTATCATTTCAATTAAGTTTATGGCTTGGTTTATGGTAAACGTCATTACTTTTATATATATAAAATTTACGTATATCAAATATAGACATGTTTTTGGAACTTTCATATATTAAAAATTAACAAACGAAATGTTATAACAATTATCAAAGTGTGCTATGATGTTACTATTGCATATATTTTTTAAAAATATATTACAGAAAATCTGTATATTTAATTTTTAAAATATATAATTTTTTTTAGTTTTCTCAAAAACGGGTTTTTTAGCAAATCAGCCCTTTTAAAGAACACTGATTCAATTATCAACTTTATGCTTTAAATGAAGATTCAAAATATGATATCATGTCAGCATAAAAACTTTTGCTATGCTACTAAGTAATTTTTTAGTTTATTCTATTTGCTGCATTTTAGTATCTATACATGGCATGTTTGTGTATATATTTGTCGACTTTATATTTTTTAGTAATTAAAAATAAAATATAACTAATAATAAGCAACATATCAAAACAAATTATTTAGCAATTAATGGCGCTTAAAATTTTGAAAGCGAATAACAGTTCAATAAGTATCTCAAAGTATTCTTGTCAAAGTCAGAAAATGGAAAGAATAGTTGGAGTAGTCAAAAAGGCACCAGAAAGTAGATATAGCTATGAAAAAAAAAAAAAAAAACCTAAATTTGAATTAAAAGCACAATGGAAATAAGCCATTTATACATTTTTTTAAAGCCTATTAAAACTTTTCAGTCTATTTTTTTTATTTCTAAAAGTTGTGTTTCTTTGCTTAAAGGTTATTTATGAGCAGAAAGCACTTTAAAACTTATTTTCCGTATTTAACACCTTGTATCCCTTATTCTAATAAAATACCTAAACAGTATTTTAGTAGAAAATTATTGTTATACATCTAAATGCTAAAAAATTCGATTATTGGTGCGACCCCTACGGAGGCTAGCACGGACTTAAAAAATGATATGCATCCTATACGCATATATAGAAACCCCCCACAATATGCTGCTTCATAAAAATAATTTTGACCCGCTCTCATCTTAATTATTAATAGCGGAATGAATATTATTTATATTAGTGCGCATAGTTACGCGTTTTGTTTTATAGTTACGGTACGGTTCTGTATCTGTAAAATACACTTTTTAAGTAGTTTCTAGACTTTTCTTTACCGCGTGCTTTCTTAAAGATTTCCTTTCAACCTTTCATGGTACGAGTTCTAAATGTCCAAGTTGACATTAAGTAGATAATGTTTAGTAGCTTGAAATTATAGGTAATCTAAAATCTTTTTAAAATTTAAAAGTAGTTAATTTATAGTAATCTTTTTTAAACTGTAATTTTAAATTTAAAGCTTCGTGTTACTTTAATTCTTAGTTTATAGTTTAGTAGCTTGTTATAGTGTTTAGTAGCTTGAAATTATAGGTAATCTAAAATCTTTTTTAAATTTAAAAGTAATTAATTTATTGTAATCTTTTTTAAATTGTAATTTTAAATTTAATTCTTCGTGTTACTTTAATTCTTAAATTTAAAGCTTCGTGTTTCTTGAATTCTTAGATTGTGTCTAGCGTTAAAATATATTTTTGGATAGTTTCATGTTTTCACATAGTTTTGGTTATTGGGATAAAAGCCATGACAACATTTTGTTATAAATTTATCTTAACTTAATTTTTATTGAAAATTGTTATAAATAAAATTTATCTTTAATATTGTTAATACATTAGCTCTTTGAAAAAAAATATGTTTCTGGCACTTCAATAAATATAAAATAAATTGTCTTGCATGAATGAATGTTGGTTAAGGATTTAATTGTGTTATTTATGTTTGTCTATCTGAAACTTATTTAGGTTATTAGAAAATTCATGTTTCCAGAATTGTTATTAATCATAATCGAGTTGTTAAACCAAGGAAATTGTGGAGGTTTATTTATCATATATACTATATATATATTATATAATTATATTGGTGGGAGTAGGCTTAAAAGCATTTTTAAATTTTTAAAAAGAAATAAAAATACTTTTCAATATATATCTGTATTCTTTGAGGTAGAATTAAAGTTTCAGTTTTTTAAAATTTAAATTTAAAGTTTCAAGTTTTCAAAATCGTAATCTTTTCAAAATGTCTAAGTAGACATTGAGTATTTGTAAAATCTTTTTAAAATTTTATAAGTAATTAGTTTATTGTAATCTTTTTTAAATTGTACTTTTAAATTTAAAGCTTCGTGTTATACATGTGAATTTTGAAATTATAGATTACTATAATTCTTAGATGGTGTCTACCAATAAAAGATATTTATGGGTAGTTTCATGCTTTCAAATGCTTTTAATAATTGAAATAAAAGCCATGACAACATTTTGTTATAAATAAAATTTATCTATAGTATTGTTAATACTCTAACTCTTTTAAAAAAAATATGTTTTTTTTATGTTCAAAAAGTTTAATAATTTGCCTTGCATGATTGAATTTTGGCTTAGGATATAATTGTGTTATTATATGTTTGTTTTTCTATTTATATCTAATTTATAAAGATTTAATTTATAGTTAAGATAAATATAATTTATTTAATTTAAAATTAAGATATAAAATAAAATATCTAATTTATAAAGATTTAGATCATTAGGAAATTTATATTTACAGAGATGTTATTAATCATAATCAAGTTGTTGAACCAAAAAAATTGTAGAGGTTTATTTATCAAATATACTATATATATTAAATAAAAATTTTTGGTTTTCATATGTTTTTAGCTAATAAGTAGTTCTATATATATATATATGTTCTATATATATATATGTATATATATATACATACATACATATATATATATATATATATATATATATATATATATATATATATATATATATATATATATATATATATATATATATATATATATATATATAAATATATATATATATAATATATATATATATATATATATATATATATATATATATATATATATATATATATATATATATATATATATATGTTCTATATATATATATATATATATATATATATATATATATATATATATATATATATATATATATATATATATATATATATATATATATATATGTTCTATATATATATGTTCTATGTATATATGTTCTATATAACTATGTATACCCTTGGAGTTGCGGCAAATATATATATATATGTATACCCTTGGAGTTGCGTAATAGTGTGTTAGGGGAAAAAAATTTAAAAACCTTCGTTAATAACCCGTTTTCTATTGTACATAACGCGTTAATAAGTTTTATTACCCGTTTTGTTCAATGTTTTCTCCCAACGCATGCCTTATTACGCTGTCTGCGAAGATATGTTGTTTGTTTCTAATTTTTTTTTCCTTTATTAGAAACAAATCAAATTTTAAATTTTTGTATTAAGTTTTTGCTAATATGGTTGCAGGTTTTTCTTAACTTCTATCAAATAAACTTAAGAAACCTGTAATATTTTTGATGATGGCAAATTAATTTTATTTTGCACTAGTTTAGATTCTTTAAATATTTGTTTTGAGAATTTTGTTTTTTAATTTTTTGAGTATGATTTTTTTAGTTATTTATTAAGTTTTTTTATTTTATTGTTAACTTTAATGTAGTAAAAAAAAAAGGCATAATTACTGTTGCTTTGATAAATATGTTTATTCAAAATGATGACATTAAAATGAATGATAGGCTAGATCAAGTTATGTATTTACAAAATAATGTAAGTGCTATAAGGCATGTTGAAAATAGTCGTAGACGAAATGAAAGAAATAGACTTAGGCGAGATGAAATTAATCATTGACAAAATGAAAGAAATAAGCTTAATCGAGAGAACGTTAATCGTCGCCAAAACGAAAGAAATAGGCTCAATCGATATAATGTTAATCGTCGCCAAAATAAAAAAAAAAGGCTCGATCGAGATAATGTTATTCGTCGCCAAAATGAAAGAAGAGCTGTTGGACAAGGACAAATGTATTCTATAGCGAGAAGTAATGCTATTCCAGATTATAATTATTTAGGAGAAATGAATAAAATTTGTCAGCACTGTGGTGCTAAGGAATTTTCAGATAAAACACATTTTCTATGTTGCCATAAAGGTAAGGTAGCTTTGCCTCCACTTTCACCAATTACACAAGCTTTACATGATTTGTTTACAGGTAGTTATGTAGATCGTAATGCTAATGCTAATTTTTGAAAACATATTCGAAATTATAATGCCTGCCTTTCTGTTGCTTCTTTTACAGCAAATGTTGTTCAACCAATGAATCATGGGCTTCCATTTTTTAAAATATGTGGACAGATTTTTCATCGTGTAGGTAATCTTAGGCCAGATCAAGATATTCCACCAATATATTCTCAAGTATACATTTATGATCCACTTGCTGCACTAAATTTTAGAATGCAACACTGTGGTAATGATCTTTGTTTACGCAATTTAATGTTTCAATTGCAAACTATAATTACGGAAAAAAGTCCATTTGTTCTTGCATTTAAAAACATGGCTAAAGTAGAAGATGAAGAAATTCGTAAGGCGGCTATAGAAGGTCGCTCAGCTTCTGTTGTAAAAATGTCTTTACTTGAAGGCGGTGATAGACGTCGTTATAATCTTCCTTAACATGATGAAGTTGTATTTGTTGGCGAAGATGATGCTCCCCCAACTTCCAGGAAAGTTGTTATTTACCCAAGAGGTCATCCTTTAAAAATTGTATCAAGTATGTCAGCCAACTTGGATCCTATGGTTTATCCGCTATTTTTCCCAAGAAGTGATGCTGGTTGGCATAATCAGTTGGTGCATAACCCTGAGCGTGCCACACTGGTTAGAAATCATGTTACATTATCTCATTATTATTACTTTTACTTGCAACCCAAAATGGCGTGAAATAACAGAAAACTTATATACGGGTCAGAATGCGAATGATAGACCTGATTTGGTTACTCGAGTATTTAAACTCAAGTTAAATAACCTCCTAAATGATATATTCGAACATGGCGTATTAGGCAAAGTTGTAACGCATGTTCAGGTTGCTGAGTTTCAAAAGGGTGGTTTGCCGCATGCCCACATTTTACTTCATTTAGCAAATGATGATAAACTTGAAACATCACAGGATATCGATAATTTGATTTGTGCAGAAATTCCAGATCCGATAGTTAATCGTGAACTTTATGATATTATCAAAAGTTGCATAAATCACGGCCCATGTGGGATACTGAATCCAAATTCTCCCTGCATGAAAGATGGGGTGGGCAGCAAAAATTATCCTAAAGATTTTAATGCCAACACAGTAGCTGTTCACAATGGTTATCCACGCTATATGCGTCGTGATAATGGGTTGGTTATCAATATTAAAGGCAACAATGTAGATAACCGTTGGGTATATAAATATATAATTATTGGGTATATAAGTATATAAATAGCTATATAAATACAATTTATTAATCTCAATTTGATTCTTCATCGATTCTTTATGTTTATAGTTTGGCTCCTTGAAGCATTTTATGTTTTGCTTTTTTTAATATGAGTATTTTAAATCCGTTGTGATGTCTTTTAAATTAAACTAAAGTTAACTAAAAGCCAACATAAAAATTACGTTTTTGAACAACACCAAATAGAACAGCTGCATCCCTACAGCAACTGCTACAGTATCACAATAGGTTACCAAAAGCAGGTATACTGTTTTCCAGTTGTTGTTCTTTTTCATATATATCTACTTATCTATATAATACTATAGTATGATTGTTTATATCTCATTCATTTTTTTTTTCTTAATCTTTAAGTGTTAATAATTTTATTCTTTGAATGAGATTAGTTAAACAAGTCGGCTTTCCATTAAAGATATTGGTTTCAAAATTGAACATCATTGGCAAAATGCTTACAAAATTAGGTAGTTTTTAATATAATAAACAATTAAACAAATTTAAAAAGCTACGTGATACTAATATGGTATCACGTAGCTTTTTAAATATGTTTAATTGTCGTCCCTATAGGTAATAAATATTTTAAATTATTTGATATGGTTTTCTTTACAATATGCTTATGCTTGGCTATGCTTGGCTCCTCGGTGCTGTAAATGGTGTCTTCAACTTTGTTTTTTTAAGAAAAATGTGTTTTACATATGCTTCTGTTTTAAAATTTTTTTGTTACATATTTAACTATATATCCTGTAAATAAATTTCTTTTAAAGATATGTAAACTTGATACTTGCTTTTTTACGGATTTCCAAAAAGTGAATAAAGGTTTTAATATATTTTTTAACTGTCTTATATGGTTTCATCAATTTTATTAAAGCTGAATAATTACTTCAAAAATATTGAGTAAAATCCAATTGCTTTTATATTAACCTGATCTATACAAAAATTAATGAAATAAAACTAATAATTTAACGCCAAGTTAAGGCAAAATGTATTCCGGACATTTTATAAAATTAGTATAAATATGGATTGGATGTATGCTGAAATAAATATGTTGATACACGTTAGCTATTAAAGTAAATCCATATACTCTTTTATTGTTTTTTTATAAACACGTTTCTGCTGGATAACTAATTATAAAAAAGGTTGGTTTAATAATAATCTTTATCATAACAATATAGGATGCGTATGCAGGGCTAAGCCCTTTTCGGAATTGCGATATATTTTTCAACTTATAGTTTTTCCGGATATCCAACTACTATGCCTACGAGTTTGGGTGTAATATTTTAGATGTTTTAAAAATATTTAAAAAGTATATTAATAATATTAAAAAGTTTAGGTACGATAGTGACATACTTTTAAGCTCTTCACTCAGTAAAATGAAAAGTTTTTAAAAAAAAAAGAAACGACTCAGCTTAAAGCAAAATTAAGAGTAGAATATATTCCCAATATTTACCTAAACAATTTTACGGAATTTGAAAATTTGACATCGATGTTCTGTGCATATAATTCAAGTTATTTTTAACTACTACATGGTTGTGATTTGAGCATTCAATGTCTAAACATTGCAAAAGAAATGGTTAACTTTATCTTAAATGAAGCTAAAAGTTCTCTTAAACTAAAAAGCCAAGAAAAATAAAAATGAGCTCAACTAAAAAAATGTATAAATAAATTTATATTTCATTAGAGAAAGTAAATAAAGATCAAATTGTTAGTAATGATTTATTTACTACTAACCCGTACTACGGGTTGCTTACTGTATAAATAAATTTATATTTTATTAGAGAAAGTAAATAAATATCAAATTGTTAGTAATGATTTATTTACTACTAACACGTATTACGGGTTGCTTACTGCTAGTATACACATTATTAATATAGAAAAAAATACATATATATATATATAGAATTCAATAATAAGTATAATAATAAACATAGATATATATCTAAATTTTTTTTTGTATTTATTTTTTCGATTATATACTTAAAATTACATTACTTATAAAAATATCGTTTACATGAAATAAAAAAGAGAATAGCTTTCAATATTAAATGTTTTGGCGTTTTTAGCATTAAAATCAGCTTTTACGAACAGACACGCTTTACTCATCACCACGTATGTCAGATATCATTTTAGCAGCTTGTTCAAAGTATTTTCTTTGCTGAGCATTTTTTTCAATAATTTTCCTTGCCTTATTTTTTTTCAATAATTTTCTTTCCTTTTTTTCAATAGTTTTTTTTCAATAAGTTTCTTTGCTGAGCATTGTCGACAACTTTAATCGTTATTTTGAGCAGACTCTCGGATCAAATATATGTTAAAGAGTGTTTGTAAACACTCTTTAAACGCCTTTTACCTCTCATTAAATCACACGAAAAGAGACCAGTGTTCTGGCCAGATTTAGCTTCAATTCATTAACGGAGCTGATCTCGTCTTTGCTGCACAGCTAGTAAAAGTTCTTGACGATCATCCTCGTTGTGAACATTATTCACAAACTCTAATACAAGTTTTACAGCCCTTTCAGAGCTATCGTTCACTACTTCAAGTTTACTTACAAAATTGGAGAATGTTTTGAACTGGTCAACATAGCACCACATAGGAGCAGGAGAGTTTAACCAAAGTTTATCCTCCATTCTTGTCAGGTTTAGCAAACTGAAGATGGACCAAGAGCTCTCTCCGATTAATCGAGCAAGTCCTGGTGGCACTTCTTGTTTAAAATTTAACTCTTTGATCAAGTTTGACTTCTCTGAATGCTGAAAATGATCAGGAACTGGTACGGAGAATAATGTTTTTGCAATGTTTTCTCTCTCCACATTAGAAAGGTCAGGGTCTAGGAGAGCAAGTGGAACTAAAGTTTCATCTAAGTATCAGGTGGGAAACAGTCAAATCAAAGATGTGTACTCAAAATCTGAATTTTCAATTAGTAAATGGCTTTTGACATGAACCTAGCATGAGAAGCACAGCCTGGAGCTCGAACTTTAAAAAATATTTCAGGATGCAGATACATCAGGTTAAGTTCCAATAACTCCCTATAATCCCCTCTGGGAACAATGTCAGTGTTTAATGCATCCTTGCAAAACTGGATAGTTTCCTCAATCTGGGTAGCCAAGAAAGTATTGCTGATGGAATTGATATCAAACCTTATTAAATTGGAAGGATCAACAGTTTCTTGATGCAATTCCAGTTTGTCTGAAACCGTTTAAGCATTAAATTTTCTTGATGTAAATAAAGTTGATTGAGACAGTAAAAAATTTTCAACATTTCCACCTGAATTAACAACCAAATCTGTACACACATGCAACAAATCTCTAGAGGAAATATTTTTGGAAACTGAAGTCATGGCAATATCTTGTACAAAATTCTTGGCTAACTGCGACGTATCATTACTTGGACCTGGCTGTTCGAAATCAAAAGAACAATCTGAGTCCATGCTGGTACTTGTATCACTAGTTTCAGAAGAAAACTGAAGCTCTGTAGTCGAATCATCTCTCTGAGAAAACTGTTCAACACTATGTACTAACTGTGGATGTTTCAATCTTCTCTGTTCTCTCTTCTCAACCCTCCGGTTATATAGCTTGTCTTTTTTACCCAGAGTCATTTTACGTCTGGCCTTTTGATCTCTCAAAAATTTCATATCAGTACGATAGGGGACCTTATTAAGGCTTGTCTTCTTTAGAATATCTTGGATATTTGGTTTAGCAATCAAGAAAACCTTATTTCCTTTTTTTTTGAAATCTTGTCTAGCTTTTCCTGCTTCTTTCGAGTTCTTACACTTTTCTTTAAACTCTCCCAGCTGTTGATCAGATCAGTGATATGCTTCCTATAATAATTTTTAACTGGTTTAGAAAATATTATATTATCTTATATATTATATTTGTATATATTATATTATATTATCTTACAATATTATATTTATATATATTTCATTTATTATATAAATATATATAATAAATGAAATATATATATATAAATATATTTATATATATATATATATATATGTAATATATATATATATATATATATATATACATATATATATATATATTTCATGTGTAAATATATATATATATATATATATATATATATATATATA
>NC_061170.1:35515423-35607294 GCF_022113875.1 Hydra vulgaris | reverse complement strand
TATAATCCGATAATGTTTTTTTTAAAATTAAAAAAAGATTAAATTTTTGTTGTTTCAAGTTAATCTAGCGTTATAAAAAAATATATATTAAAAGCAAATGCTTTTTAATTATATTTGTTATAAAAAATATAAAAAAAAGTTTTTTGTCAAATTTTATAATTGTTTTTTATAATATAAAAAAATGGTTAAAGTTAAAAATATTGATGAAAATAAAGAAAATAAAGTTAAGCGAAAACTGTTTGAAAAACCTGTATCTGTAAGTTTATTATTTTCTTTTTTTTTTAAAATTTGTTTTGTATTTTTTTAAAAGTAAACCTTATGTGCCAGAAAACGTATATAAAGTGTCTCAAATTTATGTCCCTCAAGTGGTTGAAACGAGACTACTTGAGGAAACAGATGAACATTTGTATGAAAATGAGCTGGAAATCTACGACGATATTCCAGAAATAGACGACGGTAAATTAATATTTATTATAAACATAATATTTTTTTTAAAAACAAAAAAATATAATAGTTACAAAAATTATTTTTTTAGAACAAGTACGTATACTTGACAGAATTGTTAGAAGAATAGATGATCATTTACAGAATGAATTTGGTACGCCGAGGAGAACAAATGGTTTATCAAGAAATGTTAGACGTATAGTATGTTTTGGTTGTTGTTTGTGTGATGAACAAAGCGAGCACGATCATTGTTGTGTAACAACCGTGTGCCCGTACGTGCAAGAACTATTTGGACGGTGCCGCGGTTGTTGCTATTGTATTTAAAAAAATATGTAAATTTAATATATGTAAAATAAAAAATTCATTTATCAAAATGTCTTTTGATGCGACGGACAATTGTTTGTTATATTTACATCAACTTAATTTAGATTTAAAAAAACATTTACAGGAAACGCATTTAAATCAAGGTGTTTGGATGGATAAAGTTCTTTTAGCTGAAGAAAGCGAATTGAATAGTTGTAAAAGAGTATACGGTTTTTATATTAAAGATTTAAAATTGATAAAGACATATCAAATAGAGTTGATAGAAGTTCTTGTTTTGCTATTTAAATGTCTTCCGCATCGCGTATTTTATCCTGACACGTGTTTTCATAATTATAGTGAAGTTATTGAACATTGTCTTGATGTGTTAAAAACATTTTATTATTATTTTACGTGTATAGATAAATTGTATAAAAAAATAAACTATGTAAATTGTTTAAAAATAATAGTTCAACAATTGTGTTATTATTGTAAAGGATTAGTTGGAGGATTATATTTGCAAAAAGATGTATTGGAATGTTATCATATTATAAAAAAGGAAAGAGGCAATATATTAAATGAAAAAATTTATTAATGTAAAATTTTGTGTTTTATTCTCATAATAAACTTTTAACAAAGTTTTCAAAACTATTATTGATATTTTCAAAGAGTTCTTTATTTGTAAAATTGTGCGTACGTTTTTGAATTTCTTCGTCTATAATAACACCAATGCGATAAAATTCTGCCAACACTCTACAACTATCGGATCCGTATCAGTCTTCTGCTATGTTCATTAGTATTCTTGCTTCTTGAGGGTTGTAACTAACAAATCTAATTTGATCATTTTTCACAAGTTTCATTTTTTTTGTTATGAATTTAAAAAAAATTAAAAAAAATTTATTTCGATAATATTTGTTTTACAAAATTATAAAAGTCTCGTTTAATTTCTTCTGTTTTTTCAATGTTTTTTAAATAGTTTGTTTGTTTTAAAACTTCTTCTTGTACCAATAATAACATATTGCCAAACGCTTTCAATGTTGATGGATCATTAATCTTTTTATGTTCAACATTTAAAAATTTTGTCTTTATATCGGATTCTTTTCTGTTAAAAAATAAAAAGTCTTGATCGTCTCCAGTAATTAGTTTTATTTTTTTATTTTAAAATAAAAAGTTAAATAAAATCATACATGTCATTTCTATTAGGTTTAAAATAAGGATTAATAACATATTCATGTTGTTTAAATAACCAATCTATACATTCCATATAAATATTAAAAAAAGATTTCATGACTAATTTATGTTGCTTAGTAGCAGAAAAACAGTTTATATAATAATTATTTACAAAAAGTTTATATATATTATCAACAATCGATATTTAAATATGTAAATAATGCGATCTAATTAATATACGTCTGTCAATTAATTCAAAACAATCGTCTTCGTGTGATTTGTAAACAGAATTTTGTGATAAAATTTTTTGATTATTTTGAAAAAACAAATACATCAAATTGTTAATTTGTTTACGTAAATTTGGTATGACTATTCGTTGTAGTTTTTCAGAAGCTAACTTTTTTTTACACAAATCTTTTAAAGTCCATGTATCATTACGGTTTTTATAGCTTAATTCTTCATTACACCTAATCCAAAACTCTTTTAATTTGTCTTCTTTTATTGAAAAAAATTTCTCTAAATCATGGTGTATTCTAGCATGTCTAAGTAAATTTTTTCTTAACATTCTAAATAAAATCATATTTATAAATATAACAAGGTTTAAAATGAGGATCATAAACAAATTTACATTGTTCAATTAACCAATCTATACATTGCATATAAATATTAAAAAGAGATGACATAATTAATTTGTCTTGTTTAGTTTTATGACGTAACATTATATAAACATGTTCAAAAAATCGATAAACATAATGAATAATTAATTTCTGAACAAATAAATAATGTTTTTTATAAGTATAATTTGCATTGTTAATATCGTACATAATGTTATCAAAACAAATATTATTAAATTTGTTAAAATACTGATGAATGAAGAATAATTTTTCGTTTCCGTCAAAAAGCGTATGCAATAAATCGTTAATTTGTTTTTGTAAATTTGGTATAACAGTGTTCAAAAGTTTTTCGTAAGCTAATTTTCTTTTACATAAATCTTGTAAGGACCATGTTTCAACATTTGTAACAAGATTGAAAACAAGATCATAGTTGTAATTCCATTCTATCAACTTGTTTTGCTTCATCGAATTAAATTCGTGTAATTCATTAAGGATTTTATTAAATTGATCTTTTTTCATTGCTAAAAAAAATATACAAATTAAAAGATCATTTAAAATTTTGAAAAAAATTATTTTTTATTATAATAGCTCAAAAGTTCTTTTTATTTTAAACTAATAACTTCAGGCGGATAATACGACGGAGTGTTACATTTTGCGTTTTCTGCCAAAAATGGATCTGCCACTTTAAAGTTTGGATATCTGCCTCGATTTTCCAGTTCTGTATACGGTGGAGGATTTACACTTTCTTCGTACAATGGTGGTTTTTCAAATTTAACTATAAACTTTTTATTGATATCCTTTCTACCGATTTCATTTAACAAATTTAAAATAAGTTTGATTTTAGCTTCGTTCGTATTGTATTCATAGTGTTGATATACGAAATCTTTGAACTGTATATATTCCATTAAATCTAGTCCATCTTTAATTTTCTCTCTTATTCCGTACGGAATTTCTAAAAACATTTTTAATTTTCTTACATCAGACGTAGTGATGTAGTCAGCTAAACCTCTCATGATTGCACTGTTCATTTTTTTAATATTCTAAAAAAAATATATCATAAAAAAATATATAATTTTGAAAATACATGAAAAAAAGAAACGTGTATAATAAGTTCATTAATTATATGATTAATTAAATACAAAAAAATACATAACAAATTATATAAAAGAAACGTGTATAATAAGTTTATTGTTTTTTATATGTCTTTTTAATTGATCATGTGTTGCAAAACTATCTGTTCCAATAGCTCGGTTATAAGCTTGAGCAGGTTTTTCAAAAATTCTTTTAACGGTTCGCTATAATTGGCTATTATTTTTGTGTTTTCAATACATTCGTTTTTAACTGTACATGCTACAGTTTTCATGAACGGCCATTTTAAAGAATGATCTTTTGGAGACTGTATTAATTGAAAATAAATACCCATTTTATCTTCTTGATTACTGTAACCAAAAATTTTAAATCGATAGAAATAACCATCTACAGTATAAGAAGGTTGAGTATGATAAGATTCGTTAGATTGCAATCTTAAATCCATTTGGTCCAATTCTATAATTAAATTATCAGAAATGAATTTGTCGTTAATATCTTTATTATAATTTAATATATTATCATATAGTTTCAATTCTTTTTCAAATGTGTTTTTATTTACAAATTCTTTCATTTCCAAGCTGATGTTGTTCAATACTTTTTCAAATGTGTTTTTATTTACAAATTCTTTCATTTCCAAGCCAATGTTGTCCATTCGTTTAGTTTATGCGTTTATTTGTTTGTTGACAGCTTCTAAACTGTTTAGAATGTTATTAGTAGTCATGTTTAAAAAAGTTAAACTTTGTTTTTGATCCATAATAATATTTTTTTGTTTCTCCATTATTTCTTTCCATTCATTTTCAAATCGATGTAAACAATCAATAACGTGTTGATCATAGTAGTTTTTTTGAATTTGATTTCCACCAAATGCACATAATTTAGTTCGATTTCTTTCTACGTGTTCCTCGTGATAAATTTTACATTCATGTTCCCAAGTATCTGTCAATTTAATTTTTTTTCCACAGCTATAACAATCATAATCTTGTGATGTGTTACATTTTAGTTGATGATTAAGTAATTGATCAATAGTAAAGGGTAACTTGCAATAATAACATAATTCTTTTTCCATAGCTTCAGCCATTTTTTTTGTATAATTAGTTGCTAAAAAAAGTATTAATAGTATTAAAAAATGTTATGGCTAATATTATGTAATATTACGGGTAAAATTATAGACAAATAGAGTCAACATATTATAAAAAAACAATATGAAAAATAAACTATTATTAAAAGCAAAAAATACAAGTTATCATAAATTTATAAAAATTTTTTTTCAATGTATATAATCGATTGCAATGACATTTGCTCAGTAAAATATGTTACAATGTTATGAATACGAAATTGCTTTTTCTATGGAATAGAAAAAGTAATCTCATATTCATAATAATTGTAAACAAAAGTCTTTCCATTGTTTTTTTATACCTTTAGTTTTGGCTACCCTTAGATTTAAATAAATTTTTAAGGATAGTCTAAACTAAAGGTACATTAAAAAAGTTCCATTCCATTCATTAGTTTTTTTATTTTTTATACCATTAGTTTTGGCTGCATTAAGAAAATAAATTTCTTAATACACTCAAAACTAAAGGAACATTAAAAATAAAAAAATACAAAATAATTTGAAAAAAGTCAATTGTTTATTTCCATAAGTTCGTTTTCTCCATTATCATCGTTTTCTCCATAATCATCATCATTGTCATTATCATATTCATTAACCATTTCATCGTCATCCTCATCGTCTTCATTATAATCATCTTCATCATCGTCTTCATAATAATCTTCTTCATACTCTTCTTTTTCATCAATAATATCGATGTTTTTCAAATTGAATAAAGAGTCGCCATCTACAAACATGGCCTCGTATGGTTTAACAAATTCTATTTGTGCAGATGGTTTGCCATATTTGTAGATGGCCTTATTTACATCGGCGTAAATGGTTTCCATTTGGCTTTCCATTTTTTGTTTTTTTTTAGTTATTCTAAAAAAATTACAACATGTTATACAATAATATAAAAAACTAATATTCCATGGGTTCAATAATACAGTTTTTAACTTTAATAATCAATTCGTTTAAATTGTTTATTAATTTAAAATTATTTTTTTGTTGTTCGTCAATCAACCATCTTTGTAATGTTTTTAATATAAATTGCGGATTAAATTTTTCTTCTGGATTAACTTGAAAAAATAGCGTAATGACTCGACATTTTTAAATAACTTCTATTGTAGTCGTTGTCAATGGCATCAATAACACAGCAATGCATGTTCAAATAATTAGTAAATTGTTGTCAATAGGCTTCAAGATAGAATGACAAGATATTTGTTAATTCATTTGCACTCATTTTATTTTTTTAATTAAATCTGTAAAAAAATTAGAAAAAATGATATTATATAAATATATATTTTTTAACAACAAAAAAAAAATATTAAAAAAATGCCTCGCACAAGATATACACCTAGATCAAAAAAAACTGTAGATAATTATTTAAATAATCAAATTGATTTTGTACGTACTACAACAAACTCGCAACATACGCAAACAGAAAATAGCGGGAAACCAAGCAATTGTAAAAATATATTAGCATGTTTACGAAAAACTAAAAAAACATATAAAGTTAACAAATCTAATCGTAAATTAGGTCGCGTTGGTAAAAAAGTAAAACGATGGAAAATATCAAACGAAGCTTACGTTAATCGAAAACACGAAAGAAATGCAGCGTTTAAAAAAAGAAAAAAGAAATAAACAATATATTTTATTATAATAAAAAAAACTAGTTAACATCTTTGATTTATAAAATCAATCCGTTCTTGGATTTTTTTTTGTAAAAATTTCATTTTTCGAGCTTTATTTCGATTTAATTTGTATTTGCTCTTTTTCTAAAAAAATAAATAAAATAAAAAAATTATTCTTTTTTTAAAAAAGGGAAAAAAAAGAATAATTTTATTATATAAAAAATCTTACTTTTTTATTAACTTGTAAATGTACATTTTCTTCGTCTGTACCTTTCTCTATTATTTTTTTTTTTCAATTTGATTTTGTGTTATATCATTTAACACTTTCATGAACTCGTCGGCGGTTAGGTTGATTTGAGAGAACACAATCTCTTGGTCGTCTTCTATTACGATAGTTTCAGGAATATCTTTATTTTCCCACATTTTTTTTCTGCAAACAACTTTAGTGATTGCCATTTGATTTTTGGTATAAAAAAATACATCTTTTATACTAAAATATTTAATCTCTATAGATTAAGTAAAATAATAGATTTTTGTGACAAACAAGATATATTTAGAAACTTTTAATCTTACTTTTTACGTAGGATTATATAGGGAATTTCTCAGGGAATTTCCCTTAAAATGTGCGTAAACAACTTTAAAAAAATCTCTGTGTAGAAAAAAATCTCTGCGTAAAGTGTTATAATGTCAATTTAAATGAATTCAAAACACGCTTAAACAGCACGTCGATGTAGCATAGTGCATCGTATCATTTCCGCACTATGTTGTAAACCGCCATGAACCGATCGTCCAGGGTTCGAATCTCTCTATAACTTTACGGCTTTAACATTATATGTATAAACACATTGAGCGAACGCTTGATGACGTATGTCTAGATAGTTTAGTTAGTTATATGTTAATCACATTGAGTTACGGTGTTACTACTGTTACTTGATGACTGTCCCCACTGAGAGCTCATACTTTCGGTGAGTCCTATATGTGAACCACATTGAGTATCATTGATACTTGATGATTGTACCCCACTGAGAAGCATACTCTCGGTGAGTATGTGTGTGATCGAGCGTGTATGTACGAACGGGTGAGCAGGCATAAGTAAGGCAAAAATGATAGACTAAGTAAGTAAGGTTAAGTAAGTAAGTAAGTAAGTAAGATACAAACAACCGGTTGTAAAAAAAACAATATAGTAAAAATAATAAGTAGGCCTACTAAGAAAAACAAATTAAGTTAGGTAAGGCAGGTTAAGTAAGGACAGTGTCGGGTGACACAAAATATTTTTAAAAAAATATATAAGTTTTTTTTTAAGTTTTTTACAAGTTAAAAAAATGAGAAGGGGACACAGACGTAATAAACATGCAAAAAAGATATATTTTTATTAACAAAAAATCAAAACCGAATGCACGTTTAAACAATATGATGGGAGGAGGTAAAAATAATATGTTGGTTAAAAAATGTGTCTTAGTTAATATTTTATATTTTAATAACGTAATTTTTTAAGGTAAAAAAACATGTAAACGTTTACATGTTTGACATATATTCAAATAAAAAATATTAATTTTTTAATAAAGGTAAAAAACACCGTGGCGGTAACGTTTTTAGAAGATTAAGAGGCGGTTTAAGTAATCCATTTGCTGATCCTGTGAACAAGTTATTTAAACAACTTATAAACTTATAAAAATAATTAAGTTTAAAAAAGAATGTCATTAGATGATGGTTGTTTGTTTAAACATAGTTATTGTGAACATGCTAATAAAAGATATCACAGAAAAGAACATTGTATCAGTTGTTATACTAACGCATACGTTAATATTATTAAAGATGATCTAGAGTTTTATAAATTATTACTTGAAGATATGGGTGAATATTCTTTAAATAACATAAGAGCCGATGTAACAAGTTATGGCGAATAAATATTAACTTTTAAATATTTTAATGATTATCTTTGTCAAATAATAAGTGGAAATAAAAAAGAAGGACATACAGACATTTCTACTTTTTTAGGAGGATTTGTTATTGATTATAAAGTACGTTCTGGTTTAAAAACAATGAGACATGTAAATAAAGGCGACATATATTGGTTATGAATTACCTATAACAAAATAATATATTTAATACTGTTGTTTTTTCATTTTTTTAAAAGGGTATATATAAAAGAATAAAAAAATGTTTATTTTAAAAAAAAATTTTAGTTTTTTAAAAAAAATTGAAGGTAACTGCTTTTAAAGAATCTCTTTTACAATTTTATAATGTTAAAGATTTGGAAAATTTACAAACAAACGATAGTTTGAAAGATGTAAATGGTAATTTCAAGTTATTTTTTCGCTTGGACGGTAGCAATCAAATAAAAGTAACTCGTTCAAACGATATAGCTAACATTGATTTTATATTTGAAGTATTTGGTATGAGTGTTAAAAAAGTATTTAGTATGAAATATGATGATTTTGTATCATTTATAAAGGATTCATTATCAATATGGTTGTTAGAAGAATGCGAATAAAAAAAAGACGTGCTCGTAAAGTTAAACGAAAACAATGCGCTCGTGGTTTATCAGACTATGTTACACCTCAAAATGTAACTAATGTTTTAAAAGTGGGTTCATTATTATACAGTTTAAAAAAAGCATGGAAAGGGAAAAAATCAAAACCTGCTGTAACAACAAAAACAGTTGCAATTCAACCACCCGTTAATTTATATAAACCAGCGGATAAAAGTTTTGAAGTATCTTAAATAAAATTAATGTAAAAAAACATTTATTTTTTAAATAAAATTAAAATACAATGTAAAATTTATTTTCTTTTCTTGTGTCTTGTGTTTTTTTTATAAAAGTTTTTTTTTTCCTTTACACACATCACATAGTAGTTTATTTGTTTTCATTTCCAATTTTGTTTGATTTGGTTTATGTAGAAGCCAAACTTCATTGTTAAAAACGGTGCTCGTACATTCTTTTAAATAATTTATCAATTTCGGATCTTGCAAATTAACGATATATAATAGTCCGTTTCCAGCGCACGATTCACAAATTTCTTCTATAACTTTTTCTCGAATTTTGCATAAAGCTGCTTTCTGTATACTTGTTGACATTTTATTATATTAAATTTTGAACAAAGAGAGTTTTTATTTCTTTTTTTGTCATGACATCATCTTGAGGTACGTCAATAAAATTATTTATATCTTTTAATCTTCTGTAATCGAAAAAATACATATCGTTCATATTTTCGTAACGTTTTAAAGCAAGGTTTTCTTCGTTCATAACATCTCTAATAGCATTGATATCTTGAATAGATATTTTATCCCATTGACATTCATTGTTAGTTCTTAATAATCTTGCATCGTTTAAAAAGCTTCTAATCTTGTTATTAATCATGACTTCATTTTTAAAAATGTCATTTTCTATAGGAATTTTCATTGTTTTCATTGATACATTATTGCGTACCAGACTCTCAGTTTTTCTTAAATAGAGATGTAGTTTCATGTCTTTTTCAAAAAGTTGTTTAGCAGTAGCATCCAAGTGTTTAAATAATTTAGTTCTAACAAAGTGAAAAAATGGAAGCAAATTTGAGCTAGTTCGGAAGCATGAAGAGATAAAACTTCATAGAAGTGATAGTTCAGTAATCTGCACAACAAAGGTAAATAAATTTGACCGTTAATAAGATAGTTTGGTAACAAGGATATAAAATAAGCGGCAAAAGCTCCGCACAAACTACTGTTTTCCCATTGGAAACAAGTTTTGTTTTAAGAAAACAAAATAGTTTGTTGACCCGTCATTGAACTATATTTTAATATAAATTTTGAAAACCAATAAAATTCATGATTATCAGCTGTCCATTCGTAAGGAAAGTGATTAGTTAGTCGTATGTAAGAACTTATTTCATGTTTAGAACTTATGTAATGTTTAGAGTGTTTATTTGTATGTTAGTTTGTATTTCTTCTTCAGATTCAAACAAATGTCTATTGCTTCTTAAAAAAAGTGGAATTTGTTTTAAACAGCTTTCAGTACCTAAACTGTCAAAACAAAAAAAATGATTAGCGTCTAATTTGAATAAAAGTCTCCAATGTTCTCCATTTTCTTTGCTAGTTTCGTTATTATAAATAAAAAAAGAACCATTTTTTACCATTCGCTTAATAATGTTTACGTGTGTTTGAGTTTGACTCAATTCGTCAAAAGCGTAAACACCAAAAAAATAATCTTTCAAAATGGCTTCATTAATAAAATAACTAGACAAAGATTCGTTAGTACACATTTATTCTTCTTTATCTCAACTCAAAAAATTTGAAATAAATGTTACAATAGCGTGTAAAATGTTAACAAATAATGTTTTTTTATCGGACGTGCCGTCTTTTATGATCCCTTCAATGTTTCTTTTAACAGATTTCTTTTTTAAAAATCCATCTAGTTTTTCTATGATGGTTGAAGCGGTAAGAAATATTTTTGCTGTAAAAGTATCGATAAATCCGTCTGTTTGATCACCTTCAAATGGAACAATAGGTTTAACATCTCTTTCGAGTAAAAAAACTTTAGTTAAAAAGTTTAGATTTGTAATAATCAGCTATAACATTTTCGTCAAGATGATCTTTTTTCATATTGTCAAATTTAATCAAGTGAAATTGACATAGTTGTGGCTGGTCGAGTAAATTTTTAAATTTACTGTTTTTAAAACATTTTTCAATAGAATAAGAATTTAATGTGATTTTTTTTGAATTTAAAATATTTTCAAGAAAATCATTTGAAGATGCGTCTTTATAATGTTCCTCGTCTATAACTAGAGATGAAGGTGAGGAGTTTCCAGATTTGTTTTCTTGAGATTGATATCTTTTGGCTATTTCATCTAATGCGCAAACAGCGCAATTGTTATGAATTTTTTTAATGATGCTGTCAACTCGATTCATTTTTTTTATTTTTTTAAATAATATTTATTTTTTTTGTTTTTTATACATGTTTAAAAATTTCAAAAAAGAATGCGTTTCATTTTAATAAAAAATGTTATTTTTTTTTAGTTTTGGCTGTTGGATATTGAACACATTGCTAATGAGTATAAAAATAATCATGTTTGGGGTAGTAATTGTGTACGAGAGTTATGCTTACGTGAAATAAACGGCGATTTTTATTATCATGTTCAAGTGTGGCCGTGTGCTAATTTTGAATTAATTAATCAAAAATATCAAAATACTTTCAAATATTGTTTAAAATTTATACATGGTTTGGAATATTATCCATCAATGGAAGCAAACTCTGATATTATATTTTGCTCAGATGTGATCAATGTTTTAGAAAATTATTTATAAAAATATCCTTTAAATGTAGTATTTTATAAAGGAGGCGAAATGGAAATCAAGATCTTAAAAAATTTTCAAAATGTTAAATATTTTGATTTAAACAAACTGAAATATCCAAAAGTAGAATTAATGGATTATTTTTACAACGAAATTCCATGCAACAGTCATTTTAAAAACGAATTGTTAACAAAATATCATTTGGATCATTGTGCCAAATACGAAACTAAATTGTTAAAAAATTATACAATTGATTTTATATACTATATTAAAGGTTGTAGCAAAAAAAGAGAAGAATATCAAGATTTGGTAAATTTAATACGAGAAAATAATCTATGTGAAGAACTAAACAAAACTAAATGTATTTGTTTTGATAATGTATTTTTAGTTAATAAAACGTATTATACAGTTAATATAAAAAAATAAAAAAAATGATTTGTTTTTTTTTTAACAACATTCCTTTGCGTTTATATAAAACATATTAAAATGTTCAGCTTCAGGTTTATCGTTGATAATTTCTTGTTTAATAACATCGTAGAGTCGATTTTCTCGTCTAGTTAAAATTTTCGAAATGGTAAAATTTCTTTTTAAAAAATAAAACCAATTGGCATAAGGAAACATTTCCATAATTGTTTTTCATAAAAATTACATTAATTAAACGATATGTATATGTAAACTTTATCGTTTATAGTTTTTACTTTTTCAACTTTGAAATAGTTATAAATGGGCGACAGTGTATAAAGAGTATAAAATCCGTTATGAAATATTTTGTCATTGTACGAAAACACTAATCTTTGTAAACAAGAAGGATATTCTTCCCGTAAAATTAAACTGTTACGCTTTAATAAATCGTACTCGTATGAATGATTTTCGATTAAATTGGGAAACAAAAAATAATATTGTTATGATAATTTAATTTTATTTTTCCAAGAGGTGCATTTGTTGTCAATAGTGCTACGATAATATTTCTTGTATAATTTTATAAAATGATCAGTTTTGCGTTTCAACACTAAGTATCTCTGTGTAAAATTGCTATCTTCTGTATATTCATTTTGAATTTCTTTGTTTTTTTCTGTACATCTTAAAAAATCAGTGTTGATTAATTTACAAAAATCATACATTTCTGATTTCCATTTAGATCTTTGTTCATAAAATTGAAAATAATTACGCGTAGTTTTTTCAAATAAATTTTGATGATTTTGATAATCTTTGATGATAAAAATAAAATACAAATCAATATATTCTTCTTTTGCTAATAACAGTTGTAAATTCCATTTAGTTAAATATTCGTTTATAATAATTTCCCAATCTTCATAACTGTTTTCCAAATGATGAAATTTTTGTACATAGGATGAAACAACTTTATTGCTTTTTCTAAAGATTGTTCAACCTGCTTGCTAGTCATTTTTTTTTAAAATGATATATAGAAAATTTTGATTTGTATTTATATTTTTTTACTAATCTATATGACTTCATATTAAAACCTCATAAGGAAATAAAAAAAACATGTATTTTTATAATAACTGGTTTTTTATTAAAATTAAAAATAGAAATACAGTTTTTTTTTAAAAAAATAAAAAAAAGTTTATTCGTCATCATTTTTTTCGTCTTTAATTTCGTGTTGTTTTGATTTTTTTTCTCTTTACTTTCTTGTGCAGCTAAATCTTGTGCAGCTCTTTTCATATTTTGATTAAAAGATCTTGTTTGCCCGCTTTTAAGTAAAGTGTTAATCATAACAGGTTCTACAGAAGATTGTCTATCGTATTCTGTATAATAAATTTCTTCTTCTTCTTTTAACATTCGTATGTTAAAAGTGCTAATAGGTTGTGATTTTAAAACTTTGTGTTTGCTGTAAGCATAATTATATCCGCTATTTTGTATTTCTTCAATTTTTCCTAACATAGATTGTAAAAGTTTTTTGTTTAATTTGCTTTGAGTTGTAATTAAAATAGCATTAAATGTAATTTCCCCTTCGCCAGTTTTGTTTTTGAATCGGTTGCAATCTTTGTTTAATTTCATTTCCGCTCTATACAAATAATTACATGCATCTTCTGCAAGAGAGCATTGTTTTCGAATAGATGCTGGTAACAATATAACTTCTTCTTTGCTTAGGTTGGAATAAACCAATTCTTTTTTTAAAAAATTAAATTGTGCTACGGGTTTTACGGGAACTTTAGAATATTGATTTTCTTTTAAATCTTTTTCGTTTGCCAAATCAATATGCCACAATGTAGCAGCTGCCATATCACCGCATTTTAAATAATTTTGCAAAAGATTGCAATAATTAACTTGAATTTCGTTCTCCATTTTGTTGTAATGTTTTTTTTAACTGTTGTAAAGTTGTTGAATGATATAAAAATGAAAAAATTTTTTGTTTATATACTTTATTTTAACAATAGAGATTCAAAAAAACAAGATCAAAACAAGTTTATATAAAAAATTGTCAACGTGTCATTTTAATTTTTTATGATATCATATTTTTACTTTATAAGGAAATACAATAGAAAAAAATGTTAATTGTTACTAAATATAGAATTTTATTGTGTTGTGTTCTGTATAAAAGGAGCAAATTTTTATTTCAGAATCACTTCAAACCAAGATGAGTTTAGAAAGGTTTAATAGTGTTTATAAAATGGCAAATAATGAATATATTAGTTCATATACAAAAATGATTGAATTTACAAGAAGAATGTTCAGAATTAATAAAAAAGAAAAATTATCTTACTCAAGAAATAATCAATTTTATTAATTAAAATTGAAAAAGAGAAAAAACTTTGTTTTAAACATATAAATAAAGATTTGTCGATTCGTTATTATAAAATATCAAAATATTTATGGAAAAATCTGGAATCAGGAAAGTCAATTTCAAAAGAAGAAGAAGCTAATGATTTACCATTAACAGAATTAGAAATAAAAAAATTGGATAAAGACGAATTAGCCTATTTTACATGTCAAAAATGTCAAAAGTTAAATCCTAGTTTGCACGATTGTTTTTGGTGCGAAGAAAGAATGTGCTATTTATGTTTATTAAATCATTCACCACAAACAATGATAAAATTTGACACAAACATTTGTACATTTAATTGTTAATTTGTAATATAATTTTTTTATGGTAATTTGTAATAAAATTTTGTATTTGTTTTTAGATTAGTAAAAAAAATGAACAAAAGTAAAGAATTACAAGAATTACAAGAATTACAAGAAGCTTTGGATCAATTAACAGATTTAACATTATATAAAATTAGAACAAATAATTACAAAATGAATGATTCTTGTAGTATAATGAATATAGATCAAGATGGTATAAAGATTGAAAGAGCTATTGAAAAAATTAAAAATGAAACAAATGTTAGAGATTTGAAAAAAGAATTATACGACGCTCGTGATTATTTAGATTTATGTAAAACTTTGAACGTTATGCTACAAAATAAATTATGTCATTATGAACGAATGTTGCAAAATAATGATCAATTTATAAAATGTTATTATTGTCAAATTTATTATTTAAAAAATGATGTTTATTATTATCCTAACGATTTTTTTCATTGTTATTGTCCAACATGTAAACTATTATACGGTTGTTAATAAATTTTTAATATTTTTTATAGATGAAAACAGTAAAAATAATAGATTCAAAAGGATGGTCTTTATATGCTACCAAAGGAAGTGCTGCTTTTGAATTACGTAGTAGTGAACAAAAAATAGTATTACCGTTTCAACGCATGTTATTCTCTACTGGTGTTTTTATATTAAAAATGGATCATGATCTTCAAGGTTGGATTACATCCAAGTCAGGTTTAGCTTTAAATCATGGTGTTACAGTATTCAATTCGCCTGGAATTATCGATTCTGATTATAGAGACGAAATTTGTGTTATACTTTATAATTCTTCTATTGAAGCATATACTGTTACTGTAGGACAATCTATTGCACAAATGACTTTTGTACCTGTTTTTCTTTGCAGAAAGAATTTCATGGACTGTAGATAAAAATAAAAATAGTCAAATGGAAATACAATCGATGTTGTCTGATAATGAAAGAAAGGGAGGTTTTGGTTCGACAGGGCTGTAATATTTTTATATAATATTTTGAAGTCTAATATATTTTTTTTGTCTAAGGATAATTGTCTTTTTGAGGCCCCTCCCCCCTTTGTGAAGGAGGGTAGGGACCAAAAAGGGCTCAAATGGAAATACAATCTATGTTATCTGAAGAAAGAAAAGGAAGTTTTGGTTCAACAGGACTTTAATATTTTTTATATAATTTTTTTGTACTTTTTTTTAGATGCCTTATAAATTTATATAAATGGCTAATCAAATTATTAATAATATGCAGAACGGCAACAATTTGATAAAAGATGTGGAAAATGTAACACTGACCGAGATGCCCAATAATTGTAAATTTATTGTTTATAATGGTAATCCAATGGATTTACTGGTAAACCAATGTAAAATGGATGACAATAAAACAGATTTTTGTTATCAAAAAGAAGATGCAAGTGATAATGAAGAAGTCAATGCAAGTGTTAATGAAGAAAATGAAGAATGTGTACACAGTGATTCAGATGACGAAATTCTTGAATGTGTACAAAGTGATTCAGATGACGAAATTCTTCATGAAATATTTGATAATCGAAAATATTATCAAATAACTATTAAAAAACCTAATTTAAATGAAGAATTAAATAGTCTTCTTGAAGAATTAAATAGTCTTCTTGAAGATTTAGTGAAAGGAAGTGATGAAGATAATGATGAAGAAAATGAAGAATGTGTACAAAGTGATCAATGTAAAATTAAATTAGACAAGATTAAACAAGATATAAGTGATATTCAAATAAAATATGAAAAATCTAATTCAAATGAAGAAATAGAAGAAGAATTAAGAAATTTAGATATTAGAGTTAGTCTTCTTGAAGAACCAAATGGTTTACCTGACGGTCAAAAGATCTTTGTAATCCAAGATATAGTAAAACGAATGAATATTAATTCGAATGATTATCGTTCTACTCTTTTTTCTGCTCCGTTTTTTTATAAAAATTATAAAATGTCAATAAGAATTAATTTTAATATGGATCTTGAATATCATATTGAAATGATACATGGCGACTATATTGGTATATTTGTTGTTTTAATGCCACACATTTATGATGCTGTTTTAAAATGGCCGTTTAGTCATAAAAAATGAACAATATCATTATTGGGGAAAAATAAATTTAAAAAATCGTTTATAACCGGTGACGATATTTATTATCAAAGACCTATTAAAGATCGAATGAATCGAGCTTTTGGATTTGGAAAATTTATAAACAATACTGACCTTTTAAATTATATTGTAGAAGATTCTCTTTTTATTAAATGTAAAATTCATTAATTTTTTTTTTATTTTATTTTTTTTTAAAAATTTGTAATTTTTTTTAGGTAACTAATAAAAAAATGTTGTATAACATGATAGAAAAATTAAAAGAAAAAGATAAAGAGTTGGCTCATCAATGTGAAAAGTTGGACGATTATTTAAAAGGAATACGTAATTTCAAGAGGAAAGAAATGATGCGTTTATTGAATTTATAAAAGATAAAGATATGTTCATGAATTTCGATACTTGACAAAAACAGAACTAGTTCAAAATTTAAAAATAAAAATACGTCACGAATTATTTAGTTTAATTAATAAAATAGAGTCGATATTAATTGCTGATTCTTAATTATTTTGTAATATGATTTTATAATAAAAATTTTTTTTTAGATGTTTAAAACAATTAGAAAAAATGTTAAAAATATGATAAAAGATGAACATATGGAAGATTTGCAACAGTTGCAACTATTTGCTGTTAGCGAAAGTTTTGATTGTGAGCAATATAAATGTGTTAAAAAAACTTTTGAAAAATTTGATAAAGATGTGGATATGATCAAATATGAACAAAATAAAATTGTTTTTAATTTTGAACTTTTACATTTATATACCAAGATTGTATTAGATTTGTATCATCAGTATACAATTTGTATACAATTTACAAAATGTGAAAAATTACTTGAAAAAAAGATAAATGTAATGAATAGAATAGGAAAATTTTTAAGGAAATTGTTACATTATGATTTTGATAAATGTGTTAATTTATTACTTTAAAATAAATTTTTTTAGAAAACTAATAATGTCTGATCTTATTTGTGAACCATCAGATCAAAAAAAAGAAAAGTTAGAAGAAGATGAAGTTCAATTAGAACCGGAATTACTCAAAGAAATTCAAACTTTACAGCAACTGGCTGATATTGATGATGTTGATGTAATAATGTTATTGAAATCATCGACAAAATATATGATGGTTTAATAAAAAATATTAAAATGAAGTATAATAATTTATTACTTGGCAGATGTTATTATGTTAGCACGTTAAACCAAAAACGTATTTACGATTTGCATCATAAATGTTTATTTGATTTATATCAAAAATTTAGTTTTTCTACTGCAAGATTGTATCTTGAAATGAAAGAGTTACGAGATCTTTGTTATTCTGAAAAAGTTAGTTTTTCTTCTACAAGTTTGCATCATGAAATAAAAGAGTTACAAGATATTTCTACTGTAAAATTGGATCCTGAATTTAAAGATATTTGTTATTCTATACATAAAAAATGTTATCCGAAAAAAGAAGTTTTGCTTGTTGAAGAAAAACTGAAATTAAAAAACACTTTAGCATATAATAGATACCGTGTAATTTGTAAATTATATAAAATGCTGAGTAAATTTGATAAACAAGTTCGATATTTAAATGACGATTATATGAGTGATATACAATATTTAGGGGGTGATTTACTGTTAATTCCATCTAAAAAAAATATTTTTTTAGATGGAATTAACAGTAAAAATAGTAAATGAATTTTTGAAAAATTTTTTATCGCACAATGAAATTTGCCCGTTTACGTTTGAAGAATTGATTATTCAAGCTAAAGAATTTCAACCATTTGTATGTAAAGAATGTGAATTAAAAGAAGAATATTTGTATAAAGATGGTCAGGATAAATATTTTGATAACAATATGTGGGATATTTTTTTTCGATACGAATTTACGAGATCTGAAGAAATGGCTTATAATCATCAATTAGTTGTTATGTTGACACAAGGATTTAAAAAACATTTGTTACATACCATAGATCGATTTTTACCACAAAAAACTTTAAAATATTTTATATTTTTTTTAAAACTTTCATAAATGTAGATGTGTTCGTTTCACAAGTTAACAAATTGAACAATGAAAATAATAAAGTTGATAATGAAAGAAAATGTTATTATTGTAATAATCTTTATTAATTTGTAATTTTGTTTTCAGTTAAAATGAATAGTAAAGAAAAACATGACAAAGATCTTAAAATATTTGGATCACAAATAATCCCCGATGAGAAAATTGACGAATCAGTAATAAATTTAGATCATAAAAAAGCATACGAAACTTTAAAAGAAATTCTTTTTCAATATCAATATGTAGGTGAAAAAGATCGATATCAAACTATAGCTAATTATTTTGTTTCAAGTTTGAAGGAAATATTTTGGTCAGCTCAATCTTTATCTAGAGAGAAACGTAATACAATAATACAAACTCATTTGCTTTGGATAAAAACTATGAAAGAACTTTGTAATAAAGGAATAATAATATCAAATGATATAATTAAAAATAATTATTGTACTGAGAGTAAAAAAAGATTTTTGAAATTTGAAATTGAATTAAAAAATGATATGATAGAATGTTTAAATTTGTATACTTGTTGTCCTTATTGTGAATATAATAAAATATGTTAATATTGTATATGTTAAAATTTTTATTAGATGATAACAGAAACTAAACTCAATAATATTTTGGAATTGTTAGAAATGGATGCCATTTCTCTTCATAAAATACAATTTGTATCTATGGAATACATGTTGCACGAATTACACGAAAAAATGGATTGCGAATTTAAAGACGAATATAATTGGGGTTCATTGATATCAACAAATAAAAGACAAGTGCCAATGGAAATAGCTAGTTTTGTATTAATTTTAGCTTTATCTAAATTAAAAAAAGGTGAATTTCCAACTGATGATTTTTTTGAATTTTATGATTTTTTTAAAAATTATCATCACTAATCAATATATATATATTTTAATTGCAATAATATTGCAATTTTATTGGCCAACATTGCCAATAAATTGCAATGGATTGGCAATATATTGGGCAATAATATTGCAATATTGACAATAAAATTGTTATAATATTGGCCAATATCTTGGGCAATAATCTCGCAATAAAATTGCAATTATATTGGGCAATAATCTCGCAATATTGACAATAAAACTCTTTGCAATTTTATTATCGTCTAGCAGCAGCGCTGAAAGTTGACATTTGAAAGAAACATTTATGTACACTTTCAATTCATACTAAATTCGAATTTTAAAAATTAAATAAACAACTAAATTAAGAATAAATAAGATGGTGTATTTATTTAACACACAAAACATACAAAACACATTACAGATAGAATGGGGGGGGGGGGGGATAAGCGAAAAACGCTGACAACCCCACACCACAAGAAAAATGTCACTCATTTGTTTAGTCTTCAAACTTTTGTACTACTTTTATTGTCTCGGAAAAATTGATTAATACTCGCCCGAACAACACGCCAGTTGTAAGACGTAAACACTTTGTCAAGTGCACCTTTAACTTCCTGAATTTCTTCATTCTCCATATGAATGCGTGCAGTTGGTCCGTTTGGTTCACAAATACGCGTGCAAGTAAACTCCTTTCCGAATCGCAACAAAATAAATTTTCTTGCAAAGCTACATGGTTCTCGTTTTTGAATGTCGTGCAATTTAAATTCGGCATCAAAACCAGTATACACGGCCTAAAAAGTATAATACAGATAAGTTCGGATTTAGTAAACATTTTTCAATGGATGGTCAAATTATGCAACCTTTTGTATATAAATGTACCTTTCCTTTAGCAATCAATATTTCTTTTATTCAATTTGGTAAATACTAGCAAGTTGTGCTCTCATTGGATGAGCTTTTTTTAATTAAATTACAAAAATTAAATTGACTTTCATTATCATTATTTACAGATTCTTTTTCTATTGGGCGCAAAATTTCAGACAACAGTTTGTTGGTCTTCTTTTGTTCAAAAAGAAGTTTCTTTTGTTCAATCAAAATTGCTAATGTTAAAAAAAATATATACCACTTCTATGTACAAGTACAATATGGTAGAACTTAGGCAAACACAGTATTCATACTATAGGACTGTAACTAACCTTCTAAACAAGATAGTTTGCTTAACTTCGGTGAACCACAGTGTTTTGTTTTAGGAACATCACTAATTATTGGAAGCATCAATGCTCTGGGAGCATCAACATTGTCAAGTAGCATGTCAAGCTTCCGCTTTTCCAAAGCCATAATCTGTGCTTCACTTTTTTTAGATCCTTTTTGACTGTTATAAATTGATGCAAAGGACTCTGATTCTATAAATGAAAAAGACAATAAAAATATGTTCAAGAAATTACATAAACAAAATTGTAATATTATTAAAATTACCTGAATTTTCATTCAACACTTCATTTACATGTTTTTTTTTCAGCACCTTTGATTTAGGAGTCGATTTATATTTAGGTCCGTTTAGGCCTGTATGTTCTGAGACCGATGCAATATTCTCTGAATCTATAAAAAAAAACATGAACAAGTTGTGGTTACAAACATATAATCATGGGTGTACTTGGGGCTAGGCTACTAGTGGATCCAATAGATCCCCACCTACCATCGGATAGTGCAACTTTAACTTGTGTTGATAATTTTTGTGTGAATTTTGTGTCATTTTTTATTATTTAGCAAAAATGTTTAATTAATTATTACTTGTGTAGCAGACATAATAACTAAACTCTGTCTGGCAACAAAGGTAACCTCCTTTTTTTTGACCCAGGGTGCTATTGCACTCCGGCACCATGGTCCAGTTCACCGCTACACAGAAGAGTAAATTTTAAATAAAATTACTATAATATTGTCTTGTCATTGTCACATATTTATATTACATAAGTTACCTGAGGATTGGTCTCCATCAGAATGTTTTCTTTTTCCGTCAGTATTGCCTTCAATATAATTGAGGGCAAACTTGCTTACTTCATCAGTGCTAGGATTTTCATCACCAAAATCGTCCATGAAGTTATCTAGCAATGTTTCAAATTTACAGCATTGGGTAATAGACCCCTTATAGATGATGACAGCTGCGTGTTGTATATTTGCAATAGAAACATGCACTACATTTTTCTAATCAGTAAAAAACATTAAATTTAATTATCAACACACCATAAATAGTATAATAAAAGCAGGGGCTTCCATTTTTCAACATCCCTAAAAAGTGGGCATCTAAAATACTTCTTCCATTTTAGGGTGGGCTTCTATATATTCAGCTATGTAAAAAAACAAAAAAAACATTTTTATCTTATTCGTGGGCATCTAAAATACTTGCTTCTATTTTAAGGTGGGCTTCTATATATTCAGCTAATAGCTGATAGCTGATATATTCAGCTAATAGCTGGTATGTTAAAAAACAAAACAAAATTTATCTTCTTTGTCAATTATAGGGAGGGGGGATAAAATTTAAGGGTGGACTTTAATTATATTATGTATGGTAAATGCTGTCAGTTTTTTTTAACACACTTACCACTTGAAATTCAAGGCATTCAACGGATGAATAATGCTTAAAAAGTGTATTTGAAAGTGATATGGGAGAGGTATGCCGCTCATCTTTTTCACAATCCTTGTACCATAAAAGAACAAACGTAGAAGAAAGCTTTTGAGTGTCTACAAAATCTAATTTCTTTGTTCTATTTCTATCAGGGTAAGTCATTATTTAATAAAATATAAACATGTAAAAAAATTCAATCAAATTATCCAATTATTTTAAATCAAATTATCAAAATATTAAAAACAAAAATGTTTGTTAGTATAAAAAAACACACATGCATGATGAAGCATATTTATTAATTACAAAATTTACATTTAGCCACCCTAAGCATATTCGAAAAGTTCTTTCAATGGTGTCAAAATTAATACATCTTTTGTATCTAATTTACTTTTAATTAATATACATTTGCAGACTAAAGTGTCAGCTGAAATAACAACAATGTTTTTTGTTTGTTCAACAATAAAAAAGAAGTCATCATCAAAGTTAATTTCCAAATTTCCAATCATATCACCAAAAGTAGAAACTAACTTACACTTCACATTCAATAGTTGTAACTGAACATGTATTACATTGTCAACTAAAGGAAAATCTAATATGATACCAAACTTATTATGTCCAAATTGACTAGTGTAGCTGTTATGTTTGCCATAACCTTTTGAATGGTAAACAATACCATGTTTCAACAATCTGCCCGGATTTAACAACTGCAATTCTTCTTGTTCAATAATGCCAATATTTAATGCTTTACAAACTTCAACTTTTTTAGGATGATCTGTTGTTTGCAAAAAACAAGAAGCTGTTTTGAAGTCAAGAAATTTTTGTACAATCTGTTGTGGATGACCATGTGTTCCCTTCATCATTTTTTTATAATTACTTAGCCGAGCTTCAAAACAAAACATTGAGTAATTTGTAACACTTCCATGCATTTTAATAATATCGCTAACATGACCAAGCAAATGAACATTTATAGTATTCATATATAAAGGAAGCAACTCAGACAATGATTTTTGATAAAAGTTAAACAGCTGACTAATAAGCAACACCTTATCTAAACATATTTCACTGCTACACAAACGCATACCAATTACTAGAGAATAAATCATCATCATGCAGTCAGGATTCAAATATGGTAAAAAATATGGAACTGCTAAGTATAAAATAAAGTTTTTAAAGTCATGGCCTTTCCAATGTGTGAATGATTTAATAGTTAATGGCTTGGGCATGTTATGTGGCATTTTTTGATCAGCAAGTAAGATTTTCATAGCATTTAATTTTGCACTACCAATAAAAAATGATTCGTGTTTATTGGTAACAAAATAAACAAACTAAAAGCTTTTTTGAGCAATTTTCGTAAAACAAATGTAACACATCAATAAGTATCATATCTGGCACTTTAATAAATGAAATGTCACTAAAGATGTTTGAGCCTTTAATTCCAAATACAGATACTTTTGATTTTTCGGCTAATCTAGCATATATGGCATACATTTCAGATGTTTTAAGATTATAATTTGTATCTGAATGTGAATAAATTCTAGCGGAACCATGTTTTCTTTCAATTGTTCAACCAGGATGTTCGCAATAGTGACATCCAAATTCACCATTATACTGCTTATGATTGATGATTGAAGCCACTGCAGGCAAATCGAAAACAAAACCAACAATATGAATAACTACTTGGATATTGTTAATTTCAAGGGGTGTTTCAAACAGTTTTCCATTGATGTACTCTTAAAAAAAAGTTTGTAATATAGTAACGTTGCCCAATTTATTCTTGTCACGGCTGGAACAGTGAATTCTACTACTCTAGGTAATTCCATTGACAACTACTTTTAAAATAAAAAATAACAATCAATAATTTAATTACCTTTAAATAAGCATTCCAATTAGGTTTTAATAATGAGAACCATAAACCAAGAAGTAGTGTATTTTCAAATAGGAATCGTTTATTAGATGGTAAATCTAAAATAATAGCATGAAATGGCCACATTGTAATCTTTTTTTTTTGTGTATGGTTCTCCACCATCTGTTGACATCAATAAATGAATATGTAAAACATTTGCAGACTTCATATTTTCAACAAAATTTGGTCTAGAAATAAAATCACTCTTTCTTTTACCTGACATAATTTCCAATTAATATGATTTAATTGCATCCAAATTCAGAAATAAAACAAGTTTCATTTGGCTAATGATATCCAATATAAAGATATGGGATGAACAATGAGTATTTATTTTACACGTGTCAACTAAAGCTGTGCAGCAATTATGACAATAATATTTATGCGTTGGTTCAGTATGGGATAATATATTTTTAGTAACAAATCTACGAATCATTTTATGAGATGACGGCATGTCATTTATACAGCGAAAAATCTATTAAAAAAATTTAAAAATTAAAAATATATTTTTTCAAGCTTTATCAACCAAACTAAGCCTCAAGTTGAAATAAAAATAGCCTAAAATAAATAGAAAAATTGCAAACCCCAGCCTCCAGTTGAAATAAAAATATGACATACTTCATTATTTTTATAATTTAATAATTTGTAAAAAAAATAATTTGTAAAAACTATAGATATAAAATATATAATATATAATTGTAAAATATTATATAATATATAATTTGTAAAAAAAGTCGGATAAAATTTTCACAAGTAAAATGTTTTATAATTAGGAACGTTCTGCATTACTTTATCAGACTTTTTTTACGAATTATTGGCAATGTGCACCATTTCTGGTAGCAGCCAGAGATAAATAGCCAGATCAACATTTATTGCTAAGGACTAAGTTGATTGATAATTTTATTAGCTTCACAATATTCATTTACTAGTACATTGCACAATTTAAACTACATCTAACATACCAGCAAAGTCTTCAAAAATCTATCAAATGCGATTTCAGTAAATAAATTGCTAATCATTAAATTCAACAAGGTTAAAAACATAAACTTTTTGTTAACAATTGAATCCAATAAAGAACATTCAAATGGATTAGAACTAAAGAACTGAAACATGGAAGCACTCGATTCTTCCTCAGATACTAGAATTTGATTTTCTTCCTCAGATACTATAGATACAATTTCTTCTGTCTCTTGGGTAAAACTACCATCATTAACATTATCATCTGTATTGCTACAGTCGGACTGAGAACTACTATTAGTAATTTCCTCTTCAGAAGAAGTAGACTCAGCCGTAAAATGTAAAGTTCTTCTCTCGTACTTTCTATTAAAAAAATTTCGTTTCATTGCACATATATTCACCATTAATAAAATTTTATGAGTCTTTACTTATAAATAACTATGTTATTTTTGCACGGGTATCTTGTGTGGCCAGACAGGTTTGCTGGGCTCATGCAAGCCATGTCTAACGTGCGCCGAAGAAACCTGCCTGGCCGCACTTACACTGCAGTATAAAGTCCAATGAAAGCATGCTTGTAACTTCAGTTACAATCATAAAATCGATTACCTAATATTAGTTGCAATAATATTGCAATAATATTACAATTATATTGCAATTATATTGTTACATTTTAACAACAATCTTGCTACCGCTTATAAACCCATTAAATTTATGTCAAACAAAAAAATGACACAGGCAATTAGATAAGCATCAGAATTATTTATATTTAAATGCATCTAAATTACATTTACAAACACATTACATTTGTATAATTTTATTGATATTTTATTGGACAATTAATTGAGCAATATATAGCAATTTAAATTGAACGCGCAATATGTTGTAATAAACCGCAATATATGTCGATTAGTGATGACAAAGAAAAATTTATTTACCAATTAAATGAAAAAATTGAAGATAGCAGGAAATGGTATTATGGTAAACGAAAGTTAACTGTATTAAAACTCAATGACGTTATGAAAACATTTAGCGAACGACAATGGATTGAATCTACAGTTCATAATACATATTCAGATGGTATGATGAAATTTACTTTATCAGATTTGTACGATAAAGCTTTAGCATATAAAGAAATTTGTGGAAAATGTAAAATTATTAAAAATGATGAACAACTTGAAAAACTTAATTTTCCAATTCCAAAAGATTCTAAATTAAATGTACCAACGGATTGGATAGATTTTTTTTATTATCAATTTCCTCATAATTATGTAATTTTATTTTTGCTAGAAGTATTGTTGTCAAATTATCCATATTATAAAGACGAAATTTTTTATAAGTTTTATATGTTTTTTGAAAATTGTGATAAGAATTTATTTATTAATCAAGTTAATTTAAAAGTGTATGATTATGTAAACAAAATTTTTTACTATTAATAAAAGATTATTTTTTTAGATGGAATTTACAGAAATAATATTAAATTGTATAATGGATTCTTTTAAAAAAATTTGTGAAAAAGAAAATTGGACAGTGGCAGATTTACAATTTAAATATATGGAATATAACGCAGATTGTACTTTAGGAAATGAATCTGAAATGGAAAATATTTTTGAAGAAACAAATAGCTTTGTTAACAATCATCGTGTTGTTGTGTTGATAATTTTACAATATATAAGACGAAATTTTCATGTTTATTTAAATGTAAATTTTAACATGTTTTATCAATTTTATGAAAATATGAGCGAATCAATAAAAAAAAAATGGATTAAAGAAATACAAATGTATATTAATCTATGCATCAGTTGGAGATATTATTTAAAAGAAGATACGAACGAAGACGTTTTTTATTAATTTTTGTTATATTAATATAATTATTATTTTAGATGAAAAAATATAAAATATGGATATGCGAAGAAAATATCAACAACAAGATTCATAAAAAAAATATTAATCGAAAAACAATGCGAAGAAGTTACAAATGTATTATCGTTTACATTATGTGAAATGAGTAAAGAAATAGATTTGATAATAAAATTACATAACGAAAGAAAAAATCAACGAAAAAAACGAAAAATTATAATATTTGAACTGACAAATAACGAAATGATATCAATTATGATGTTTTTTGTAAATTTGTTATATTATATATGTATTCTTAAAAATTTTTTTGTATTTTTTTTTCAGAAAAATAAAAAAAATGACTTTATCAGCTAAACAAAAATTGGCTTTTGAATGGTTTGACGAAGGATTAAATTTTTTTATTACTGGTAGTGCTGGTTGTGGTAAAAGTTATATACTTGATGCTATTGCTTCTAGCGATCAAATATTTAAAAATATTGCAGTAACAGCTAGTACAGGAAAAGCAGCTCATCAGATTAAAGGTATGACTGTGCACAGTTTTGCAGGTATTGAAATAGGTACAAAATCTGTCGATTATTATTATAAACACATGCAAGTAGAGGTTTTAGAAAGATGGAGAAATGCACATGTTTTGATTATTGATGAAATTTCAATGCTTAACGCAGAAACCTTTGATTTATTACATCATTTAGCATGTAAAATAAATCAATGCAATGACGAATTGTTTGGTGGGATACAAGTTATTACATGCAGTGATTTCCGTCAACTGCCACCTGTAAAAGGTGAATATGTTTTCAAGTCTGCAATATGGAAAAAAATACATGTTTAATGTTATTGAACTTACTGAATCTTTTAGACAAGAAAATATTGAATTTTTTAACGCTTTAAACGAAATACGTATTGGAAAAGTATCTGATAAAACGGTCGATTAATTAATGACAAGACATTATGAAGCAGATCATAATATAAATTCAAATTTCATACGATTGTTTTTCACAAATATGGAAGTTGATTTTTATAACTTGCGTCAGTTAATAAGTATTCCTTCTGATGAACGTTGGTTTCATTCTAAAGATGTTATTAAAAATTTAAAAATATATCCATTGTTTCAAATACATATTAGTATAAATATCAAAATTGGCGCTGTAGTCATGTTAGTTAAAAATAGAAACGTTGAAGAAGGTTTATGTGACGGTACAATTGGTATTGTAACATTTATAGAAACAGATGGTGTTTGGGTTAATATAAATAGTAGAGAATTTAAAATCGAAAACGTTAGAGAAGACATTTTAGATTGTACTCATAGTATTATTGCATCTAGAATCGGTTTACCTTTACAATTAGCATTTTCTTTAACTGTTCATAAAGCGCAAGGTTGCACGTTAAATAAAACTGTTTTGAATTTTAACAGTAAAATATTTATTATGTCGTTACCCTATGTCGCGTTATCACGTGTTAAAGATTTAAATGATCTATATATAATTCATAATAATAAAAACAAATTGAGTAAAATATTAAAAAATATAACAAGTGATAGAGAAGTTGATTTATTTTATAAAAATTTAAATGAAAAAAAATTTGTAACATGTTAAAAAAATATATTTTTATTATATATATATATATAAAATTTTTTTTAGATTAGTAATAAAAAATGCATTTTAAAGTTAAGAACATTGAAGAAAAATTAGATAACGAAAGTTATTATCGAGAAATATTATATTTTGTAAATGACAATTATAAAGATGAAGATTTTATCGAAGAAATTGAATTAAACGATCAAATTCAAACACCTGAAGAAATTACTCATCACATTAATCAAAAAACACAAGATAGTTTTCTTATTGAAACAAATAAAGCGTTATCATTTGCTGATTTATTTCAAAAATTTTTAATTGGTTATAATATTGTAACACTTTGTGCTAAATCTACAGAAGACGGTTATTGTAAAATTATAAAAAGATGTTACAATTCGCCTGTATATTATATAAAACCACAAGAAGGATCAATAAATTTACAATATATTAAAAGTAATAACATTCGTTCAATTTTTAACATTTTAGAAAATGATAGCGGATGGAGATTAATTTGATTATCTAGTTTTAAAGTAAAAACATTAAGCAATTTAACTGAAAAATCAATGATGATACTTCGAAATTATGAACTTGCTGGATACAAAAGAGTTTCAGAACTGAGTCCAGAAGAATTAATGATGAGACGAGAATATGAACGTAAACGAAAGAAAAAAAATTCTGAACTGAGTCCAGAAGAATTATTGAAGAAGCGAGAACGTGATCGTAAACGAAAGAAAAAAAATTCTGAACTGAATTCAGAAGAATTATTGGAAAAGCATAATCAAAATAAAAAATATTATACTGAAAATAAAAACAAAATTCTTCCTAAACAAATTCTTCATAAACAAGGTCGCATGTATATAAGAGAAGAAAATCAAGATGAATGGTATGGAGAATGGTATCGACCTCATTCTTTAACTCAATGGAACAAACATAAAAGTAGTTCGTTTTAAAGTATTATCATACGATCAAAAAAGAAAAATGTTTTTAGATTATAGTATTTTGTTTGAAAACGGTTTGTGTTTTTATTCAGCGTTTGTTATTTCATTATTAATAAGAAAGTGGAAAGTAAATACAATTAAAGAATGGAATACAAAAGTATTGGAAAAAAACGGACAAGATTTTTATTCTGAAGAAAATATAATGCAATTTCTTATTGAAGATCAAAATGATTCGTGGTTACATGCATTAAGTCTCTTAAAAGAAAAAAGTAAAAATTTATCATTCCTTGAACTCATTGATTTGTGTCACTCTTTTGCATACAAAAAAACTTTTGATCGAATAAATATAAAAATTTTTTCAATAAATAAAAAAAATAAAAACGTTCGTTTGCTACATCCCAAAATGAAATCGCAATATAAAGTGTACTATCGGAGCTATTAAAAGTGGTATACGAGAGTGCAAATATAACTAAAGAAGATCAAAATCCTCAGAGAGAATTTCTAAACGAAGACGAAAGAAAAGAAGCTAACGAACGTAAAAAAACAGTAAATACAATAAAAATATGCTTGTATGAAAAAAATCAATCTTTTCACGCTGTTAGCATGCTTAATGAACGTTTTTCTGTTATATATAATAATCATAATCGACTGTATCTATGTTTGGAGTGTGGTCTTAAATATACTAATCAAATTCATAAACAAGAATGTAAAGGATTTTATGTAGCAGACAAATTTACTTACGGAAAAACTAGACATTTTTATGAACCTCAAAATCAATTTATTAACACTTCTAGAAACGTTTTTCCTTTTTTTATTACATTTGACTGTGAAACAAGTGTTCAAACATCAAATTTAAAAGAAACAGAACACGTTAAACCCATGTCAGATCTTTCGTGAGATTACTACCTGCATGTTTTCAAGAAATTGTACTAACATTACTACCTGCATGTTTTCAAGAAAATGTTTCATACTACACAAACAAATATTGTGGCAAAAATTGGATGCAAATGACGAAAATGTTGAAAAATATAAAAGCGAACTGAGAGTATATGATTTGTTAATTTTGGCTGACACTTTAGTTCGTTTTACCTACGAAAAATGTTTCCTCGTTTTCAAAATTTAAACCTTTCTGAACAGGAAAAATGTCAAGTATGGCAAGAAGAAAATCCTTCGTGTACAATATGCAGATGTCCTGCAGACAAAATAAAGAAATCTGATGTGTACAGTTACAAATTAACTACAATGTTAATTTGTAACTGTACACATCAGATTTGTTACAATGTTAATTTGTAACCAGAAATAAATTTATTAAATCATAACGAAATTAGATTTTATAACGACAAACGTGTTCAAGTTGTAAATCATATATTTAAACGAGTAAGCAAATTAGAATTGTTTATGCTTAAACCGTCAACTCAAAATTATTTAATAACAAGCAAAGTAGAAAAAATTAAAAATGATTTGTTTCAAATATCTAGTTTATTTTATATTTGTTGGAGATGGTGGGAAAAATTTGACCGCACTCTTAAAACAAACGGGTTTTTAAGTGATTATGTAAGAATAAACTCGTTAGATCTAGTCGATCACATGAAATGTTTAAGTCAACTCGTTATGAACGAGCAACAAATTAACATATGGTTTGAAAATGATCCTATAGAATTACTAGAAGATTCTTATTTTTTAAAACGAATTTTTCAAAAATGTATCAACGAAGTTAACGTGCATTGGAAATATGAACGTGGAATGGGAATAAAAGATTCTATTACTTTTTTACATCTCATGTCTCGTTTAAATCATCTGTCTGCTCATTTATGGTTTCATTGTATGTTGGAACCGTTAAATAGAGAATTTGAAAAAAAAAGAACGTTTAAAGAATTAATTCAAGATGATAAAGGAAGAGATGACGTCTTAAAAGAATGTTATGGTTTGTTATCATGTTTTGAAGATTACTTGGTTATTGATCATTGTCACTTTTCAGGTACAATTTACGGATTAGCTCACGATTATTGCAATAAAAACTTGGCACGTTATAGTAGTAAATTAGCTTGTCCTATCTTTGCCCATAATGCTTCTTTTGATAATCGTATCATGATTGTTTAAGGTTTAAAAAAAATATTAGATGTTCCTTTATATCGCTACGGAGAAGATACTGAGGATAAACCTTTTAACGCTTTTTTAAAGTGTTGCAATATGGAAAATTTGTTTGTTATTTCTAAAGGTGTAAACAAATTTAATATTATTTGCATTGGCAAACACATAAAAATTGTTGACACATTAAAAATTTTAAATTGTTCTTTGGATCAAGCGAGCAGTATGTTATCAAAAAAAGCTCAAAATCAAATTATTGACAGCATGTTACACTATTTGTTACCTTTTTATCCCCATATTAACCAATTGGTAGACAACGAAGAATTTAAAAATTGTTTCATTAAAAAAACTTTGTTTCCTTATTCGCAAATATCAAATAAACTTTTAAACATTGATTATAAAAATATACCTTCTATTGAAATATTTGCTAAAAACGATTTAATGAAATCAAAAACATTAGAAGACGAAATTAAAAAAATTAAAGATTCTTATGAAACTGTTAAAAAATTATGGAATTTTTTAAATTAAAAACATTTAAAATCTTTATTACACATTTATACAGTTTTAGATACTGTGGTTTTAGGTTCTGTAATGATTGATTTTGACGAGAGAACATTTCAATTTACTCAATTTCGATAGTTACCTCATTTAAGTGTTCTAAAATGGTAAATTTGAAACTTAGTTCGGCTGATAAAAAACCTAGTCCTTTGCCTTCTGTTAAGTTGTTAGAGAATTCTTTGTTTTTTAATGACTAGGCTGGTAAACCTGTTACTACGCGATTTTCTAATGTCGTAAGTACTAAAGATCCTAGATTTTTTGAGAAGAATAATGTAGCTGAAAAAGTTATCCATAGCATTGTTTGGAAGAATGAAATTAGTTTACGTAAGCCTATAAAGTTACTTGTAAATGATCCGTATACCTCTAGATCATTTAAGTTTACTGATACCTCACTTGATCCTGGTGGTCAATTTATTGATTCTACTGCGTCCCTTGATAAACAGAAAGCTCAGGCATTTTTTGATGAGAATTGGTCTATTATTAATACTTATCCTTGTGATTATCGTTTTGGTCATATTCATATGCCTAATTATGGAATAAAAAATCTTATTGCACAATCTATTGTTTCTGAAGGTGATGATAAGCGCAAAAATATTCGTTATCCTGTTCAGTTAGACAGATGGTATTTGCAGAGACAGAGAGTTTCTCCTTATGAACAATATAACACTGGTATTATAGGTTGTATATTTAATGCTATTACGCCTTATTGTGCGGATTCACGAGATCCATATAACATTGAACAATGTTTTGATGTATTTTTGCAACCTTACGACGAGTTTGATCATTCTTCCGTCTTGCTTAAAAATCGTTCTAATTATGAAATTTGTGCTGGGGATAAATATACTGAAAATGTTAATAATACATATTGGAACAATTTACCTACAGTTATTCCTTTTAGTGGTAATAAGAATTGTAAACGTTTATATTTTTGTATTGATCCAGCTTATATTGGTAAAGATGTAATGCCTACTACTGTTCGTGGTCGTTTGCGACTTAAACATAGAGTTCAGGTGTTTGACAAAGATTGGACCTATGACCGTACTCGAGTTGAGCCTGTTAACGAGAATTATAAACGTCCTACTATTACGCAATCCCGTTTTGGAAAAGATGCTACATATACCACCGTGACTATGGCTAATCCATGTGTTAAAAATAATCCTAAAATAACATTTGTTAATTCTTATCAGAAGATATTCTATCCTGCCTTTAGTACTATGTTTATTGCTAAAGTAGAACAGTTAGATAACGATAAACCCGCAGAGAAAAAACAAAAAAAATTGTAAATTATATATGTTAATAAAATCTATTTACAACATTTATTGTTATTTATAAAAAAATATAATCCTGAAATTTATCCAGTACGCCTGTTGTGTCGCTGTCTGTGTCGTGTTAACATATACATTAATTCTGGGCCACAGGTGTTTATTTCTCGTAGCTCCTTGTCATTGAATATGTTAAGTAATGGGGTACCTAGGAAAAGTATCGTACACCTATTCTCGAATGCTTGGTACTCCGATGGATGCCATTTAAGAATGTCGTATTTAGATAAAGAGTTCATAGTGATTAGTGTAGGATGTGGATCGATTGGCATCGCATCTTTGTATTTTACATCCGTAGTAAGTGTATTCGATCCTTCTAATAGTTGTTTCATTAACTGAATTACGCCCAGGTGCTCGAAAGCCATTTCATCGCATCGATAGACTAAGCAATTACTTAGTGCCTGTAGTAGGAAAGCAGATGGGTTTGGACCAGTAGGACAGTTAAAGTAGCCAATTTCGTGAGGTTTGAAGTTAGAGTATAGTAGATTAGCAAGAAAAGTTTTTCCAGAATCAGACGGTCCACAGAGTATAAGTCCCCTCTTTTTATGATTTAGGTTGAAAATAAAGTTGCACAATAATTGTTTTAGCCTATTGACTGATATTTGGTTTTGTAGAGCGATGTTGGAGAGGAAAAACATCAGAGCACCTAAACGTGATTTGTTATTTGGTACAACTATCCTAGGTGTTATTAGGTCTATGTTGCGTTGTTTTAAGTATATTTGTCTAAATATTGTTTTCTTGATTATCTCAAGGTCCTTTAATTGTATTGTAAATTCAAGTTGTCGCAGTTCTTCACTTCTTGCTAACTCGTCATCGTAATGTCTAGAGTTCATTATGTTATTGTTAAACAAGTAATTTGCAAAGTTTTGTTTTTGTTGGTGTTTTAGTGGTTGCCGTTGTGTTATTATACGTTCCTCGGTTATGTCGTCAAGGTCAAAAGTTAAATGTGATTTAACGTAGTTAATCACGGTCAAGCACGTAGATAATACTATTCTTGTAGTAAGAAGGGGTATTAACGTGCTTAACCGAAATTCTGTTTTGACATGTTGTGCAGTTATGTCCGTACCTTCTTCGTGTGATTTCCGCGCATCCTTTACAGGCGTACTGGCGTTCTCTGAAGTATGCTCTTCGTATACGTAGTTGTTCCCCTTCAGGACTACGTTCGGCTTTTTCGTGTACGTAGCTTGCGAGTATTGTGTGGGTGTGCAGTATTCCACTGTATTCGCTCTCTTTCCCGTCAAAGTACTTGCATACGATGTGAGTTTTGGAGCAAATATCCAATGCATCGCACTTACTTTCTTTTGGGTTGTACCAAATCGAGTGGATTGGCGGTCCTGTATGGATAACATGAAATATGTCAAACCCTCTCCGTAAATCTTTATTAAAACATAACATTTCCTAAAATTATTATTACGTTTTCATTTAAAGTTATACAAAATAATATTAAAACTTATCCCATGTATTTATATATTGTCTTACTGAGTTATCTAGTTGCAACTCCTGACATCTGTTAGTACGTGTTATGTTATCACAGCAGCCTGTCTCGTCGACTTCTTCAATCCACTCTTCGTCTGACGATATCTCGATAATATTTGATCCCCCTTCCGTAGTTGGGTTTTCTTCGCTTTTAACATCATTTTTATCCCTTGAATGAATGTTTGATTCTCCTTCCGTACTATCCAAGCAACGTCTTTCAGGGGTAGATTGTCCAGATGTTGTTCCGGCATCATTAACGGAATTGCTTCTTGAAAGCAGTTTACTAGGTCCTGCTCTGTCTTCTGTTGTAATAATCTGTTCCGGTGGTATCTCGCTTTTAGAGTTAATATTGCTCTCTCGTAACGGGTGTTCTTTTCCTGTGATGGAGTAGTATTTATTGAGCAATTCACGGTACTCGAACTCATTATGTCCTTTGTTGAGTTGTTCCTCGATGTATCGTAATTTTCGCTTGATGGTAGGGGACTCAACATCAATACGTCGCTTGACGGCTCTTTCCTTTTCTCTGCTAACTTTTTTTGAAATTAGGCATTCCCAATATATTTCGTTATTATAATCTTTGTCTTGATAAAAATTTACACTTGTATCTTCGCTTTCTAAACTCATAACTGCTTTATTAAAATTAAGTTTGGTTTTTATTATAAAAAAATGATTGACGTTTCTATGGTAAATAATAGAGAAAAAAACAAAAAGATTATCCTTTTACAATAGGAGATTAAGGCTATTGTTAATATTGACAGTAATACGAAACATTTATAAATTCCTCTCCAACCTACCATCCCAACCAACCCTTGACACACCCCCGCCTCCGCCACCGCCTTGATGGGATCCGGAGGGATCCCACGTGGTCGGTGGGATGGTTTCTATTAACACAATAATGACAAAATATCTCATAGTTATATAGTTGGAAGGATGGTAGGTCGATAATGAATTTATAAATGTTTCGTATTACTGTTGCTTATTAATCCGATTATAAAGGTATATAAGGCGTGGTTTAATTTAACATTAAAATGTTTTTGATGTTGCTAGCGTTGGTATCGGTTACACATTGCGATTGGTGTGGCCGTACTGCTTGTAAGTCATTATATAATGAATGTGTTGATCATAATTTATTTGCATGTGATATTTGGAATATATGTGGATGCACTAACACTGTTCAACTTACAGATGGGAGACGATTATTATTTTCCTATTCCCGAGGGTTTCAACAAGAATCAGGCACAGTTTAAACAAATTAAAGTTAATCCTCAAAAGTCTTTACAGGTGGCACCTGGATGGGATAATCAAATATTTGGTGTTAGTGAAAAGAACTTTAAAAATAAAGAAGTTGCGCGTATTGCTGAATCAGTTGTTACCGGTTTAACTGGTGCTGTTAATCCTAAAAGTGTTGTAAGTGCAGTTAAAAATGTTAAAGCAGTTGCTAGTTTAGCTAAGGAAACCGTACCCTATATGCATTTGCCCAATGTTCGGAAGATTTTAAAATCAGCATTGTTACCTAAAAATAATTTTAGTACAACTGAATATATTTCCTTAAAGGAAATGGGTAAGACAAGCCCAACTAATATTTTGGAAGATATGTTGTATTCTGAGTCTGATTGGTCTCGGTCTAGTACTTCTACTACTAGCTCTGTTTATTCTAATTCAACTAAAGTAGGTAATATTACTGATATGAGTACTGTATCAGAAAGTGTTGAAGGTTGGAATTATGATCCTGATTATCAACCTGTACCGCAAGACGAATTACCTGATTTTATGAGACTTAAACCTGGCAATGTTGATATATGATCCTAAAGAAATACCTTATATTAAAGAGGCTAATATTGCTAAACAGATGTATAAATATAGTTTTGAGCCTTATCAGTTTCCTAAGTTTTATGATGAATTACCTAAATATGCAATGCCATGGAGTGTTATGAAGGAGAGTCCTGCTATATTAGAGAAGTTGTTTGGAAATTATTCATTTGATGTAGCGGCTGCTTATGGTGCGGACACACAGAAGAATATTCGTTCATCCAAAAGGAAGAAACAGTTAGTCGCAAAGAGGTTATCACGTAATTAATGGCAGAGCAACCCCCGAATCACGAAGTCAGCGCATCACCCGATTTCGTTATCGAAAGAGGGTTTGATTGTAGTAAAGGTTTTTATGATGAATTTTGTGTCGAGCAATCTATATATTGGTCTGTTGATTGTACCAATGATACTGTTAAAAATGTATATTATTTCCCCGTTGATTACCCTAATCTCTGGACTAATCCCGATCAATATTGGATGGCTACTGGTGGAATTTATTATGTTGATAAGTCAGTTGAATGTGATGTTATGGACGTTCGCGTTGAAAATCAATTAAAAACTACGCAGAATTCCTCAGTACCTTTGGAAATGTCTAATATTGGTTTGAGATTTTTCGATGTTGAAGGTGATCAATTAATATCTGATGTTTGTTATCCGTTAGCAGATTCAGATGATTGGGCTAAAATGGTAAATTTGAAACTTAGTTCGGCTGATAAAAAACCTAGTCCTTTGCCTTCTGTTAAGTTGTTAGAGAGTTCTTTGTTTTTTAATGACAAGGCTGGTAAACCTGTTACTACGCGATTTTCTAATGTCGTAAGTACTAAAGATCCTAGATTTTTTGAGAAGAATAATGTAGCTGAAAAAGTTATCCATAGCATTGTTTGGAATAATGATATTGGTTTGCGTAAGCCTATAAAGTTACTTGTAAATGATCCGTATACCTCTAGATCATTTAAGTTTACTGATACCTCACTTGATCCTGGTGGTCAATTTATTGATTCTACTGCGTCCCTTGATAAACAGAAAGCTTAGGGATTTTTTGATGAGAATTGGTCTATTATTAATACTTATCCTTGTGATTATCGTTTTGGTCATATTCATATGCCTAATTATAGAATTAAAAATCTTATTGCACGTTCTATTGTTTCTGAAGGTGATTATAAGCGTAAAAATATTCGTTATCCTGTTCAGTTAGACAGATGGTATTTGCAGAGACAGGGAGTTTCTCCTTATGAACAATATAACACTGGTAATATAGGTTGTATATTTAATGCTATTACGCCTTATTGTGCGGATTCACGAGATCCATATAACATTGAACAATGTTTTGATGTATTTTTGCAACCTTACGACGAGTTTGATCATTCTTCCGTCTTGCTTAAAAATCGTTCTAATTATGATATTTGTGCTGGGGATAAATATACTGAAAATGTTAATAATACATATTGGAACAATTTACCTACGGTTATTCCTTTTAGTGGTAATAAGAATTGTAAACGTTTATATTTTTGTATTGATCCAGCTTATATTGGTAAAGATGTAATGCCTTCTCCTGTTCGTGGTCGTTTGCGGCTTAAACATAGAGTTCAGGTGTTTGACAAAGATTGGACCTATGACCGTACTCGAGTTGAGCCTGTTAACGAGAATTATAAACGTCCTACTATTACGCAATCCCGTTTTGGAAAAGATGCTACATATACCACCGTGACTATGGCTAATCCATGTGTTAAAAATAATCCTAAAATAACATTTGTTAATTCTTATCAGAAGATATTCTATCCTGCCTTTAGTACTATGTTTATTGCTAAAGTAGAACAGTTAGATAACGATAAACCCGCAGAGAAAAAACAAAAAAAATTGTAAATTATATATGTTAATAAAATCTATTTACAACATTTATTGTTATTTATAAAAAAATATAATCCTGAAATTTATCCAGTACGCCTGTTGTGTCGCTGTCTGTGTCGTGTTAACATATACATTAATTCTGGGCCACAGGTGTTTATTTCTCGTAGCTCCTTGTCATTGAATATGTTAAGTAATGGGGTACCTAGGAAAAGTATCGTACACCTATTCTCGAATGCTTGGTACTCCGATGGATGCCATTTAAGAATGTCGTATTTAGATAAAGAGTTCATAGTGATTAGTGTAGGATGTGGATCGATTGGCATCGCATCTTTGTATTTTACATCCGTAGTAAGTGTATTCGATCCTTCTAATAGTTGTTTCATTAACTGAATTACGCCCAGGTGCTCGAAAGCCATTTCATCGCATCGATAGACTAAGCAATTACTTAGTGCCTGTAGTAGGAAAGCAGATGGGTTTGGACCAGTAGGACAGTTAAAGTAGCCAATTTCGTGAGGTTTGAAGTTAGAGTATAGTAGATTAGCAAGAAAAGTTTTTCCAGAATCAGACGGTCCACAGAGTATAAGTCCCCTCTTTTTATGATTTAGGTTGAAAATAAAGTTGCACAATAATTGTTTTAGCCTATTGACTGATATTTGGTTTTGTAGAGCGATGTTGGAGAGGAAAAACATCAGAGCACCTAAACGTGATTTGTTATTTGGTACAACTATCCTAGGTGTTATTAGGTCTATGTTGCGTTGTTTTAAGTATATTTGTCTAAATATTGTTTTCTTGATTATCTCAAGGTCCTTTAATTGTATTGTAAATTCAAGTTGTCGCAGTTCTTCACTTCTTGCTAACTCGTCATCGTAATGTCTAGAGTTCATTATGTTATTGTTAAACAAGTAATTTGCAAAGTTTTGTTTTTGTTGGTGTTTTAGTGGTTGCCGTTGTGTTATTATACGTTCCTCGGTTATGTCGTCAAGGTCAAAAGTTAAATGTGATTTAACGTAGTTAATCACGGTCAAGCACGTAGATAATACTATTCTTGTAGTAAGAAGGGGTATTAACGTGCTTAACCGAAATTCTGTTTTGACATGTTGTGCAGTTATGTCCGTACCTTCTTCGTGTGATTTCCGCGCATCCTTTACAGGCGTACTGGCGTTCTCTGAAGTATGCTCTTCGTATACGTAGTTGTTCCCCTTCAGGACTACGTTCGGCTTTTTCGTGTACGTAGCTTGCGAGTATTGTGTGGGTGTGCAGTATTCCACTGTATTCGCTCTCTTTCCCGTCAAAGTACTTGCATACGATGTGAGTTTTGGAGCAAATATCCAATGCATCGCACTTACTTTCTTTTGGGTTGTACCAAATCGAGTGGATTGGCGGTCCTGTATGGATAACATGAAATATGTCAAACCCTCTCCGTAAATCTTTATTAAAACATAACATTTCCTAAAATTATTATTACGTTTTCATTTAAAGTTATACAAAATAATATTAAAACTTATCCCATGTATTTATATATTGTCTTACTGAGTTATCTAGTTGCAACTCCTGACATCTGTTAGTACGTGTTATGTTATCACAGCAGCCTGTCTCGTCGACTTCTTCAATCCACTCTTCGTCTGACGATATCTCGATAATATTTGATCCCCCTTCCGTAGTTGGGTTTTCTTCGCTTTTAACATCATTTTTATCCCTTGAATGAATGTTTGATTCTCCTTCCGTACTATCCAAGCAACGTCTTTCAGGGGTAGATTGTCCAGATGTTGTTCCGGCATCATTAACGGAATTGCTTCTTGAAAGCAGTTTACTAGGTCCTGCTCTGTCTTCTGTTGTAATAATCTGTTCCGGTGGTATCTCGCTTTTAGAGTTAATATTGCTCTCTCGTAACGGGTGTTCTTTTCCTGTGATGGAGTAGTATTTATTGAGCAATTCACGGTACTCGAACTCATTATGTCCTTTGTTGAGTTGTTCCTCGATGTATCGTAATTTTCGCTTGATGGTAGGGGACTCAACATCAATACGTCGCTTGACGGCTCTTTCCTTTTCTCTGCTAACTTTTTTTGAAATTAGGCATTCCCAATATATTTCGTTATTATAATCTTTGTCTTGATAAAAATTTACACTTGTATCTTCGCTTTCTAAACTCATAACTGCTTTATTAAAATTAAGTTTGGTTTTTATTATAAAAAAATGATTGACGTTTCTATGGTAAATAATAGAGAAAAAAACAAAAAGATTATCCTTTTACAATAGGAGATTAAGGCTATTGTTAATATTGACAGTAATACGAAACATTTATAAATTCCTCTCCAACCTACCATCCCAACCAACCCTTGACACACCCCCGCCTCCGCCACCGCCTTGATGGGATCCGGAGGGATCCCACGTGGTCGGTGGGATGGTTTCTATTAACACAATAATGACAAAATATCTCATAGTTATATAGTTGGAAGGATGGTAGGTCGATAATGAATTTATAAATGTTTCGTATTACTGTTGCTTATTAATCCGATTATAAAGGTATATAAGGCGTGGTTTAATTTAACATTAAAATGTTTTTGATGTTGCTAGCGTTGGTATCGGTTACACATTGCGATTGGTGTGGCCGTACTGCTTGTAAGTCATTATATAATGAATGTGTTGATCATAATTTATTTGCATGTGATATTTAATCATAATTTAGCAATGACAGAAAAAACAAATAAGAGAGCAAGTTGGGATGAAACAAGTAATCTTATGAAATCTAACGATCCTAATGCAATCATAAGAGCATTAAATGTTGATGAAGATGAAACACCTGAATATCAAACATTTTTACAAGAGACTTATAATGCTTTGATGAACGGAGAAAGAGGTTATCGTTTAGACAATAATACAATAACAAAATATACATCTTATACAATAACAAAACAAGACATCAACACTAGTTTAATTAATTGTTTGCAAACTATTATTTGACGAGAAAGTGCATTAAAAGAAAAGTGTTTTAAATTTTAATTGATTGAGAAAACTCACTAAGTGTTTCAACGAATTTAAATTTGCTACAAGTTTTTCAAGCTTAATTTAACGATAAGTCTAAAAAAAAATCAATTAAAGTTGATTTAGTTGAACTTTGTTTGGTTTTCTTATTTTTAATTGCCAAATAGAGAGAAATAATTTTTGTATGATTTATTTCATTCGAATTAAATAAATTAAATCCACTTGATTAAATTTAACGAAGCAAGATACTATACAACAATGCCAGGTTAAACTAAATTTTTAATTTTTAATTAAAATAAAGCTCACAACTAAATTTTAAAAACCTCAAAAAACATATACGGTGAAAAAAAAAATTGTTTTTAATGAGATTATAACTTTAATTAAGGTGGTACCCCAAGAAAAAAAAAGTCAATTTTGAAAAAATATACATATATATAAATTTAGTTCATTATTTCTTTGTTCACAGAATACAAAAACTTTTAATGCAAAACTTTAACTTTGAGTAATAATAATTTGGGTTTATTTATCAACCAAATAGTTTGTAATGTCCATAACATAGCAATCAATATATAATACCGATGGTTAAGAGCACAAAGGGAATATGTCCAACATTTTACGGTTTTGAGTTATTGCGCGAGCGCCATTCAGTAAGTGATATGGGTACTATGGCTTCAACAGTTGACCAATCGGAAGGTATTTAATAAAACAAATAGGTGATATATAATAAATATAATGAATTATTGTATGTTTTCAAACTTTCAAATTCAGATTTCTCAAAACAATGGTTAGTGGACGTATTCCCTTTGTGCTCTTAACCATCGATATATAGTTTGTGAAATAGTAACTTTTTAAACAAATATGCAAAAGTGCTAAAACTTTCACAGATTGTTTTCCATATTAAAATTATTTGAGAAAAGAATTTTTTTCAATGCATTTTAGATCTTGAAATTTTGTTATTTTAGTGTTGTTAAACTCGCTTACTTTTTAGTGTTTCATGCGTAATTTTTAAAATATTAATTTGTTTTCATTTATTTTCTCTCAAATTAGTTATGTTACCATGAATAAAAATTGTTCCAAATTTCATGCTAAAATGACCAGTAGATTTTGAGTAACTACTTCACAAAAATTCAGTTGTTTTTTATTTTTTGGGGTTATCGAGGCAAAAATTTTCAAGTTTGCTAGCATTTTGGAAAAATATTTTAAACTATGTATTTATATTGTAAAAATGAAAGTGTGCTCTAGTTCCTATTAAAAAGAGTTTAATTTATTTCTTGGGGTACTACCTAAACGGATAACTATAAAACATTTCAAAATTATGTAAACCACAAAGTTTACGTTGAGTAAAACGGGAAAATATTTTTTTTTTAAATAATATCCTCGTTATCAGAAATATTAAAAATATTTTGCTTACCACTGTAGTTGGACATGCACCCAATATTGAATTTTGCAACGTTTCCTTGTTGCAGCCGGAAAAACTTCTCTTTGATTTTGTATCACATGCTTGGCTTCTAACAGTAATACCATTAATTTTCACCGCCGGCCGAGACCCATTACAACTTAATGGTATTCCTTTGCTTACATCAACAATTGTTGCTCTCAAGAAAAACAATACTAAAAGCACGTAAGGTAACATAATACTGCAAAAAAGATCAATTTAAATTTGTCGTTTCGAGCGTAAGATTTATAAACCAATTGTTATGCACCACTGGTTAAAAGCAAGTAAACCAATTGTTATGCACCACTGGTTATAAACCAATTGTTATGCACCACTGGTTACAAACCAATTGTTATGCCCCACTGGTTATAAGCAATTGTTATGCACCACTGGTTATAAGCAATTATTATACACCACTAGTTATAAGCAAGTAAAAACTGGTTATAAACTTATTTTTACATAATTCTTTGAATTAATATATTAAATGAATGAAATTGAATATAAAGATAAATGTCGCCATAACCCGCTTCTGCTGACGATAAAGAGGTTTTAGTTTACTTTTATTGGCACTACACCAAGCAATATTTGCATAGTTTAAATGATAATGAATAAAAGAAAAATATAATTGTGTTAAGCTTTGTTTATTTAAAACATTTCTACCCTTCTACATTACTCCTATACTTTTAGCAATTTTATTGTAAAAAAATTAGTGTGATATTTGCAGGTAAGGTTTTCATCAACCTAGACACCTCAAAAGTTAGTACTTATTTCTCTTTTTATTTGAACTTTGTCTATAAAAATAAGGACAAGTTAGGAGGCAGTAGTTTCTTGTTAGAAGTCGGATGAAAGAGTGACCATTTTATTTTATACACATTTAGTCATAATTTATTCATTTTGAACCATTCAAAAATTTTCTCTAATTCAATGTTCATAGTTTAAAATAATGTTAGAATACATTAAATCCGATAAAAAGAGATTAGTGTCATCAGCAAACATGACAGTCATTAAATTTGACGCTTTAGGGAGATTTTTGATGTAGATTAAAAAAAGAAGCGGTCTGAGTATAGAACCTTGGAATTCCCAAAGTTATGTTTAATAAATTAGTTGTACCAGTTTCATTACTATAAAGAAACTTTTTGGGTGTTCAAAAACATTCCCTCTAATTCTATAGTATTCTATTTTTTTTAAAGAAGAATTCGATGATCAATAGTGTCAGACGCTTTTGATAAATCTATGAAAATTCCCAACAGATAATGGGACTTTTGAAAAGATTCAGCTATACTGCGAGTAATTTGTAGTATTATCTGTCTATCGAGTTTTTTTTTTTTTTTGAACCCGTATTGATTGATATATAGGATATTATATAAGAAAAGGTGATTATAAATAATGTTAAATAAAGTTATTTCTAAAACTTTAGAAAAAACAGAAAGAACAGAAATCGGGCGATAATTTATAACATTGGTTGGATTACCTATCTTAAAACCCGTAGTGACCTTAGCTATATTAAAATGACGTGGAAATATTCCCTGTTTTATTAAACAATGAAAAACTTTAAATAGTACATCTTTTAAGGGTTCGTACGAGCCGATGACAACATTACTATTTTATTTTTTATTTATACTATTATTTATTTTAAGCATTTTCAAGGATTTTTCGAATTCTTCAAAGGAAAGTTCATAAGATGTTAAGGTTGACGATATCGGAAAATTGTATGCATCTATTTTGTTAATCGCAAAAGGATTATTTTTGGCTAAAGTTGGACCAACTGATACAAAATATTTGTTTAACTCATCGCATATCACAGCTGGATTACAGTTGGAAAAATAATCATTAGTTTTTAATGTTTTGGTTTGGGAGCACGTTTTCGTAATCCGCGTGTCGGTAAGTTCTCTTATCAGGTGCATTTTGAGTTATTCTTGTTTATCTCAAGTAAATTAGAGTAGTACATTTTTTTTAATTTTTCCTTTTTCTTTCAAAAATTTTGGTTTTATTTTTATGAAGAATTTTAGTTTCCTCTGTTTTGGTTTTCAAATATTTAATTCATAACTTTTTTGAGATCCTTTGTGATCCATGGAAAAAATATAGCTTTTGGTTTTTTATTTACAGTAGATTTTGGAAAATTAACATCATGTAATTGGCTGAGGCATGATTGTGGTGTTATTTTTGGCCAAAAAATCTCTCACAAGCAAAAATGAGTGAGCATTATCGTAATGCAAAAGCCGTGAATTGTTTTTCCACAATTCTGGACGTTTTCTTCGTATTGCTTCTCGCAATTGGCGCATAACTTCAAGATAATACTGTTTATTGACCGTACAACCATATGGTAAGAACTCCTGATGCACCACGCCATGGTAATCAAAAAAAAACAGTGAGCAAAACTTTGACATTTGATTGAACTTGGCGAGCTTTTTCGGTCTTGGCTCACCTGGGCTATTCCATTGGGTCAATTGGGCTTTGGTTTCAATATCATGACCATATATCCATGATTCGTCACCAGTTATGACATTTTTGATTAAATCTGGGTCGTCGTTGATGTCATTCAACAGTCCTTTAGCGATGCTCATGTGACGGTTCTTTTGGTCAAAATTGAGCAATTTCGGAACAAACTTCGCTGACACACTTCTTATGTCCAAAACGTTAGAAAAAATTTCATGGCACGAGCCAAGCGATATACCAACATCCTCAGCAACTTCTCTAATAGTGATTTGCCAAAACAATTTTCTTCACTGCTTGAACGTTTTCATCAGTTGTTGACGTGGTTGAGCGTCCAGAGCAAGGTTCGTCATTGGTATCTTTCCAGCCATCTTGAAAGAGTCTGTAAACATTTTTTTTTACTTAGAACAGTTTCACCGTATGCCACTGTCAACATTTCAAGTGTTTTGGTGCACTTTATTTTATTCTTTACGAAAAATTTGATGCAAATCCTTTGATCCATATTTTTTAACAGCAAAAAATCGCCGAATACGCAAAACACTTATAACTTTTACGCCTCTCACAACCGAACAAAAAATGCTATACACTTGAAACTTGGTACAGATGTTCGGGATGAGTGTACCAACATGACAAAACAAAAAAAATTAATAATCGAAAGTGCGTTGCCCGCGAAATTTGAAAAGTCACCTTAGGTTTTGAACACACTTTACATATATATATATATATATATATATATAAATATATATATATATATATATATATATATATATATATATATATATATATATATATATATATATATATATATATATATATATATATATATATATATATATATATTCATTGTAAGCAGAAACTATTCAGTGGCTTAATATAGTCGCTTAAATTTCAAAACTAATTAGTTACAAAAGCGACTAGTTAAATAAAATTTTATCATTTTTAAAAAAAAGCAATAACTATGAATAGAAATATTTAAACTAATGATGAGTTTTTCATTTTATTGGTTTACATGGTATTTAAAAAGTTATTTTTTATTTTGTTTTATTGATGGGATTGTATATACATCAACTCACTAAATGATAGAACATATAGGGAGTGTTCATATATTGACTGAATAAATCGGTAAAACATTAACGAGTGCCAACTGAAGGATTTTTTTCAAACTGGTAGTGTAAACTGGGGTAAAGTGAACTGTTTTTGATATTTAAAGGAAATATTTTCAAAATAAAAGCCAAAACATTTTGAGTTTTCAAAATTTATACCATTTAAAGTATTAGGTACAATGTAAAACAAAATACTAAGATTTAAAATTATTATTACAATATTAAATATATATTAAAAAAAATTATGTCCACTAGTTCACTTCATCTTTAACTCTTTTGTGTTTGTTATTTCTGATAAATTAGTTTTTTTATTTTGTATTTCGCCTTGCTGCTTGATCTTTTTTTTAAAGCATTTATTTTCTTCATCGTTTAATCTTTTAAATGCATCTTCTGATGTAAAACACTCACCTCCATAACGTCTTTTTATTTTTTTTGTAGGTCGTTTGTTGTATGAACGAGCATCAAACGTTGTGGCCATTAACTGTTCTTTCACTATTTCTCTTATGATTTTATTTCTAGTAAAACAATCTACGTTTGATATTGATAATTGATTTATTTTTTTATTGTTTAAGTCTTTTCCTACTGATATTATATTTTTTTGTGAATTGTATTTATTTGTTGATTCAATAAAAAAGTTTTCACAAGTATCGTTTTGATCATTGACATTGGTGTCTAAAACGATGTTTTGAGGGACATTATTATCATAATTATTTGTTTTCTGAGAAAAAGGGCGTTCATAGATTTCAGAAGGATTAAACTTGTCAGATGCTAAAGCAGATCAAAGGTAAAAATTCCAATTTTTGCAAACGATTATACTTAATGATCTGGCTTAAAGGAGGTATCATAAATTTTTTTTACTTAAGATGGAAAAACAGATTTTCCAACCACCTTCAGCCTTGACTCGGTATACCAATTAGCCAGAATTTCACGCCATACATGTTTAACTTGGCGAAAGACTCCTACATCAAGTGGCTGAATCAAATGCGAACAGTGTGCTGGCAAACACAAAATAGTTATATGATTATCAACAGCTTTTTTAACAGTTTCTAAAGAAATTTTTATTTCAGAACAACAAAAGATTACAAATAAACGTTAATTAAAATTGTTGTACTGAATGTTTATCCTCTGAAAATGCCTACATGCAATCCAACTGCAAATATTAAAAACTGTAAATAACAAAATTTGAAGAATATCCGATTCGTTACTTGGAAAAAGACGTTTTCTTTTTCTTTTTCCAAACAACAATTCCTATAAGTTTAAACCAGTGGATTTAAAAAAAATTGGTGAAATTAAAAAAAAAGAAAAAATAATTTAATGGTTAAAATGCATATGGCAGGTAAGCAAAAGTTTACACCTTTATATGAGTTTTCAACATAGCAACTTAAATTGACTTGTTCCATTTTACAACTATTTGTGTTTTTTTCTTTGTTGGTTTTGATTTCTGCAGTTGTCACCGATGGTAACAAATCATTCGATAATGGTAAAGAGCAAACGTTTATCTAATAATAATATTCAGTATATTCATTCTAAGATTTAAATAAAAAAAGTGATTTTTCTACTTCTATATAATTATGCACTTGAAATTTCATAATAGTTCAAAAAAAAAAAAAAACTTTATACTTTTCTTTTAGGTGAATGCCTTATAAGGCTTTTTACTTTATCATAAATTTGTCTACATGATATAGACGATGGTAAATTTTCTACTTTTTTTAACATTATCTTTTATTGAAATTTTATTCATCGAAAATCACAACATCTTGCTTACGACAACCATTCATGGTAACATAAACAGGACGTTTAGGTAAGGGTACGAACGGACCATATTTAATCTGTGTCTTCAAATTTGAATGACCTTCAAGTAGATTTTTAACAATGTTACAAACATTCTCATCAACTATAACCATTTCTTCAATACGATAGATAAATTTAGACACTAGATCCTCCAATCAAAACGTACTAACATTAGAATTAGATGGCATAGTAACATTACCAACTTCCCACGACTCATAATTTGCTAATACGGTATCAATAATGGTAGATTTACCAGAATTAGAGGCACCATTTAAAACAATACTATTCTTTTTACCAACTTCAGTAAGAGTCAACGGACAGAACAACACATTTAACAATTCACGTAATTCAACAAAATTTTCTTTAGCAACAGAGGAAAATGCTTGAATGCGGTAGACAAAGCAGCAATACGCTTATGATTAACAGGACAGTATAAACATTTAAAAACACCAAGACATAAACAAAAATGACCATCGACACTAATATACTTATGACAACGATCACCAATACTGGGGGGATGAACATTAACAAAGGTTTCAGCAAAAGCAACTTTTTTAACAGCTTCAATACTATTAGCAGGAATAAGTCGAGCTAACTGACAAAGCTTTTCATCAACAGCTATCATTTCGGAATATTGAATAGAATTATTTATACGTTTCGACACAATATATTCATGGAATAATTGTTTACCACTCTTAAACACTTTCTTTTCAGGTTGACAAACACGTCTCGGGGGATACCAAGGATTACTTTCTTCATCCAAATCAATCGGTAAAGGAGCTTTGATAAACTTTTTTACAGGTGAGACACAGGATATCTTGCTCGACATGCTTGGAACAGGGCTCAATAGGCGTTGCCGATACCGTTGGGGCCGTTGAATGACGCTCAATGTTGACCTTGACCCCTTCGAGGTGCTCGTCGTTCTTGACATCGATGAGTGTGATTCCAGATCCACAGGAGTCGCATTTGGAGGTGTCCCCAGTCTCTTTAGCTTTACCGCATCGGTAACAGTTCTCCCAATCACTAATGTGTTTAAAATAAGACCTAATAACCATTCGAAGTGTCCAGGCGCATCTTCCGGCTTTGTCGCACAAGGTTCTGAGAAGGACATGGCCATGCGGCTGGGCTCTTTTGCAGCCAAAATGGGCAGAGCTGCACACAATGTCACCAAATCGAGGGGACAAGAAGGACATCTCAAGACATGTTGGTTCAAGAGCTCGAGGGATGCTAGTGTCCAAGAGAAACGCTTCCAAAGCCTCATCAAGTCCGGCACTAGAAATGTTGAAGATAACGTGGAAGTTAACGTGGAAATCTAAACTGCACGATTTTAGAACCAAGACTTTCACTATGGACGAGATGCCTAACTGACACTGGCTCGACAGAAGAGGACGCCACACCAGTAAACTTTCTTGATGATGTAGAAGCTCCAGAATCAGCGACACCACTTCTTCGATACGGACTGTTTTCAGAAGATTTCCTATTGTTAAACCGTTGAAATTATTTTCATCAAAAGTATTATAAAATAACTTTATTTCTTCAGGAGTCCAATTGTGTCTCGGAGATGTTGGTAATTTGTTGTAAGAATACTGCCTAACAATCTCCCCTACAACTGCAGCACCTTTTTTTTTTTTTGAACAACATAACTGTTTTCAGCTGTTAATAAGTCACGGCTCATTAAATTAGCTACTTCCTTTTAATGTCTAAGATTTTCATTACTTATACGAGTAGCTGTTGCTTTCCTTATAAGATTACAAGACAGTTGCCTTGTTATTAAATTCTTTTTGAAAATTCAAGATTAAATCGAAAGGGAATTTAGTCTCCCGCTTATTTGACCAGAATCCGTTTCATTCTGGAAAGAGAAATGAAAACTCTTCTAACTGAAGTTTTAACAAGTGGTCGTACTTTTTTAACAAGAACATGCAACCATTTAAACTCAATTGGACTTAAAGTAATAACGGCTTGATATGTAAATTAATTAATTTATGTTTACATTTCAGAAAAATCACCAACAAGTTTGGCTGCATTAAACTCTTCAATCATGAGATTGGTACTCACACCTGACCTGTGACCGTTTTCAAAATGAATCACAGAAAACAGATGATCTCGCATGCAGCCAAATTCTTTTTGTGTTATTGATAAAGATGACAAAGAAGTTAGTGATTCAAATTTTTCAAAAAGAAACTTTACTGCAATAAAATGATCACTTTCAAAATATGTATTTATATGTTCTGGTGTTTGGAATAAATCAATTGCCATAACCTCCACCATTTTTTATATCCAATATTGAGCTTTTTTTTTTCTTCATAAAGATTCTTTCATTGTTTTTTAATTTCTTGTGTAAAATTACACTTGGTTGAGTATTATCTACATTTAAACTATAGGCACAAAATAAACTAAAAGAACAAAGAGATTTTTTAATTGAAGAGGCTTTGGTTACTGCTTTTTTTGAATTTTTTTCTTGAAGTGTGACTAAATAACTGTCTCTGAAAAGTTTGGGGTCAAATAACGGGGCAATTGACTCTTAGTCACGAAATCAATAGTTCTTTGGACTTTTTCTCGAATTTGTTTGCCAAAGACAAAGTTTTCTCTCCAGGACCGATCAGAAAATTATAAAACCCATCATGGGTTTGTCATTATCATCATTATCCTTAATATAACTTAATTCATGGTCCGATTCCATTAAACTTTTAGGGAAAAATCCTTGTGGAGTTGAAAAAATTAAAACTATTTTTAAATTTATATTTTAAATATTTTGGTTTTAAATTAATTCTAGAATTGAGTTTTTGTTTAATGTCATAAAACTGCTACTACTGATAAAGAAATGTTAAACAGATATAAAAAATATAAATATTTAATATATACTTAATTCTTTATGAAAAAATAAATTAATAAATTAATAATTAAAAAAAAATTTAAGTAAGTAAAGTTTTTGTAATCGGATGGGGTTATTAACAAAAGCCATATGTCTGAGACGTTTCTAAAATAATACAGTTATACAAATACCATTACAATGTTAAACATAATTAAAACCCACTAGGTTATTCATATGTTTAAATAATAATTTGACAGTATAATTTATTTTAATCTTAAAAATTCTGAAAAACAACATTTACTTTTTTAAATAATAAAAATTGTTTTAAATCTGAATTTTTATCTTTGAGATCTTTAAGGTGGTAGAGCCCAAAAAAGACACTTTTTGTGAAAGATTTTTAAAAAAGTTTTAAAAATATGCAGAAATGCTTCACTAAGAAAAATAAAATGAATTTACAAAAAAAAAAAATTGAAAAAATTAACCAAAATTTCATAATGGCGCAAAAACAGTGTAAATTAAGACAAAATTCTTATGTTTTTAAAACACATTATCTTGAGTTAGACTTAAAAATCATGAATCAAACTTTGCAGATCTGTTTATAACCTTATTTTACTCCATTTAACAGATAGATTTTTAATTATTTCTTTTATATGTAAAGATATGACCTTTTTTTTAAGATAAGTTAAATTTTGTACAATTTACAAGCAGTTTAAAGAAGTTAAAACTAAAAAAAATGAGTTTTAAAAATAATTAAAATAAATCTATCTGTCAACTAAATTGTAATGGTGTTGGGAATGCGTCCTGAAAGTTTTAGAACTAAAGCTTTATTCAATTAGAAAAAATCATGTTTTGAAATTTCGATAAAATATGAAAAACTCAACTTGTAGAAAAAACAAAAATAAGTACAAAATAAAGAAAAAATCACATTTAAACAGTAAAATCATGTTAAAATCCTCCTGAAACAATCCTCCTGAGTCTTAAGGTTCCTTCGGTTTAAGATTCTTACTGAACCCTTTTTTTATTGCTCTCAGTTTTTTTCTGTTTTTTTGCCATAATAGTAGTCTTACGTTTCATCTGTTTTACTCTTACTTTATCTGCTAAACTTGTCAATTGTGTAACATTTCCTTGTATATTAAAATGCTGTAATACTTTATATACACCACTACCATCATTGAAATGTAAAATTGCAGAGTTTACACCCATTTCCATCACATCTTTACTAACAAATGTGATTTTGGGTACCTTGGACCATATGAGTGACTTGAGCGCTTCATTTGAATTTTGTGTTTGACCATGCATTCAACAGTAAGTCATCTTTCTGTAAGTCCAAAAAAATGGGTGTAATGAGATTTTTGATTGATAGAGGAATAGATATATTTGGTTTGCAACTTTTACTTAGAGTCCAATATTTGCACCAAGATGAATCATTTTATGGACAAAATTGATGTCGTTCAGGATTTGGAATATCTTTAAAATGAAAAACTATTGCATAAACAGCTTTCTTCATTGCATACAGATTATCAAGGTTATTTCTAATGGCGCAACCAAAGTAATTTTCCATTGAGTTAATGCAACTTTAAGTTTCCCTTTTCCTGAGAGAGGTGTTTTAGTGCCTTTATGAGACTTAACAATGTTACGCAATCGAGTACCTAATCGTTTTTGGACATAAGCAATGCACTCCAACCTTATTGGCATTATATCATATTCACTATATGGTTTGGCATTTACTACATCCATAAAAGAACTTGTATCACCATCTCCTAAGTATTCCTTATAAATAAGAGTGTTCTTTAAAACAGAACGCTTAAATATATCAACTGCTCCAGCTGATTCCATTGCACCTGATGACCCAATATGGTTAATTTAGCAGTAATGGTTAATTTTCCAATGATTTTATTCAACTGTATTTTCTTTTCCTATCCACATTCTGCAACCATAGCAATGTCTTGATTTTATATCTATATCAACACATTTGTCTGCTGCTATAGCAGTGATCACCCCATGCAAAGATAAATGACCACGCTTTTGCCATGATCCATCAATTGATATCCGAACACATGGAACAGCTTTGACAGTTTCAATTTGAGGAGCTTCCTTTGCTGCTGTTTGCATGCTATCTGTGGCAGCATTCTTATATGCTTTCATAACCTTTTTCTTGATGCAACAAAATCCATCTTTTGACAAACATTTAAAGTTCATTAAAGATGCAAACGTACTTATTGATGAAAAACCACAGACAATTTCACGGAAAGCTATTACAGAACGTACATTTACCTCGTATGTATTTCAACCTTTAGTTTCCTCTTTCTTCTTTATCTCTGGGGAAGTATTAATTATTTTATTCCATAAACAATTATCACAGTTTATTGTTAGAACATGAGAGAATCCTTGTTGTTTTAAAATATCATCTTTTACAACAATGTTACAAAAACATTCTGGACATGCAAAAGTTTGCAAAATGCTTTTGAGTAGGTAAAAATGCACAATAATAAAATAATCTTCTGTTTGTGGAGAAGAATTAGTAGAAAATTTAGTTTTTGCTTTTGAAGAAAGTTTACTTTTACTTGAACATATAGATTTGATACAAGAATTATCAAAAAAACTTTAACATTCTTTGGAATTATGCCATTCCATGCTCTTTTTTTTCTTCAGCTAACATTTTGTTTATTTGATTTTTTAGATTTCATTTTCTTTCCTATCTATTATTTACGATAGACTTTATAATTTATTTATAGTTGATAATAAATCTCTAAAACAATACTAACAACAATAGGGCCTAATACAACAATAACAACATGAATCTTTAACTTGTGCTACAGCTAAATTCTCAACATTGGAATTTGTTTAAAAGCAAAGTTGATAAACAAACAATTTTAAGCATGATAAAGACAAATTAGCTTGCAATTTTGTTCAACATATATAATTAAAGATATGTTTGTAATTGCTACGGCGTTGCTAAGGTAAAAAATATTGCAAATGTAGATTTTTATCACATTTCAAAAAATTTTTGTTCCTTACATACATTAAAAGAAAAAAGATAAAATTTTGAATAAAATAAACTAAAATAAAATTTTTTCATATTTTAATCAAAATTTTGTATTTTAATTGTGCTCTACCACCTTAAGAAATAGACTAACTATAACTTTCAAGAAAAATATTTATAAATTTATCAAAAAACATTTTAATGACGTTTTTTTGATGTCAATAACACTTGTAATAAAAAATACCCTTTAATATCTTTGTTAGGGTAATCGAGTCGATTAAAGTCAACCTTAAGTAAATTTATATTTTCAAACAAGTTTTTAATTTAAATATTGATATTTTTGATTTTCTTAAAAATTGAAGAAATAAAAAATTTCTCGTAAATTAAACTTAAAAAACCAATATTTTCAATATGATCAGAAACAATGTTACATTTAAGTTGGTCAAAAGATCTAAAAAAATTTTTTTTTAATATTGATTTTAGTTATTTTTCTAAATTTTATAAAAAGAAGTAAATTTTACAAAATAGTGAAGTGAAAAAAGTCTGAGAAGAAGTCACTCAACAAGAAAAAAAAACTACGTTTACAAAAAATACTTACATTACAATTAATAGTAACAACAACAACTACAACAACAGCAACAAGCTAATTTTTTTCGTAAATCATTTTACAATAGTTTTGATAATAATGATAATAATAATAATAATAATAATAATAGCAAAAATATATAAGAATAACATAAGATAAAAAAAATATTTATACAAGTTATAGTATTAGTAATAATAAGTATGTTTACAATAAATACAATGAAAAAACATTAATAATAACTAATATTAATATAATAAAAAGTTAATGGTTTATTAGGATGGCGTCACTCATACAGAAATCTGATCAAAGGAGTGACACCAATTTTTAATATAATATAAGTAATAATAAGCAAAGACATTCACTGAGACATTGGACCGTAAACACACAAACCAAAGCACATAAAATATACATCAAAACAAACATGTAGAAATCAATTGGGAGGTTTTACTAATAAAATAAATAAACAAAAAGTGCTGTTGATAATTGTAGTAATTACGAAAATAAAATTAAAATGATATTTAAATCATATGGATAATTATGCCAAAAAGTTAGAATAAAAAGTTTTTCAGAATTTTTTTAAATTGTTATCGTTTAAGATGGAGTAAAAGTATTTTAGGATATATTTTTTGGACTCATTTAAAATGCATGCAAGGCTCCTGTTTCATTCACAGACACCTTGATAAACAATAGAACGTTTACCATACTTCTGGGTTTTAAAAGATAGTACAATAAGTTTTCCATTGTTTATATTTCTAGTCGAGTAGGAATGTAATAGTCTACTTTCTGTGAACAAGTTTGTGATAGGAGATAGTATATTTTTATATAAGGAGTCAAAAACAAAAAGAAGATTAGCATACTTTACTAGCGCTGGAAATGTTGGAATGAAAAGATTTTTGAAGGACTTTGATGTATCTGATTTAATTGGTTGGAAGTTTATTAATCTGATGGATTGACGCTGAGACTATAGCATAATGCGATAGTTTCCAACTTGACCCCAAACTTGACAACAATAGATAAGATGAGATGTGAATAATGCATAGTAAATACTCCTAACTGTAACATTATCGACATAATGACGACTTATTGAAAGCATATCGTTAGCTCGAGATCAATATGAAAGTTCCATGAAAGATTTCAATCAATTAATACATAAAGATGTATAATAACTCTTGAAGGATATAGTCGTTTATTATTAAATTTGATTTTGATTTCAACATTTTAAAAGTTTTTTTTTTTTTGGAGATGAAAAAATAGTTCAGTTTTTTCAGTGTTGAGACATATTAGGTTAGCATTTAACCAGTGAACTATACCTTTTAAATCCGAAATAACATTTTTACATAAAGTATGATACGATTTGTTGATGTGCAAGAGATTTGTATCATCAGCACACAGTTGGACTGAAGAGAAGTGAACAGAGTTGATTAGGTCGTTAACGTAGATTAAAAAGTAAAAAGTACCTAGAACAGAACCTTGAGGAATACCACACAAAACTGATATATAGCTAGAATTGAAATCATTAATACTTACAAATTGTTTTCGATCTGAAAGATAAGATCTAGACCAGTCATTTACAATAGCGCGAATTTCATAATGTTTTTAAGAAATCTAAAATACTATGGTCAACGGTATCAAAAGCTTTTCGTAAATCGATAAAAACACCACAAACAAAATGACCAGTATCAAAGGCTTTCCTGATTTTTTCCGTTATACTTATTAATACATGGCAAGTAGAATTTTTTGATGGAAAACCAAATTAAAAATAATTTAAACAATTAAATGAGTTTAGAAAAGAGTACACTTTAGAATACATAAGTTTTTCAAGAAGTTTTTTAATGTTAGATAAAAGAGAAATAGGTCTGTAGTTAGCATAAAAGTTTAGAGCCATTTTTAAATGCAAGATAGTTTCAAAATATCAGGAAGTTTTCCATTTGTAAATGAGGTATTAAATAGTTTAAAAAGAGTATTTAAAAAATCGTAGTTAAAATCTATTAGAATATTTGTGGAAATGCTGTTTGGACTTATTGATGTTTTTGGATTTAATTTAGATATTAGATAAAATTTTAGAAATATTTGTTGGAGATAATAATTAACTTTGTAAATTTGGATGTTTAAGATATATTTGACAGTTATTGTAAGATGAATGAATATTGGATTTGAGTTTAAGGTGCAACATTTGTAAAAAAAGTGTTAAATGATTCAGAGATTAAAGTCGGGTCAGTTATATATGTATCATTTTCTTGCAACTAGTTGGGAGATGATTTATTCAAATTTTTTACATTAATTAGAGTGTTAATACCTTTCCCTAGTTCGCGAAGATTTTTTACATTTTCTGAGAAAAAAATTTTTAAATGGTTCTTTCTACTAAGTTTTTACTAAGTTTAATTAATGTAACTATTATAAATATATTATATTAATAATATATTATATATATATAATATAAACTATTATATATATATATATATATATATATATATATATATATATATATATATATATATATATATATATATATTATATTAATGTAACTATTATATCTATCTATAATTAATGTAACTATTATATATTTATACTTGCACTGTTCAGTGACATATGTATCATTTTCTTGCAAACAGTTGGGAGATGATTTATTCAAATTTTTTACATTAATTAGAGTGTAAATACCTTTCCAAAGTTCGCAAACATTTTTAACATTATCTGAGAAAAAATTTTTTAAAATGCTTTTTTTTACTTTAGTTTTTACTAAGTTTAATTAATGTAACTATTATATATTTATATCTTTTAAAAGTACTTTCAAATTTTTTGTATTAATAAGATCTTTAGATCTTAACATTTTTTTTGGAAAAAATTGCGCACTCGAAAAGATTCTATAATTCCTTTTGTAATCCGTGGTTTGAATTTTTTTATACTGATTTTTTTAAGCTGTGTGTAACGATCTATTATCAATGTTGTTTTAGTAATAAACGTTTAGAAACACGTGTTAGTATCATTAGACTTTGTAATATCGTTCCAGTCAATTTTCGATAAATCATATTTAAAGTTTTCTTTAATAAAGTTTTTAAAACTCCTGATATATAAATTGTGTCTGCGTGGTATAAATAATTTATTGAAATTAGGACAAATACAATGTTGAGGCAAGTGATCAGAAACAGAAGTTGTCAAATTTCCTAAAATAATTTCATTAGCTATTAAACTAGAGAAAATATTGTCAATAATTGTAGCAGAGTGACCAGTAACTCTAGTTTGCAAAGTAATAAAAGGTCGAATATTATAAAAAGAAAATAAGTTTAAAAAATCAAATGTCACAATGTCATTATTTGATTGCATCAGATCAATATTATAATCACCAAGCAAGAAAACAAAGTTATTTTCAGCAGATATTTTTTGAAGTAAGACAGACATGCATGCAAAGTAAGACAGACATGCAATTATTAAAAATATTAATATCCGTGCAAGGGTGTCTATAAATGCAACCAACAATAATATTAGACTTTTTAGGAAAAATAACTTCAACAAATGTAGATTCTAAACAAGAATTAGAATCGGATGAATTGAGGATGTTCCTTTTTTTAACCTTGTTTCAGTTATACCAATAATGGAAAAATCAAAGTTAATTAATGATAATATTATGTTTAAATTCTCAAAATGTTTTTGTAACGATGATATGTTTAGATGAAAAAGGGAGAGAGCGCTTGTTTTATTAAAATTAAGTGTTCATAATTCGCTTATGCCATAATATTTACAAAATATGTCTAATGAAGAAGAAATTTCTTCCTCAGAATCTAATACGCAAGATGAAACATAAATATTAATTTGATTAGAGACTTTATTGAAATGAAAAGACGGGAAAAGGTTTGTAGACAGAGGTAAATCATCAGTTTTAAGAATTATATCAGAAGAAAATAGCAGTTTAAATTCATTATCTTGTACATCTGTAAATGGAAAGACACAATAAATACAGTTTAAACACCTCCGCAACGATCGACTTAATTGTAGTAAACTGTGCTTAGTAGGATTAAGCCTGTACTTAACTGTACATAACTGTACTTAACTATCATTAAGCTTGTCACATTTTGTATGAGACCAAAATAAACAAATATTACATTGAGATGAGCGGCAATTTTGACTAATTAATTTTTTACACAAATGACAGTTTAAAGCCATAGTGAAACTGCATTAGAGAAAACAATAAGTAGGAAGTAAATAGCTATGTTATTAATAATTGTTAAAATAAAATAATGCGTATGAATTGATAATTAAGGACAACCAATTAAAGTATCGAAAAACTAACAATTATAATAAATAATATTAATGTAGTTAAACAATAGCGCAACAGCCAAACATACAGGAAACTATAATAAAAACGAAAATTTTGAAGAAAATTATAAAATCAGACTAAAAGAGTAAAAAAACTAATTAAAGTTAAGAGAAATGTATATTAAACAATATAAGAACAATAAAAATAAATATTGACTATTATATATCAAAATAAGTAATTTAATAATAATTTGTAGTAATATAAATAAAAATAATAGTGTAATATTTAAAATAAGAAAAAAAAAATAGATACAAATAAAAATTATAAAAATTATATACTCTTTTAAGAAACTGATCTTTTCTTCTGATCTCCTTATTAACCCAATAAGAAAAATGACGTCGGAACAACGTTGTTCTAACGTCTTTCGTATCGTTGGAAAGACTTTGACTCGATGTTATAAATGAAACACCGAAAAAACGTCATTTTACTAACGTTATTACAACGATGTAAAATGACGTGGTGACAACGTTACATTTTAGCTAAATGACGTCGGAAAGATGTTAGAGCAACGTTAAATTTAAAGAAAAGAGACGTTATTATGACGTTAGGCTAACGTTATATTTTAGCTAAAATGACGTTGAGCCAACGTCTTTTCTATCGTTTTTTACACGTTGAAATAATGGCACATATGAAAACATAGGTCAACGTTATATTAACAATGTTGCGAAACGTTGTAAGAAAAACGCCCTCCAACGTTTTTCTATCATTTTTGATGTTATTTCTATACTGCAAAAAACAATAAAGGACAATTTTACACTGTATAACTTTGCGCTATCATTCTATATTTCTTCTTATTTATTTAGGTTATACACGATTATTATAATAGTCCGGGCAAATAATTAAATACGGAAATTAAAAGACTAAAAATAAATAAACATTGCATCACTTCTATTCCAAAATTTTAAAATTATATACGATAACTTAGAATGAAACTAGTTTGATTTTTACTTTCTTTGCATATTTCAATCATATCTCAAATAATTCGCGTGTTCTTTGTTTGACACTAAAAGACAAACATATATGAAGAAACATAAAGTTACAAACAAATCCAATTAAAAGCATTTCTAAGAACCAAATAAAAAACATTCGGAATAAACAAATAGAAATACCACAAATACCAGAAATTGCGCTAACTTTCTATTTGATGCTAACCTGAGTTTTTCTGCTTTCGAAAGATTATCGACCGTAAATCGTTTAGCAAGATTATTTGAAATAGAATAAACAATACCTCAATAAAATGCAAAACTAATGAAATTGCCTCCAAAATAATTTTAATTGAATAAATAAACAAAATTAAATTTAAAACACGATCATAAAATTTAAAACACGATCATGAAATAATGGAAAAGAATATGTCTAGTTTTACCCTCAAAAGATATAAAATATCTTTGAGTTCAAATTTCTGGAAAGTTATTTTTTTACAAGTGTAAAAATATATTTTGGCAATATATTTTTTTATAAGATGTACTGCATAGTAAATTAAGAAACTGAAATGGTACATTTTCACTAAGCAAAGAATCAAAAATTGTTTTTATAAATAGCTCTCTTTAAGACTAATGATTACTTTGTTAGGTGTTTTTTCTTCTAATCTGAACTACTTATATTTCACTTAAACCCTTGACCGTTTGAGCAAGTTGCATCGTCTTACCAAAAGCCAATAATTTTTAAAATAAAAAGGTAGACATATCAAGAAGCAAACATTCAGAAAACTATAAAAAATGAATAAGGTTATGTAAATTGTATGTTATGAATGTTGGACCATAATAATCCAGAGCCTTAATAATCCAATCATCCAAACCTATTTAATAGCATCAATGCATAACCAATGCATTGATTCTGCTAATTTAATTTGTATCCTCAATGCATAGAGACCAGTATACAAAAGAAAATAATTGTATAGAATTTTATTTTTTAAAACTCCACCTGTGATCTAGACTTTCTGTTTTTAACAAAATCAGATGGTTTTTTATCATCTTATTTTGTTAAAAGTCATGAAACGTTCAAATTAATCATATTTTTTTCAAAAATATGATTAATTTGAACATATGACAAATCACATACCTCTGGCTCCGTTTTTTCAAAATATCAATAATTGACGGATTATACCAAAACAAACTATATCAATAAACTAAATGATACATTATATAAACTAGATGTCAAACTTGCGGTCCTTTATTGAACAAAAAATGATGTCGCTTTTTTAGCTTAAAAATATAATTTGCCATTTGTAAAAAGTGTTAAAACTGAAGCAAATGTGTGGAATAAAAGTTCAAAATTTGAGTCAAAATTAACCAATAAATTAAAGATAATTCAAAAACATGCTATAATAAATATAAAGTACTTGTCAAGGTTTATTTCTATTTTAAATTTTAATCCCTTTTTAATCGAAAATAAATTTAGAAATCATAAATTATTACTTTACAAGTACTCTATTTCCTCTTAACACTTTTACATTTATAGATTACATATATAGATTTAAAATATATTACATATAAAAAAATATATTTACTACATATATAAAAAAATAGTTAAATAGTATTTGTTTACAAATTTAATCTGTCATTTGAAAAAAGGACAAAAGCGGCTTCACTTTTTGGATTGAAGTAAGACAACTAGTTTATATGAAATATCATTGGTTAATACACATGTGATCATTATGGAGTATACTTTTAAAATCAGTAACTAGATGTGAAAACCAAGATAAATGTAATAACAATAGTTTTTTAGTACTCATATGATTAGGTGTTTTAGTAACATTTATTTCCTATGCCCATGTTGCTGCATTCAAACAAGCAAATTATATAATGAAAAATATGCAACTAAATGTTTAACTGGCCATTAAACAAGGTGAAAAATTAAAAATCAGGACAAATATCAAAGGGTTTACTAAATAAGCACTTTTTTATAAAGAGTTTAGTAAAATATAACATAGAATCACTTTCAAAAATATAAAAACTATTGGAATAGGCTTAAAGAAAAAATCACTGATTAAACTTCAATAATTATCAATTTCTAATCAACTGTTTCTCAAACAATTAGCCTTTCACAATATAATTGATCTTGATATCATCATACATATTTGTTTATCTGTATGCAGAAATATATAAACTTATATATATATATATATATATATAACTTATATATATATATATATATATATATATATATATATATATATATATATATATATATATATATATATATATATATATATATATATATATATATATATATATATATATATATATATATATAACTGCAACATTACGAAATGAGGTTTTACCAAATCTCAAGTATCCTGGTTTAAAAATGGCTTGCGGATTTGCAATTTAAGTCTTAATTTTGGAATAGTTTTGTTAGCAAAATTTTATTCTAAGTCTAGTAATCTCGTTTTAAAATATCTTGTTTTGAGTTTATAAAGTCACCAATATACAAGCTCAATTGTTTTAGAAGCCAATAAAGTTTCGCTAAATCGTTTACACGCATTTAAACTTTGCAAATCTTTTTTGTATTTAAATTTCTTGCCTGTATTTTAAAGTTAGTTTTAAAGTTAAATTTATTTAAAGTAGGTTCAAAAATAAAACTGCAATTTAAAGAAATCTTTTAATATCAAAGGTAAATACTTATGGTTATTATATCTAAATTATTGTTTTAAACTGTTTATATTACATAAGTTTTGATTTGCAATTTCTGAAATAGATTAAAATATAAAACTTTTCGATGGAACTAATGATTTTACTAAACTCCTGAGTTTCCTAAATTCATGGCCCCCAAATCTTTTCAAAAGAGTTTTATTTCTTTATTTTTTATGAAAGCAGCTTAAATAGTAAGTTTTAATATTTTAGGGTTTTTTAATGCTTTGGCCCCCACTAAAAACTCACGCCGTTGCCCATTACTCTAAGCGTAATACTTTAATACAGTTTACATATATAATTAATCTACAAAAATGCCGAAAGTAAAGGTTGCAATTACACGGATGAAAAGTGAAAAAAAAAATTGTGGCGGCCCATGTGAACTATCAACGACAGATCCAAGCATAGACAGGTTATTCAGTATTATTACTATCTTATTCATATAAATCCAAATGCAGATATTGTTTTAGTGACTCAATAAATTAGCAATAATATAAAATCAATTTGGGCTACAGTAAACCCAAGATTACCTCATATAACTGACAAATCTATTAATAGGAAAGTTAAAGATCTAGTCGTACTTGTTAAGGATATTAATTGCAAGCACGGAAAAGCAAGCGCTAAAAGAAATCTTGATGCAAACTTGGACTAACTTTTTAATATTTCCAGAGTGTTGAGCGAGCGGTAAAACTTGTGTCGGGCGCATCCCAATATGTTTATGGATTCGAGAAACGACACAGCTGCATTTTAACTAAACTACTTAGCAGGAAGATGCGTAAACCGTATATTTCAAAAGGGCATTATTTCGATTCTTATGATGATATTTTTTAATTGAAAATGTTTTCCTAAAATATATACATCTGTAGTCAAAATGTTTTAAATTGTGAAAAAAATGTTTATTTTGATATTCTTATGTAAATATAAGAATAAAAGTTTCACTATTTAAATCTTCAAATAGTTAACAAGTTGTTATAAATTTAGCTTAATTGTTATAAACTGTTATAAACTTAAATCATGCAGCAAAGCAAATAGTATTAAAAAACATTTAAATATGCAGTTTTGCATATAACGCTTTTTAAGGTGTTTTTTTCATAATCCAACAAATCTTAAAAATTAAATCCGCTAGCAATTCTTTATCCAAAATCTCTCAAATTTTGAGAGTAATCGTATTTCAACTGTCTACAACTACTGCAATATTACGCAATATGCGGAATTAAAATCGACCTACAATTTTCATTATTCAAATTAGCATTTTTTAACTTTTAAGAAATGAACTTTTATAATAAAAATACTTCAAAATGTTCTATTGAAATCATTTTTATAGCCATTTGTATAAGTTTGCTAATGTGTTATATAAATATTCACATGCAATATGTATACTCATTTAAAGTAATAGTAAAATAATAATCAACAAAATCTTTGCATTTAATCATAATGCCTGCAATGTTCTGAATATACATAAAACAAATAAAAATATAAATGAAGAAACACAAAAGTTACTTCTGAATTAAATCCTTAACATATTTTGGTAACTTTCCGCCAACACGTGAGAGGTGGCCTAAAAAAGAAAAAAATATAATAAAAGGCACATTCAAGTGTTTTACACATAAGATCTTATTTAAGTATTTTTTACTGCATTCACCAAGGTCAAGCCTTAAAGACCCAAGCTTATTTAATAAACAGTTAGAACTGAATAAGTATTTTGCCATGATTCAATCAGAGCAATCATGGCAAACTCATAAATATATAACATTTTTTATAATAAATATATAACATTTTTAACAATTTTTATTCACTAAATTTTGTAACGGAAATAAAATTTTAAAACAATAGAACTAGTTTTTTCACAATTTTGTGAGGCTGCAACCAATCTAAAATGTTTAAAAATATTTATAGGCTGAACAAATAGGATGACATAATTTGTAACAGCAAATGATTTTGATTCATTTTAATAAAGTGATTGTAAATTTTTTGCGGTTTAAAAGCTGGGCGTCAAAATATATTGTCCAGGTTTTGTTCTCTAAATCATGTAAAACATATTGAAATCAAACTCACAAACTGTTGAGCAAAACCTTTGTTACCAATTCTTAGTGTAAACTGGTTTAAATAATCTATTGTTAAGTTTAAGTAAATCATATGCAAAAACTGCACACAAATATATTTGACATACTTAATTGAAATACTTCGGAGTTATTGAGTTGAAAGGGGTTATAACCACAATTGAAATAAAAAGGAACCTCCTCAACTGCAGCACCCTTTATGGCCTTTATGGCCAAAATCAGCTCTTTCTTTCAACTCTGAAATAAGGGAAACATGATATTGTGATTCATTTTGAAAATTAAATACTGACTGAGTGTATATCATCTAACACTTTGTGTGTTTTGATTTAAATAAATATTTTGTTTATTATGACTAAGATCTAGTGTTAAGTTTAGATGTTCTGTTGCTGTTTCTGTAGGATATGTTTTTCGCTTGCTTCATAGTGAGAGGTTATGAGTTCTATCCTTACCATGTTCCTGGTAGTAACCCGTAATTAGCTAAAAAATAATAATAACTTAATACAAATACATAAAAAATTGTTTACCCTTTTTCGTAACTTGAGACTCAAACTTATGAGAGTCAGTGTTAGTTATAATATTGTAGGAATAGCATGATATGATAATACCAATATACAAATTCGTATAAGAAACACATTACACGAAGCTTATTAGGTAATTTCTAGTCTAGTTTCACAACAAACTAAAAAACTCTCCATTCAAATAAATAAAATATATATTATGATTAAGACATTGTCTTAATATAACTTAATTGTCTTAAATTTATACTTAATATACTATGTATATTAAGTAAAAACCTTATTTTAATACAACTTACAACTGTCTTAGGCAACTGGATTAAATGTCTTAAAAAAAAAGACTGTATTTTTATTGGCATTTAATTAAACTGCTAATTAGTTTAATGACGGGTATTTAAAAAATCTATCATTGCATTATCTATTTGTAAATAAAATATTATGTGCAAATATTATATATGTTAGAAATTTTTACTATATAAGTAATGTTAAATATACAAAGTATACAAAACATAACAAAAATGTCAACAGTTTTTGAAATTCAAATAAAGTTTTAGTAACTTTTATTTATCATTAATATGATAAAAGTTTAATATCAAATTCGAATATAGAATATAAAGAAATAATGTATTAACTATTAGTACCACAGAATATAATGCCTAAAAACCATTAAATTAAAATTAGATTGAAAATAACATCTTTTTCGATAACGGTTTTTCAACCATTTTAAAAATGCGCAAGTTTGTAAAATCAAGTCGTGTTTACGTTAGAAAGCTGACGTTGTTTTTATGTCAAAAATAAAAAACGTAAAAAAGGCAACATTGTTCCAAAGTCGTTCAAACGTTAATCAGACTAGCGTTGGTTTTACGTTAAACAACCAACGTCGTTTTAATGTTAACATTCAAGACATTAGATAATAACGTTTTTCCGACGTTGTTCCAACGTTTGATAGCAAACGTTAGAACAACACCGTTATGCCGACGTTGGAACATCGTTGGAATTTAGTTAACTTGCGTCGCAACCAAAGTACAACAAATTACAACTACGGCTTGACGTTTTTTTCTTACTGGGAATTTATCAACTTATCTATTTTTTTAAAACTATTTTTCTTTTCTTTTCTTTTTTTTTGTTAAGTAAAAATCGATGTTTGAATTTTATTTTATTTTTTTTAAACGTTGTTTTTGAGTGTTTATTTGTTAAAGTTTCTTTTTAACAATATGTTTTTCGTTTTTCACTTCTTTTATTATGATATTTTTAAATTCTTTATTTGAAACGATTGGTAATTAACTCAGTTTTTAATTGCCTTTCTTTATTTCATTTTTTCATTTCAAAGTTTAAAAACACACAACCGCCATCTGCGATGACCTTGCAAAGCCAAAGCTACAAAGTAAAAAAGAAAATCATCAACCTCCAAAGAAGTTTTATTTAATGGGACCTAGAAGCAATGATCTTTGGTTGATTATATAGTTACATTATTATATGTTTGTTTTAAATGTTATGCTTTTTAAAGTTTTATCAAATATATACTTTGAAAACTTCTTTGTTCTTTATACCCGTTTACATTTGAAAGTAATAGCATATAAAACAAAAATTCATTAAAAAAAAACCTATTCTAATTTGATATCAATTTTTTTTTAAACTTATTTTGATATCTAATAAAATTTGTAATAAATAGCTAATAAATGATATGAACTTATTACGATTTTACAATCTCTCTAGAAAATTATACTTTTTAATGCCAATTGATAGATAAGACCATAATTGTTAAGAGGTGCCTTAAAAAAAATTAAAAATGAAATATAATAATAAATAAACAAATTAAAAATTACAAACTTCTAGGCTGTTAAATGAAAAAAAAAAAATAATAACTATTTTTAACTACAAAAACACTTACAGACACGGCACAAGGTTTTGGCAAAACACCAACTAAACAAAATCAGTTAAAAAAAATTGTTATCACGACTCTAAAACATCAAGTCAATGTTAAAACTACAAACACAAAGTTTATCAGATATAAAGGTAATGTAGAAACATTTCTAACTGTTATTTCACTTTGCAACTGTTAACACCTTAACACCAGTTGTTACATCTATACCTTATTATTATTTATTATAGTCTTTGTAACTTAGTAATTAGAATTAAAATCAATATAATTAGCATTATTGATAAAAAGGATTTACTAATTCAATAAGGAAATCCTTTTTTATATATAATCTTAATTATACTTATTTCAATTCTATTCTGTTGCTATTATTAGTTACTAAATATTTGCTGTAATAGAAACAATTAGTAATTGTTTCTAATAAAACAAATATTTGGGAACTAATAATAGCAACACACCTAAGAATAAGAAATAAGATTACAGTATTTTAAAAAGTAATTTTTACATATAAAATGTACTATCTTTATTTTTCTTTAATTGAAAATGTCCGCTATCTTTTTATACATCGTTTTTACTTTAAAATTTAACTTTACTTAAAGCGAACTAGGACAATCTACTCCGGAGTTATCGTCCTATCGGACAGTTTACTCCGGCGGACCATTTACTCCGTGACAGTTCTTAATTTAATTTTGTAAAAGCATTTATGTCATAAAAAGTTTTTTATTCAATTTCGAAAAAAACATTTTTAAAAACGTTGTGTTTTGAACATAATAGTTTGCTTATCATTAAAAACAAAATAATTACTATTCACATACTTTTAATAGCGTTTTGGGTGTCGATTAAAAAAACTCGTTTTCTAATTATTAACCTACGTCATTCGGTAAATTAGAGCATTAGAAATGTTTTCGGCCAAAATTTAACTAAACTTAAAAAGCTTTTGTTATTAAAATTATAACTTAAATTATTTATATCTTAATTAAAACTATAAATTCATTTGAGAAAAAGAAAAGTTTAAGTTTGTGAAAACGTTTGCTAAAAAAGTTATAAAAGTTCTATTAACGTTAGCAACGAAAAAACATTAAATATGTTTTAACGAAAAGAAAATTTAATGTTTTAATGATGCAAAAACATTACGAATTTATATTTATATTTTAATTAAATATAAAACATTGAATGAAAAAATGAGAAAAAATGAAAGCTTATGATTTTCTTTCAAATAAATTCGATTTAATAATAATAAAAAAATGAATATAGTATTCAGTTAAAGATGAAGACAAAAACAAAGTAAACACATAAAGATAAATTTATTCTTTAAAATAAGATTATTAAAGACTAGGTGGAAAAAAAAAAACACAATCAGATGCGATCAAATAATAAATGTTTAGTAAGTCGAAAGAATTTTAAACGTTTTGTAAGGCAGTGACTAATGCGCTGCTAAATAATAATTTTAAAATATTTATCGTCTAAATAACGCTGAATAACAAATTAAAAACTAATAAGATTGTGTGGAACACCCATATCAAAAACTAAAAGATCGCTCCCAATAACTTAATGACGAGCGCACAAAATCGCGCTCGCTAAAAAAACATTTGAGTTTTACAGGCGCGAGACATAGCGCTGGACAATTTTATTTATGCCAAGGCCTGATACTGCAACATAGTAAACGCTATTTTATAAAAAAAGTTTTTTAAATTCATCTCTAAAATATACTTTTCGTTTTATTATAAAATGCTTATTAATTTTTTATTTTAAATTGTAATTGAAACTTCAGTAGTTCAGTTAGAAAAAACTTTATATAGCAGCACTCCACTGCGAGTCAGGCTATTTGTCAGTCGATGTATGTACTGAAGCCTCAGCAGCAGGTTATTTAAGTATGACGTCATCATGCACACCTAACTCAGCAGTATAAGATATAAATGTATTTATGTATGTATGTATATATATATATATATATATATATATATATATATATATATATATATATATATATATATATATATATATGTATATATATATATATGTATATATATATATATATATATATATATTTATATATATATATATATATATATATATATATATATCCCGGTGGGAAATCAGCTAGCGAATAGCTAGCGGTATTCATTACGATTAAAACAGCGATTTGGCCTCGAGGATCGCTAGCATTTTAAGCTAGAGGTCTGCTAGCTAAACAAGCTAGCGAATAGCTAGCATTAAGTCGTTACGATTAAGGCAGCGATTTGGCCATGAGGATCGCTAGCTTTATAAGCTAACGATCCGGTAGCTAAACAAGCTAGCGACAAGTTTTTACGATAAAGACAGCGATATGACCACGAGGATTGCTAGCTAAATTAGCTAGCGAATAGCTAGCATTAAGTCGTTACGATAAAGACATTGATTTGGCCACGAGGATAGCTAGCTTTATAAGCTATCGATCCGCTAGCTAAACAAGTTTGTGAACAGCTAGTGACAATTCGTTACAACAAAGACAGCGATTTGGTAACGAGGATCGCTAGCTTTATATGCTAGCTACTTGCTAGTGAAAACTTGTAAGAATAACTACAGCTGTTAGGCTAAGAAATATCAGCTAGGTTAGATATGCTTAAAGAATCGCGTGCTATATTTTTCATGGGAGTGAATTATAACCATTAAAATAAGATTGTATTTTTAACAAATTAAATACAAAATGTTAATACTTGTTTCAATAAAAAGTTATAAATGTTAAAGCCATTATAAAATGTTAAAATAATTATAAAGGTAATTAAAAAGGTAATAGAATAAAATTTCTGTTAAATTCTAGTTTTTTTTTTTATCTTTATCAACATTCAAAAATACTTGCTAAAAAAGTTGTAACGAATAAAATATCTAAGAAAAACAACGGAATAAATAATAATAGAACAAATAAAAAAAATTAAGTTAACTGGAATCACTACACGAATCAGTGTTTAAATTTCTTCTATAACAGGACTGTGTACTTGTATATCAACTATTAAAGACGAATTTCTCTTTCTTGTAGCAAAATAACGATCTTTAGATTTGTTCAAGTATTTCGCAATTATAGTAATCATACTGAATTCAGTGGCAGTTGAAAATAAACAGCATTAAATAAGCTTTAAGCTGCATCAAAAATCAAGCATTCGACTGGTTTTATAAACCTACGTTTTTTATTTGCACTAGTTCGAATAATGCTGCAACATAGCTTGTTTGTTAAACAAGTTTTTATAGCATTTTTTAAAAGTCACTTACACATCTCCCATCAACTTGCTTCATCTTTTTGCAAATGATATCTTTATCATTAGAGTTAATTATTTTATTTCCTAGTAAGTCAAACTCTTAAGCTGAATTAGCTGGTAAATGAAGTTTTTTATTTGGTCTATCCCAGTTTTTTGAGATGGTAAAGAAATAGAAGATGGTGAATGCAATAACGGTTGAATTTGTGAAACAGACTAATTTCGGATGAAAACACTATCTGTTTATTTGGCATATTATCTAGTTGATCCACTGAGGCAGAAACAGACAGAAAGTGCTAAAACAAGATTGACAATGATTATAAATACTCTTAAATGATATTAAAACTCTTTCACAATATTCTAATTAAATGAAAGTGTTTTTTTTTTTTAATTTAAAAATTGTAAATAAAAAAGCAAATAAACCATAAAAATGAACAAAAAAAAAATGATTGGATAAAGAAATTTTAAATGTATACTATGTTGAAATCAGGAAGCTTTGGTGGCTCCCTCAATGGTAATGATGACAAAGGCGGTTCTTCAAAAAGGCTTTTTCTTTTCTCTTTCTATTTTGTTGACTTATAGGAGTTTTCTTGTGCTTTTTTTTTTATGTATTAAAACCAATTTCTATTTCTGATTCTGCAGTAAGAATATATGATACAAAACAAATAACCTTTTTACTAAACATACAATCATAGTTTTAAACAATATACATATCATAGATCGTCCACGTAATATTTTAAAAATTCTAAAAATTGTTTGGGTAAAATACCTGGAACATATTTTTTCTTATTTTCCTCTTATTTTTGTTTATAGCTGAGTTTTTTTTCTCAAACTTATTTTTATTTTTTTATGAGTGATGAGTGGAAAAACCTAAAAAACAAATATATATATATATATATATATATATATATATATATATATATATATATATATATATATATATATATATATGTATATATATATATATATATATATATATATATATATATATAAACATGTATGTACAGAATATATATATATATATATATATATATATATATATATATATATATATATATATATATATATATATATATATATATATATATATATATGTATATATATATATATATATATATATATATAAACATGTATGTACAGAATATATATATATATATATATATATATATATATATATATATATATATGTATGTACAGAATATATATATATATATATATATATATATATATATATATATATATATATATATATATATATATATATAAGTATATATATATATATATATATATATATATATATATATATATATATATATATATATATATATATATATATATATACATGTATCTACAGAAAAATATATATCTAAACTTGTATGCATAGAAAATGTTTTGGAATTCGGAAAAACTAAAAATTGAAAAAAATATCAGGATTTTTGGAAATATCCGGAAAGAATAAATCATGACGGATACTAAAATCTATATTAATAAAAAAGCACACCAGAAATCAAAATTAATACAGATCATAGTCATCTCAACTTTATTAATTAAAATTATTAGTTTAAAATTATTAATTTAAAAATTAATTACTCAACACATTTTCTACAATGTTTAGTGCATTGATTACAATATATATAATTTATTGAGTTGGTTTAAAATACTCATAATCAAAGGTGGAATGCTCTGCTATTTGCTTTGACCCACACAATCAATAAGTTTAAGGAGTCCATTTTTAGGCGCAATATTTTGTTTAGTACAAGTTTTTGCATTTTTTGAATAAGCGATTTTGTATCAAGTCCAGCTAAAATGTACAAAATAAAATAAAAAAATACCATTTTGTAACATTAATTTAATTTCAAAAAAATGTTACTACTGTAACACTTTTTAATTTTTAACTTCCACAGGGATAAAAATACTTATCTGTAATATGGATGACGCATTTACATAATCCTTATGCATTGCCTTTTTTTGAAGGCCGTCTTCCGTTAATATTTGACACGAGTTCTCTAATCATCCATAAACCAATATTTTGGCTTCTCCGACATTATTATGACACAGTTTTTTAAAACCAGAACTTCACTGTCTCAGTAAAAATTAACATTATAATTAATCTGAAACAAAACAGTTTTAAAATATAACATAAAAATTATACATTTATTACTTAGAAAATACGCAGGTATTGAAGTTAAAATAATACAAAGACTTCAAATGAAACCATAGATCATCTGCTAAATATTAAAGGCATAAACTCAACAAATTTTCTATCAAGTTCAGATGCAATAACGTGATAAGCAAAAAATTAATCAGAAACCAAAACATACAAGCCGAAGTACAACGTTATAAAACGGTTATAATACCATCTAGATTATAAAATAGCTGTAATTTTACTAACCCACTGTTGTTATCTTTATTTTTTTAATTTAACTATAAATTATGATGGTTCATGCAATACAATAAAATGTCTTTATACGACATAAAAATTTTTTATACATATATATATATATATATATATATATATATATATATATATATATATATATATATATATATATATATATATATATATATATATATAACGATATTGTTAAGGTCAACAATGATAAATTAGTAATAAATAATCAAGAAAAATTTTCTTCAAAAACAGTTTGTAAGACTATAACTCAACAATCTTTTCTTCGTGTTTTTGGTGAAAAATCGAATAAATATTTTCCAAACTACGCTTTGTCAACGCCATTTTTTTTTTTTTCCACTCTCCGTAGATTGTACTTTTTCGAACTCCCTAAATTTATCCCTACTATGCTGAACGGCTAACAGTCAATCTTTCCTGTCCTCTTCATTGTGAACAGAATTAACAAACTCTGACACAAGCTTAATTGCTCGTTCAGAGCATTCGTTAACAACATATATTCGGCGAACAAATTCAATGAAAGTTTTAAATTGGTCGATAAAGCCCCAAAAAGATGAAGGACAGTTCAGCCAAGGTTCATCACCGTCTTTGCTCAAATTTAAGAGATTGAAAACACACCACGAGTTCCTACCAACCAACTGTGACAAGCTAGGTAGTTTCTCCCGGATGAAATCTAGATCTTTCAGAAGGATTGGATTTTCAAACTTCTCATAGTGAGTAGGAACAGGTTGCGAGAAAAGAACTGTTGCAACTTTTTCTTTCTCATCATTTTCGAGTTCTTTATCTGCGAAACATAATGGAATCAAGGTTTGATCCAAATACCACGTATGTCTCTCCATTGATTTTAATACTTCTTCAATTCCCTCTAGTACATCATTAGCTTCTGGATCATAATATTCCACCGAACGTTTATACTGGACCATCTGCCAGTACGCATTTAAATCTTGATAAGGTGCAGAGGAAACTAAAGAGGAACGCACAAACCACACAGTATAAAATATAGAAATAAATTCTGCCATTTTACTGATTTCTTTTCGTTACCAAGCTGTCAATTGGTAAAGCAATTGACTACTTAAAACTTGAATTTTAAGATAATATATAGACTTTGTCATAAAACGAGCATGGGAAACTGATCCGGGAGCATAAACATTAAAGCTTACATCTGGACATGAAAAGGCGAGTGTAAGTTCTACCAGTTCTTTATAATCACCTCTTGGAAATACTAAATTGGCAAGTGCATACTTACAAAATTGAACAGTTTTTTCGATCTGTTTTTCTAGATACGTTCCTTTACTTGCAGCGTTGTCAAACTTTTTGAACTTTGATTTATCCATAGTTTCCTTTGTTGCGTTCCATTTAGCTTGGAAAACTTTGAACACCAGATTTTCAGGAGCATAAGTTTTACCAATATGAACTTTTTCCAAAAATTGTTTACAGTGAAGCTCATAAACATGTCTTCGACATGCAAGCTGTAATATAATCCTGCAAGATTTTTCCATCGAAGTGTGCAATTTATTGAAAATTTACTTTGACTTGCACCTTTTATTATATCTTCTCGACGTTTAGCTGCTTTTGTACTTATTGTTTCCTTTTTTGCACGTCTGATAGTAGATTCAGAAAGCGAGAAATCTGTCAAACTGTCCCCAGAAGTAACTACTATGTCAGAGAGCAAGTGCATCATATTTCTAGGTGAAATATTTTTAGAAACACCTGTAATTGCAACTTCTTTTGCAAATTTTTTAGGTAATACTGTGGAAGCACTAGTACCTGATTTAATTTCGTCTGCTGAATAGTCGGAATCCTAACAAGAGGAGACCTCACTTTGTTCTGAGGATAAAAACTCAATTTTCTCAGTTTGATTTTCTTGTTGCTCAATATATGTTAAATATCGCAATCTTCTTCTATTTTTTTTCAGCTTTCGGCAATATGCTAAATCCTTTGAACCAAGTGTCATTTTACGTTTCGTCATTTGAACATTTAAAAATTGCTTATCTGAATTGTATGAATCTAGGTTGTTTCCATGTTTCTTCTTCAAAATGGAGCAAATATCAGGTTTCCAATCCAAAAGCTTTCTTAGCATTTTTCTAAAGATTTTTCAAGGTAATTCTGCTGCCTTGCCTTTTTTATTTTTATTTTTTTTCAACGTTGCCCATTTTTCAACTAGATCATTTAATAGTTTCCTAAAACATATGATATTTATTTAACTTTTTCCTAATTGCTCTAAAACTTTTATAATGTAGCCTCATATCAGAGAGTGAAAATAGTCAACAAGTTAATAATAGCAAAATTAAAATTCGGTAAAAATAAAAAAACTCTAATTATAGATCATTTAGCAAACCTGATGAGTTTGTCATGAAATATGCCGCCGTCATATCCTCCATCGATCCACGGTTTCTTTATTGAAAAAAGGATGCAGTTCTGAGAACATATTGCTAGTTCAAAGCATGCTGACATCATTTTATCTTGGGAAGCACAACCAATCAAAGTTTTGGTGGGAGCTTTTTTGTGTAACAGACGCCTGACTTATTAAAATTTAATTTAGTTTTTATATATTTCGTTTTTTAAACTGAAATTTAATTACCGTAAAATTGGGCGGCTTTGGCCTTGGGATGCCTTTAGCCCAACAGAATTTTTTTTAAAAAAATGGTTTAAAATTGATACCTTAAGGTATGCCGGTTGATGTTTAGTTGCAAATTGTGGGAAATTTATTATTTATTTAGTTTAACTTGGTTTACTTAACTCGTTTTTGTGATATTGTTGTAAATTGCACTTTAGAAGAAGCACCTAAAATCCGAATTTTTTTAGGTGTGTAAACTTTTACATCGATAGCAGCACCTGTCGAAGGTTTGTTATTGGAATATACACTGAATTAATTTTAAACCATTAGTGTTTGATTCTATCTTGTTTTGAAAGCTTAACAGTTTATTACTTTTTTGTAATTGAGGTTTAAAAAAAATAGGTTGTCTTTGGCTCACTACATAGGGTGACATTGGCCCGAGCTAAAGTCACCCCATCTATTAAAGTAAACCTTTTTTAGTGATTATTTTTAGATATTATGGTAGTTACTATGCTGGAATGAAAAGTAATATATATCACCTGATAATATATGGAATTATGATAAAACTAATCTCAGTGATGATCCAAGTAAAAAAAAATAATTACAAAACGTGGATGTAAGTACCTGATCGCATCATTAATTCTAAAAAGACCTCATTCTCTGTAATTTTTTGTGGCAATGCTAATGGTGAATTGCTACCACCTTATGTTATTTACAAAGCTGAGTCGTTATGGAATACATGGATGGAACATGGGCCACCAAAAGCACGTTATAACAAATCAAAAAGTGGTTGGTTTGACTCAACATGTTTTGAGGACTGGTTTTTCTCTTTACTTCTTCCAAGACTTAAGAAAGCTCGAGGAAGAAGTGTCATTATAGGTGATAACGTATCTCCACATTTGAGCATTGCAGTACTGGATGCATGTCAAAGCAGTAACATGGGATTTGTGACATTACCAGCAAACTCTACACATCTCACGCAGCCATTAGATGTTGCTTACTTTAGACCTATGAAGATTAAGAGGCGCAAAATATTATGTGAATGGAAGGAGAACGGAAAAGGAAGAAAAGTTGCTTCTCTTCCTAAAGATGAATTTCCTAGACTTTTAGACCGTTTAATTACCAACTTAAGTGAAAATGGGAATGATAACCTTAGAGCTGGTTTTCGCAAAACTGGAATTTTTCCATTAGACAAGTCTCAAGTGCTTTCACGACTACTATGTTGTAATGTAGGTTTAGACTCAACTACTGATTTAGTAAGCCAATCATTTTTAGATCATTTATGTAAGTCACTGGATGATCCCTCAGATGGTTCTAAAAACCCAAAGCGACGTAAAGTATGTGCTGTCCCAGGTAAAAGCTTAGGTTCAACAGATATATCATCTTGTGTTATAAATGAAAATAATAGATTAAATTCAAATAATGTAGATACATCTATCAGTTTTATAAATACAATTGAGACCAAAAACATTGACTTTGCTGGCCCAAGTAGAAATACTGAAACTACTGAAACTTCTAATCTAGTTGTTGCAGATGTAAGTTTAGTTGTAGAAAGTCATACAGAATCTTTAGATCATTCAGCATTAGGCAAAAAGAACTTTCAAAATATTGATAAAACAAAACATGTTTGTAAAAAGGAGTAATTATTAAATCTTGTAGATAATTGTTATGTTTTTGTTAAATGCAATGGATAGTTAAATCCTGGACAGATTTGTTTATTTATTTTGAGTTATTTAAATTTAACTAATCAATTAGTGAAGTTTATAACTAATTAATTTAATAACTAATATTATTTAATGAAACTACTGAAAAATTAAAACTGCAGTTAAAAAAATTAAGATAAAATAAATCAGAAATTACTATTATGAAAAAAAAATGGACATAACTGGAAATGGTCACTACCAGCAGAGCAACTGTCTGTTTCAGACTTTCCTCAGTCTGAAATAGACGATTTTATTGAGGAACCAAAGAAAATTTTTAAAAGAGGAATTTATTCAGTTCCAGAACTTTTTCACTAAATTTTTTAAAACATTATTTTTGTCATTTTTGTTTACTTTATACCTGAACTGTTATGTTTACTTGGTACCTATACTTGTTTAGTTTGTACAAATATTTTATTTACTGTATACAAGAACTTTGTTACTAAATCTTTTTTTGTCACTATTTTTTTAAATTTATTTTCTTTGCTTAAATATTGCTTTTATTGTTGTTTTGCTTCCTTTAATTCCTTTTTACAGGGTTGGGTCAAATTCACCCCAACACATAGGGCGACTTTGGCCCACCATTTAAACCACCCAAAAAATACTTCAGATAAATAATTTTCAAATAGGAGACAGATAGTTCTAACTGTCCTTTTTTATGCGCTTCTATAAGTACTTAGTGTTTGAGGAAATAACTTTTGTCGCTTTCATGCAATAGACATTAAGATGCAAAATGGACCAAAGCCACCCAATCATACGGTACTTGGTTAATATATTGAATGATAATTTATAATCAGTTTAATGTTTTAATCGTACATGTAATAAAAATGAAGAATAATCTCATTTGTGACAAACTGCGTTTCACAAAGTTTTTCTAACACTTTTTTTTCTTCAAATGAAAATGTCTTTAAAAGTGATCTTGTAATTTTTGGTAGCATCTTTAATTTTTTGTAATTTTTTTTTTTTTTTTTTTAGTTTGCATTCACTCCCAACAAGGCTGCAAGCAACCACTATTAAGTTAGGAAGAAACAAAACAGGGCCCAGGATGGAACCTTGGGGAACCCCAGAAGTTACTGGAAATAATGAAGAGTGTTGGCCTTCAAGGATGACTTTAATAAACCGGTTAGAAAGAAATGATTTGATAATCTCAAAAACTTTCGCAGAAACACCATATGAAGCAAGCTTATGGAGAATACCAGCATGCGAAACTTTGTCGAAAGCTTTAGATATGTCGAGAGCAATAGCCTTAGCCTCACCGCCTCCATCTAATGCACGATAAAATCTTTCAAACACAGCAGTTAGCAAGTCGGCCGTAGAGCGAGAGGATCGAAAACCGTATTGATTGTCTGACAGCAGTTTATTTGACTCAAGATAAGATGTGAGGAATTTGTTGATCAAAGACCCAAAGACCTTGCAAATAACAGAAAGAAGACTGATCGGACGATAATTGGAGGGGTCAGAATTTTCTCCAGAGTTTTTGAATATTGGAACCACAGAGGCCATTTTTCAAGAAGCAGGAAAACAAGACTCAGTCAAACACTTGTTAAATAGATTAGAGAGAATTGAAGAAAGTTCTGAAGAACAATTCTGCAAGACTGTGACAGGAATGTTGTCTGGACCACAAGCTGTAGACGAGTTTATTTGAGATATGACTTTAGCAACAGAAGCCGGAGTGATTTAAATGTCTCACAATGGGTCAACCTGTTTGACTGGAATGGAAGGAAGAGAATGTCCATAAGATTCAAGAGTGGAATTAGAAGAAAAGTTCTTTGCAAATAGCTCTGCCTTATCCTAGGGAGAGGTAATAAGATCAGTCCCATGAATGAGAGATGGAATGTTAGATCTACCCTTGTTAATAATGCTGTTAAAGATTTTTTAAAAGTCTTTAGAGCCTAACTTCTGCGATAAGATGCGAGATTTAGTGAACTGAGAATAATGGAGTTTAGCATCAGAAAGCACCTTTTTACATCGATTTCTTGCAATAATAAATAGCCGTTTGTTCTCAAGAGAGTTGTTCTTTTGTAAAAGATGAAAAAAATGATTACAATTGGATATAGCAGCCGCACAAGAAGGAGATAACCATGGAATAGAATGAGGCTTGACTTGAAACCGACGAGAAGGAATAAAAGCTTCCAAGGCTTTAGTGCCAGCAGGATCAGTGGTGTTAGAGCCAAGCCATTCAGTGTGATGGGCATTAAAATCACCACCAACAACAAAATTGGCAGAGGGGTAAAGAGAGAATGGGCATGGTCAATTTGATCAGAGATAACATCTAAAAGAATGCAATCATGAGAAGAAGGAGAACGATAAAGAACAAAGAGAAAGGTGATAGAGTGAATAGGTGCTAGGCAAAAGCACATAAAAGAATGGTCAAAGGATTCGAACCTGATTTCACGACAAATAGGGGAATTAATGCGTATGGATACCCCTAAACCTAGCATGTGACTATTGGAGTCTTTACAAATCAAAGGATAGTACCCATCAACACTGACATCTGAAGAAGGAATTGCAGAACTTAAGTTTGTTTCACTGAGTGCAAGCAAGTCTGGTGAATTTTGCAGGAGGTAAGACTCAACTGATGGAAAGTTGCTTCGTAGACCGCGAAGTTAGTGTATTCTATTAATAGAGTGCTCAATGTTCTTAAAAAACAAAGCAATATATATATATGTAGAAATATATTATTATTAGCATTAAAAGTGAAAATCAATATGGTGTAAAGCATCGATGGCTCAAAAATTGCAATTTGTGGCTATTGACTAGCTATCTAAAAGCTGTCTAAAAAACTGCGTTATGTAGCTAACAACTAGCTATCGATTTATGGCGACCTTGTAGCAAGCTACAAAGGCTTACATATATGTAACTAGCGATAAATCGTAATAAATTCGTTGTCATTAAAACTGCATTATACAGTTAGCAAGTAGCTATCGATTTGTGGCTACCTTGTAGCTAGCTACAAAGCTACAATATGTAACTAGCGATAAATCGTAATAAAACCGCTATCTAAAAACTTCGATATATAGCTAGCAACTTACTATAGATTTATCGCAATCTAATAACCAGCTACACAAATGCGATAAGTAGCTAGCGTCATATCGTAATAAAATCGCAGTCTATAAAATTGCGTTACGTAGCTATCAACTAGCTATCGATTTATGGCGACCTTAGAGCTAGCGTCAAAGCTGCGATATGTAACTAGCGATAAATCGTAATAAAGCCGCTGTTAAAAAAATGCGATATGTAGCTATCAACTAGCTATCGGTTTGTGGCTATCTTGTAACTAGCTACACAGCTACGATACGTAACTAGCGATAAATCGTAATTGAATCGATAGCTAAAAAGCTGCGATATGTAGCTATCGAATAGCGATAAATATATCGCTATCTAGTTGCCAGCTAAACAATGTATGTATGTATGTATATATATATATATATATATATATATATATATATATATATATATATATATATATATATATATATATATATATATATAATGCGATATGTAGCTATTAAATAGCTATAGATATATCGCTATCTAGTTGCCAACTTAACAATGTATGTACGTATATGTATATATATATGAATATATGAAGAGTGTATTTTCAAAATGCGGTATATCCATTTTTGTGGTATTGAGATAATTGACTTTTTTCGCCACACCAACACGTCTCGTATATTTGGAAAAATTATTGTTTCTTAATGTATATATACATAAAGTATATTATATAATGTTAATAAATAAAATAATATTAAATAAAAATTTTTTTTTTTTTTGGTATTAAGTTTGCATTTATTTTCAAAATACTGTATATCCAATTAAGGCTTGTTAGCAAAATGCGGTATATCCATTTTATAAAGATGTTACAATAAGTTTTTAAACTTTAAAAGACCTGAATAAGTTTTAATGATTAATTTTAGTTAACATATTGAACATATATGTGTATTTAATGTTTGGTCATTATATTTTATTGATAATGTGAATGTAAACAATGTTTTATTAAAGTAATGTAAACTATTACATTTCACAATTCGCAATTGTAAATTTATATTTGTTTCGGAGAGTTAAATATGGACAATAAACAATAATATTTTTTTAGTGTTGTGTAATTGTAACAATGATGATCACTATTTTTAAGTCTCCATAGAACTAATGGACAATTAATATAACATAAAAGTCATCGTTATATTTTTGAACGAAATATAATTTTAAAAATGAAATACTGCAATAGCCTCATTTTATTTGCAACAAAGCAATTGTCGGTTTAACAAAAAATAAAATGGAAGTATTATTATTGAATGCTTTCCATTAAAAAACAGGTAACAAATATATTTAAACTTATTAATTTAAGTTGCCTTTTTAATATATTTTCTATCATTATTCCATAATTCGTTCAGTTAAACAAACAAAGCATGGTAGTTCAACGAACACTAGAATTAAGAAATGCTTTTCTTTTCTTTTGTTTCATACATCATATCTTTTTTTCTATGTGAAATAGGATATTAGGTAACGCATTAATCTTGTCCATCGCAATCCGCTATTTCTTAAACGCAACTTTAAAATATTTGCGCTTGCGCAGAAGTAATATACATTTGCCACGGATTGGTCAAAATTAATTACAGCATTTTGAAAACAAATAAAAAATTTTATACCGCGTTTTGAAAATAAATGTTATTTAGAAGTAAAAAAATATTGGGTTATACTTCGTTTAGCATATATTCGGACACAATGTCTGCTAGGTCCTTATAAACTAAAAATGAACCACAAAATTTCTAAAAAATTTTTAAAATGGCGTTTACCGCGTTTTGAAAATAAACTCTTCATATATATATATATATATATATATATATATATATATATATATATATATATATATATATATATATATATATATATATATATATATATATATATATATATATATATATATATATATATATATATATATATATATATATATATATATATATATATATATATATATATATATATATATATACATATGTATATATGTATACATATATATATATATATATATATATATATATATATATATATATATATATATATATATATATATATATATATATATATATACATATATATATCTTTGTTAAATTGTTTGTTTTTAAACATTTTATTTCCGAATCTATACTCTCGAGTGCCGAATACAATGGGGGGGGAAGGGGTATGGAGGGGAGGGTTGGGGGAGAAGGGTTGATTAAACGGGGGGGGGGGGAGGGTTGATTAAACGGGGGGGAGGGAAGATTTTTTTTAAATTTTAGTAAATAAGGAGGGTGGGGTGTTGACTTTATAATAGGAGGAGGATTTTATCTACAAGATAAATGTGCGGTTTTTTTTTGTTTAAAAAAAAAGGAACCTTTTTTAGTTCTAGTAAACAGAGAGAGAATGTTCTCCCCATAACGTACAAAAGTAACTAACCAAAAGAAAATGAAAAAGTTTTAATCATCAATATTTATTAACTTTAAATAAAATATATAAAAATGATTTTTTTTAATTAAATAGATCCTCAAAAGCGTTTCTGATTGAATCATATTCATCGCGGTGTTCCACTTCATTTTATAACTGTTTGTTGTCAAACGCTTAAAAGTTGTTTTCAATACGCCTTTTTATGGCACGGCGAGATGTTATATAGCTTTGTTTCAATCTTGTAAGATGTGGAATAAATTGGATATATGTTTCTGCATTACATAAAAGTTTTTCTAATTCATCAATGAAAACAGCATCTTTTCTCAGATCATCATTGCCTTGACATAAGTCACCTAACAAAATTTTGGATGAACTATCGGTATTTAAATTAACTCGATTGTTTTCATCTTGATTTTCTAAAGCACTTGTTTCCAAATTTGCATCGTTTTCCTCGTCTGTCTGATGCTCTTTATCAAGTTGATTTATAAATAATGTTTCACCTTCACAATCAAATAATTCATATCCTTCATCTAGCGGCTCTGTTTCACAAGTGTTTTGTCCTTACTTTCGTTTCACTCCTTTTGTAGGTGTAATAAGCCCCTGGGGATCTTTCAAGTTTCTTGGGCTTGGGGTAAACATAAGTTTTTTCCGAAATTCTTGAAGCATTTCTCCCACTAAGGCAAATGTTTATTCCGAAGCTAGATAGTCCTTGCTTCCTTCTAAAGAATTGGTTACCCACAGTGCCTTAAATCGACTAGCAACATCAATCTCCAACGAATTCCAATTTTTTAGTAGCATTTGCATCATGTAATCCCTAGATGGCTTTGGAGTTTTTTTGGGGTCAAGCCTTAATTGCTCTATGACAAGGTTTTGCTCCAACTCTCGGTATTTAGCTTTTAAAGGCCTCTGGAAACCTGTATCATTAATTTTAAAGTCCCCTGTAACACTACAACCTATTCCAACGTAGATGTAACCTTTCTTTAGTAAGGCGGCTTTGATTTCTGGCATTATACGAACACTATAATCATCTAGAACATAAATCCCGTAATTTTGATGTGTAAAAATATTAATAAAGTAGCTGTTGTACTCAGCATATATTCCAATCGATATGATCCTTTAGGTACCCATTGAAACTTTACATCTTTAGGAGGATTAAGTTTAACCCTAACAACTTTGCCTTTAAACACAAAGTCTGGTTTAATTGAGACTTTAGCGTCACTGCAAAATTAAGTGAAAACAATAATTCGTTCTCTTGAAAAAGAATAATTTTTTTTGACGTATGTGTCCAAACCAGTAAAGTTTTAGGTCTTTTGGTAGAACTTTCATTTTGGTTGAATGGCATTTGGTCACCATTCAGCTCAGGTGTATCAACTCCAAAATTTTCAATAAAGTATTTACGTTCAGTCCAAATGTTTTTCAGGTACTCAAATATTTTTTCTTTACAGTCAGCCTGCATTATTTGAAAGCGTTTGTTAGGATGGCGCAGACTAACACCAAACTCACTCATCTAGTTGTTTAAACAACGGTTGGAGAAAACAATTTTCTTGTTCTCTGGCACCTCTTCTAGTTGTTGGGCAAGCCACTGTTCATAAAAAAGTTTGCATTGTGCTGTAAACATTTTCCTGGTTAAAAGTGCTTAAGGGTTCCACGGATGTCTATAAACCACTCGAATAAAAGTTGTCTGACTTCTTGGATGGCTAATTTTCGTCCTCCTCCTGCTTGACGATACTTTGATTTGCTTGGAGGAGCAGTTACAGCATATGCAGCTGCCTCAACTTGGTTTAGACATCTTTTCCCAAGTTTAGGGCTTTTGCTAAGGTTAGATTATCGTGCTAAATGTCTTTAAGGTTCGAATAAAACTTTCTTACAGCTCTTGTGAGGTATGCTTGGCGCGGCAATGTTTTAAGGTGTTTCATTCTTTTTTTAATATAGTTGACTATTTGAAAGTTTTCAGCAATCGGTAAATCGTACTATTTTTGTAACTTGTACAAAGTTTACCTAAAGCATTTTTTTCTTCCAAACTGTATTTATCTCGGTCAGGTCTTGAAAATTTCCAAACGCCATGTTACAATATAAATATTTTTGTAAAAAGTTTTAATTTATAAATCCAAACCAATATTTTTTACAAAGCATGCATAAACTATTTATGCATTTTCAAGTCAAATGCGCATTTGACTTGCGGTCAAAAGCGCATTTTCTAACAGGTGTTAGGGTAGGGTTAAGCTGTTTTATCATAAATTAAATAGGATTTAATATGCTGATATAAGTTTTATACTTTTCAAAGTATAAAACTTATTTTCATCATATTAAATCCTATAATTAAGACCAATGCTTTGTTGAGAAATAATCTAAAACTTCATTTTTAGCAAATCGAGATTTAATAGGTCGACAATTTGTATAACCTGTTTACACTGTAAGTTTTTGTTTTTATCGGTAACTGACAATTATTTTTAAATTGTTAAGGCCGGTTTTCAATGGATTTTTTTTTTTTTTTTTTTATAGAGATATATAATTTTTTGTAGATAACAAGTAAAAATTGATAAACGGGGAGGGACGGGGGGTCTTAATAAGCTTAGGGTGGGTGGAAAATATATCCAAAGATTTCTAAACGGGGGAGGGGGGACGTTTATTAGGAGCTCGTAAGTACTTAATACATTTTTTTTTTATTGAAAATTCATTTTATTTACAATTGATTTGAAATACCTTGAAGCACTTTGCTTAAATCGAATTTCAAAAAAGATAAGCTGCAGCTGTTTAGCTAGAAAATGTTAATGAAAAGCATGATCTAGTCTCAATTAAGTTAGTCGCAGGGAAGTGTTTTATAAAGTATTACCGTTTAATTTTAGATTAATTTTGTAATGTGTTGTGCTTGAAGAATGTACACAGGTTTTATTTTTTGTCTGAAAATATTTAATTTTAGACAAAAAATAAAACCTGTAGACAACTTCTATCTGTATTTACTTGTTCAAGTACCAGTGTAACAAACGATAGAAAAGAAGAAGCATTCAGTAGGCTTTCAATATTTATATTATATATTTTTAAATGATCTGAATAATTTTGTTGTTTGTATTTAGTTAAATGATGAAACTGTTTAGACAAAAGATTGGCTTTTTAACTTTTACGTTGTTAACTGTTTTTTTGTGGTTGTTGTTATTTCCTTGTTAACTGTTGTTGTTTTCCTTGTTAACTGTTGTTTTTACGTTTTTATATCCTTGTTAACTGTTGTTGTTTTTAAGTTGTTATTTCCTTTATAACCGTTGTTCGTTGTTAATAAAGCAAGTAAAAAAATGCACATAGTTACAACAGATTTAGAATTGTTAGCAAAACCTTTGGTTTGGATACAAAAAACCAAGTGAACATGATACTAGGTACACTTTCTTATATCTAAACATCAATGCAGCTTTTTAGTCTTCATTTTAGTTTATGTGTATTTCATCTGGGTTGCTAATGATATCGCCAGGTTTTATAATTTTATGTTGTTAAGTAAAGCATCATTATGTTTTAGGCTAAAATAGTGCTTTGATGTCGAAAAAAGGTGTCTTTTAGATTTGCGTAATTGATTAAAAAAAGACGTCCTTGAAAAATTTTAAATAAGACTTTTAAAAACGTCTTTTCGACGTCTTTAAGGTTCACAAAGCCATGAACTGCAACTAGATTTTTCACAAGTTTTTTGTAAAACTTGCATCTCTGGCGTTTTATTTTTGAAAACCTTTGGGCACTTTTTGTACTTTTTAGACAAATTACTAAAACCACTTACAGCATAAAAGTTTCTTAAAATATGAAGTCAAATATCTTTAACATAGCAAAATACATCAACATCTAAAGGCTGCAGATTGTGAGATAAATGGGCGGGAAAACAAATTAGTGTTATATTGTTTTCTTTAAACCTTAAGGCTACACTTAATGACTCGTGTGTACTGTGGCCATCCAAAAGTAAAATATGTTGACCCCCAAGTTTTTGAATGTGAGGAATAAATATTTCATCGAGGCACTACAAAATTAATTACTTTCTATCCAAACAGATAAAGATGTTTTGTAAAGTGTGTTTGATGGACCTCCTTTAATCCAATCATCACAGAGTCGATTCTTTGATTTGTAAACAACAAAACGCGATAGAAGGAATTCGTCAGTATTAACACATTTGAGAACAGTTTAGTTTTTTTTTCGTTATTTCCAGTCAATACTAGTGGACTGAAAATTATTCTGATTTTACTTATGAATCTGTATTAAATGAAGAATTGATAGCAAACTCAATTGCAAATGCATTGACAAAATTTGGCTTCAATTTAAAGGATTGTATTGGTATAGGTACTGATAAATGCAGCCTTATGTTAGGTGAAAACAACGGAGCAGTTACGAAATTAAAGAAGATCCTACCTAACGCATTAAAAAGTCCATGTTACAATCATGCTTTAAACTTAACAATTTCCAAATGTTCGTCTGTGCGAGCTGTAAGAAATACAGTTGGTACAATGAAAGAAGTAATATCATTTTTTGAAGCTTCGACGAAGCGAAGTAACGTTCTTATATATATAAATAAGGGAACGCTTACAAGCTTATGCGAAACAAGATAAATTGAACGGCATGATTGTGCGTTAAGTTTTAGATTTTAAATTGTTCTGGCAAACGGTTGTAAGAAATACAACTTGTAATAAACAAAGTTTGATTTAATAAATAGTTCATAACTAACATGCTGTAACACGTTTTGTTTTTTATAAATGACCTAAAAATTTCTTACAAATTAAGAATAAACTTACTTTTGAATTTTTTGTTTTTAATAAGCGAGTATTTCCAACTAAAACAATTGGTTTATAATAATTTATTGTTTAAACTTTAGTTTGCATACAGACTAAAATTTATATTAACTAAAAATAAATTAGTTAGTTTAATGAATTTAAAGTAATTTTTTTATTTGTATAACTATTAAAGTATTCTTAGCGCTGTCGAAATTGAATGTAAAACAGTTGAAATCAATTGCAACAGTTAAAATTGAATGAAACATTGTTGAAATATACTGATACAATGTCGAAATTGAATGATAGGTTGTCGAAATGAAGTGGAAAACCCTCCTAGTGAGAAAAAGACGTTCAGTCGTTGGTATAATTAGGTTAGATTTTGGTCGCGACGCAAGTTAACTAAATTCTAAGAATGTTCTAATGTCGGCATAACGGTGTTATTTTAACGCTTGTTTATTAAATATCGGAAAAACGTTATCATCGAACGTCTTAAAGGTTAAGATTAAAACGACGTCGGAACAACGTTTGTTGTCTGAGGATTAAATCAACGTTAGGCTGATTAACGTTAGAACGACTAACGATGTTAATATCAAATTTTTTAACATTGTAATGATAACTAATCGCTAGAATCAGGATCATTACCAGAACTTTGTCTCGAAGCAAACATTATAACGTTGTTTAAAAATGGATTTCGCTTAAAGGCTGACAACTATAGACCAATTTCTTTAACCTCGACAGTATGCAAGCTAATGGAAAAGTTTTGTCAGAGATACAATAAAGAAAGACCTTGTTGATAACAATTTAATAACCAAAGATCGACATGGTTTTATAAAAACAAAAGACTTCATTAAAAACCTGCTAAAAAGTGGAGTACCACAAGGATCAGTTCTTGGTCCTTTACTTTTAAATGTAATTGTAAACTTGTAATTTTTATCAATGACTTAACACAGGGTTAAAATAACAAAGGCTAAATTATATGCCGATGACACAAAAGTGATAGTAAAAATATATAAAAATGATAAAAATTCGCATAATAATTCCCTTTGAGATGAGTTGCATTATCTCTTCGAATAGTCGACTAAATGGCTAATAAGCTATGATAATGATAAACGCAAGAAAATGCACATAGGTCGTGATAATCCAAATAAAATACACAGTAAAATGCAATATTAAAAAATCAGGAACTCCTAAAAAAATCTAAAAAAGACATTGTTAGAAAGAGACTTAGATGTATATATTTCAAATGATTTAAAATGGGAATATCATATTGAGTCTATTGTTAACATTTGTTAAAAGCTAATAGTATTATATTATAGCTAATATATTGTTAAAAGCTAATAGTAAGTTGGGGTTAATAAAACATGCGTTCAACTATATCGACAACAATACTATGACACTATTATACATATCACTCGTGCGACCTCACTTAGAGTATGCATATGAAATATGGAACCCATACTACGCTAAAGATATTAATATTATAGAAAGAGTCCAAAAACGAGCAACTAAAATTTGTTACCCAAAGGGTATTAACTATAAACAAAGGTTACAAAGAATGGAACTTTCAAAATTGGTTAATAGAAGGTTGCGAGGTGATCTAATTTAGATGTTTAGATTTCAAAACAATATAGATAAAATAAAGTGGCATAACGAACCTGAAAGAATAAATAATACTACAAAAAGGCATGATCAGAAAAGTAAGAAGATAATATGTAAGAAACTCACTTTCTAGGCATAGTTTCTTCACCAACCGTGTTGTAGAAGCTTGGAATATCCTAGTTGAAGATGTTATTGATGCAACTTGATGTAAATGATTTTAAAAACAAACTAAAACGCTTTAATGAAAAACGGCTGTTATAGTCTAATATCTACTGTCGTTAGACTCATTTTTAATGATAAAACAAGAAAACAGCATTTTTTTATATTACATTATATATTATAAATAAAGGTTACTAAAACTCTATTTGATTTTTAACAGTTGTTGAGTTTTTTGTTATGTTTTTGCATACTTTATTGTAATACAAAAATAATGTATAAAACAAAATTAAGATGAATAAAGAGAGGAGCTGAATGAAAAGTAAAGTGAGCATGTTAAACCTTAAGTTGATTTGTATAAATTTTAATTGCTTAAAATAAATGATGAAAACTTTATGACATGCTATTCTTAAAATATTATAACTGATACTGACTCTGACAATTTCGGTCTCAACTCACGAAAAATTGTAAAAAATTAATTTTTTGTGTTTTTATATTAAGTTTTTTTTATTTACGTATCTTTTATTGTTATTCACTTCCAAAGTTTAAGAGTCTTAGGCTTTGGGAGGTGAATAACAATAAAAAAAAAGTAAATAACAACAACTTAATACAAAAAAATAGTTTTTTTCCATCTTTTGGTAAAAAAATGGTAAAAAACTAATGAAAAGAATCTATTTTTAAGGTACCAGAAAAAAATATATATATATATATTTCAGACTTATACCCATAAAAACTAACTTGAAAGTTAACTTATAAAATTATAAAAAATTTAAGATTAACTACATTATAACATAATGAAAGTATTAAATGTATAATTTATACAATTTGTATACATTATACATTTAATATTTTCGTTATTTTATAATGTCGTTAATCTTAAATTTATAAAATACATTTTTGTAACAATAATAAAGCAGCCTCCTTAACTATAGTGGCCCTTTTAGTAAGAAGGCCACTGTAGTTAAGGAAGCTGCTTTTTTCTTGTTACAACCCTATTTAATCTCAACTATTTATCTCTGAAACACAATCATAATTAGCACATTACTATCAAGGATGTGGTAAAGATCGAACTCTATATTTCTCACTTATAAAGCCAGCGCTTTGCAACTATACCACTACTGAATAATTAAGTATTCATTTTATTTTTTTATGTTTTAACATTTTCCCAGTAGACACAGGACGTAATAAAGACGTTTTTTGAACGTCTTTTAAACATTTCGAACGTCTTTTGAACTTTTAGGACGTATTTTGAACGTTCAAAAGACGTCTTTTTAAGGTCCAGTGCCCACTAAGTTAATTTACTATCATTTTTTTTTTTTTTCAATTTGTTTTTTTCAACATTTGGCAGTACAAAGTCTTTCCTTTGAAACCTAAAATTTAAATTTGGTTTTAGGAAGAAAAAAGCATATCTTACAGAAAAAGCAACAGAGCACCTAAATTTTACACCAGAACTTAGTCATAATAAACAAACCATTGATTTTATTAGTTACACAATCAGTCAGCATTTAATTTGATTTATGAAATGACTTCAGTTATTTCATAAATATGACTGTAATTCATTTGCTGTTTCAACTTATCTCAGCCCATCCCAGAGCGACGAAACTTGCAAATCTTAATATCTGTAAGATATTTCTTATCTTACATAAATTAGTAAAAACTTATTAGTATCTTAATAAGTTTTATCAGAAATATTTCTTTGAATACAGTACAGAGAGAAATTATAAAGAAATACACTCCAACAATATATTTTTAAATTGAATTCTGTTGAGCAGTAACAAATTCGTAACAAGTACATATTTTTTCTTAGAATTTTTTATTAACGCAGAAATACACTGGTTCCATTGAGAAATACATTGTTGTTTTACGGAAAACTTACCATATTTGATTGTGTTGAAAAAAGAATAGTATAGCTTACTATTTTCTGTATTCCTGGTGTGATGATTATGAACTTCGTTTGTTTTAATTAAAAAATTTGAAAAAGAGCTTGGTAGTTTATTTTGGAGAAAGTCAAACACAAAAAGACAATTATAAAACCTTACAAGAGTATGGAGTTTTAACGAATTAGAGAAAGCATATTGTTAGCTCGTGTAAGTTTTTTTTTTAGATTATACAGTTGATTATACCAAAATAGGTTTTCATCATGATATATTCCAAGATACTTTATATATTTTGATGGAAAAAGTTTTTTACCGTTAATTTTAATTTTAATATGATCAATAGTTTTTTGAGGAGAATGAAAAATAATGTATTCAGTTTTATTGACAATCAAGGAAATACGGCTACTATTTAACCAGTTACATAAGCGATGAAGGTCTTGATTAACTTTTTTACAAAGAGTCGTGAGGGATTTGTTGAGATATAAAAGATTGGTATCGTCAGCATAATGATGTATTATATAATTTTTTAAAGAACAAGATAAATCATTTATATATAATAAGAACAACAACGGTCCAAGAGCTGAACCTTGTAAAACGCCATATTTAATAACTTTATGTGTGGATTCAAATTCATTAATTGAAACAAACTGAGTGCGATCCGTAATATATGAAGAAAACCAATAATTAGCAATACCACGTATTTCGTAGTAGTTTAACTTTTTTATTAGAATGTTATGATCAACCGTATCAAAAGCTTTTTGAAGATCTATGAATACACCACAAGCAAAAGAACCACTGTCAATTGCACCACGAATCATTTCAGTAATGCTAATAAGAGCGTGAGAAGTGGAGTGATTTGAGCGAAACCCAAATTGTCGAATATGAAAACAAGCAGAATTATTTAAAAGTTGTAAATACGAGAATACACAACTTTTTCTAAAAGTTTGCTGACATTTGATAATAATGAAATTGGTATGTAGTTATTAGATTCAAGTTTTGAGTCTTTTTTATAAATTGGGATAACAGTAGTG
>NC_061170.1:35506831-35514426 GCF_022113875.1 Hydra vulgaris | reverse complement strand
TTTCAAATTATGCATACCACAACGATGGCAATTGTTAATAATTGTTAATAACTTTAAAAGCAGTATATGGTTGATCTTTTTTTGATAAAGGTATTTGGTAATATGCTAAGCGAAGGTCAAGAGTACTATAAATTTTGTATTTGTTTATTATGCTTACAATTGTTTCAATCTTAAATAGAGGATATGCGTCCAATGGTATTCTAATTTCTTCTTATAGAATAATCAACAACCATGCGACGTTTAGACTTTTTACTACTAAGAGCTGTACACATCAAGGTGAATTACTAGGCTCTAAAATTCCTGCTTAAACCAGACAGTGAATTTTATATTTAATAAATTCTCTATCTCTTTGAGATTAGTTTCTAGATCTAGTGGCAATCGGTCGACAATCTTTTGTGAAATTAGCAAATAATTCAAGAGGTTCAATTTTCATTGTTGTTAAAGCCGTGAATGGGTGGTCTTTTCCCACCATACTTAATGATAATACTCTCATGCAACTCTTGAAAATCTGTGCTAAGAATAATATCATACATAAGTTATCTACCACATGCAAACTCACTTTGTTATAGATTTTGTTTTGAAGAGTTATTGAAACATTAAAATATCCATCAGATTTTGCTGATAAAGAAGCTGATTAATTCTGATTACACACTGTTCATATATAACATTTAAACTGAGTAGAGCCACTAGTTTGTTGTTAATAAAACTTTTGTTTGTACTCCCACTATCAAATAAAGCTTCTGCTTTATACTAATCATTAACAATGATGCTATGACAGACTCTGAAGAGAGAGTTTGCTAAAGCTGATATGGCAGCATAAAAGTAATTATGATTAATTTTAGGAATAGCAGCAGAAACATTATATGATCTGCAATGTTTTTCAAAATGACCTATCTTTTTACATTTGTAACAGATAGCTTTACGATCAGGAAATTTAGTACGTGGATGTCTTATGTTTCCACAAAATCAGCACAATTGTTTTAATTTTACTGTAGCAGCTAAGTTATTATCAATTGTAGATCAGTTTTTGTAAAGATGATTTGATTTCTTGAATGGAGGCAGAGGTATAGTTGATTGTGTGAATAAGTTTGAATTTTGTTGGGCCACGTCTAAATATCTAGTTTGATCATAGGCTGATGAAAGGTCTAATATCTTGTTTTCTAGTAAACGTTGGCGTATACTGTTGGAGAGTAATCCATTTATAAACGCATTGCGAATCATTTCAGATTTATGTTGCTCATCACTAACAGCGGTGAACTTACAATCCTAAGATTATTTTTTAAGTTCATTTAGCAATTGATTTATTGATTCACTTGGTTTTTGCTTCCGTTTTGACAAAACGTATCTTGAAAATGTTTCATTCTATGGTTTTATGTAGATAAAATTGAGAATACTTGTTGCTTGTTGAAAATCATCACACTCTGATATGAGTTCATAGACATTAGGTTCAATATGGTTTATCAGGAGATTAAGCTTAATGGGGTTATCATCAACTGTACTTACAAAATTGTAAAATGTTCTTAACCAATGGTTGTATGTTTTTGCTGTATCTGTTGAGTTCGAATCTGTACCAAGTCTATTAGGTTTTATGAATCGACCCATCTTTCTTTTATTTCATAATAATATTTTAGCTCTTTTGATTGTAAAGAATAACTAAATTAATTATATTGGCTCAAAAGAGTTAAAATTATACTAGTCTATAACAAAATACATAAAGTATATATAGTATATATAATACACAACTTTTTGGTTAAATGCACCACAAAAGTGCATTTAACCAAAAAGTTTACGCCTCCTTCCTTTCCGTGACGCGAAATATGTCAAAAACTCGTTTTGACTCTCCTGCTTATAAAGCAAGCACTCTAACCACTGCGCCACGGCCGCACCATTTTTTATACTAACACTGGGATTGATGTTTAATGTTGTATTACAATTAGGCTTATCATAATTTTGAAGTTGTAAACCGGGACACGCAGAGGTTGCGGCGGTGGAGAAAGGGGTGTTATTTAAAAAGAGGTATCGATGCATGTGTGTGTAAAGGAAGGGGGGATGTTTCAAAATGTTGAAATTAATGACCAGAAAAATAGAAGGGGGAGAAATATAGTATTTTTTTGTAGTTTAAAAAACATGGCGCCCTATAATTAGGTTTCATGAAAGTCTATATATAAAAAAGGACAGAAGTGTAGATAAAAATACATATATATTTTCACAAGAAGAGCTTTAAGTGTGGAAGATCATCCACAGCAGATTAAAGTTTATTGTGCACAATTTCTGCATCACAACCAAAAGCTAACAATATTAATCCAAATTCTTGTTTGAGTCAGTTGTAAATGTTATTTTTACCTTATCTATGTACTCCACCAAAAATTGTGTTGCAATTGTCAAAACAAAAAGCAGCTATTTATTATTAACTTTTTGACGCTGCAATGTTAAAATTAACTTATCAGTCAATACTTTAGATGTTTCACCATCAGCAGATTCAAAATCCAGAAGTTTTACTTTAACAAATTCCATTGGTAAAAAGGACCTAACAACAACTAATGATAGTTTTACTTCTCTCGTATTTGATGTGTCATTAAGACACTTACAAAATGTGTCTTTTGTGAGTCATCATTTAACTCTTTTACAGATAAAGGTGCCAGAATACTTAAAATTATTGCTTGACATTTGGTTCTTTCAACACCAAATTTCGGTTCAAAAATCTTTAAGATCTGTTTTGAACTTCAGTCAGTTGTTGAAGCTCGAATCATATATTGTTGTACGAATTGCAAATGTACCCTCCTTTGCTGCAATACCTAAATCACCTTCATTGGGTTTATCATTTTTAAAAGATCCTTTAATAGATGAAGGACATGCGGCAGCCGAAACTCCAGCTACATCCGAAACTACATTCACTAAAAAAGTCTACGGTTAGCGTTATTCAAGATAATTCCAAAATAAGACTCGTTCAAAATGAGAATTCTTAATAAACCGCAGACCTAGAAAGTGAGTGTTAGAATTTGTATTAGTATCAAAGTAATATGATTTTTGTTGTCTGCTTTTTTTTCAAAATTCAAAATCATGAGTTTTTTCCGGCCAAAATGAAATAAAAAGTTCATTTTTTCCGAAAACGCGACAAAACGAAAACCGTTGGGACGCTGGACGAATGACATAAAATTGTGACAATCCTGGTCAAAACGGGACATATGCAAAAAAACGGGACATATACAAAACGGGACATTTTTCCTAATTACAATAATAATACAAAACTAAAAAAATTGTCCAAAATTTACAACCTTTGTCTTAATTAAAAGTTTTATATTTTAATATATACATGGGAAAATCTGTTGAACAAAAGGAACGAGATCGAAGACATAAAAATAAATTCCTTCTTTCGTTTTATGATACTAGTGATTAGCTGATTTATATACAAATTTTCTTTGACGTTTTTTTGTTTTGTCTCCATAGAGACGTCAGATAGCGCTCCACTGTATTTTGTAATTTTATTAACAGTTTTTTATTTGTTTTTTATATAGTACATGGCTGATGATTGCTGTTTAGGCATCAAACTTGTAGTTCCATGAATAAAGTTGTTTTTTTCCTCTCTCTCTCTCTCTCTCTATATATATATATATATATAATATATATATATATATATATATATATATATATATATATATATATATATATATATATATATATATATATATATATATATATATATATATGTATATATATATATATATATATATATATATATATATATATATATATATATATATATATATATATATATATATATATGTATATATATATATATATATATATGTATATATATATATATATATATATATATATATATATATATATATATATATATATATATATATCGATTGATGTTAAATTTGTATTACAATAGCAATACAAAACTCTATTTCGGTTAAAAGTGCTCAATAATAAAGAAAGAAAACAACTTTCTAACTAGAGCGGTATATATATATATATATATATATATATATATATATATATATATATATATATATATATATATATATATATACTTATTTTTATTAACATATAGAAAAAACAACTTTTCATGGGACTAATAGTTTCATGTCCTATACGGCAATCATCAGCCATGTACTATATCAAAAACAAACAAACCGTTAATAAAATTACGAAATACAGTGGAGCGACATCTGACGTCTCTATAGAGACAAAAAAAGAAAACGTCAAAGAAAATCTTATATAAATCAGCTAATCGCCAGTATCATAAAACGAAATAAATTCCTTCTTTCGTTTTATGATACTGGCAATTAGCTGATTTATATAAGACTAGCAAAAGGCAACCCGTAATACGGGTTTTTGTCGGTCTGCTACATAATTAATTTATAGTGGCTGTTTTCCACAATTTAATCTTGCAAAACCTTAACTAATACCCTTTTAGAAAATCGCTATCAGCTTGAAAAAATTAATCTATCTGTAAAATTAACATAAAAATTATGAGGAGGTATAATAATTTACCAACTACTACTTAACATTTAGAATTACTACTTAACATTATTTATGTAATTTACAAATGGCATAGGTTATAACAGTGTAAGGCAGAACCATTTTCATCGACCTTCCTAAGTTTAACACAATACGTTTTTAGTTACTGACACAAAATAATAACACTTAGTCATACTTTAAATTAACAAAAGTGTCAACTAAATCCTTGTAATAATTTTTATAACACGAACCATTAAGATTAAAATTAAGTTAACTTATATTATACAGGAGTTATCAATTTTTTGGTATCCCCTTGATTAATTGTACTTTAGAAAAGAAAGTTGTTAACTTAAAAATGTTAAATGCACAAAATTAAATAAATTTATAAAAAAGAACAAAGTTTATTATAACTACGCAACTGAGTACAAATACGTTTCAAACAAAAAAAAATTAATTTCCCATCAAACATGGGTATAACAAAATTTTTAATACATTAATGCATCATACGACAAACCTAAAACAAAAATTATAAGAGATAAGTAGACATAAAAATTTGTAAACCAAGCTGACCCGACCCGGGTCTTGTTAAGTCTGTTCAACACAGACCATTTCTATATTATTTGTTTGGCCTCTTTATTTCATTAACTTTTTAGTAAACGGTAATTTGCCACCATTTACTAAAAATTCCTTTTGTAACTTGAAATTTAATTTTCCTAAATATTTTGACTCTAATAAAGAGGTTCCTTCCCTCCTTTTGCTTTAGTGGTGGCCAGGTGAATAAAATAAAATAATAAAATGTAAAACAATGATCTACTTATATAAGAATGTTTTCTTTCTTTCCTCAAAAGTGTTGCAAATACAGACTAAGCTAACTAATTAGTTAAACACATAAATAAAACTTAAGTAACTCGATATTAATGCGCAAAACTACAATATTCTCCATATTTTTAAAGGTTTTTAGTTACGACCCCCCATTTACAAAGATCCCTTTAAAATACGTATAACAAATTATTATGCATAAAATAGATAAAATATAAAATTAACTAATAGCATATATTTATATCTTTTTAACTAACAAAAATTTACAATAAAAAGAAATCAGGTTTTTTTCATTTTATAAATCTTATAAATTCGTCATAACGTAATTCTAAAATAAAAAAGTAATGAAATTATGATATCATAATTACGAAGGAAAAAAACCAACAGAAACCACCACACAATTACCAAAAATCGATTTACCTATTTATAGTAACCTATTTTGAAATTGCAGTTAAAGATTTATCGAAAATGTAACTATAAAACCTTTTTCGAAGTATCAAAGTATTAACAATCCTAACAAATAAAAATAAAATTGAATCAAATATCAAAAATCAAAAAAATCAAAAAAAAAATCAAAAAAAATTAAATATAAATTGTTGTTTTGGCTTTTATAATTTAAACATATATACAACTATAAACAAATATATCTTTATGTAACACGTATAAACACATTTTACAACTATTGAATGATAGATATATTTACCAAAAACTATGAAAAAAAAAAAAAATAATGATAAATAAAGTTATATATACAAAATGTGCTCACAACCTTTTACAGTAAATTTTCGAAATGAAAATCTCAAGACTATAAATTAAGAACATTAAAAAATATAACAATATTTATGATACATTTTTTTACCTACTATACCTTGAATAAGATGTTTATCAATTTTGAAAAACAAACTATTAAATGCTATAGTTCTTGAAAATGCAGCATATAGTTGACCATGAGAGAAACACGGTTTTTGAGATATTTCTTTTGTCTATGCTTAATTTCGCGTTACGTAATATATAGACAATCCCTAAGAGAAAATACTTGAAACTAAAAAGATATTATTTATTAAAATATTTGAACAACCAAGGGACAATTTAAAGAATTATGTCTTTAAATAGTAAATTATCAATCGCAGTATTAAAAAATACGTAAGAGCTAAGTAATTACAGAGTTTAATCAGAGATCAGTAGTTACAGAGTTTAATCAATTCTCCCTTTACAATTCTCAATACAATATCTTATTAAGTCTCATCTAAGAGAGAGAGAGGAAGTGTTTTAAAAACACCATGTTAGAAAAAGCAAAAAAGTCATGCAATAAATAACAGTAACTGGTTTTATTATGCTACCAATATACAAAATTATTTTTACCTTAACTAAAAGTTAATTTCCAGCATATCTTAATTAATTTCCAGCTTCTCTCTGTTGACAACTGTTGACAAATGATTAATTTTGTAAATTTCACATCATATTAAATTTACAAAATTAAAACCATGTTTCAACAGTAAGCAAAATAATCAAGTGATGACAAAGACAACTAAAAAAATGAACAATTTCGTTTTAGATTAAAAATATAAAAAATAAAAAAATAAAAAAATCTTTTAAAATTGAAACTGTTACTATTTGTTACTATAAATAGTAAAATTCATACTTTGCTTTATTTTAAAGTGTCTAATGTAAAGTCAAATAAAAGACATCAACACCGCTTGACACTGAATTCTGCCAAGTAAGTTTTTGGTTCATCAAGCAAAATTTCTTATATTTCAACGACAATTAATTTTATCACGCCTAGATCTATTTCTTTCATATGACAACAATTTCAAGTCACCTATAACCATTTACACTAATAACTTCTTCGAGCCTAATATTATACATCTGTTATCATTAAATATATATTACCAGTGATTATACTACTGTTACAACTGAATAAATGAACGTTTTATGTTTTTACAACTGAAAAATACATAACAAAATTTCTTGACATTATTTTAATTTAGCTAAGAATTTAGAACACAGTGCAAAGTTATTTGCATTGTGTTCTAAATTCTTTGCTAAATTAATTTTGTGCCTTAAGATTGTGCCATTGAAGGCACAATCTTAATGCACAAAAATAATAAATGCAGAATCTTGTATAAAAAACGAAGCAATGTCAGTCTAAAGTAATATATATATATATATATATATATATATATATATATATATATATATATATATATATATATATATATATATATATATATATATCTATATATATATATATATATATATATATATATATATATATATATATATATATATATATATATATATATATA
>NC_061170.1:35456831-35501831 GCF_022113875.1 Hydra vulgaris | reverse complement strand
CGGTGTAGTAAAGGCGATTTACAAATTCTTTTAATTCTTTTATTTTGAATTTGCATGATTTTGTCAGCGTATTATGTCCAAACTAGAGCTTTAGATGTTATAATTTTTTTTGCTTTTGGTTTTTATAATGTTTAAAGAAATATTTCTGATTTATAAATATTTTTAAAAACCTTTTTACTACCCATAATAGTGAATTAAAAGAACATCGTTTTAAAGTCTTTAGATCACTTTTGCTCATCGGTGTTAGCACGAATTTAGTTAAAAAAATTTTGAAAAAGTGTCTTAATCCACTATAGATCCTAGTACTAATCGGTTCTGACGTTTATCAACTAAAATAACAGGGGAATCTAATACAAGAGTTCGTCGTAAAAAAAGAAGGTGAGTTTAAAACTTAACAAACCATAATTATACACAAATACAAAAAGTCCATACTACATAGGAATATTAGTTAATAAGCATGATATTCCAAGTAGTATGGCAATAATCATGAACAACAGACAAATCCTTCAAATTTTTTATAGATTGGATATAGATAAAAGTGCATCTCTTCCACAAGAAGAAAGCAACTTCGTGGTTACAGGAAGAATTAAGAGACAAATTCATAAAAAGAAATATTCATTAGGAGAGTTAGTCGTAACACAGTCATTTAAAAAGTCAGTAATAAAAGAAAAAAATTTAGAAAAAAAAGTATTTACAGTAAAAAGACGAAAAACAATCATTTGATACCATAAGAAAATATATAAATGAAAAGCACAAAGAGTTTATGAGAATCAAAAGTGACAAAGAATATATTGATATGTCAGAAACCAATATTATAGATTTTCTAAAATGAATTTACGAGTACGATGAAACTCAACAGTTAACTACAGAAGAACTCAGATCAAGACTTAACATATTTGAACGAAAACGTCAATTAATGTTCTGGCATGATGCTTCAACTGTCTGTAATCATGGGTATATTTTTATGACAGTTTCAGCTCTATATGATACCGCTTTATTCTACACAGACAAAGAATATAATTTAATTAGTGGACAAAAAATTAATATTAAGGCAATTGTTGAATCTCTTATATGGTATCTGATGGCTAGATCACCTTCAACAGATGATTTACTGATGTATTCAACAACCAGAAAAAACAACATCGTTTCTCTAAAAACTCCTACACTTATAAATAATATAGAAATCACAGATGAAATGAGTTTTTTTATGGGCGATGGACCGGCTACTCAGTTTGAGGCCGGACAGCAAAAGAGAGGAAACTATTTGTGTTGGGAGTGTGACATTAATGTAGAACACAACAATTATTTTTCATTTGCAAGCAATTTTCAATACGAAAATCTATATCAGAGACAGCAGAAAGTCCTATATTTACAGCAGTCTCGAGATAATAGCCAAAAATATATAACCAAACTATATGCAAACTTTGGAAAGAATGAAGTTATTAATGAGCTACTTCAAAGAAATATAAATTTTAAAATAGATATGAAAAAATCTGTTTTAGATAAAAAAACTTGTTCATGAAATACACGGTATACAAAGAGTACTAAGCCTAATTTTCTTTGAACCTGAATCACTATTTAAAGATCATGGTTTACAAAATTATGAACTGCTTATGGAACCTCTCCAAGACATATTTAACCATATTAAAAACTTATTTATTGAACTACATTCTCATTTTTTAAAGTCAGAATATAAACAACTTGAAAAAGTAATTAAAGCAGCATTTGACAGAAAAGAATCTAGACGAGCAGCAGATTATCGAGCGGCAATTGTAAAAACAACAGTATATTGCCAACATCACCATCCAAAATAATCCTTTGACTCAAATATTTTTAACTATGTGTCAAATCCAGGAGTACATTTATAAACCTGAATCTAAACAAACAAACGAACTAATTCTTAATTTTTATTTAAAGACATTTGAACATATAATCTTATTGAAAGAAAACATTGGTTCTAATCTTAATATTTTGGCTAAAAGGAATTTCTATGGAAAATATTTTCACTGCCTATTTATGCATACTCCAGACCAGCTGACAGTTGTTACAGGACGTGCGGCCAATACTGAAAAAGAAGAAAGACAGTTTAATTTTATTAAAAACATTTATAATTCTACATTAAACAGGCATTATGACAACATTATTTCATATGTTATAATAAGAATTCAAGCATCTAAGGAACTAAAAAACAAAATCATGAATCATCAATTTCCAAACTTTACAAAAATATTTGTATTCAAAACAGTGGCAATACTATCATACCATTTTTAATGATCAAGTCTCATCCAGATAATTAAGAGTCACTGTTGAAGAAAATAGCCGATTACCTTGTTGAAGAGAACGTATTTTGGCAAAAATACCAAAAGGCGTCATGTTTTTTGATAAACAAAAAGTGATAACAAGTAAAAAGCAATGTCGCCATTTTCGGTCAACAACCATAATGAAAGAAATTGATTGTGTTAGAAAATGCTGGGAGGTATGTTTACTTAATGCAAACTTGTTAGTACCAGCTTTTCAAATCAAAATTGACAGTGCAGATGGTTCTGTTATAAAATTCTTGGATACAATTAAACATTTTGAACAAGAAATTTTGTCAAATGAGTAGGCTTTTCTTTTTGCACAACAAATATACACAATAACAAAAAATTCTATTAAAAAAAAGTCCTTGTAATATTGGTTTAAGGGTGAGGCATGGTTTTTTTTTATTATTTAATCTAATTTAGATTCTTTCTTATTCTTGTTGATCTTTGACAAAATAAAAAAATGATATGTTTTTCAGTAAGTTTAACCTATAATGGAGAGAAATTTATCTAAGTTTTGAAAAAATAATTAAACATTAGTCTTTTATTTTAGATTAGATTTAGATACATTAAAACTTTTCTTTATGTATCACACGGTTTAGGGTGTATTTTGTTTTTCTTCTTTTATAAAAAAAAAACAAAAATTATATTTAAAATTATTTAGTTTGACTTTCCAAGTTGAATTGAACAACAAAATGATGCACTTTTCAACCTTGTATAGAAAATATTATTCTTAATATGGTTTTGCATATATAAAAATTATCTTCTAAGAACCATATTTCATACAAAACATAACTTAAAAAATTCAATTATGTGTTGTTATATTATGAAAAGTGAGAAAAGTTGTGGGATAATTTATACTTAAAAAAAGGCGGTGGGATGACATCCTTTTAAACTTCTAGCATTGCATAGCAATGTAATGATAAAAAAGATGAGTAATCGAGGAGCAAAAAACTTTAAATTTAAAAATAACTTTTTATCTATTTTATGTTTTTGCCAAACATCAGAAAATAACTAAAATATTTGAGTATAATATTATTGATTTTCAAATAATATAATTATTTAAAAAAAACAAAACATTGTTTTTCTAAATCCTTTCTTTTTAACATGCAGCTTTGAACATGATTTTTATTGGTCATTGAAAAGCAATGACTATTTATTATATGTATTTATTTCAAAGTAACATTTTTTTGAAAATTTAAATAATGTAACAAAATATTATAAATGATATAAAAAAAATTAATAACTGGAACTGCTATACTGTTGAATTTGTCTTTTCTGCTGATAATCTAAAAATGTTTAGCCTATCTGCAACAGCATATATGCTGCTGCAAATAAGCTAAACATGAAAAAATATGATCACAAAATTTTGTTCTCTTTTATTATATATGAAAAAACCCATTAGTTTGAATGAATGTATCATATATATTTATGATGTATTACATACATACAGTATGTGTTGCAATGCAATTTGTCATCATATATGAAGATATAGTATATTTCCTTCTTAACTTATTTGTATTGAATCAATGTTAATTTCTATGTTCGCTAAATAATGATTAAAAAAGTAAATTCCAGTCATGTAAATTTACTAAATTAAATCCATTTTTCAATAGTAAATTACATCCGTTTTTTAATAGTGCTCTAAATTAAAATAAAAATGATAATAATAACTAGAGTTATTACATTTACAAAAATTTTATCAATGTAAAATAAGTGTATATAAAAACAAAGTATATCCATTTGTGTGCAAGTACTATATGTTTAAGTATTCAATGCAATTTGTCTGCATATATACAATTATGTTATAATGTAGAATTACTATTTAAACCTTGATTATGGTGATTCAATGTTCATTTCTATTTTCGTTAAATAATTATCACAAAAATAGATTTCAGTCATGTAGAGTTACTAAAATCATCTATATTTTAACACTATTAGCTCTAAAAAACAACATGAAAATATAATAGGAGATTAAGTTATTACGTTTACAAATATTTTGACAATGTAAAAGAAGTTACTTGTGGGATAATAATTAGCACATAGCTAATTTTATTCCATTAATAATTAATAATATCCATATAATGATCAACTCGCCAGAAACAATTTTATTTGATAAATAATATGTGCCAATACAACATTAGTTGTACGTATTTTATTAAAACTGAAGATACATATAAAAATATACATAAATAAAGAACTCTGCTACATAGGGCAGAAAAAATATACTCTTCTCTTATATAAAGTATATAATGCCAACTTATAATAAAAATAAAGCTATAATGTTAACTAAAATAAAAGTTTTAACAACTACGGCAAAATATAAAAAATCATTTTTACGATTTATCACAATTCAAAGACCATATTATTTGATAAAAACATGTTGTGGTCAGCAACATATCATACAGACTCTATAATAATAAAAACGGCCTCAACTACATCGAGTAGTGTCAATGTTTAATAAAGTTACAAATTTAAGGAAAAAAAGAAAAGCAGTGGGTTATTTATATCGCCATCTATCAATGTCTCGAACTGAGTTAGTTGATTACTACCTAAATCCACTTGCTGAGAAAATTAGCTTTGAAAAAACAAAATTTATGCTAATGGGAGATTTTAACTTTGACTTGCTCAAATACAATACCTCCAATGGAGTATCTTATTTTTTAGAATCAATTGTTCCAAATTCTCCTTTTTCTTTTATTATACAGCTTCACCTATAACCACTCATTCTAAGACAATAATTGATAATTTTTTTAAAAAGTTTTATTCTTCCAAAACAATTTCAGGGAACCTAACCGTCTCAATATCTAATCATTTTCTTCCGTTTATGTTAGTTCCAATACCAAAACTCAAACTTCATCTGAACCTATTGTTAGGCGATGCTTTAAAAACTTTAAAAAAGCTGAATTTATCCAAGAAATTTCAAATGTTGAATGGGATGACCATATAAAAAAAGACAGTGATATTAACGATTCTATTAAAAGACTAATTGAAATATTTGATCAGATCTCAAACAAACATGCTCCCTATAAAAAATTAACAAAAAATCAAGCAGTTAAACGTAAGCAACCTTGGGTAACGAAAGGAACCCTTAAGTCAATAACAATTAAAAATAAACTTTATAAAAAATATTTAATAACGAAAAACTGTAGAATAAAATATATATTTAAAAAAATTTAAACACTATCGTAATATTATAAGCAATCTTCTTACTTTAGCAAAAAGAAATAATACACAATTTTTTTTAGCCACAACGTCAATAGCATAAAAAACACCTGGAAAAGTATAAAAGAGGTGATAAATGTTAAAAGAAATAATAGTAATTCCCTTAAAAGCATAATCATTGACAAAAAATGCGAAATCAATAAAACTGTTTAATCCTAAAACTGTCAAATCATTTTAATAACTTCTTTGTCACCATTGCTTCAAATTTATACTACAAAATCTAAATTCAACTATCATGAGTACCTGACCAATCTTACTAGCAACTGTTTTTATATGCAAGCAATAACGAAAGAGGAAACTCTCAATTATATAAATTCCACTATGATAGAGGGAAGGAGTGTTGGACCAAACAGTCTTCTAACCAAAACTTTTGAAACTGATGTCAGGAACTCTATGTAAACCAATTAGTATCACTTTAATCAATTTATTTTGCAGATATATTATCGTTTCAAATATATTACCTTTTCTTTCTAATGTAAGCAAAATATTTAAGTTATGCTTAATAAACTGTACAACAATCTAATCTATGCTTATATAAACACCAGTTTGGTTTTCCTAAAAAATATTCAACAGCTCACGCTTTACTGAAATTACAGAAAGTATGAGAGTTGCTCTTGATAATGGCAACTTAGCTTGTGCGGTCTTTGTCGATTTGCAAAAAGCATTTGACACCGTATACTACGAAGTTCTCCTCTCAAAGCTTAACTATTATGGTCTACATTGAATATCCTTGCAGTAGTTCAAATTATACCTGTCTGAACTTCAACAGTTTGTAACTATAAATGGAACTAGTTCAGATATTAAAAAGGTTTCAATTGGTATACCTCAGGGATCCATATTAGGTCCTCTTCTCTTTATTATCTATATTAATGATTTCAATCTTTCTGTAAAACATTCAAAAACCTATCATTTTGCTGATGATACTAATATTCAAATAATAACAAACTCTCTCAAAAAACATAATAAATATATTAATCAGGAAATGGACAGTCTTGTTCAATGGCTTAGAGCAAATAAAATCTCATTGAATACTAAAAAATCTTTTTTAGCAAAACTAAGAGAAATATTCCAAAATACTTGAACTTTAGATGAAGTGGACAAAAAATGTACATTGTCAAGATAAGTTATATAACTTATCTTGGTGTTGCGTTAGATGAAAAATTTTAATTCAAAACACACATATCCGACTTTACTCTGAAGTTAAACCGTTTCAACGGCATGTTAGCAAAAAATCGACATTGCGTTAACTTTGAAATATGGCTCTCTATATATCACTCAATTTTTGGTTCACGTTTACGATACGCATATCAAGTTTGGGGACAATATAAAATCGTATGTCTCTCTAGAGTTGTTTCACTTCAAAATAGAGCGGTACGGAATATTCATTTTTGTCCGAGAAATTTTCCTATTGACATTCTATATCTTACATCCAAAATTCTTTGTTTCTACAATTTAAATCAGTTTTTAAATTGTTTATTTGTCTGGGACCAACATGGTGTCCTTTCTACTATATTTCACAACTACTTTAATAATAGAACAACATGTAGGCATAACCTAAGATCAGTCACTTATAACAATTTAACTCTCCCACTAAAACAAACAAGTAAACATGGAATTAATTCCATTACATACCAGTGTATCCTTTCTTGGAACTCCTTTCTGAACTCCCTAAAATCAGGTCTCATTCTTAGGTTCAAGAATCTGTTCATAAAGTCACTCCATTTTTTCTAGCTAAAAGGTTACGCTTAACCTCACTTTTTATTTTTTTACTTTTTACCTTTTGACTTTTTATTTTTATTTTTGTTATAATTTGTTTTTTATTATAATTTTGTTTTTAATATTTTATTTAAAAAAAATATTTTTATTATAATTTACTTATCTTATTATAATTTTTGTTTAAGTATAAGTGCACATATAAATGTACATTATATTAATTATGTTATATATATTCAAAAAGTCTAATTTCTTGGTATAATTAAATAAATATTTATGCCGTTTTACTTTTATTAGTTAATACTATGTTAACTTATTTTACTTAACTTTCTTTTTTTAACCTACTTTTTTATGTGGTGTTGCTTATTACATATTATTATTGTTGTTGTTATTATTATTTTTAATCTTATTTAGGTCATTGCACTTTATTAGTGAATCACTATATGCAATGACCTGTGTTTTTGTAACATTTGTAACACGAAATAAATTGTTATTGTTGTTATTATTGTTATTATTGTTGTTGTTAATAAATATTTGAGTTAATTTGTTATTAATTATTTAAGTTTATTTGTTATTAATTATTCGAGTTATTATTAAGAAATGTACGGCCGTGGCGCAGTGGTTAGAGCGCTTGCTTTATAACTAGGAGATCCAGGTTCGAAACGAGCCTTGGACATATTTTCGCGTTACGGTAAGGAAAGAGGCGTGAACTTCCTGGTTTAATGCACTTCCGCGGTGCTCTGTGACAAATCCGTTAGGTCTTCTAGGGGCACCTAAATAACTAAAAATTTTATGTACATATAACTATATATTTAATATAAATATAACTATAAATTTAATATATATATATAACTATAAATTTAATATATATATAACTATAAATTTAATATATATATACATATATATATATAAATATATAAATATATATATATATATATATATATATATATATATATATATATATATATATATAGATAGATAGATAGATAGATAGATAGATAGATAGATATAAACCAGATAGTCAATATACGTACGTTCGCGACTAATAAACTTTTCTATTATGAACCAATCTTACTAAGTTCGGCGCGCGTCGTGTTCGGGTTCATTATAAAAATAAGAAAAAGTTTTGGAATATTTTAGTATTTTTAAATAAAATGTAAAAACTTCTTTTAGAATAAAAACAATAATAGATTCACGTCATTTAAAAAGTTGCTTTAGTTATATAAGAAGTTTTATATATAAGTTATATAATTTTTTTTTTGATAAAAATCAATAAAATTTATATTAAAATTATTCAATACTGTCAAGCAAATTAATTTCTTTTTGTATTTTTAATTAAAAATAAAACTAATTTATTTAATATCTTTCTTTCATACAGTTTTCGTTTAACATTTATAATAAATAAATGTTTCAAGTTTTCAAAAAACTTTAATAAATATCGATTACGCATTTAGGTCAAAGTAACAAACTCAGTTTTATTTCAAAGCGATTTACGCAAGTAGCAAGTAATTTGATTCATTAAGATAACAAGTAGAAAGTGATTTGATTCATTAAGATGACAAGCAAAGCGATTTACGTTGTACTGAGCTGACTTACGCAAGAAGTAAGTGATTTGATTCATTAATATGAAAACAAATTGATTTACGATGATAGTAGTAATTGCAAACAAAGTAATTTATGAGTGAAGTACTGTAGCTTTTTTTGCATTTTGAGAAAAACGCAGTTAAAAAATAATAAATAGTGGAAACGTTTTGCAAATAAATTTTTGGAATCAACAATTTTTATAAACTCTCTTATATCTCTTTAAGAGTATTTATTGACTAATGTTTATAGGCATCTAAACTAGCATATTTTGTAAAAATATTAACTTTGAATTATTTGAATTATAAATCGAAATAAAACTTTAGAGTTGGTTTGGCAAAATAAAGTCACTCAAAAGCCAATCAAAGTCTACTTGTGTATTGATGATGAGTGTATTGTTTGAGACATAGCTATGAAAATAACGTTTTCTAGGTCATAAACAGGGGTGCCGAGAAGGGATGGGGGGATAAAAGAAACATCTTTTCTCCCCCCAAAAAAGAGACATTGAGGCGCTTGAATTATTTAGGTGAATTACATTCAGTAAATGTAAATGTTTTTTGTTGCAAATAGTACTATTATTTGTACTAATTTTTGTCTTGCTTAGACTCAGTAACCACAAACAGGAAAATTTCTGGTTGGAAACTTCTTTTTATTTACTCAATTCTTTCAACTATCTATATATTTACTCAATTACTACGTTTGCGTCAAACTATTCGCGGAGTTTATTTGAAAAGCGTTTATGTAGAAATTCTCGTTATAAGAAATTTGTAACGCTATTTTTTAAGACTCACATTACAATCAAAAGTATTACAAATAACTTAGCTTTTCTCTCATTTGAAAAAAAGATATTATAAATATGTATAAAAAAATTTGAAATAATTTTTATATTCCGATATTTAATAATATTACAATATAACGAACTAAAGCTTAAAATTAAAAATTAGTTATGTTTAATTTATTAATTTATTAATAATTTCTTCAGTATTATAAAAAGTTACAATAAAAAGGTAAACTTAACTTAAAAACTAAAAGGGGGTAATACCTAATGAAAAGTGTCTTTCTTATTCCCTAATTTCTAAAGTTGATATATTGTCTTGAAAAAATGAAACAAAGTTTTACATTTGACATTCAGCACCACGGATATTGCGACAATTCAAAGCCTTATTAATAGCACAAAGTTTCTTTTTTGTTTATTCTTGAACTAATAAATTTGTTGGTGGTGTTGATGGTGGTGGTGGTAGGGTGAGGGGGGGGGGGAGAAGATAGTATTTTTGAGTTATTTCTTATAATAAGACTGCATAATATATTTAAGAAACTTTATTAAAATCATTGTTTAAAAGTTATAACCATTTTGCTTTTTAACCTCCTCAAAACAAGTCAGTCTAAATTTCAATTGGGTATAATTTTTAAACAAAATAATTGTACTATGTGATCTTGTGTCATGGTGAAATGGGACAATGAAGTACTTGATCAAAAATGTTGACCAAAATTAAATTAAGAAAGTTACCTCAATAATATGAGTTTTTTAGAGGCTGTTTATAAATGATGTCAGTTACTTTTCTCAATTTTTCGACTACCCCTCCCTCTTTTGTTAAATTCTGTCAGTTTTTGGCAAATCCCCTTTTTTATATGATGTCAGTTTTCGTATCCATTTCTCTTCTTATAATAACATTAAAAATATATGCAAACACTATTGATTTTTTTTCTTCCCATTGGTTGTTGAAGTGATCTTCGATTTAAATAATAGGTAGTGAATGCTCTCCGCAAAGTAAAAGTTTATTGTCCTTTTGAGGTATAATCAGATCTGTTATTTGAATTTCATCTAACCATTCAGCAGTTTCCAAATTCTTTTTCAGGGTACCATAATTTCAAACTCCATAAATTCTTTCTGACGCTTGGCAGCGATGCAAAAATCACGCTTCCTTTTGATAGGAGGAAGTTTTAAAGCGGAAGAAAGCATAAAAACGTACTTTTTCAGCAAAGCTTGAGAGACTAAGTAGATAATGCACTTTTTACAGATTTTAGGCTAGACTGAATTGATGTACAAAACGCATGATGCGGAAGAATTGGAAAATCCTTGGTAAGTCAAGGAAGAATACTTTAAATGTTTGATACAATGAGCATAAACAGGTATGATGGAAACAATTCTTTAGCTACTTCTGAGACATCTACTGCTTTGAAACCATCTCTCGTTTGGCTGACCGGAACAGGTGGCGGAATAAACTGTGATCTAATTAGAGTACAGTAAGAGCTTCTTTTAGTCCGACAGCAAGAATGGTTTTCACATTTCTTAATTTGAGTTAAATATTGAGCCGTTCTAAGATAATGGGCAATCCAACGTTGATCTTGTAGCAAAAGATTCCTTGGCTCTAGCTCTGATTGCTCTGGATTAATATACTCTTCAACGGTTAGAAAACCGTCAATTTTTAGGTCAGACATATCTGCTAAAGCCTGTCCGGTAAAACTGGCAAGCTTTGGCATGTTATATATTTATTATTTTTTTGATATTTACCCACCAAATAATAAGTAGTCGGAGCGACAACGGACCGCTGTCAGCACTTATGCCGTGCCGACGTCGGTTTTGTACTTTTGAATATAGAGACTTACTTTATTATTTATGAATATAAACAATTACTATTATTTTGAATATAGATACTTACTCTTTGAATATAGATACTAATCTTTAGAAAAATATTTTATTAATTTTTATTACATGACCTAATCCAAAACAATGCATAGATGACACATTTTTAACTTTTTCGAATAAATTAAATAACATTATTAGCTCAAACACCTATGGCAAATCAATTAGCTTACGCCTTGGTGTTTTAACCTAATACCCTGTTAACAAATATGAATAAAGAACAATTTAAAATAATAATAAAAATTAATTCAAGATTGAGATTTACAACTACAATTTACATATTACAATCATAATTATATTATAAGTACAATAATACTATGATGTTAAAAGAAAAAAATTACCTGGCATACTGAATTTCTATTTTCCAATATGGTTGAGGATTTAAATAACATCAAGTTTTTTTTGTCAACGTAAAACTACTAAACCAAGGTTCCCGCAATTAAAACTGAGGCTAAAAGTGATGATTTTAAGGAGGTTTAAGAACATTTTTTCCCAATATTTAGGTCGCAAACCACAATTTTTTAAAAGGAAAAAGTAATGAGAATTAAGGAGAAAAGGGTTACATTAAAACAGAATCTTATTTTTTTCAATAAATTTTAAATATAAACAGAAAAATTATCATAAATTAATATACTACTTTACATATATATAGAAATATAAGTATATATAACCGAAATATAGGTGTGCAAACTGTTAAAGAACTATAAATTTTCTTCATAATTGATAAGTTTTATCCATGACTTTATTGAAATTTCCTAGATAAATAAATAAATAAAAATAAATAACGAGAAAATAAGGAGAGCAATCTAAGTTTACCTCTTTTTAAGGTTATTTAAAGGGATCCCCAAGTGCTAAGACAAGTTTTGTTCATATCGTAGATAAACATTAGAAAATAAGTTAAAAATTAATTAAACTTTCAACAAAACAAATTATTGAATGAGATATTAACAAAATCATTTTTTTTTTATTTGCATTCACTCCCAACAAGGCTGCAAGCAACCACTATTAAGTTGGGAGTTACTAGGAAAAAAAAAGAAACAGAGTTATAGAGCAAGGAAACGGTTAACAGAAGACTTGAAAAGTTGAAGGTTGTATGAGTCAGGAAAACATGAAGATGGGAGAGAGTTCCAAAGGATTGAAGTTCGGGGAAAAAAACTAGATAAATAAAAGATTTTAGAGCATGCAGGGACAGTTACAGTAAACGAATGAGACTTAGCTGAATGACAAGTAAAAACGAGAGTGAACTTTAGTTGATGGAACTAGAGATGATAACTCCTTTGAGCAGTGACCATGCTAGTATTTGTAGAAAAGAGAAAGAGATGCAACTTTAAGACGATGGGAAAGAGGCTCAAGCTTAGCAGATAGTCCATGTCCAACAATATTTACAATGCATTTTTGGACCTTGTCAAGAAGAGAAAGTGAATCGTTAGAAGAACCAGCCCAAATATGACAACAGTATTCCATATAGGGACGAATAAGAAATTTTTAGAGGTAGAGAATGGAATCAGGAGTAAAGAAATGGCGTAAGAAAATAAGAAGCAACCTTAGCAGAAGCTAATTTAGCACTCAATTGTATATATGGTTTTCATGAAAGGTCAGTAGTAAGCGATAATCCAAAAAGATGTAAAGAGGAGGACTCAGTAAGAGGATTGCCATTCAATAATAAAGGAATGATGATCAATCCTTTTAGGTTCTTTAATGTAAGTCAGTCAGTCAGTTGTCTTATTTTCTCGATTCTCGAGTCAGTCAGAATCAGACTGACTCGAGAATCGAGACTATTATTCATATGAAATCAAAAAAATTTAGAAGCGTTTTATATACGAAAGGATACGCTTGATTAAACAGATTAACATTTTTTTAATAACTTTTTAAAAATAATTTTTTTTAAAGGATTAACATTTTTTGTTTTAATTTTTTTTTATCGAGAATTGAGAGTCTGAATCTGACTGACTCAAGAATCGAGAAAATAAGACAACTGACTAACTGACTTACATTAAAGAACCTAAAAGGATTGATCATCATTCGAAAGCACATAAAAGAATCAACACTGACATCTGAAGAAGGAATTGCAGAATTTAAATTTGTTTCACTGAGTGCAAGTAAGTCTGGTGAATTTTGCAGGAGGTAAGACTCAACTGACGGAAAGTTGCTTTGCACACCGCGAATATTTGTAAAAGATATATTAAAACATTTAGGTGGTGGGGATGGTTTTTTAGGTTTAAAATTTTTGGTTTTTTTTGTCATGATTTGGGTTTAATGAGAACTTGGCTCATTCATAGATAGAGCTTAGCCTCCTAATCAATGACTTATGCAGTTGTCTCAGTCCTGTTATTTAACCCTAAGCCGTGACATAGGGCTCCTTATGTGGCCTTGACAATACACACCAAAAGTATTAACAGGGACACCATCCATGCGCAACATGGCACTGTTAATACTTTGATATTTTGCAGCTGTTGATGGAATCAGCCTCTCTGAGAGCTACCACAGAGTTCGGGAAACCTTACTACCAGCCGGCCTCAGAAACATTAAACTGAGTTTTAGAGCTGTACCCTCATATGGAGATAACAGGAAGAGTTGCATAGCCATTATCAAGGAGGCATAAGCAAAATTCTATGAGTAGAGTCAAGGAGATTTTCATTTTTCCAGCATTCATTATTTTAGGCAGGAAACAATGTAACACAGGTTACATCTACGCCAGCCTATTAGGTGAAGAAGGGGTTCGAGGCTGGTTAGCAGAATTTTTCTGCTTACCCCTAAAGTCTTTGCCTAGGAGACCTTCTACAAGACAGTAGCTGGATGCAGTTAACATCTGCCCAAGATGAGTACTTTTATCGAGACACCATCTCTAGCCTTTACTCAACCAAGAGCCCCAAGGCAGGGGAATTTTTAGTCGGAGTTTATTTCTCTTAGCCTTTGCCTAAGAAGAGCACACTCTGCAAGGCAGCAGGGCTTGTGGCAGGTGGTACTGGGTTACGTGATACCAGTAGCAAGATTGATCTTGATTATTCTGACCTGACCTGGAGTAGTTAAAAGGAGTTACTACCCGCAACAGTACTTTAAGAAAACTAAGCATGACATTTTGGAAGTGCATTTGGAAAAACACTGCATCTAACAAAATACAGGAGTCTAAGGTGAGTGTAGGTTTTGTAGTTGGAGTAAGTAGCTAGTTACTGAGCTCACGCTGCATCAGAAAATAAACAGGACACAAACAAACATAAATCAACTTACGGGTGAGTCAACACCGCGCCAGAGGTTCAGACAGAACACAAATATACATTAAAAACATAAAGTAACTTGCGGGTGAGCGAACATCGCGCCAGAGGTTCAGACAGAACACAAACATACATAAAAAACATAAAAACCATAAAGTAACTTACGGATAAACGAACACCGCGTCATAGGTTAAGACAGAACACAAATATGCATATAAAGTATGTTACAGGTAAGCTAATAAAGTAACTAAGGCACCTCTAACTAAAAAAAAAAAAAAAAATATTACTATAGGCATGACTGATACAAGAAGAAGTATGTTTCTTGCTGGAAGGAGTATGCTTCCTGATGACAAGAAGCACACTCCTTCCAGCCTTTGCTTATAAAGCAAATCCTGCAAGGCAGCAGAACATGGAACAGGCTGCACTGGGTTACATGTTACCAGTAGTAGGATGATCCTGAAGACCATACTCTTGACCTGACATAACATAAGCTAAGTCTATTTAAAAAAAAAAAAATTAGTTTTTTCAAAATTCGAATTTTTTATTGAAAAGATAAAAGTCTAATTATATTAACATTAACAAAAAAATTCCATTTTTAATAATGATTACAAATTTAGTTTTTTTACCTCCATTTTTAAATTAAACTTTCACTTTTATTTGTGCCATTTGTTTATTCTGAAATTTGTTTTTTGTAATATCAAGTTTTTATCTTTTTAAATCCAATGATTTGACATATACTAAGACATTTATCTTATTGTAGAATATAATGAAACCTTTTTTTTCACATACAATCAATATTTCCTTGCTTTCTTAAAAAATATTCGTTGATTGTCATGATAATATTTTAGAGTTTTAAACAAAACTTAATTTCAAATAAAAGCAAAAATATTACACAATAGAAAATTTTATTTGGTTATCAAAGCAAGGACTCTTTTCACATTTTGCATTTGCCTGCTTGATTGCTTTATATCTACAAACTTGCATAACTATTACTATGGTAACTCCAAATTTAACCTACTTGACTACAACTTTCATCTTTTTCTATGACTTTCTTTTTGAATGTGCATGGTCTTAACTATCTGAAAAAAGCATGAAATAATATAAGACACTCTACACAGCCCTCCAGTTTCTCTAGCAAGAGTTCTTATTGTTTATAAGCTCTTTTTAACAATTGTTTTCCTCAAAATTTTCAAAGCTGACCATAAATCAATAACTTTAAATAAAGCTGATCAATCATAGAGTAGACATACATATAAATAAAATTTGTAAATATCTACCTGCAAAATTATGTTGAAATCAAAAATCCACGCAAAATTAAAAATCAGGCAAAATTGATAAAATCAATTGAAAATTAAGGAAATCAAGTTATATTCTAAACAAACCTTGTTCATTATTTATGATACAAAAAAATTGCAGCACAAGAAATAAGGAGAGTTAAAAAAGTTAACTCTAAAAGTTAAAACAGTATTAGTTTTATCGATTTAAAAACAAACTAGCAACTGACAACATAAAAAACAACATGTATGACTCTAAAAACTGATTATTTAAAATATAAAAAACAATTGCATAGAAAGATAAAAAAATACACAATGATATAGGTGATATAAGTAAAAAAAACATTTGCAATTTTGTAAAAAGCAATTTATGTAGTGGTTAATAATCTCCTTTCAACAATAAACTCCTTTGAACCATTTTTCTTGTTTTTGAAGAGGCTCAGCAACAGTATCAAATTATTAGAAAAAAAATTATCACTTAAGCTTTACCCACAATCTGCTGCAATACATAGAAATTTACTTCAAACCACATTTTTAAAAGCAAATTTTTTTAGAGCTCTTTTTTTGCAGGTAGTAAATATACATCAAAGTATTCAGTATATTTGATTCGTAAATTCATCATAGAATCCTATTTAAATTATTTATAAGTACATTATAAGTTCCTCTTTATAAAGATAAAGCATTATCAGTAACAACACTATAATTCATTGTACAATTAATTATTTCATAAGTTTTATCAAATGTTGTTCAAGAAAAATCACATATTTTATATTTTAAAATATATGATTCTCCTTTAACAACATTTGCTTGCTTTTAAATATGTTTATATAAGTCTTTATTCTTTATAGATTTTGGTCTAATAGGTAGAATTCTTTTGTCATCAAAAATATGTTTTTTAAAATATGTTTGATAAAGTCTGGTGTAACATAGTACTCTTAGACAACAAAATTTTATTCATTTGTTTTTAGTTTTTTTTTAATATTAAAAATAAAATTTACATGCATCAAGTTTGCAATAACCACTATTAAGTAGGTACAAGACACAGAGAATAGTGTTAAAAAGTAATCCATTAACAGAAGATTTGAAAAGTTGGAGGTTTTATGAATCGGGAAAAAATAAAAAAAGTTTTAAAGCATTTAAAGTGCAATGAAAAAAAATTACACAAAGATTTTAGAGCATGATTTTTGACTTTGCTGAATGATGAGTCAAGCAACAATGAGTTTTATTTGATTGAACTAGAGATGGTAGAGATTGAAATAAACACAATAGTATTTGTAGAAAAGAGAAAGAGATGTTATGATGATGGGAAAGTGTTTTTGATTAAAAGATATATCCAACTATTTTTAGTACAACTGCATTTTTGGACCTGTTCTTTTGGACTTATACAGTATAAGAATGTGACATGTTGTTTTGCCATTATACTTCCGGTTGAGAGCCTAGTTTTAGGCTCTCAAATCTGCATAGTGTTTCCGTTAAAAAAACATCTGGTTTCAATAATAAATGTTTTCGCTCATCGCACAGTTTTTAAAACTCATTTCAGTTTCGTTTTTAAATCGTTTTTAAAATGATTTAATATATATTTTTTTGATATATATAAACATGTAAATAAAATTGATATTAAACTCCTAAATCATATATTTTTGTTTAACCGCCAAAGGAGATAACCCCTGCAATTTAAACTTAATTTGAGAAGCTTTTGTATGACGTCAAACAAAAGCGCATCAATTCAATGATAAAATATATCATGTTATATTATAATAATATTAAAATATAATATGATATATTTAATAGTATACATTAAAATATAGTATGATATATTTAATAGTATACATTAAAATATAACATGATATATTATATAATTTGTATCATCATATAATATATTATAATAACTAGATGTCTAACTTCGCAAAAATTTCTGTTAAAAAAAAGTGAAGCAGTTATTTTTAAGATTGCGAACCGGTAACCGGCGGTAACGTTCTTTCTGTACATGAGTAAATAAATTTATTAACTTATTTATAATCTGTTTTTAATAGCATTAGAACATAAAGAAAAGCTGAAAAGTTTTAGTTTGGCTATAGGCATGTTTTTAAGTTATAGTTGTAAAAGTACTTTTAAGTTATAGTTGTAAAAGTAAAAATGATGATCTATAGACAAAGCCTGTTGAAAAATCAAACTTGTCAGACATTTTCAGACAAAATATCTTGCTGTATACCCAATTATAGTTTTGTTATATAAAAAAAGAGACTGTTTAGAGGTAACTAGCAAGGTCTTTAATATAGTTTGAACCCTCACTAAATATTTTATTTTGTTTAGTTAAAGTATTTCTCCTTTTACTCCACTTTAATAAAAATATTGACCCAGAAGATCTTTAGTAAAAAGTAAGACAGTTGCTAAATTTTAATTCTATAATAGTTTCTTAATAAAATTCTTTTTAAAACAGATTTTCAATGACATATATTAAAGCTAATGAAAACAAATACAAGCAAATAACAATTAAATGCAATCTTGTGACATTTTATATGCCAAAATAAATTTAAAAGGATTCTCAGATTTTTTTGGCTAGCAAACAAATCTGGATGGCAAAATAGTTTGCAACTATACCTCCCCAAGGCCATTAAGGCCAATTTAGTCAGAGAGGCTAATTTAGTTATGGTTACAACCCTGTCTCAATTTTATAACTCCAACACACAAAACTTGACAAACAAGTTGAGCGTGGTTCTACCAGGGACGTGGTGGGGATAAAACATCACAAATTAAAATTATTCTAAAAGCAACTTCTCTAAATTCCCAGTGGGCACAAGAACGCTTTGCGAACGTTTCTAATGCTCCCGTAAAAAATTTTTTAATGATTTTTTAAACGTCGATATAAAACGGTAAGCGGACGTTTTTTTAAAAACGTTTTGTGAACGTTTTAAAAAGTTTTGTGAACGTTTTTTAATAGACCTAAAAAACGTTTTTTATTGCTTTTTTGAGCGTCCATATGAAGCGGTGAACGGACATTTTTATTACGTCTAAATGAAACGTTTTGTCGTTTTTAATATTTTTTTAACAACCTTTTTTTTAAGTATCAGTTATTTGAGTAAATACCCAGCCGGCATTATTACGTTGTTTCAACGTTGAAATTCGGTTGAAGCGTTGATTCAACGTTGTTCAACTATGTCACAACGTTAAATCAACGTTACCGTTTAAACGTTGATTATTTAACGTTATTTCAACGTTAAATCAACGTTACAGTTTAAACGTTGATTTTTTAACGTTATTTTAAGGTAATTATTTCAATCATTGTTGACAAAAAATACGATACAAAATTTATGCGCGCGCAGAAATGGAAGTAAAATCGTAAACATTATTTCAACGATTAAAGTTATAGTTATATTAAAGTCATGGAAAAAAAATTTAAATACTGAACTTATATCATATAGAATTTTCAAGAGATCGAAAACATGTTCAGACGATTTTCCTGAAAGAACATTATCGTTTAATTATGTTAAATTTAATGTTAAGCGTTGTTTTTTAATAGAGCATCAAGAATTAAAAAAGGAAATTGATAACTTTAAAAAAGAACTTCAGCACGAAATAAAAAAATAAAGATTTATTTGAAAATAAAGATTTATTTGAAAAATTAACTTCAACCACATCAGTTATTACTATAAAAACAGACAAACTTGTATATAAACATAATCCAAACAAATCGTGTTATTGCAATTTACTTGTATACAAACATTTATTTTTAAAATAATAGATCTCGCGACTTTTATACTGGCCTTACATCTGTCACTGTGTTTCATCAGTTAGTGCAGTATCACCATTAATCAAAAGAGATAAAGTGATATTAAAAAAAACATATACTTCTGTTTTTTGAAATTTAAAAAAATCCTTAACTACTTGGACCAAAATAAATGTAATGCAGCAAAGATGAATTTTTTAAGATGCTAATACTTGGATTATTGACAGCTGATTTTGCTGACAGGTTGAATATATTTTAGGATTACTGAATGCAATATTTTCTTCATTGTTGAAAGCTTCTAGCTCACTTTTAAACCACATGGTTTTTGTTCCAAGTAAAGATGTTATAAGACAGGCAATGCAAAACAGATTTTAGAAATTAAATTATTCAGACTAACACTAAATTTCAGATATAACAGAATTTATTATGGAAACACCTTAAAATTTTGACTTACAGAAACTAACAGGGAATGAATACAAACATTACAACAATATAAAAACATTAGTACCCAAAGATCCAAATTCATCAATAATTTCTTTAAAAAATTTCTAAAGCTTACAGAAGCTAAATTTTGGATAAAAAAATTACATATCGCAACAACTATTTAGATTGTATTACAAAATACTCTTGTATAATGTATGATTAAGGCTTTAATATTAATTTTTTGAAACAAATGAAGTGATTTTAATTAAATCCATTTTTATCAGTCAATTTAAAAATATGATGAGTATTTGTATAAAGATAATTAAAATTTCAAACAATAATATTAGCTTTACTTGTTGTTTTTTTTTAGGTGAATCAATTGCAATCGATGGAATATCTTTAAAATGCTGAGGTAATCAAAATAATTTTTAATTATTCAGGAATTTTAAGGATTAAATTATTTAGCAAAAAAATTGTTTGATAATGAGTTCAATTTAAATTTAAAAAAAAAATTAATACTAGTTCTTGCACAATTAATATCAGTTCTCTTATCTATTAAAATTTAGAATATTTTCCAACAATTTTGTGACCTCCATGAATATGAAGGGGAAAAGTGGAAATATGCTTTAAGAGCACTAATTTATATGGTGCAGTGAAAGGTATACCTTTATAAGATATGTATAACTTTTTTACTCTCATTTTTTATGTATTCAAAAATTTCTCCTTGTGTTTTTTTTTTTTTTTTTTTTTTTCTAATTTTTTTTTATTAACATCTTCTATTAAATACGATGGAGTGACTGAAACTTTAATTGATGGCATTTTGTCTAACTTCTAAAAATGCTCTTCATTTCGAAAAGGTGGCGGAAAAGAAAAAAATTTAGATTGATTGATATAAATTTATATTTATAAAAATCGATCTAAAATTTCTTTATTGAAATATTTACATATATTTCAATAAAGAAATATTTTCTATTTGTCTGCTAATATTATTTTTTTTCGGTGTTAATTCAACATTACAAATTAAAACTCAATAATGAAAAAAGCCTAGAATTGAGTTGATGTTTTAAGTAAAATAAGAAAAGCCCAAAAAGTAACTGATGTAATATTTTTATTTTTTGATAAAAAAAAAAAATTCTAATAATGTTTAAAATTGGTATTAATATTAATGTTTATTAGATGAAGATGAGTAAAAAATAAGTAATGTTTATTAGATGAAGATAAGTAAAAAAATAAGTTACAAGTTATTTTTTGGTCTGAAAATTGTTTGAATGATAATTTATTATTTATCAAAATATTTTCTTTTTTAATTTTTGTTGTTTTTATATTTTAATTAAAAGTAGATATTATTGTGTCATATATTATAATATACCTTATATTATACTATTATATTTTATATTAATAATGAGTATTTTTGTTTTTTTGTATTTCTATTTTTTTTCAATATTCCATAATTATCTTATGTAGATGTTTATGTTTTAGCAACCTAGTATTCTTTCATTATTTGTCTTTGTTATTGAGCCTTAAGTTATTTGAACATAATATATTCAGAACTCTGCTGAATAATAGAGTAATAAATAAATTAATAAAAATGAGTTTAAAATATAATAAATTTATAAAATAAAGAAAATCTTATCTTTGCTTATAATATCTACTAATATTATTGTTTAGCAAGTATCATGGTTATAAAATGTTCAAATTTAGCTAGTTTAATTAGGCCTGTTAGTACACTTATATTATGGTTTCTTCATTTTATATTAATTCATGTAATTTTTTCAAAATCGAATATGCGGAAAGGAGCTGTTTGGAATGAAGATTTACAAGAAGAAGTAATTCCATCTGATTGGATTAGTGATAAAACTGTTTGTCGGCTTCCAGGTACCAAAGCATTGACTGCACTAAAATGCAGAGAAGAATTGGCTTAAGTTTATACAAATAAAAACTAAGTTCTCTTCAGGTATTACATCTATATATTACAATTATTATTTTTTAAATAATGTGTTAAGAAGAGTTATTTTGTTGATACAAAATATATAACTATTTGTATAACTATTTCAATTCTAAAAGAAAGCAAACAGTATTGCGAAAATTTTAAATTCACAACTACAAAAGAAAAATGTGATAATGAGAATGTTGACAAGTGGATGCAAGATTTGCACACAAGTGGAAACTTGGATGCAAATTTTCCACTTGTGTGGTTTGGATGGTTCTCCACAATATAATATATCTCCACAAGCATAATATTAGATTTACTTCATGTTATTTTACAGATAAATCAATTACAGTTAATTGGTGGAGTTACCTCATTTATAATCAGGGTGTCTGCAGCTCCTCTAAAATCCTCTAAAGTCCTCTTTTTTTAAAACCACTTCTAAAATCCTCTATTATCCTCTAAAGAGGTAAAAATTTGATCAAAGCTCCTCATTAATTCTTCCTTTTTTAATTTTTGATGGATGTATAATGTTCAAAATACCCATTCTCGGTCTGCAGAACTGGTTAACGCCTTAAAGTGCATGGAATTGTAAAAAAATGCTTTAGAAAATGCATGCTATTAAACATAACAAATGACATTATTTGATCCCTTGCAAAGCCCCATAAGTGTATAAACATGAACGTTAAACCATTAATAAATAGCTAAATAAAATTTCTTATAAAAATTTTATGTGGCCACCCCGAAAATTATTTTTCAATGCTAGAAATGTTTTATATTTTGATTATTAATTTATTTTTAATATATTAAAAAGGTTGTTTTATTTAAATTAAATATTTGAAAAAGTTAATAATAACCAACTAACAGTTATATTATTTTTTAAAAACTCAGAGTTTTTTCGAAAAGTTATATGGCCTCCATGGATATGAAGGGCAAAGGTGGAAAAATATGTATTAAGAACACTAATCTATATGGCGTTGAAAAAGATATACCTTCATAAGTTGTAACACTTTTCCATTCATTATTTATTTTTTAAATCTTCCCTTTTTGTTTTTTTTTAATATATTTTTTTATTTACAGCTTCTTATATTGTACTCAATGGACCAAAAGAACCCTCGGTTAATGGAACATTGTTTGGCTTTCTAAATTACGCTTTATTTTAAAAAGGTGGTGGAAAAGAGAAGAAATTTGTGTAGAATTTATTCAATTACATGTAAATATATGTAATATTTGAATATGTATTTTTGAATAAAACAAGTTTTATCTCTTTCTTTAATCATACCTAGCTATTTTAACTAAACTAAACTGAAAAAGTTCTAAATAGTCTAAGTATAGACTATGAATAGATTTAATATCCATAATATACCTTGATAATGTATAGCAACACTAATGTACATGCATAGTACGTTTTGATGGTGATCATATTTTGACGCACATAGTACGTTTACTTACATATATACATTTTGACATACATAGCACGTTTTGATGGTGAAAAAGTATTTTACAGTCGTTTAACGTTGATAAATCAACGTTAAAAAAACTATCATTTTAAACGTTGTATCAACGTAAATTCAACGTTGTTGTAACGTTTTTTCGCGTCGAATTAACGTTGATATAACGTTTGAATCTAACATTGATTTAACGTTGATAAATCAACGTTGAAAAAAACTTTCATTCTAAACGTTAAATCAACGTAAATTCAACGTTATTGTAACGTTTTTTTGCGTCGAATCAACGTTGATATAACGTTTGAACCTAACGTTAATTTAACGTTGATAAATCAACGTTGAAAAAAACTTTCATTCTAAACGTTAAACCAACGTTAATTCAACGTTAGGTTTCAACGATATTTCAACGTTATTTCAACGTTATTTGCCGGCTGGGTAACTTATGTTTTACAGAAAAAAAAAAAAAAAACCTTTTCACAAATGAAGGTTTAAAGTTATTTATCTAGACTTTTAGACCTAGGTCTAAAAGTCTAGATAAATAACTAAAATTTTTAATATTTTATGTTTATTTACAATTTAAGCATAAAAAAACATAATAAAGTGTTTTTTTTTTTGCTATTTTAAAAGCTATTTATTCTATTATTCTCTTCAAACAATCGCCTTTCAACTTATCGACAAATTCGAATTTTGCTGTATATGACACTAATGTTCCTAAAAAAGAAAAATACCATAGAAATCTTTCATACAATTCACTTGCATCAAAAAAATACATCAAAATGTAAATTATAATAATAAGAAATGTGCAATGGAAAATATCATACAGTATATTAAAGGAATAATATAAAACTTTAAAAAGTATCTATGTTTACTCTACTCAATAAAGTTTTTTTTTAATGATTTATTTCCATAAATTCCAGCTTTCTTAAACAATTGTATAACACATTTTGACATTATTTCATCCAGAGCTGAGCTGACTAAGACCTTAAAAAGTCATAAAATATATTTACTTTAATCACATTTTACTTTATTTAGGAAAAATTTATACATAAATGTAAACAGGAATTTAAAAACAAATAAAACTTTGCTCTATTATTTAAAATTATTTTACTTTCATTAAACCTTGTTATATCATTTATTTTATCATAATAAAAATATGAATCTTCAAACTCAGTATTTTCCCCCAGGATATCCACTGAAGATAAAGACTTTTTAAGACTCTAGGTATCGTAGTATATAAATTTACCTATAAATTGCAGATTGAAAACCTATTAGAAAAAAAAAAGTTCGAACTAAGTAAAATATTAATAAAAAACTGTTGTGGAAAACTGAAAATTAAATTAAATACAATAAACATCTTTTAAAAACGAGAAGACAACAATTAATAACATACTTGTTCCACTTATAGACTTAAAACTTGATGACAGTTTATCAACAAGTTCATATAACAATAAAGTGCAGTAATGCATTGTTGAAATTCTTTTTTAACTTGTTGAAGAAATATTTTATGTATTATTTATAATGTATTATGTCTAATGTATTATTTAGCAACTTGTTAAAAATACATACACATTTTTAAATATTTCGAAAAACATTTATCTGGTTTAATTTAGCATAAAATGTTGAATAAAAACAGATAAAGTTACATTTGGCAAAATTTTGCACTTTAATATCAGGACTTGCTTCTCTAATGTGCAAACAATTGTGATATGTTTCACTTATCGTTCTAAAATTGACATTAAAAAAAATACAAAAATTGCACACTTCAATCTTATATATAAACTTACATTGAACAATTTAGTTAAGAATATTAAATATAACACTAAGTTTGAAAAATTATAAAAAAACTTACATATATGAGCTAAATTTAAAAAGACAACCTGATTCTAGAAGTTTAGAACTTGAAGACTCTGAATCCCCTTACGCGTCCACATTTCTTTAGTTTTTTAGTCAAGATATAGGTTTGTCAATATTTATAATTGCTTTTCTTTATAAGGTGAAAAAAATATTTTTATATTTTTTTGCTTAACATACAATCGCTTTCTTAATTTTTTTTTCTTATATATGATTGTTACTACTAAGTAAAGTCTTCTGATTAGGCAAAAAAAAAATCATGGCTCAATATTATATATACAAAGTTATTTCTACTAAAATTTCTACTTGTATAAATAATGTAGAGCAATTGCTAACTGGCGTAGAAACAATCTAGATGTTGATGTTTTTGTATCTCTATAGCCTCACGGACTTTTCTTTCAAATTTTTTATCCTCAACTTTAAGTGTTATTACTTTATTCCATTCAATGTCCTACTTGAAAAAGCTCGTGAAAGTATGTTTATAAAATCTAAAGAACGATTAATTAAAAAGTTCAAAATACTTCAAAGTGAATTCAATTACAACTAAAGTAATAAGAAATTAACGAAATACACCTAAAACGTGATTTTAAATCTTTGTGATACCAAGATACCTGAAAATCAAAGCGATCTTCTGAATCTTGGTCCACACTTTGTACCTTCCTTGAGATCTACACCTTACATGGACATTATTACAACAACTGAATTGTCTGCCTTAAAACTCGAATATAATAAAGAAATTGAAAAAGCGCAAAACCTAAGTGAAAATGTACTGAGAGAAATTAAAATGGGTAAAAAAATTAATCATAATCTATCAAGAGATCAAAAAAAAGCATTTAAAGAAATTATTCAAGAAAAGAAAATTGATATTTATCCATTTGATAAAGGAATAGGATTTGTAAGAATAGAACATGATAAAGCAATTGAAAAAATTAGAGAACAGATTGGTCCAACAAAAATTATTAGTATTGATCCCACTCTAAGTTATGCAGCTAAAATAAAGTCTTTCCTTTCAAAACTTAACAAAAAGCAACGTCTTTCTAATGATGAATATGAAAGCGTATAGCCGAGTGATCCTGTCCCACCACGTTTGTATAGGCTAATTAAAGCTCATAAACTAGAAAAATCTTATCCGATGAGAGTAGTTGTATCAACTATTGGCACACCTTGTTATGGAATTTTGAATTACTTGGTTAAAACAATACAACCGGTCTTAAATGAAAATCCTATTAGGTTAAAAAATTCAAAAGACTTTATTAACAAGATAAAGTCGTGGTTGATTGACAAAGATAAAATACAGGTATCCTTTGATATTGTGAACTTATACCCATCAATACCATTAAAAGAAGCAACTTTAATACTTTTTGATCAATTAAATAAAAGCGTTTCTTACAAAAACTCAACCAAACTTACTTTAACTGAAACAAAACAACTAATTGAACTTTGTTTGTTTCGTTGTTATTTCTTGTGGAATGGTGAGATTCATGAGTTAGAGAATTCAGGCCCGATTGGATTGTCTTTTATGGTTGTTTTAGCTGAATCTTATTTACAATACCATGAGGAAAAAGCAATAAAAATGGCAACGACAATGATTCCTTTAATTGATATTAAATCCTTTCCTAGATATGTAGACAATAGCCATGCAAGGTTTTCTAACTTAAATTAAGCGGAACAGTTCCAAACAATTCTTAACAGACAACATCTTTCTTTAAAATATACTATTGAGGTTGAAAACAAAAATAAGATACTTAACTTTTTGGATATAACTATTATTAATAATACCCAAGGAAAATATGAGTTCAAGGTTGACAGGAAGGATGCAATAATTAATATCCAAATCAAACCTCATTCTAATCATGATCCTAAAATTTTAAAAGCAATATTCAAAGAATACATACACAGAGCATACTCAATATGCAGCGAAAACCATTTAAAAGATGAGATAAATTTTTTAATTCAAGTGTTTACTGAAAATGGATACGATGAAATAATGCTTAAAGATATTTCTAATCAGGTTCGAAAAAAACGTTTTGCGAACAAAAATGTAATTCCATCAAACTCTAATAACCTTTCTACAATCTCTTTACCATGGATACCAATAATATCTCCCAGACTTAGAAGAATATTCAGAAAAGCTGGTTACAGAACTGTTTTTAAATCAAATGCTAACCTTAAAACGCTATTAACGTCTAAAAATAAGTCTAAATTACCATGCAACAGCACCCCAGAAACCTATTTAATTAAGTGCTAATGCTCCAAAGTATACGTTGGTGAAACAAAACGTCAAATACGAACAAGGGTTCAACAACACCAAAAATTTTTGACTGAAGGCAAGTTAAACCAGACTGCATTAGCTTTGTATAAAGTAAATTGTAATGAAAACATTGAATGGAATAAAGTAATAACACTTAAAGTTGAGGATAAAAAACTTGGACAGCATATTCAAGATGTAGACGCACAATTGTTATATATAACTTTTTAACAACAGCTACATGTAAGATTTTGAAAGTTTAACGAATCAAAGCCAGAACTAAATTAGCTTTAATATATATATATATATATATATATATATATATATATATATATATATATATATATATATATATATATATATATATATTGATATATATATATATATATATATTGATATATATATATATATATTTATATATATATATATATATTTATATATATATATATATATAATAAATATATATATATATATAATAAAACAAAGTTTAAATATATGGGAATTAAATTTTTTTTAAGAAACTGTTTCTTGGATTTTAGAACATAAAGACTTTAAAGTTTTAAAATAAACTTTATGCATGTATCACACATCTCTCTAATAGTTTAGTCAAGAAAAATTTTTTTCAATATATATTTTACTTACTTTTTTAATTTATAAAAACAAAATAAAGTACCAATAAACAAAAAATATTTGTGTGTTTGTGTACCTAATATACAGTCATGCTCATCATGCTTTTATAGCCAAATAATGTTACTCCAGAATAAAATAGTAACAATCTTTGTTATAAAAAATTTAGTTTTTGTCTCAACCATATCAATATATATATATATATATATATATATATATATATATATATATATATATATATATATATATATATATATATATATATATATATATATATATATATATATATATATATATATATATATATATATATATATATATATATATATATATAGTGAAAACTAAATAATTATTAAGATATATTTCAATTACATAACTAAAAGTTTCACGCAAAATCATCAGATGCGATCATCAGATGTAACAACAATAAAAAGTAACGACAAAAATTATATTCAAAAAATGCTATGGAGTGTCCGCTTTGATGACATTAAAGTTTTTTTATTAGAAATCTATTTTCATGGCGGCATTTTGACGCAAGCTCGGTTCGTTTGTTAAGTAAATTCAATGGCGACGTAATAATGTGGTATTTTTCTGTCAAGCATGTATTGCAAAATTTACCACCAGATTTAAATGGCTCCGCTTGATCGAGGATATTCTATTTTAATATAGGTTCTATACCTTTATTTTTGCATTCCCACACAAATTTCGAAAAGTTCAGTGGAGTTGGCCTTACTTTCATAAACAAAGGAGTTTTTATGTTTATACCACCTGTCTTTGAAAGTTTTCTCAGTAAGCCCAACGTTATAATATCCTTCTTCTTCTTGGTGAGTTTTTGAGTTGCAAATATAAATAAGATTTTTTGTGAGGCATTTTCCATTGAGTGGGCATAAGGTGGTTTGTCGACAATTGCATAATTGATTGGCATTTTCATAAGAATGAAATAATATCTTTTTATTATGAGAAGTAACAATACTCTTGATGTTTGGAAGGCAGTTATAACTAACCTTTAAGTTGTTTCGATTAAAAAGTTTGTGAAATTTGTGGCCTTAAGGAAAACATTTATCAATTGTACTCAAAAATGTTTTGGCTACGTTTGAGAGTATTGAAAATTGAGAGCGTTGTTATAAAATGGTGCGGCTCTATCAAAAGCTTCTTTGCTTGAAGATATATTACTGATGCGGTTAGAGATCATTTTTGGTATCGATTTAATAATGCTTGGTGGATGATTGGAATTGATGTTAATATATAAAGGAATATCTCCTGGTTTTCTCTAAGGTTTAAAAGAGTTCTCAAAAAGGTTAAATGTGATATCAAGAAAATTTACGGTTTTTAAATTTGGTTTGATAGTGATGTTAAGATTAAAATTGTCCTCAAAAATTTTTATTAGATTTTTCTTTATTTTTTCCGATTGAGGACCACTGATATTAAAGAAGCAGCAAAGATCATCATCTCTATACAGACCGGTAGTATTAAGATCATATTCTTTGGCAATAGTGTATAAGATATAGAGGCCAACTAGTTCGCATAATTCGGTTCCGTCAAAACTACCCATGGTGACATCGAAATTAGGGTCCGCCGACTTTTTAATCCACGTATTATTTCCTGAAAAAATTAAAGATTTCCTGGTGTGGTAAATAATTTTCAGTGATTTATCAGGAATTTTGGTGAACTATTTTGCATGGTTTATAGAATCTTGAAGAAGTTGTTTCGAAATTGAAGGGTTAAACTCGTCAATATCGTATTGAATGAAAGTACATTTATTTTTTTCGGTTATGGATTTGAACCATTTTATGACGTCATTTGTGCTGTGCAATTGGTGTACGTGGGTAGCGTTCCTAACTTTACTATTGATATCATCTAACAAAATTTTACTTACTTTTCCGAGTTCTGGTTTAGCTGGATTTATTAATCAGCACTGTAAATTGTTGGGGAAATTATCCTTATGATCTGTTAAGGTAATGAATGCTGTATTAATGGCTAGACGCTCTACCCTATCATCTATGCCCAAGTCTTTTGCTATGATTTTAGTTAATGTTGTTATATTGTGTGATATCAGATTTTTTATAGGTTTTAGTAATATTTTCAGTATAAAGTTTATGACATGAAGGTCATAGGTTCTAGCTCATATAGATTTCTAGATTTATCAGCAAAGACAAAAACATTACTTGAAGATTTTATTTTTACAATGTCAGTTTGCAGTTGCTTTTGAAAATTGTTTTGAGTTGTAGAAAATGAAATGTTCTTAATTAACTTAAATAAATCGTTTTCAAAACTTACTAAATCGGGATGTTGCAGTAGAGATTTTCTCGACTTGAGATCAAAATTATAGGCGGGCTCTTGAATAGGATTATTTTCGTGCATCAAAGCTTTCCATCTCATTCATTTTATTAGTGACTCGACCTTCTCCGTTAGGCATTTAAAGTATTGTTTTTTGGATGGTAATGGTACGTTCTTTAATGAATAGTTGAAATAATGATTTTCCATAACTGTAATTATTTAATATAACTGAAGATATTAAAAAGTGCTCAACATAAAAGAGCGATAATATTGTAGGAATTATATTAATATTTCCAGTAAGAGTGCTCGATACAGCGTTTTATATAATTAGTAGAGCAAATAATATAGTGAAAACTAAATAATTATTAAGATATATTTCAATTACATAACTAAAAGTTTCACGCAATAGCGATCATCAAATATAACAACAATAAAAAGTAACGACAAAAGTTGTATACAAAAGATGCTATGGAGTGTCCGCTTTGATGACATTAAAGTTTTTTATTAGAAATTTATTTTCATGGCGGCATTTTGACGCAGGCTCGGTTCGTTTGTTAAGAAAATTCAATGGCGACGTAATAATGTGGTATTTTACTGTCAAGCATAAATTGCAAAATTTACAACCAGGTTTGAATGGCTCCGCTTGATCGAGGATATTCCATTTTAATATAGGTTCTATACCTTATTTATTTTTGCATTCCCACACAAATTTCGAAAGTTCAGTGGAGTTGGCCTTACTTTTGAAAACAAAGGAGTTTTTATGTTTATACCACCTGTCTTTGAAAGTTTTCTCAGTAAAACTTGGGCTAACTTTTAATGTCATCAAAGCGGAAACTCCATAGCATTTTTTGTATATTATTTTTTGTCGTTACTTCTTATTGTTTTTACATATGATGATCGCTATCGCGTGATACTTTTAGTAATGTAATTGAAATATATCTTATTAATTATTTAGTTTTCACTATATTATTTGCTCTACTAATTATATAAAACGCTATATTGAGCACTCTTACTGGAAATATTAACATAATTCCTACAAAATATATATATATATATATATATATATATATATATATATATATATATATATATATATATATATATATATATATATACATATATATATATATATATATATATATATATATATATATATATATATATATATATATATATATATATATATATATATATATATATATATATATATGTATATATATATATATATATATATATATATATATATATATATATATATATATATATATATATATATATATATATATATATATATATATATATATATATATATATATATATATATATATATATATATATATATATATATATATATATATATATATATATATATATATATATAACTTATGAATGTATTATTTACTTTTAAAATGTTTCTTTGCAGTCGTATGAATTTGTAGATAAACTTGAAAAATACGCCATATTTAAGTGAAGTAACACATTTCATTGCCTCGTTTTTGGCTTGAAAAAAACGTTTTTTAAACGTTTTTGTAAGATCCTGTAAAATACGAAATTAAATGATACAAAAAGACCTATTAAAACGTTATTTGAACGTTTTTTAAATCTTTTACTTATACAAGCGTCCTTCAAGGGACCATAAAACGTTCACAAAACGTTTGCAAAACGTACCTGTACGCACTGGGTTTTTATTAAATTAATAAAGATTTTCTTAGTAAACTCTTGACATATCTAAGAGTTTCAACAAAGTTTAGCAGTTTGGTCTTTTCCATAAGCTTCTTTCATATGGTGTATAAGGGAAAGTTTTTGAAATTATTAAATCGTTTCTTTTTACCCGCTTTATAAAACTTATTCTCGAAGGCCAGCACTGTTCTTTATTTTTAGTAACTTCTGGGGTACCTCAAGGTTCTATCCTGGTCCTATTTCTTATCTACATTATTGATCTTCCCAACAACCTTACATCTAAAGTAGCTTTTTTTGCTGATGACTTAACTTTATACTCCTGTCTTGAAAAAAAATCTTCTCATTTTGGTTGCTTAACACAGACAGCCGATCTTAAATCTAATCTCACTTCTGTAACAGATTGGGACTCACAGTGGCTTGTAAATTTTAACTCCAACAAAACTCAGTTATTTACTGCGAAAAACTACCTGAGTACTGTAAACATTTCTATATTGATGAATAGCAACCCTCTCAATGAGAACTCTTCTTAACGTCTTCTTAAATTATCATTTACTACTATTTTTTTAGGAAAACCATATATACAATCGATTGTTTTATTAATATCGCATAAGGTTTATTCTCTTTATAATGCTCGCCATTTTCTCTCTCCTTGTTTCATGCTCTACCTCTATAAATCTCTTATTCGCCCCTATATGGAATACTGTTTCCATATTTAGATTGGTTCTTCTAATGATGCTCTTTCTCTTCTAGACAAGGTCTAAAAATGCATTGTTAACATAGTTGGACACCGAGATGCATTGTAAACATTAATGAACTAAAGATGAAAGCTCAAAATAGCTTTCATCTCTAGTTCCATCAACCAAAACACATTCTCGTTTTTTTCGTCAACGTCTCATTCTTTTTTCTTTTTTTTTCATTCATTCTTTTTTCATTAATTCTTTTACTTTATTATTAAGTTGTTGTTATTAAGCTTCAAAAACTTTTATTCGTTTTTCTCCCCACGACTCAACCCTTTGGAACTCTCTCTCACTTTTATGTTTTCCTGACTTATACAACCTTCCGCTTTTTAAGTCTTCTGTCAACCGTTTCCTTGCTCTATAACTCTAGTCTTTTTTTCTAGAAAGTCCTACCTTTATAGTGGTGGCTTGCAGCTTTGTTGGGAGTGAATCAGAATAATAAAAAAAAAAAAGCTGCTTATGATAGTAACAAATTCTTTTAAATTAAAATAAAAAACATTCCCTTTGAAATTGAATTTTCTTTTTGACTTTTATAGTAAAAAAGGTTACATGATTTCAAGTTGTTTGGTTTTATATTTTCAAAATTTAATTAATTAGTTAATTCATAGGTATTGACATTAGTATCGGTCTTTTCCGATTAGCATCGGTCTCAGGATTGGTTAAAAAAGTGCTATAGGTACATAACTAGAACCTTTTAAACTTATTTTCAAAATAAAATCTGCTATTATATAATGAAAAGAAAAGTAGTATTTGCAAAAGTTAATTTAGTGCTTGGTTGCTATCCAAGCAGTTTCGGTGAACAAAACCCTTGAGGTGGCATAAGCGTAAATAATATGTGCACATCTGAATTAAAAAAAATCTAAAACTGAATATAATAGTAATCAGAAGCATAATGTTAAATCACAAGCATACTTTTATAAACTAAGTTTTCATGAGAATGTTTACGAAAATAGTTTATAAAAGAAAAAAAACACTTTTAGTTGAGTTTTCTTAGATTTCCTCATCTGATTTAGAAGTTGAGCACCAAATTAGTAATATTTCAAAAATTTGAGCATCATTGCACAAGTTGACATATATCCTTTTTATTTTATACAATTTAATTTTCAAATGGTTGATATAATCAAACAGTAGACTAACTTTCAAGAACTTGAATTATGCTGTATTTTTTTAATCATTACTACTAAAACAAAACTGATTCATACATACAAACATAGATACATAAAATCCATACAGACCTTGTAAAAAACAAAAACGAAACGTAAAAGAAGAACTATGGCTTCTTAAATACGTATCAATGTCTATTACAAAACTTACGAATAAAGTACAGTTGCTTGAGACAACAACAATAATAAACCCAAAAACAAAGCTTAAACACCTCATTCATCATATACTCAACATTTTTATCAACATTTATATCAATATTTATTAAACTAAACACTTTTGTACAAAAAGTTGCAGAAAAAAAAAATACTTTGTCTGTATTTTTTAAAACTAAAAAAAAATTATTATGCTATAAAAAATAAGATATTTCATGCTTATTGAAAAGAAGATATTTTAAGCTGAATAAAATTTTTTGGTTTAATATCCACTTAATGTAGATAATTAGTACTGCAGGATTTCATTACAAAGCTCCTAAGAATCAAACCTAAATTCAAACATTAGGTTATATGAATTGGGTGGATCAAAATGACAACTGAAACAAATATCTAGCTCGTAAAGAAGAAAACTAATCGACAAAACTGTTGCAAATAATAGTTATGAACTATTCAGCACAAAAATATGTATCTTCTAAATGAAAAGATCAGATATGTGTTAAAAATTATAAATCCTGCTAATATACCAAATTAAAGAATTACGGCCTGAGTCTGATATTGGTTGAAACCTTTCAAAATTTAATTTGAAATCATTACTATTTACATAAGGGCAAGACATATACACTCTCAGTATAATAATTCTGTTGATGAAAACATTGCCTAATTTATTTTTAAGATGATCCACATAAGCTAATTATCTTGCTTTGTTTTGACCAAAAAATCTTTATTAAATAAAACAACTATAATAAGATAATACTTGCTGTTATTTTATTGTAGTCATTTTAGTACTACTATATTATTTAGGTGTATTTTGGTATAATAGTATTATTATATCAAAAAATATATTTGAAAACAGTAATACCCCAGTGGGCACCAGACAAAAAAAAGACGTCTTAAAAAAAACCTTAAAAAGACGTTTAAAAGACGTCTTTTTTGCGTTTGCGTTAAATTATAAATAAATATATATCTTATAAATATAACGAGAAATAAGTTATTATTTTCATTAAGGGATCGTCATTAAATTACGTTACGCTATAAGGGGGAACGGGAGTTAACAGTTTTGTGACGACTCATACAAAACTTGCTTCTTAAATGTTACGATTTTATAACGAAGAGAAGGAGGGGAGGTCAAAATCTGTCGAAAATGCGTGACATAATTTATGGATATATTTTTCACAGTGTACTTTATTGTATCATTTTTAGTTAACATTTAAATAAATAATACTTCAAGTCATTAATATATATATATATATATATATATATATATATATATATATATATATATATATATATATATATATATATATATATATATATATATATATATATATATATATATATATATATATATATATATATATATATATATATATATATATATATATATATATATATATATATATATATATATATATATGTATTTAAATATTTTATTTGAAATAAACATATAAATTTATACCACAATAATCATATGTTTTTAACTACCACAAAACTATAACTATTATTTATTTTAAACAAAATATAGTAGGAACTTGTCTTATTTGATATTTTAAAAATATTTAATATCTTATAATCCACTAATTTATAACTCTAAAACTTTGCTGTAATTCAATTATTTTTCGAGTGTATTAATACTTCTTTAAATATCTACCATTGTATGTCGAAATTTATAAACGCCTGTTTTAAATCACGGCGTTTGTTTTAAACCACAGTATATGCTAGCTCTGGCATTATGTTTGTAAAACTAATGAATATTTGTAGTTAGCTTGAGAATCAAGATAAGTTCTGTAATGCTCGTGTGGAAGAAAAACATCAGATAAATCTCATTTTAGAAGTGCTAATCGCCGTCCCCAACTAGGTTGAGTACACTGCGTCCGAAGCGTTTGTTATGATAAAACAAAATGTCGAGGTTATTCTTCAATAAATGGTGAATTCCGATTTTAATTACTTTATGGTCTCTGGGATTTTCGTCGGGTCTTCCGTCAACACTTAACACAGCAATAGGCTTAACCATATTAGTTTGAGAATCTCTGGTAATAAAGTTAAATTCTTTGATATCCAAGAGCTAATGAAGCGTCAATCAAGTGGGGTACAGAAACAAAAATAAACAGAAGAAATGAAACATATGGCTAAAGCTGTTGTGCAAAAAATGCCAAAACTGACATTCTTTAAAGGAAAGTTGAAATCTACATTCTACAAACACGGACAATAAGGCTGCATAATAATTTTGTAATACAAATACGGACAAAAAGGCTGCATAAGAAATTTGTAGCAGTAAAAGCTCAAGGCAATGACTCTGTTACTGTTAATGCAATAAAAATTACAGGTCAAAATGAAGTTAATGAGTCAACGTCTGCAGAACTTACTGTGAATAAGTCTGTGAATGTTTCACGAGATGATAACAATGACAAACTGGCAACTACTTGCACATTAGTGACATCACTGGTATTTAGCCGGATTTTGAAAACAATAATGTAATATATTGGATAGACAAAGAATCCTCAAACTGTCAACATTATTGTGGACCATTTTATAAATCATTTTGTGCATTCCCTAAGAAAACGCAAGAAGACCAGATTTTGCTCACAAGATGCGAAAAACATTCATAAATGGCTTCTTTACTCTCCGTCAACAGTATCTATGTACTGTTTTGTATGCAAGCTTTTTTCATCGAGACAATTTGCTGCTCAAGGGTTCAATGACTAGAGAAATCCTGTTTCTTCTTCCTTCTCCTGTTCCAAACAACTTGGAAAAAGTGTTGTTCATACAGAAGCAATGCTTACGTATTTAATCAGAAGACAGCATACAGGTTTGAATCAAATTTATGATAACAAGAGCAAAGAAAACGAGAATACTCGCGTAATGTTTTAAAACGCGTGTGAAAATTTTGGCAGAAAGAGACTTACCTTTTTGAGGATCCCATGAAATATTTGACTCAACTGACAACGATAATTTTCTGGGAATGCTAGAACTAATATCAAAATTTGACACGCTTTTAGTTGATCACATTGCCAGATACAGCAGTGCTGGAAAGAGAACTCCATTTTAATATTCAAAGACAACCTGTGATGAAATTATTCATTTCGTGAGTAGCAAAGCAAAAATTTTCATTTTTAAAGGAGTCATTTTTTTCTTTAAAATCTCCCGCTTTTTAAAAAAACAGGAGTTTTAAGTATATTTTTGTTAATATTTTTTATACTTTTTTATTTAATAAAATTATTATTTATAAAACATGCATTTTTTTCTGCTTTTTTTGAGTCCAAGGTTTACATCGTTCAGAAAAAAAAAATCAAAAATATTAGAACCTGTCAAAAATTTAGAATCTAAAAAGAATCCTCGAGGGCTCATTAAAATCAAAAAATATATTTTACTTTCTTCTTATAATTAATTGACATCGATTAACGTCTCAGGAATATTTAATTTTGAATTTTGCCATGAAAATCGCCCTACATGATAATTTAAATTTTAAAACACATATATTAAGAAGAATTAATTTTACTTGAGAACATATATTGAAAAAAATTAATTTTACTTGAACAAAACATGTTTTATTCTAGTTTGGTAGGAAATAACTTTTTAAAATTATGAGGCACTCTAGAAATGAGTTACTAAGATATGATCTTTGTTTTGAGCAAAAATTAGACGACTATGAAAATTTTCTCTTGCTTTCTATTGAGTTAATGCAAGTTATGCAAGTTAAGGCATCAAGCAGCTTTTTTAAATTATTTGTAATATTTCCAGTATTCTCATAGATTTGAAATTCTTTTTTGAGGTCATTGTTAGAATCTTTAGTTACAACACACTTTTTAGGTTAATATGCTACATTTATAGCTACCCACGTAACATTTTTAAACTTACGGTAAAGGCTCAACGTGAGTTCTACCGCCGGCAAGCATATATCGATTTACTGCTGGCATATGGCACTGGCCCAATATATGCTAAACTGTCGGAAATAATTTTGTACAACATACGCATCGGCCGAGTCCATGGTTTAATGCCGGCAATTCATGTCGATTTAGTGATGGCATTTGATATTGGCCCGACATATGCGAGACTGACGGCTGAGTTTTATTAAGTATAACGGGCCGACCATGTTTTATTGAATATAATGGCTACCAAATGCCATTAGTAAAAGGTTAGTGCTATTTAATGTCGTTCATTCTAACATTTCCGATTTTGAAGAAATCGCAGACCTAGAACTGTTTTTTGGAATGTTATACGCATGCGTTACTTTCATGTTATTTCAAACAACATTAAAGTTTTGAAACCTCGTGGCGCACGTAATAAATATAAAGTATTTCTAATTATTAACTATTCTTTGTTGTTTATTATTATAATGTATGTAATTTTTCTTAATTCGTTTTAGAGATGTAAATTTTTATTAAATTTAAAGTTATTAAATAAGTAATATTTTGTATTTATTTTCTTGTAGTTCAACTTATTTTCAATACATTTTCCTAATTCGGGTATTTATTCTTGACTGTGAAATGAATGAAGATAGTTGTTCACTTGAATTAGAACTTCCACAAGGTAAGATCTCTTAAGTAAGGTCGAGGAATCTTGTAATGAGAGTGCTGATTAAAAAATGTGTATTTAACTTTTTTAAGAAACAATGATGGCAGTTGACTCTACTCTTTCTGTTGAAAAGCATTTTTTTGCCACATATGCCGATGTTTGTGCAAAAATTAAAGAGCATGAAATGTTGCACACATTGCATTATGTTGTAACTTGCTCAGGAACCATGGAAAATAACTTTGAAGGTAGGCAAATTAATTTAAGGAGCTAAACTGTGCTAAAACATAAATTACAAATGTTAAACTTCTTCCATTTATATTTGCTTGAAAAATTGTAATGAGTTATATTTTTATTATTATGTAGAATTATTAAAAAAAAAACATAAAGTGTTTTACGAGGACAAGGAATTTCCATACACTGGAGTACCATTTATTGTATCAGCTCTAACAAAACTTGACTGTCAACATGGAAAAGACAGAAATATTAAAGCAAAAGCTCAATACAGACAAATGAGAAATAAAAAAGCTGTATGTACAAAAAAAAATTTCAATTAATTCAAAGTATAAATAAGTTTTAAAAGAATAATTTAAAGAAATCTTGTTTTGGATTTATTAATATTGTTTTATATTGCAATTTTTAACATCTGTTTTGTCAGTTAGTTAATAAACAATGTGAATTTTATTTAATTTTTTTTTTCTTAATGCATAGAGTACCGATCATTACTGTCAAAAAAGTAGAGTTATTCTTCAGGATACTAAAAAGTTTGATTGTCCTGCCATTGTGTATATAAAAGAAATTGTAGAGTTTCCAGAGTTTAAGGTATTGGTATTTATTAGTGTGACACACTATAATGTATAAATAATATATAAATGTTCATAAACACATACTCTGATCTTAAACAGTTTAATAACCATTTTCTAGTATGAAAACCTTATAGCAATTTATTTCTAATTTTATAGCTTTTAAGAAATTCTTTACGGTTAAGAAATGAAACATCTAAAAAACTCCGTGTATCCTTAGCTAAGTCAGAAAATGTACATAAGTCCAGAAAGTATATTTTATTATTGCCTGATATTTCTGTTCATAGGAACCATCCAGTTGGTGAGGTCAGTGATGTAATTTTGTTAATATATCTAATAATTTTATTTAAGTTGTTTTTGCTTTTTTGATTTTGTTTTTAATTTTTTTTTATTACTACAATATCTTTTTTTGTTGTTGTAGACTGCAGGAATCAATCAATCTATTTCTGATGATCTCATAGTAAAAATTGGTGACCTGGTAAAAAAGGGTGTCAATACTATTTCTGAAATGAGGCGACATCTAGAGTTTTTTGTTCATGGAGAAATTACTTCTGACAAACCACAAAAGACAAACAAACGTTTCTTTCCAATGGATAAGACAATTCGAAATCATATGCTCAATGCAAGAAGAAAACTTCGTAGATCTATGATAGATCAAGAATGTTTGCTTGAAAAAATTAGTGAATGGAAAATAGTCTTTCATGAGGCAATGATAAAATTTAGACCAAAAGGTGTCAACATCATTGATAATATTGATTCAAAGCTTAAGGATTCATTATTGTTCGTATATCAAGACATGTGGCAGAAAAGATTACTCTTACGGTATGGACCTGAACTAGTTTTTCTTGATGCAACATATCGCACAACTAGATACGCTCTTCCACTATTCTTTCTGGTTGTTAAAACTAATATTGATTACCAGGTTGTTGCCATTTTTGTGTGTGAGAATGAGACCACAGACGCCATCACAGAAGCATTAATGTGCATTAAGGAATGGAACTCTAAATTTCAACCAAAATATTTCTTAACTGATTATTCAAATGAAGAAATAAACTCATTAGAATCAGTGTTTCCAGGTTAACGTTGTTATTCATTTATTGTGTTTTATTTAATATTTTATTGTTATATGATCATTTAAACCAAATCCAACTTGCTGTTTTTAGGGTGTTCTGTTTTAATTTGTGACTTTCATCGAGAGCAATCTTGGGAACGATGGCTTTCTAAAACTGCTAATTGTTGTTATATGGTAAAAGATGCAATTAAGTTAAAACTACATCAAATTGCTCATGCTAAAACAGAAGAAGTTTGCCAAAATGCTGTTAATTCATTAAAAGAATCAGAAGAGTGGAAAAATAACCCAAAACTAGCTGATTACTTAAATAGCACTTGGTTATGTAATCAAAAGGTTGATTTAATTTCATTTAAATATAACTAAATTTTCATTTTCGTTCATCATTAAGGGGGTTCTTATTAAGATAATTTTGCATACTATTTACTCCGGGTTGCCAAATTGGCCTCTTCATAACCAAATCCATAAATCTGACCGGTGCAAAAAATAATCTGCTGATTGCCAACATGACTTTGTTTGGCTTTTTTGTTCCAATATTTTAAATTTTTAATTGGCTTAGGATTTTTATTTTATTAGGCGTTAACTAATGTAATTTTCAAATTTTTATATTATTATTGCCATTAATGCCTATTTCATTTATAAAAATGATTATATAAAAAATTTTAAATTTTAAAGAATATATACTAATTTAAACGAAAACAATTTTATAGATTTAATTATCAACACTTATTCTCTCTGAAAACACAAGTTTTCCCTTTCTTTTGTAACAATTCTTCTTTTTTAGAGATGGGTGTTTGCCTACAGGCGACAACGCTTATTGCGGAGTATCAATACTAATAATGGCACTGAAAGACAAAACCAATCTTTTAAATATAGTTTTTTGGAAAAACGGAAAACATCATCTCTCACAGCTATGCTTTGTATTTGTATTGAGGAATTCCTTCCTCACAATTACGACAAGTTAGTTAAAACCACCTACTTTGCATCCCTGATTTATTAACACACACACATGAATATATATATATATATATATATATATATATATATATATATATATATATATATATATATATATATATATATATATATATATATATATATACATATATATATATATATATATATATATATATATATATATATATATATATATATATATATATATATATATATATATATATATATATATATAGAGAGAGAGAGAGAGAGAGAGAGAGAGAGAGAGAGAGAGAGAGAGAGAGAGAGAGAGATCAGGGATATCAGGGATGCGGAGTACCAGAGCTTCTTTCTAGTTCTTGATATCCCGTAGGTCTGAAAAGAAATAAAGTTTATGTATTTATAGTAGAAAATAAAATTAATACTTTTAGGTAAGAGGAGCAATCATTTTTTGAACCCTGAGTCCTTAGGTAGAATGACAGCAAAGACTCTAAGATAACCTTAAAATGGTTATTTTCTACGATTTTACTTGTGCAAATAATATTATACAATAAATTGTAAATATATAGAGAGTGAGAAAGAAAGTGAGAGTTTACATACATATAATATATGATTTTATATATTTAAGTATAAAGTATAAAGCTGTTTTGGTAAATAGCAAATAATTTTTAGTTGTTGAATGTAAATTAGTTGAACATAAATTAAACAATCACTTTTGTTATTTAGCTATGCAGATAAAAATAGAACACATTCATCTTATAGAAAATATAAAGAAAACATTCCAACCTATTTGACAAATCGTCCAAAACCTTTAGTAAAACATTGCATGAATATGATAGATAAAGTAAATGGTGTGGACTCAATCAGAATTAGTGCAGTAACAAACAGGTTGTACAATGTAGCCTCATTTCAGTCTAATAGCAGAGAAACTTACCAATGCTATCTTGGTGATGCTGATCATTTGCCAAGTTGTACTTGCTCTTCTTGGCTATTTAGTGCTTATCCATGCAAACATTTTTTTTCCATTTTTCTCAAGTTCAATCTTTCCTGGTCTGATTTTGATCCATCTTATGGAAGTTCACCATATTTTATCATTGATCCCTTATCAGATGAAAATAATCATTCAACAACGTTTCATTTTACACGTTTGCCTACTGAAGATATATCTGAAAATATCAATGAGAAGCCTCTTGATGATGCCAAACCTTGGGAAGTGTCTAAATATAATCTTCAGGCAGTCAAAAGTGTTCATTCCATAAATAGTAAAGTCTTGTACTTTGATCAAAGTAAAGAACATGGTCAATCACAAGTAAGTCACACTCCTGCTGCATGTTGCGAACTTTTAAATGCAATAATAAACATGACACATCTGAGTGCCTCTCAACCAGCAATAAACAATTTGTTTCAAGAACTTCATAAACTTAAAACAAGTTTTGGAGAAACTCTTAAAAGAGAGCAAGGTGTTATTTTGTGTCCGGACCTAAAACCTGAAACTTGGATTAAATCTAATTTACCAAGTCTTGTTAATCTTCCCGTAAGACGCAAAAAAAAATTGACCAAAAGAGTTGGTATAAAACACGACATCACTAAGGCAGCTTTAAATATCAATGTGACACCAAATGTAAATAATGAATGTTGTAGTTCAGAGATTTTTACTGATGTTATTGATGATAATTGTGAAACATTTACAGTTTCCATGGAATTAATTGAAGTGACAGGAGAAGCATTTGATAATTGCCAAGAATTCCACAAAGTCAACATAGTTAATGATAATGACAAACTTCAAAGCACTGTGCACTGCATTCAGAATCTTAAATGCTCCTTGATCCAAAATGTTGAAAAAAATGACATAGTTAAAGGAGAAATGCTAAACGATAATGTCATACACTTTTGTCAACGAATGATGTCAATTCAATTTAACATTGATGTTGGTCTTCAAGATCCCATTAAAGGAAAGGTTATGTCTTTTGATCCTTGTCCTAGCAAACCTTTTGTACAAATTCTTCATGATGGAAATATACATTGGGTTTGCATTACAACTTATGATTGCAAGCCTGGAGAAATCTATATTTTCGACAGTCTTTTTCATGGTTTAATAAGTATTGAGACTAAAAGACAAATATGCTCCATCTTACACTGTTCACAAAAAAAAATTGTTATTAAAGTTTTACCTGTACAACAGCAAACAAATGGGGTAGATTGTGGGCTTTATGCTATTGCTTGGGCACGCCAGGTACTAGAAACAAATGGTATTCCACCAAGTACTCATATGTTTGAGCAAAATGAAATGAGGAATCATCTTTTAAACTGTATACTAAATAACCAGTTAGATGTTTTTCCAAAAGCAATTACCCCAACTATGTTTAGAAGATGCACAGCAAAGAGTTTTCATATTCCTCTACATTGTTCCTGTCGCATGTTTTGGACCCAAAAAGATGAGCATATTTTTAATAGGTATGTTATCATATACAATATTATGTTTGTGCATAAGACGATATTACACATACTGAAGGGGTATGTAGAAATTTTTAGTTTTTACAAAGGCTATTTATCATAGTGAAGATGAATATCGATATTAAATTACCTCTTAACTTTGGTATGCGTATATATTATTTATAACACCAAATTCATTTTAAATTTTAAATTTTTTGTTCAGACAAATGGCACAATGTTTTACTTGTAACAAATGGTTTCATCGTGAATGCGAAAGTATTCCAGTGTGTGCATATGAGAAAGAAGATGTTATCTGGAACTGTCATGACTGCCAGATGCAAATAGCAGAAAGCTGAAGTTTTTCTGTTTCCAGTTAAGGGTTTGCAAAAAAAAAATTTTTCTTGTATAGTCAGTTATGAATGGATAAAAAATTTTCAAAAATAAAAAGACAACTAAAATCGGTCCTTCAACCGTTACACTAAAAGTTGGGTTTTGAAATATTGGAAAGGTAACCTGTGATATTTAACTGTGAAAAGGTAACAACTTTTAAAAATATGATCAATTTGTTTGTGTGATGGTAAGTTTATTTGCAATCTTGCGTGTAATATTAATATTGTAAATGATTATTTGGTAAATGTAAATGATATATGTTTTTATTATAAAATGTTTATTTTTCATTACTACTCAATGAAGAAAATTATACTAGTAATGTTGCTACTGGGTATCTTTTTGCATATAGTTTATTAACGGTAACAAAAATGAAATGATACTGGGATTGCAATACTTTGGTAACGATAACAACAATCAAATGATACTGGAAATGCATTTAGTTGGTAAATAAAACAACGATTTAATGTTACTGGAAATGCAAATAGCTTGGTATTGATACCAGCAATCCAGTTGTTGTTACTGGTAATGCACATAGCTTGGTAATGATACCAGCAATCCAGTTGTTGTTATTGTAAATGCATATAGCTTGGTAATGATACCAGCAATCCAGTTGTTATTGTAAATGCATATAGCTTGGTAATGATACCAGC
>NC_061170.1:35267195-35454695 GCF_022113875.1 Hydra vulgaris | reverse complement strand
CTCGCAGCCAGTTAGTTTTTGGATGCAAATTATTTTGGAGACCGACGCCATTAGTAAGGCGGAAGCCGTTGGTGGCCGCCAAAAATTGTGGAGACAAAATTATTTAGAGGTCGCCTCCAATGACTTTCGCCTCCCAACCGGCTGCGACCGCCAAATTGGAGCCGAAAATATTTGCCTCCAACCGCCGGATGTAATGAAAAAAAGTTGCTCATTTGCTTTAATGTAATAAAATATTAAGTAGAAAAAATGTTATTTTACATTTGGTTTTAACCACCTCTGTTGCTTATTTAGCTCCAAAGATATACGTGTTTTAATATTTTCAATTCATAGACTTTTTAGGAAATATTTTCTTAAAGTATCTCGTTCAATTTTTGGCACCGAAAAAAAAAAACTTATTTTTTTTTTTTTTTTTTTTTTTTTGTGTTAAAAGTTGCATAAACTAACTTATAATAAAATTTTATTAGAAAATAAATTGTAAATCTAAAGTATTTGAACAATTCATAAGTAGAATTTTTTTGGGGGTTAACGCAGACGTACCATGAAATAGTCAAATAACTGTATAATATGTTTAAATATGTTTTAAACTTTTTTGACACAAAATAAATTTTCTAATGTTTTAATTTATAATACGTTGAGCGTAACAAAATTTTGATGATAAATATTAATTTAAATTAGTTTTATTTTTCTTTAATAAATTATCAATTGAACAACGTGGACCCAAATAAAACACGCCGAAAACGTCAAAATATGTACAAAATAATCATAAATCTAAAATTTATTTTTACACAAACAAATAAAGAAATTAGTCAAAGACTTGTTAATAATTTCAGTATTGTTATAGATTTAAAAAAAGATTTAACCACTTATAGTCGACTGATTCGACTAATTTATTGTTTTCAGCACCTATCATAATATAAAAAATGTTCTATTTTTTAATGGGGTTAAGGTTTTTAACTTTTTTTAAAATTTTGAAAACAGTGAATGAAAAACTCGTTGAATTGTTCTATTTCATTGTGTTTGGCTTTATTTGATTGTGTACTCTCGAGTCCTTAATTCCAAAGGGAGGGGAGGTTATTAATTTTAGGGAAACTTTGCCACCCACACTAAGCTTATTAAGACCCCCCTCCCGTTTATTAATATTTACTAATCTGACCCTCCCCTCCCCCGGTTCATTAAATCTTGACTAAACTCCTTCATCCACTTTTATTAACCCCATCCCTCTTGTATTAAGAAATTGAGATTACATAGATTAACAGATACGGAATTAACATAGATTAACAGTCATGGAAATTAACAGACATGGAAATTCTTATACGGATTATCTTATCTATCTTTTTGTCTTAAACTTTTTAATAGATGTCTTAAATCGTTTTGTCTTTGAAATAAATTATCGCACTATTAATGTACCCAAATTTGACTATATGTTGCAAACTCAGAAATTTCACTTTTCAAATTTCATTTAAAACTTAGCATACTTCATATCTGTAAATTTACTGAAAAAATATTTTAATTATCGAATTTCAATTCAAACTTCAGAGTAAGCTGTGTGTGTATTGTTAACAAACAATTTTATACATAATTTGCCTTTACTATTCCGTTTATAAATTAGACAAAATTGTCTAACTTACTTAACGAAGTGCACCAACGAGAAGGTAAGCCTAGGACTTTGCACTCCATCCGTGAGCTGTCATGTTGCCTAAGGTTAGCCCTCCATTTCTGGATTCTTTCCTTTACTTGATAGGCAGTTCATGTAAAAGTAATAGTAAGTTAGCCTAAGGTTAGCTCTCCATTTCTGGATACTTTCTATTACTTGATAGGCAGTTCATGTAAAAGTAATAGTATTTTTGCATAAGCTTTTTTTTTTTTTTTTAATAATAATAATAATGTGCAGTTAAGCTGCAAATAAACAACAACAAATAAACAAAATTGGTGCAGATAAACATATCAGATATGATTCATACTATTTACAAAGATAAAAACCACTGAACTCAAATATAGTAAAAAAAACTATTGGAACATAACAATAAAAGAAATAAGATTAATATATACTGTAACATAATTCTAAATTTACATTAAATAAAACCTCGCAATCCTAGCTACAAAGAATAAGATCACCTTTTTCAAAATCTATTAATAAAGGAAATGGCCATACTTCATCAGGTTCATTATCATACTTAACAAGGTACGTAGTTCTTCTACCGTTTAATTGATCAATTTGAACCACTTGCGCACGTTCCCTAGATACTTCATGAGCATCTTCTTCTCTAACACGATGTTGTATAGAAAAACCTACAAAATCAGATGGATTGTTAATAAATTTTGATAAAGAGTGCTTTTTTTGTTGCTCTATTAATTTGTTTAGTCTTGCATCCTGAATTTTTTCCATTAATTCTTTTTTTTTGTTTTCAACAGCTGCATCATGCATTGTACGAGGCTTTAAATTATTACTTATATTATCACTTAAAGATTGTTTGTTTGGTGTTAAATTTGCTTGAATAACAATAAGAAGATTTTGATATAATTCCTCTGAAGACAAGTTTATTCTTTTGCTTCCTTCTACCTTTGTTTTACAAAAAAGTTTTTTGTCACATTCGACACCTAAGATTATGCGATAAAAATTAAGTTGAGCTAGGAGTACTTTTGATTTCAATGGCTCTTCTATATTAAAAACTGTTTTCTCTGCTTCCTCTAATGATATCCAAGCCCTTACATTTAAATTTATCAAATCATTACAAGCTGCAACCTTTATATGTTGTAGTTTAATTTCTTCTCGATTTTTTTCTTCTTGCTTTGCTAGAAGGTGCATAGCTTTATCTTTTTTAAAAGCTTCTTTTTTTTCATCATATTTGCTTTTCATTAATGTTACTTTAGTTCTTGAATATTCAAGCAGTTGTTTTCTTTCTTCATCTGATTTACCATTAAGCTATTCTAATGTTTGGTTCTGAGACCACATTGTCAAAGCCTGGATAGTTTGAACATTTGCATTGGGTTTTGTGCGAACCATTAAATCCAAAATGGCAAAGTCGCTTTCTGATGCTTTATTAGTGACAGGGACATTAGAAGCAGCTTCAGAAACAGAATTAGATGGATTCCAATATTTACCACCTGGTAACTGATCAGCACACTGACGTTCCAAAATAACAAGAATCGCATGGAAATAATTTCAAGTGATTGGACAGTTAAAGAATCAAACTCATCCTTTTGAGTGCATTCAAACAGCTTGGTGTAAACCACATCTTGATGAAGAAGATTGGTATCCTCAAAAATTTTTCCATTAGCAAACAATAAAGAAGACGCATCGATACAAAGAGATGAAAGTCTAACTTTCAAGCAAAGTAGGTAGGGGTTTAAAAATAATATACTATCAAGTGATTCGATAATTCTCCACATTGGACCAGTAAGTAGTTTGTCAATAATACCTAATGCACGGACTTCAGCAATGAATACAAGATTTGTGATATCTTCCTTAATTGCTTTTAATAAATTATGAGGGTTAGGCCAAGCATTAAGAAATTCTGTTATAGAATCCTTATAATAGTATAGGGCAGCTGCATTGTAATATAAAATATTAAATCGATTTCCAATAAATGGAAAAAAATAAGATTTATCGTTACGAAAGGAAAGAAAATAATTAAACCATGATGCAACACCAGCTTCCTCACTACCCCTTGAATGAAATGCCTTACATGTAGTACGAACTAACCGTACAGCACCACATTCTTTACCACACCACATTCTTTCAGCACCACATTCTTTACTGCTTCAAAATGATTTTGAAACTGTTTTTGCTAAAAGCAAAAACAGTTTCAAAATCATTTTGAAGCAGAATTTTTTCAAAAGAATTTAAAACTTTATCAGTTTCAGACGCAAAATAAGCGAGCAAATGAAGTTTACAGAAAAAATTACTCATGTCCTTCATATTGTCTTTGACGTTTGAGGAAAGAAAGTCCCAGTTACTAATTGCAATAGGCAAAAGTTTTTCCCTTAATGTTTTTAACTGTGAGTTAAAAAGAGGATTAACCGAAGAAAGATCAGACATTGTTGATTTTATTGATGTTATTAGTTTAGCAAAATTAATTTCTTTTTTAGTGGCTGAGTTGCTAACAACGTCACAAATGTCATCTACTATATTAGTAAAGTTTTGCAAAACAGTTGCTTCATCTTTGCCAACTACTTTTGACAGACCAAAAGATAAAGTTTTCCCACTAGTTGTAGTAATTTGAAAGTTTTGATAATGCTTATGGTATTTCTGAGTACCATCACCATGCAAACAATTGCCTATTTTAGAGTTTTTATTTATCAAATTATTTTCAAGCATTGCTTCTGCAACTTGAAATTAACCTAAAATTGAAGCTTCCTGCATTAATCTACATTTTACAGCGGCTGATGACAGTCTAGATATGTTCTTTTTGGCTAGTTTGTTTAAAACTACTTTTATGACTTCATTGACACTATTCATACTCACGTTCATTGAAAGAAGTTTCATTATTGTTTTTCGAATGTCATCACTGTATCTGCCATCTTCAAATGTTATTACTTTGTCATCATCCAGCAAAGAAACCAATTTTTGAAGTTCTAGATTCTCCACTTTTAAAATGTTTGTTTTACTATATAACGAAACAACTTCCTTCTCTAAACTTATAACATCTTTTATATTGTTGTCATTAATATAGTTGGTTTTATTTTGCAAAATAATTTTTAAATTACGCACTTTTTTTTGCAGCTTTATTTTTCGTTTTTTAATTCAGAAATGTTTATATCTGAGTTTTCAAGAATCGAATTAATATCTGTTTTTTTATTTTTTAATTGCAATATTATTTTTTTTCTTCATTTTCTAACAAATTTATTTTATTCTTTTTTATTTCCAGCTGAGTATCACGATATTTTATTTTTTTATTCAAATTTCTAACATTAAATGATTCTTTTTTTGGCTTTAACAGCTCTAATTTGTTTTCAATATTATTAAGCTTTTCTTCTTTTTCACAATAACACTTTTTAATAAAGTTTAATTCAGATTATATAAGAGAGTTTTTCGAAATAAGTATTTTTAGATTGTTTGACATATCTTCAAAATCTTTTAGATGTGTAAAATAATCCATTTGTAAATCCATCATAGATTCCGTTTTCCTTTTTAAAATTTTATTTTCTTTTTTAAGCATTTTGTTTTCGCTTATCAGTATTGTTTCTTTAGGAATTTCTGATGCACTCACTGTATTGTCAGAAAAATTTGCTACAGGTGGAAAAAAGGCTTCACCTAATAACAATGCTGATTTTTTATTTTTTCGTTGTTTCTTTAATTTTCTGATGGTGTCAACCAAGCAGGCTCAATGACGTTGAAATAACGTTGAAACGACGTCGCAAACCGATCATATACCACGTTGAAACAACGTTGAAATTTGGTTGAATTGGAAAGAAAATCCGACGTCGAAAACTACGACGTTGAAACAGCGTCAATGATTACGTCGTTTCAACGTTGATCTAACGTCTTATCGACTACATATCAACCATATTTCAACTTTGAATAGGTGATATATTCGATTGATACGTAGTTGATAAGACGTTAGAACAACGTTGAAACAACGTAAATTTAACGTTGATTTTTGTTTTTTATTTTAGTTAAATCCAATTAACTAAAAAATTATCTTAACTTTAATTGCAATAAAATAACACAATAAAAAAGCAATAATTTGCGCAGAGGATATTTCACGTAAATTAATCAGAAACTAAATTGCTTCAACGAACTTAATATACAATGCAAATAAAATAAAATGTTTGAAAAAAAAAAGTTTTATTTATCAGTAATATATTTATCAATTTATCAATAATAACTATTATCAATAGTTCCAGAACAACTAGGAAAAAGTATGAATGTTATACATCGGGTTAATTGCCTTTTACGCGCCGACCACCACCATTTGATCTGTCGAGTGCGTATTTTAATAAATTCATTATTCCTTTTCTTATTTCAGCAACTGTAGCAGTCACTTTAATTGACAAAACACTCTCTATAAAAAAGGTATTGCCTGAGTAATTTTCATCAAATACATCAAAAAGTTAAAAATAAAATAGCATTAAAAAAACGAACTGTGATTTTTAAAAATATATAATTTTACACTTACTTTCAAGTAAATGTTTGTTCCTTTAAACTTCTCTTTACCTTTACCGCTAGCCATATTAAATTTTGATTATAAACCATTGGTCAACAACCTGCATTATACATTGTTATTATTATTATAGTTACATTAAAAGTTGATAAACATGTCTTTTACAAAATACAAATTATTCTCAATAAAAAATTGCACAAACCGCAAAGGTTTCTTACCAAACCGTAATGCAAGTAAGAAAAAGAATTGATACAGGGAAAGAGTTTGGTCCAAGGAGACCACCTTATAAACGCAAGAAAACACCAAGAGCAAACAGAGTAATCAGAAATATCTGCCTGGAAAACAGAAAAAAAGCCACTAAGCTTATCCATGAAGCTGTAATTGTTGTGTCAAACCGGACCATTTGTAGAAAGCTAAAAGAAGAGGGATTGATGTCCAGTCAAAAAAGTCAAATTTTGACAGAAAAACATAAAAACTTTAAAAATAATGTCAAAAATCTTATATTTATGCAAGATGGTGCAACTTGCCACACAATAAAAACTGTTATGACTTAGTTGATGTATTCCTGTAGCCAGACAAGTCGCGTGATCTTAACCCCATAGAAAACATTTAGGAAATAGTAAAGCAAGAAATGATCTGTCATAACAACCCAGAGTTGACAGAAACTATAAAAAATAAATTGCAAGTATGCCATAATGCAATGAAGCAGTTATTGCAAATAAAAGTGTTTTTGCAAAATATTTATACTTTATATATATTTTATATAATTTATCATAATAATCAATAAATATTCAAAATGTTTCACTTTATTTGTTTATTTTTATCAAACTTTATAAATAAAAGAAAAAACTTTAAATTGTACTATAATTGTATATATATATATATATATATATATATATATATATATATATATATATATATATATATATATATATATATATATATATATATATATATATTATATATACATATATATGAAATAATACGGTCATAAAGAAATATCCATTTAATATTTACCTAACTAACTGCATCACAAGTTAAGCCATGTATTATTGTTACATTGTCAAAATCAAAACCTTATAAAAAGGCAACAGATGGCCTAATTTATTAGCATGTGGAACTTTACTTGTTTTTTTTGGGCTAATAAGTAACTTTTTAAGTCTTTACTTGTTATTTGTTATGCTATTATTACTTGTTATTTGTTATGCTTTATAAAAAAAATTTTACGTCACGCATGCGTATTTTAGTTTTCATATTATAGTTACGAACGGTCGAACTCGTAATATAGACGTTGAATTAACGTGGAATCAACGTCGATTTTATTTGATAGTTTTAAACAAATTTTTCAACGTTGATACAACGTTGATTTTTGGTTATACGTCGAAATAACGTCGTGTGCCCACTGGGAACTAATCTATTTATCTTTTTGGCTAAAGCTTTCTTGCAGCAGAACAGTTCAACTTTAAAATCCAAACAATATCTACAATATATTGCATCATAAGATGTATCTTTTAAAGCCAAATACCAATCATAAATACTTTCATTTATCATTTTATCTAATTAAATAAAGATTTTCCAGCCATCAATTCGAACAAATATATAAAAATATTATTTCAAAGTCTTTTACTTATTATATATATATATATATATATATATATATATATATATATATATATATATATATATATATATATATATATATATATATATATATATATATATATATACATATATATATATATATATATGTATATATATATATATATGTATATATATATATATATATATATATATATATATATATATATATATATATATATATATATATATATATATATATATATATACATATATATATATATATATATATATATATATATATATATATATTAAATTTATATATATATATATATATATATATATATATATATATATATATATATATATATATATATATATATATATATATTATATATATATTTATGTATGTATATATATATATATATATATATATATATATATATATATATATATATATATACATATATATATATATATATATATATATATATATATATATATATATATATATATATATATATATATATATATATATATATATATTTATATATATATATATATATATATATATATATATATACATATATATATATATATATATATATGTATATTTATATATATATATATATATATATATATATATATATATATATATATATATATATATATATATATATATATATATATATATATATATATATATATATATACATATATATATATATATATATATAAACTTAAAAATTAAGTATATTGTATAAAAAGAAAATTGCTAAGTTACAAATTAGACTTACTGATAAACTGCTGAGATTCAATTACTAATTGGTTAGCAACAACCACATTAACAACACAAAACAAACTCACTTTAGAATGCCTTAAGTTAAAATGTACAATAAAATCTCAGCTATATAAAATATAGAATTCAACGTGTGCAAAAATCTTTTCTCAAGTAAAAGAGAAACGGCAAATTTACCAAATATATCTAAAGACGGGGGAAATTATAATCTTTACTTAGAAAACAAAAAACCCACCCTACCCAGTGGGCACACGACGTTATTTCGACGTTGATTTACAGTTGATTTTTAGTCGCGACGTCTAATTGGTTAGCAACAACCAATTAGACGTTCCTTTAAATTCTCTTTACCTATATAATCTGAGTATCACTTATATAGGTAAAGAGAATTTAAAGGAACAAACATTAGGCATTTACTTGAAAGTAAGTGTAAAATTATATATTTTTAAAAATCACAGTTCGTTTTTTTAATGCTATTTTATTTTTAACTTTTTGATGTATTTGATGAAAATTACTCAGGCAATACCTTTTTTATAGAGAGTGTTTTGTCAATTAAAGTGACTGCTACAGTTGCTGAAATAAGAAAAGGAATAATGAATTTATTAAAATACGCACTCGACAGATCAAATGGTGGTGGTCGGCGCGTAAAAGGCAATTAACCCGATGTATAACATTCATACTTTTTCCTAGTTGTTCTGGAACTATTGATAATAGTTATTATTGATAAATTGATAAATATATTACTGATAAATAAAACTTTTTTTTTTCAAACATTTTATTTTATTTGCATTGTATATTAAGTTCGTTGAAGCAATTTAGTTGTATCTGATTAATTTACGTGAAATATAATATCCTCTGCGCAAATTATTGCTTTTTTATTGTGTTAATTTATTGCAATTAAAATTGAGAAAATTTTTTAGTTAATTGGATTTAACCAAAATAAAAAGCAAAAATCAACGTTGAATTTACGTTGTTTCAACGTTGTTTTAACGTCTTATCAACTACGTATCAATCGAATATATCACCTATTCAAAGTTGAAATATGGTTGATATGTAGTCGATAAGACGTTAGATTAACGTTGAAACGATGTAATCATCGACGTTGTTTCAACGTCGTAGTTTTCGACGTCGGATTAATTAACTAAAAAATTTTCTCAATTTTAATTGCAATAAATTAACACAATAAAAAAGCAATAATTTGCCCAGAGGATATTATATTTCACGTAAATTAATCAGATACAACTAAATTGCTTCAACGAACTTAATATACAATGCAAATAAAATAAAATGTTTGAAAAAAAAAAGTTTTATTTATCAGTAATATATTTATCAATTCAACCAAATTTCAACGTTGTTTCAACGTGGGATATGGTCGGTTTGCGACGTTGTTTCAACGTTATTTCAACGTCATTGTGCCGGCTGGGTATGCTACAAAAAAAAAAAAAAATATTTGTTCACTTAATAAATAAATAGTTGCAGAACTTATTTTTACGTGGGGACGAAAGAGTTATTTTAATTTACTTGCATTTTAACAAAACTAAAAGATTTAAAACTAAATAACTTTATCAATTCTAAACCAAAACGTCGTCCCCAAACAAATTATTGTAGTACAACCTTTACTAAAAAAAATAACATCTACATGTACGTATATAATATTTATTTTCATGGGTGGGTTTTTATTCTTCAAAACCTACATAAAATCATTTCTGGCGTTTTTTGGACGAAGTTTTTTAAAAATATATTAACGATTTTTTTCCGCGATAAAATGTCACGTGACAAAACTCCCTATTATTAAAAAAAAATCTATTTTTTTTTTTTAAAACTGATAAATTCAGTAAAATAAATTTGTAGTTTTATTACTTAAAACAAAAGTTAAAAATTGGAAATTTTACTTTTATGTCATCGGCGAATCAATCTTAAAAAAAAAAAAAATTATAATAAGTAATTAAATTAAGTAATTTTGATAAAAGTTTTTTAGAACGTCGACATACTAAAATTTTTATCTATTTTATTACTTGCCATAACGTTAAATACTTATTTTTAACAATTGGATATTGTAAAAGTTATTGGGAAAATATCTGCTAATGTTAGCAAATTAGCGACCATGCTGTATTACGCCTATAATTTTACCGAATTACAACAAGTAAAAAATTTTTTTTTAATGTTTAAATATATGTACTTTTATAAATTCATTCAAATAAGACAGGTCTACTTTTACACGTTTTAAAGTTTTAAGCGAATAAAAGTTAAAAACGTTCAAAACTTGAAAACTTATTAGATAGTCCTAGAAAAACAACCGCTCTGACGGTTATTTTATAAATTTTTTTTTCAAAAAATTTTTAAATAGTCAATAAATCATATAAAAAAAACATTGACGTTGAATATTTAACATTTATTCTAAGTTAATATTTTAATTTCTCGTTAACTTAAAGTTATACGTGCAATTTTTTTTTATTACATCCGCCGGCGGGAGGCAAATTTACCCGCCTTTAATTTGGCGACTGCAGTCAGCTGTGAGGCAAAAGCCTCCCAAAACCTCTGCCTCCCAGAGGCAGAAATATGGGAGGCGGCCTTCAAATGGTTTCAACTCTAAAATTTTTTCTAGAGGCGGCCAACATTGGCTTCCGCCTCTCTATTGGCGTCGGCCTCCAAAACATTTTGCCTTCAAAAAAAAACTCTGAAAACTGCGGCCGCCAATAGAAACGCGGAAGCCACTGGAGACGAAATAAAGAAAATTTTGCTGCTAAAAATTAATTGGGAAGCAGCCGCCGTTTGCTGCGAAAGAAAAGTTGAGGCTAGAATGTTTACGCCTTTTATCAACACTGATTGAAACAATACAACAGATTTATTGGTGCGTGATGATGTTATTTTAATAACGCACAAAATTTAAATACGTTTTAATTACTTGAAAGCTGCTAATTACGCAATATAAATTTACGCTAATTAGAATAATTTCTGTTATCATCACCTAAATTTGATTCGAAAAAAAAATAAAGCAACTTTTATTTCAGCGCTCATTTTATCAAGGTGCTCACATTACCCTAATCTATCCTAAATTTAAATTGCGTCATTGGAGGTATCAAAGTCTCAAGATCTTGGTTTTTTCGCACTTCAAAGAGACAGAGCTAGCAACATCTCTGAAATTGCATCATTGTTGTTACGCAGGAAATCAAACAAAAAAGTTAAAACTGCATCAGCTGTTAGCAAATTTGCATTATGTTTACCTAATGCTTCTGTAGCTACTTTAATTGGTTGAAGAACGTTGGAAACTTTTTTTAAAATTAAAACATAAATATCGTTAAATAGCTCTAGGGAATTCAACTCATTTTTTTCATCATTCAACTCATGATTTTTTTCACTGCGACCATTATAACAATGATATTTTACCTGTCAATGTCACAATGTTGCTCTCTCTGATCTGGCAATCTAGCAGTAAATTGAGTTTGATTCAGTGCTTTACTTTTACACAGTCTTGTAAAATGGAATTTCTTTTAGACGAATGTTTAAAAAACTTTACTATTTTTCTAATAATTTGTAAAGGTGCATTTATATCTTTCCTTTCACAAATTTGTGGTTCGGAAGCGTTTAGATTTCGTTCAAAATCGCTTGGACTTCGTTTGAAACCGTTTAAATTTCATTCGAAATTGTTGAGATTTTTATTTTCAGATTTGCTTGAGCTACCAAAGTAGGTTTTAAAAAATCACATAAAAGTGCTTTTAGTTTAAGACGGCACCGCATGCCCGCCCGGCCTCCTTTTGTTCCCCACCCCCCCCCTCCCTGGTTATGTCGGTTCTGAGCCAACAGTATTGATGTTTTTGACATAACATGAAGAAAAAACACATTAAACATAATTAATGACGCTGATAAAATTATAAATTTTTTAAAAGAAACTTCAGTAGATACTTATTGCAATGTTCACGATGTTAAACATTTTCTTAATTCTTCATCATCTTATTTCTCGCTGTTACATTTGAAAATTAGAAGCATAAACAAAACATTTGAAAATTAGAAGCATAAACAAAACATTTGAAAATTTAAAACTGATGTTAAGCAATATAAGTAACAACTTTAGTATTATTTGTCTGACAGAAACTTGGTATCATCAAGACACGATTAATTCTAAATTATCAGGATATAAACCCATCCATATATTTAGTATCATTTTAAAGAGGATGCATGTGGGCATCTAAATGTTTAAGAATTTTTATAATCAGCAAAACCGAAAGTGCTAGAGAACCTGCTGAATGTCCGGCTCTGAGCCAACAGTATTAATATTCTGCAGTGAGTCGCTTTATATACACAGAATCACTTTATATAACGCAGAAAATATAACGCAGTGAGTCACTTCCGGTTGAAGAAAAAAATTTAAATACTTATCAAAAAATTCTTCAACCCTTTATATGGTATCTAGATGATTTTTTGATTCGATTACTTCTGAAGATGCTACGAGCAATTCCTGTTGTTACTGTTTTATTTTAATTAAAAGACAAAAAGTGCAATACCATTTTATTGGTATTGCACTTTTTGTCATTTTGAATTTTTACACTTTGTGTAAAAATTCAAAATGACGGAAAGTTTATTTTTTTTGACTGTTAAATGCATTTTTTAAAAGTTAACCTCAATTTTTTGAAAAAAAGGAAGTAGGATAGAGATATAGTTCAAAGACATAAAGTATTCCTCAGACCATCAGTTATTATTTCCTGAAAAAAATTTAAAAATATTTTTTCGTTACAAAAATATCGAAGGTTTTGCGTTTCTTATCACCTACCCAAGCATGGATTGTAAGCTTACATAAAAACCATTTGTAACTACATCAAATGTAACTACATTTATTTTGGTTTTGACATCTAGCCATTGGTATTAAAAGTATGCTCCATGATGATGATATGTGTATTTTTTTTTTCCTAATCTGAAGTAAATATATTTTAAATCTATATACTATTTATGTAAAAGTGTTAAAATGAAATTAGAATACTTGTAAAATACTAATTTATGATTTCTGAATTTATTTTCAATTAAAAAGGGATTAAAGTTTTAAATAGCAAAGTGAAACGACATATGCTATAATGACTTGATGATAAATCAAGTCATTATAGCAATTGGGAACTTTTGGTTCGCATTTTTAACTTTTATTCCACACATCGGCCCTAGCTTTTACCCTTTGTACAAATGGCGAACTATATTTATAAACAAAAAAACCAATTTTATTTTTAGTCTAATATAATCCCGCATGTTAGACATCTAGTTTTTATAATATATCATCTAGTTTATATAATATAGTTTGTTTTGGGGTTGTCCGTCGATTATTGGTGTTTTAAAAAAATAGAGCTAAAGAGATGTCATTTGTCATGTGTTCAAGTTAATCATATTTCTGAAAAGTCAAATGACTTATCCAGTAAAAAGCCATCTGATTTTATCAGAAAGTCTAGATCACTAGCGGAGTTTTAAAAAATAAAAACTATACAGTTAATTTCTTTTGTATACTGGTCATTATGTACTGAAGATACAAACTAAAATAGCAAAATCAATGCGTCGGTTATGCATGGATGCTATTAAATTGATTTGGATAACTAGACTATTATGGTCCAACATTCATAATATACAGTTTATATAACCTTATTTTTTTGTTATAATTTTTTGAATGGACTTATATAAAAATCGTATATGACCTTAATAAATAAAAAGAAATTATAACAGTGTAAATAAGTACGATATTGTTTTTTTCAGGGTAGAAATAACATAAAAAATGTATATAACAACGTTTGGCCAAAGTCGTCAGTATAACGTTGACCTATGTTTCATTTATGCCATTATTCCAACGTCTAAGCAACGATAGAAAAGACATTCGCTCAACGTCATTTTAGCTAAAATATATCGTTTGCCTAACGTCTTTATAAAGTCATTTTTATTAAAATTTAATGTTGCTCTAATGCCTTCCCGACGCCATTTAACTAAAATGTAACGTTGTCCTAACGTCATTTTACATCGTTGTAATAACGTTAGGAAAATGACGTTTTTCCGTTGTTTCATTTATAACATCATACCAACGTCTTTCCAACAATACTGAAGACGTGGGAATAACGTTGTTCCAACGTCATTTTTATTATTAGGATTTGGAGCTTTCAGTTGATGAACTTCGGTTAGCGATTAGTATGCTGAAAACAAATGAGTGCAGGACTGGATGAAATTAAACCTGATGCTGTAAAAGCAGTCTCAGATATTAAAGAAAAACCTCTTTTTATAATTTTTATTCTTCCTCTAAAAGACGGGATTTTTCATGATAAATTGAATTTAGCGAAAATAGTTCCGATATACAAAAGCAGCGATGACTCGATAAAAACTTACGATAGACCAATATCAATTCTTTCTTGATTTTCCAAATGCAAGAAAGTATCATAATTGAAAAAAATAACTGGTTTGGTTTTCGCAAAAACCATTCTGCAAAACATGCAATAGCTGATCATGCGATTGAAATCTTAAATGGTCTTAAAAACAGTAGTTAGACACTCGTTTTTTTTTCTAGACCTATCTAAATCATTATTTAAAGGATTCTGTCAACCACAAGATTTTTATCTATAAACAACGCAATTTTGGAGTTGTTAAATCTAACTTAAAGTCGCTGCAATGTTATTTAAAAAATCGTAAACAAGGTGTACTAAATGATTTAACATGTATATGATTTGAATAAATAAATTGCGGTGTTTCACAAGGATCAATATTCGGACCTTTGCTGTTTTTAATTTACATAAATAATATTTATTTGTCCTCAAAAATACTTAATTATACTATTTTTGCTGATGACACTTATGTTTTCTTTTCAGACTCAAATTTAAAAAATGTTTTTCTTTTTGTAAACAAAGAACTAAAAAATAAATATTTTACTCTAAAATGTGCAGTTGAGTGCAGGAACTCAAAAAAACAGAAAACTATCCTCAATGACATTCTTGAAAAAAATATTTCTAGATGATCACTAGATGATCAAAAAAAAAAAATTCCAAGATTTTTTCTATTTATTTTGTATGAAACTCTTAATTTACCTTACTTGTATAGTGGGTGTTTAATAAATCTAAATAATAATGTATCTTAATGAGTGGCTTATAGCAAATGTACTTTAATTGAGATAAAACTAAATATATTTTGTTTGTTAAAGTATCTAAATCAAAAAACCCTTCACTCAACTACCAGATCTAACAATATTAAAATTAAGAGTTTTTTCAATGAAAATACTTGGAATAATTTTCGATGAACTTTTTTTTATGAATTTTTTATTTTTTTTAAGAATAAATATCAATAATTTTGAATTAATAATTTTTGATGAATTTTAAATTAGAAAAGTCAAATAAAGTTAGTCGAGAATTAAGTTTCAAAGACTATGGGGAATATAAAAAAGACAAACCATCTTTTGAATAAAATATGTTTAGAAAATTTATGCTATTTATTTTAACATAGTCATATATTACAATATATAATATATTAACTATTGTGATATTGGCGGGGCAAACAACCATTCATCTTTCCAGAAAAAAATATATTCAAAATAAGATAGGTACGAAAGTGTCGAGTTGTTATTCAAGGAAATAAATGCTCTAAACGCATACAAAATAAATATCTACCGTAACTTGTTATTTATGTTTAAACTTCAAAATGAAATAATTCTAAAATATTTTTATTAAAGTGTTTCTCTAATTAATAATAAATATGAAACAAGACACATCACTACATCATAAAATTTTAGTGGCTTTAATTGTATACAATTTCAGTGACTTTAGTTGTATACAATTAAAGTTATACATTACAAATCATGTAAACCGATGTAAATTGTGGCAATAGTAAAGTTTTTAAAATTACAGGAAGAACAGAAAAAGAGTTATAGTTATTTACATTAGTTGCATCCCTTACATCCATTTCAGCCAAGTGCATGCCGTGGAAATAATTACAAACTCTGATAATTTCTTTTTAACAAGGTCTATTTTACTTCAGCTGTATAGTTTCCATGAATTTTAACCAGTCCACATTGGGCCAGAAACATGAAAAAGTGATCAAAATTATTAACTACATAACGAAAAAAGATACAAACTTTTAAAAAAATTCTATCTACTAAATTGACAATGCAAACTTCGAATATCTTATCAAAAATCATCATAAATCTAAAAATCACGTGTACAGGGTGTGCTGAAGTATGAGGCTCTTCTGTACAAATGAAAGGTTAATAATAAACTTTTCCTTAGATTCCCGTGTACTGTTATAAGGTGGGTATAAACAGCAGCCATGTTGCATAGCTGGCAATCTAAGATGCTGATATGAATTTTGTGAGGTTGCAATCTAATAGCAAAGCCAGAGCTTCATTAGCAGGATACATAGTGACTTTTAAATTAGAAATTCCTTTTGCCACAGATTGAACAATTTTTGATTCAGCAACTTTATCTTTGTTCTTTAATCGAGCACTAGCTGCACTGAGCAGAACTTCAGTTGAATGAGATGTAGCAAGTTCTAAGGACCTTCTTTTTTTAGAAAATAAACTTCCTTCATCCTTGGGAATCTTTGGACGTCCGCTTTTAGAGGTAAATGAGGAAGATGATGATACATTTGTGGAAGTTGAAGGCTCATTATAAAGTTCATGTTTCGTGTAAAAGTAGAAGTAAGTAAATTTCGTGTAAAAGTAGAAAATGCAACTAAAGTTGAAGCAAGCATTTTAATGGCAGGTTGTGACAGTCAAACAAAATTTTGATGAACAAAACTACCAAAAGTCCTAAATGCTGTTTTCCACTTGGTATTTAAATTAAGTAAAAATAAATTGATAGTCTTCTTAATAATGCTGTTGTCAATACCATAACTGGAGTATTTAGACACAAGGAAGGCAGACAGAAGTTTCTTATTTCGTGAATCAAATAAAGCACTTAACTTTCCATATTTCACTGATTTCCGTAAAAAGTCAAAAAGAGTGTTGTTTAGAATCAATTCATCTTTTGGGTTTGTATTATTCTCCATTATTAGTTTCTTGATTAAAATAAACTTAAGTTAGAAATCAGACAATATAATTTATTGCAAATAAATTTTATAATTAACCTTCAACTTATATGATGCAACTTTTTAAGCTATAAAGTTCTTCATTTACAACTAACCAACAAATAGTAGCAAGCGATAATGATGCCGTTCCGTGTATACAAACTTATTCTCAATAAACCGCCTAATATCATTAAAATGCGATATCAATATAACGCAGTATAAACATTAAAGTCAAATTTACGTAATAAACAATAAAAATTATTTAATCATTCATCTTTCAAGAGCTTACAACAACAATTACATCTTTGAGTATTGCACACATTAACAATAAGTTGGAGCGCAAGCAATTATGCAATTTTCAAAATCTCTTTGTCATAAAACTAATTACAGTATACGCACAACTTTTACAATCTGCTTTACTTTATAAATTTGTTATCGATAAGACGTTACATAACTTTCTAAATTTCTGATACAGCTGTTTATTATACCATTCACAAAATGGTATAGAACATACTCTGCCATTTTACGTACATGCATGTATCATACGCATTTGTGAGTGATAAAACTAGTCAAAATAAACTTTAATTATAGTGTTTATTTATGTACATTTCATTCAGAGTATAATAAAATAATACGTGATAAATAAATTTAGCATCTGCATATACTATATGAATTATTATACAAATGCAATTAAAACTACCATGTTAAAAAGAACATTTGAAATAGCACGTGAAGCTCGCAAATTACCATGCAGAATATTATGGGGCACGCAGGGGCTGATAATTTTAATAAAATATTTTTTGTTATCATCCCATAAGTAATTAAAAAGAAATATTGGCAACATGTTTTTACAAGTTTTTTAATAACACGTTTAGTTACTCGGCTACGTAGCTCCTTATGACCCCATTTGTTATTGCTTTCGTAAATAAATAAATAACTTTGCAAAATAATTAGTTATATGTTACCATGTATTATTCAATTACAAAACAACAATACATGTACATATATATGTAGATAATAACTTCAATTTAGTATGTTATCATAAAGTTTTATGAATCGGATATATATATAATATTTAAAAAGCAACATTTTGATTCTAAAGACAATGCATTATAAAATCAATTTAACAATAATTCTATTTACTAAAACATAATATTACAACCATTTAAATTTTCTTCAGGTTACTCACTTTCAAAAAAGATTAAAAATTTTTGAATTGTTAAAGGTTGGTTTTGTTCATTTTTTTTAATTTTTGCTCACTGCTGGCCCACTGTGCAGTCCTAGATTAGTAAAATAACTTATTGAAATGAATATTGATATTCAAATATCTTCGATTGCGTAGACTTGTACAATCATTAAACGTCAGACTAATTTTTTGACTTTATTCTATATGTGATTTTATTCCAACAATAAGTTTATTTTTTGCCACAGCACAATAATCATGAATTAGTTTCATCGCATTGTTTTTACCTTATAAAAGATGATAATGTTTTTCATTTAATGCTCGACGAATAAACTCACTTTTGCAAATTCCGTAAATTGAAAATCCATCAACTGCCACAAGTCTAGCTAATATATCTGTTAAGGACTGTTTCTTAGAAAAAAAAAAAAAGGATAGACTTAATTGCTATTGTAGGGATTGTCTCACAGTTACTTGAACCAGAAATTTGAATGTCATTTAAGTTTCTTTTCTTGATATCAATGTTCGGAACATGTTGCATATGTCTTATAATTCACTGCTTAACAAGCCATTACAACTTAATAATTTATTCGGACATTTTAAACATTTAGCTTAATTGCCAATGTTCAAGATTAATGTGATTGTTTTGAACCACGTTTAAGCCACTAGGGAGCATTTAGCGTTTTGTATTAGGAATAATGACTTCATGTTTGCTTAAAATCAGGTTTAATTAAAAAAATTATGATTTTTTTTTATATTATAGGCAAGGTTTAAAAAAGTGTGAGACGGTCTCCCTATATGTGAGGCGAGGCGTAAGCCTCAATGCGCTTGAGGCGTACGCCTTATTTTGCTTGAGAAAAACTAGCGTTGTTACAACTATTGAAAAGTTCGACTGTGGACTATATCGACTAATATATTTTAATATATTAAGTCAATCAAAGTCGACTAGCACATATTTGAAAAGTCGACTAAAAGTCGATTTAGTTAAAATGTGAGAATAAAATATTTGAAATGATTGCAATTTAAATTTTTAATAAAGGTTATTCAAGTAATTCAGGGCCGGATATCACAGTTTTAGGACTGGGGCTGTAAATAAAGGGGTTTTTAAAAAATTACCCATCAAGAGCGAGAGTATACAAGGGTTTTTGTTGAACTGAAGATCCTCAGTCACACGGGTATAGGCGCGAGTTTGGGGGCGAGAACGAGTTTCCCAAGCAGGATATAAAAGTCTGTACAATCACGTTTACACTTTAATTATCGCAGAACCCTATTCAACTCGGAACGGCCCTGTATGCATGTTATGCGGCTGTGCGAACGGCCCTGTATGCATGTATTTATGAAAATCAAATGCAAAGACAAAACAAACAAAAAAAAAAAGCAAACACATTGCCAAAAAGTTTATTTAGTTAAAACGTTTCCTCCTATCCACTGAAGCCTATCCGCTTTCTTCATTGCCCGAAATTTCTCTCGATAGACCTGCTGTATACCTCATAACATAATGTTATGAGGTATGCAGCAGGTCTGTCGAGAGAATTTTCGAGTACTTAAGAAAGCGGATGAGCTTACTCGTTGATCCTCGTTAAATGATGGTGGATCCTCGTTAAATGATAGATCATATATTGAGGACCATTAGAGGTTGAACCTTACAATTAAATCTTATGGCTTCAGATGAGATAGGATATAAAAAAAAAAGGTTAAAGTAGTAATTTTTATAAAAAAAAGGATAGAAAAAGTATGTAAGATGAAAACAATATTATTTGTACAAACAAGCTGTAAATTTTTAAAGCTGTAAATTTATAAAATAGTAAAGAAAAAAAAAGAAATGATCAATCAAAGCGAGTTGCAATTGATTATACAATTCCATGTAATGAATTTATTGATTAGTTAATACAACTATACGGGCAAAGGAATATAAGATACGATTTAATTATACAATGTCAGAATATATAATTTAGATATATATTTATAAATTTTATTAAATCCACAATTATCATTATAATACAGTCATTTTATTAATAAAAGTAAAAATACGACGACTAAACTATATTTTGTTTATAATAATTTATGTATATAACAAAATATTATCAAAGTCTCAAAACGAACTCTATAAATTAAAATATTTTTTAAAGTCTTACTTTAGCTTTCAATTAATCGATTTTTATAATGCGTTCCATATGAACGCACTAATTCAAATTGAGTTTAACTATGTTGTCTGTTTCGTAATTACTAACTCTAAACGCATTCCTAGGACTAAAAAAATTGCTTAAAAACGTTTGAAGCAAACGAGTCGATGGCCGAAGCGGATTTCGATGCAATACGATGAGCTACAAGCAGCCCAAAATCGAAGCTCGATGCAGCGCAGAAAACAAGAAGATGGTGCAGAAGACCAGACAGAGGGTTTCTTGCAGTGGAGGGTTTTGGGGGCCGGAATTGGACAATAATGCCCTTATAAGAGAAAACAAAGTTCACGTGCGACATACGTGGCCTTTTTAGGTTCATTGTAAAAATATCTCTGACAAATTTTCAGAAGGGTAACGTAAAAATTTCAAAAAAATTGTTGACGAAATTAATGGACAGCCCCTGTCTATTAATCACGTCAACAATATTTTTGAAATTTTTATCTTCCCCTCCTGAAAATTTGTCAGAGGCCCCCCTATAAGGCTACGTTAATTTTTATTACCTCCCATCCCTCCCTACACAAAGAAGCTACGATACAAGCTCAGCCTAATTTTCCGTTATTTAAGCAATGAAACAGAAAAAAAAAATTGTTGACATCAACTTTAAATGACCTTCACCCCTCCCCCTTGCCAACAATTGTCAAAAAAGTTTACGACCCATCCCCTCTATTTTGTTGACGTAATTAATGGACAACCACTAAGGCGACACCTTAGGAAAACCTCAGCGCTTCATCGAACCAATAAAGGCAAACTTTTTATTATTTGAATGAGGGTTACGCTTTATTGCAAAAATTAAACGCCTCGCTCTGAGGCGTACGCCTCACCGCCTTGAGGAGTAGTTTTTTTAAACCATGATTATAGGTGACTTCTAAATTCAGATTATACACATTATATAGCTTTGTGGACATTAATATATTTTTATATTGAATAAATAAGTATCATAAAATAATAAAGTATATACACAAGTAATACTTTGATTTTATTTTTTTCCGGGAACTAATGGTAATTTTTCCGGAAAAAAGGGAAATATGAAATATAAAGAAATTCCCAGCAAGAACCCTCCTAATTGATATTAATCAACTGAAACAATAAAAAAAACTTATCTAAAGTTAAAATAAAATAAAAACACTTTAAATTTTTTACATCACTTTATTAATCCAGTTATAAAACTTTAGTTTTGGTTTAGAGCACTTATCCATATTCATTGTTAAGGAAAGAGTATTCTTTCGAAGTTTAATTCCATTTAAAAGAGTTCTACAAAATGAACAATAAATGTTATCTGAATCAAGTGTCCAACGTTTTTTCCATTTAAAATATGAGTTGTATTTTTTTGCATTTTTACTAACAGCTAAAATGTGTTTTGCAAGTGCTCTAGGAGAAGAAAAGCTCATTGCGTCAATAAAAGATCCTGGAATAGCTAATTTTGGGTCGGAGTAGTTAGATCCACCTAACACAATGGGAATCATATCATGGTTAAAGGGATGTTCCCAATACTTTTCACTTATGTAACCATCACATAATGAGTTTTCTGCAGCATAAAAAAACTTATAACTTTTTAAATCAAGATTGCAGGATCTACCATGGCAAGCAGACCAAACAGAAGAAACAGAAAAAGACCAAGGTTTTAACGGTTTGAAAAGGTAAGAACATTTACCAAGTATGTCGATTTGGACACCATAAGATATTAGCTTACTTGCCAATTCATTTCTTTCAGGAGTATCGCATCGGCTGACCAACCATGCAACTTCCTTTGTTTTGTTTGCAAAGTAATTTTTTTTAATATATCTATTTTTGTTTTTAGCTTTTTTGTGAAATCTGTAAGGCATATAAATGTCACCCGCTGTTCCATACACAGCAGTCATGTCAAAAAAACTATTAATGTTAAAGACTGGTGGATTACGTAATATAGACTCAAGAGTAAAATAAATCCATAATTGAGATTGTTTCTTAAAAGAATAGAGGCATTCAAGTTCTGAGGTTACTGGCATATCTCGTGAATGAAACAATACTAAATCACTTTTATCGAAATTTTCTTTTTCGTATGTTATTTGAAAAATTGAGGTATTGAAGTTACAGCTGCTCGGAATAAAGAACTTCCATGGAAATGAACGGAAGAAAGGCGTGTATATCAGTATTAAATATTGAGAGTCATTTTTTGCTTTGAAGAAATGTAAATTTTCTAAATAAAAAAAGTCAATAAAGTTTTTTTCAAATATATTAAAATAGAAGTATAGAAAATAAAAATAATGAAACCTGATTATTTATTTGCAATAAAACATTTGTTAAAGTATTTTGAATCTTGAATGAAACAAAAGCAAACACACTATATAAAACGTTATCTAACATAAAAACTAAAATTATAAATAACAAAAACTGCAAAAAAGTTGGCGCAGCAAAAATAAACAACAAAAAAAATTTTTTTTGTTAAAGTGATTTTTTGCTAGCTATGCATAACCTTTGCATCAACTTAAAACTTGAACTTTCTAATTATCTGATAGGGTACCGCAAGAAATTTTAATCCTTCTAAAAGGTTAGAAAAAAGTGAACTCTTCGGTAAAATCAAATTTCAAAGAGGATTTCCGAAAAATATTCTTTTGATCGGACGAAGTTATGGTATATATAAATACGGTAGTGGTGTAGTGGTAGAGCGCTCGCTTCATAAACGAGTGGTTCCGAGTTCGATCCCCACCACGTCCCTGGTAGTACCACGCTCAACTCGTTTCTCCGCGCAGCGGCTTTGTTCGTCAAGGTTCGTGTTTCGGAGTTATAGAGTTGAGAGAGGGTTATAGCCACAAATAAGTAGCCTCCTCGTCTGTAGTGGCCTTCTCGGCCTTGAGGAGGTGAATTAAAATTAAAAATTAAAAAAAAAAAAACCTGAATTTTTACTTTTATATGTTAACAATACTATATGAGATCTCATTAGTCACGTATTTTTCATGTCCTTTATTTTGAATATTATACAATATTAAATGAAAATAATATTTAAGATTACAAGTTTGTATGATATTTGTTATTATTTTGTTATTATTTTGTATGGATTCTAACAACACTTTTTTCAGAGTAGCAGGGGAAGGGGGAAGTTTAGTTAAGGAGCTTTTAGTTTTTAATGCGGCTTAATCAATTTAATGATCAAAGAATTTGCCAATAACCCTAATTCTATTTTAGAAAACATAAGTTTTCAAAATAGAGGAAGTTTCGGAGACATGGTCACACTAAATAACAGGTGGTTATTCTTTTAATATAAAGCGTGTACACGAATTAAGTGTGAAAGTAGAAAAAAAAGATACTTATCAACTTTTATTTAGAACTAAGTGTTAATTGTAATAGATTTTTATAAGAAAATAAAATATTTTAAAGAAATTACTTTATTTACATGGGCATAAAATAAAAATTTGAACTTTTGTTTAGGTGGTACACATAAGCTTGCGCATAGAATAACAAACAAAGCTATTTGATGCTTTTTAAAAGAAAATTTTAAATTTTCAACATTTCTGCACAGTTTTTATTTTTTTTAATTTTTTCTTTAATAATTACTCAGTACATTGCAATATTTTGGAATTATAGGCAGTTTAGAGCATTTGCTATTTTAGACTCAACTTTCACGTCATTTTGTTTATATCATCCCAATTCAGTTTACTATAACGACTTGATGTTAAATCAGACCTGAACACATGTCTACTATCATGTGAATTAGTAAGAGGTAAAGACGTATTTGTATATACTCTTAAACATATATTTTATCAGAAAGTGAGGACTCATAAACGTTGGTGCTGATTATTTGTTATACCTGCAAATAGCATGCCAAACCAAGACTTTTTTAACGAGGTTATGATGTTTTGCGTGTTAAATTTTCTTATCTGCTTTTCCTCTTTATTCGGCATTACAATAAACAGCACCAGGGATTGGCTGATAATTGTACTTCATATAGATTTTATCATCTTCAATAATTTATAAATTTTTAGAAATTTAGTTGTCATAAAACCTTTTTTCAGAGGGTTCTTGCACTTTTTTTTTTTTTTTTTAATTTCAGCACTTTTTTTGATTTGAAAACTATTTGAACTTAGACAAAAAAACTATAAGATTTTTCCTTTTTTCAGCTCCCATATTGAGAGACTAGGATTGAGAGAGTAAGATTGAGAGACTAGGATTGAGAGACTAGGATTGAGAGACTAGGATTGAGAGAGTAGGATTATTCGTAAAAGTGTTAAACAGTTTTATATCTTAAAAAACTTTCTTTCCTTGATTACTAGATTTGCGTTGGATGAAATTTGTTTAGGAAAACGTTAAATAACATGACTAACGGTGCATGGATGTATTTTCAATTTTTTTTGCAACTGAATTGTAGCTTCTATTCAGATTTTCCAAAATATTTGTACAAAATATTTTTTCTAACGTCTCCTTCTTTTGTCATCAGTTATTTTAGGTTAAATGAGAAAACTAAAACATTGTTTTGAAATAGTTTGATGTTGGCAACATAATACGAACACAATTAGAAGTATATTAATACAAACTTTGAAAAATGAAAGCGTGTTTACTCTTTCACATTTATTTAGTATTTACCCAAACAACATTTTGATACAAACTATTCTTTTATTATAAAATAAAATAATTTTTTTCAGGTTTGTTGAAATATAAAACTGCTTAAATTTCTTTTTTTTGTTTTAAACACAGGTAACAACTCTCTGTGTTCAACTCTAGCTCTAACATAGACATCTCTAGCATCTAGCCGAACTACCGATATGGCCGCTGTCACTTGTTTTACATTAGGTTCAGTAGTTTGAGTATAAATTTTAACAGAAGGAATAAAAAGATTTATTCTTAGCAACAGCAATTTGTTTTTAATGAGTGAACAAGTAAAATAGCTTGTTCTACTTCACCATTTTCACACTAGATTTTTCCACAGGATCCAATAATCCAATATTAAATGATGTTGGTCTTACAATTTTGTCAATTAGGTGCCGAAAGAGAAACTCATTTGATTGAAACTTGCATATGGCGCTAGGACACTTGTGATCTAAAAGCTTTTCAAAAAGTGCTACAATACCACTTTTTTAGTCTGTTTAAACTGAAGCACTATCTTCTACTAATACTAAACATGGCTCTCTAAGATTCTTTTTTAGCAGCAACAAATAAGTACCTTTAGTAACCTTTTTAGCTGGCTGGGTGAATAAGAATGAGGGTAAAATGGCAACCTGAATCACAAGAAGAAACCCTGCTTCAATAAAATCTTGCAGATAAATTTTAGTATTTGCTGCACTTGTAGCAGTTGAAATCCCAAACCTATAAAATAAAACTAGTTTATTCTTATTTTTATTAACTCATGATCCGACTAAATGCTCATTAACAAAACAATATAAATACCGTGTTACGAGGAAAAACCTCACATTTTATATAGAAACAAATTATTTTTATAATCTTGTTTTAAAATTTATTTAACACTACATTATAGTTTTCATTTATTGCTATATCATAGTTTTCATTGAAAGGAGAACCTAGAGAAATATTTTTTGATTTTTTTGTTCTATATCTTATTTTCTATAATTTATATCTTATTTTCCTTAAACCTAAAAGCAAAAATTTACAACTAATAAAATTGTTATTAATATAAATGACTATATGATATGATATGATATGATATGATATATATATATATATATATATATATATATATATATATATATATATATATATATATATATATATATATATATATATATATATATATATATATATTATATATATATATATATATATATATATATATATATATATATATATATATATATATATATATATATATCCATTTGCGTTTAAAAATAAATTATATTGTATCTGAGCAATGCTTGTCCCGATATCAATCCCGTCTTGTGCTACTGAAAAAAAATCTATTTTAGAACACAAACTTTATTTAGTTATTATGCAGATAACCAGCTATTGCTTTAATTTTCTTATTTGACTTAAATACGTCATAACCAACTTCAAGGTTGCTATGAAATCGTAAACTTTTTAGAAGTGTGGGGTGGGGTAATATGGATAGTTATAATATATTTGATACGTATATCTTATTGCTTTTCATGAACTTTAAAGGTCAAACTGTATCGGTAATAACTAACAGTTTTCTTTTTCTCACTGATATAGTCTTCTTTTTAGTTTAGTTTTTCTCTTTTTCTTGCAAACTTGCGACAACATCTGGAGCTGTTAAAACTTTGCCCTTTTTGGCCCGGAAACTTTAATAAGGTGTGTACTACTCCTCTTTCTTAACAAGCGGTATGACAGTCATTAATTTGCTGTGATTATATGGTCTAACAGCGTTGCATGGATATTTTATTTTAGGCAGATTAATTCATTTCAGTCTAATTATTTTATCTAAAATATTATAATATTTACTTTAATTATATAAAATAAAAGTTTTATTATAAAGTAAAATACGATAATAGAATAAATAATATGAGGAATACAAAAAGATAAAATCAAATATTTAGATGGAAGTGAAAGTTTTACCAAAGCCATTCAAAGAAAACAAATTTGAACTATGATTTTAATGTAAATAGTTTAGCAGAAATATATAAAGCTATTATATTTAAAAATCATAACTATTATATTTATTATATATAAAAATATTATATGTAACCAAAAAATACTATATTTAAAAGCAAAAGTAAGCTTATGTATCTAAATATTAATACGGCAATAAATATTAGTGCGCATAGTTACGCATTGTTATGCCTATTGTTCGTTTTGTTAATTACGGTTCTGCATTGTGTAAAATACACTATTTCTTAGTTTTTAAGTTGTTTCTAGACTTTTCTAAGCGCAGTTATATACTCCACGCGGTCTATCGAGTAAAATTAGCAAGCAAATTGGAGCTGATATACTTATTTTCAAAAAGAACTGATGTTGTTTGTTTTAAAAAAAAAAATTAAATAATTGTTAGTTTGTTGAGGCTTATATTTATTTTTTCTAATTTTTATAGCCTGTTTTTTTATTTTTTTATTGTTTTTTTCAAGTTAGAACTAAAATGTTTGGTAAAATAGTTTTTTTAGTAAAATGTTTCTTTTTTAGTAAACTGTTTCATTTTGTCATTAGTCTTTTTAGAACATTTTAAGCAAGTTTTGTTTTATTTTTTAGAGCAGTTAAGAGAAGCTGATGGTTTTTTTAGTAAGTTCAATTCGTTTTCTTATTTATAGATTAAGATTGTTTTTTCAAAAAGAATTATATATAAAATAAAGTTTTATATATGTATTTAATATGAAAAGTTAAATAAAGTAAGACTGTTATTTGTGTTCATGTAAGCTTATATACATAAGTTTGCGTTTATTTTAGTCTATTTTATATTTCTTTATATCTATACTATATGTATATTTTCTCTTAGCAAAAATTACTGAGAATAGAAAAACAAAAAAAGTTCTTCTGGAAATTGTCAAAGGAATGTTGTGTTATGCTTCATTTTAAGGTATCTAAATATGTATTTATTTTTCATTTTTTAGAAGAAGTTAGAACTAAGTTGACAGGTAAAATAGTTTTATTAGTACTAGTTTTATTAGTAATTGCTTTTTTAGTAAGTTTAATTCATTTTCTCATACATAGTCTAAATTTTTTTTTTATAGAAAGAATAATGAGAATAAAACTTTATTGTATGTATTTAATATAAAAAACTAAATAAAATAAGACTGTTATTTGTGATAATGTAAGTTTATATACATAAGTTTGCATTTAGTTCAGTCTATTTTATATTTCTCTATATCTATATGTATATTTTCTCTAAAGAAAAAAATAAAGAATAGAAAAATTAGGAAAATTTGTTCTGGAATTTGTCAAAAGAGTGTAGTGTTATGCTTCATTTTAAAGTATTTAAATATACATTCTTTAGAAATTTTTAATTTTGTTTTTAAATAGTTTATTCTTTTTCATTACTTTAGATAAATGTATACTCACTGACATAACTTCATTTTTATTAACAATGTTGTGTATTGTAGTCTGCATTCTTTGTCACATTAAAAATAATTGATGCTAATAATTGTTGTTTTATAGTTCTTAAAAGTTTGCATATATGTTTGCATGTATAATATGCTCAAAGTTAATTTTTTTTTGATAAATACGCGTATGTGGTGATATATATTAAATAGTTGTTTTATAAATGTGTTTTTATAATAGTATGAAATGTATTACATCTAATTTGTGCAAGATTGTTAAATGGGGTGTTTTTATATGCTAAGTAACATTAAAAAAATATATTGTGTTTTATAATTAGTATATATGTTTATATGATGTTGTTTCCATGATTTCAAAGTGGAGTTACTTGGCAAACGTGTAGATCAAGATTTATCAACCTTACCAGTCGAGAGATGTTACTGCTTTAGGTCTAAGTGTTGCCTAGTCTTTAATATAACTATTCTGAAAACACAATGCATTATCTTTAATAATTTTTCGCGTAATATTGTTACCTTTGGCTTATCTTTACGTTGGTGTCAGCTGTTAAAAATAAATAATAGGTAGTTTCATTACTAGAACTCACTGCTTTTATTTATTTACTAAAATTCATTCAAGACCATTTCGCAATAAATACATTTTGTTTATCATGAAAAAACAATATTTAGCAACAACTACTCACGTATCACAACAGCTTATCTCTATCAGGTACATTGATTTTCAATTCACATATGATGTTTTTCTTTGTATTTACTTATTCTTTACATTTTTAACTTCAGATTTATAGTGGTTTTATTTGCTATAGAAAAACAAATCATTTTGAATTTTTAAAAAATATCTACTCCAGTCAACATTCAAAGTTTAATGTTACATATACCATTTTTAAGTAGCTTCGAGGCTTTTTTGATGCTTTTCTTATTCAAGTAGTTTTATAAGCAAGGTCTGCAAGCAAATTTGAGCTGAAAGGTTTTTCAGCTTTCAAAGAGAATCAATGTTGTTCTCTGTTTAATTTAATTTGAAAATAGTAAAAATAATTAATAGAAAAATTTTGAATATATATACATACATATATATATATTACTTTAGACTGACATTGCTTCATTTTTTATACAAGATTCTGCATTTATTATTTTTGTGCATTAAGATTGTGCTTGAAGGTAAAAATAACTTTGCATTGTAGTCTAAATTCTTTGCTAAATTAAAATAATGTCAATAAATTTTGTTTTATATTTTTCAGTTGTAAAAATATAAAACGTTCATTTATTCAGTTGTAACAGTAGTATAATCACTGGTAATATATATTTAAGGATAACAGATGTATAATATTAGGCTCGAAGAAGTTATTAGTGTAAATGGTTATTGGTGACTTAAAATTGTTGTCATATGAAAGAAAGATCTAGGAGTGATATAATTAATTGTCGTTGATATATAAGAAATTTTACTTGATTAACAGAAAACTTACTTGCCAGAATTCAGTGTCAAACGGTGTTGATGTCTATTATTTGATTTTACATTAGACACTTTAAAATAAAGCAAAGTATGAATTTTACTTTATATAGTAACAAATAATAACAGTTTCAATTTTAATTATTATTATTTTTTTTTTTTTTGTTATCTTAAACTTATTTGTGTTCATTTTTTTTTAGTTGTCATTGTCTTCACTTAATTATTTTGCTAACTGTTGAAACATGGTTTTAATTTTGTAAATTTAATATGATGTGAAATTTACAATATTAATCATTTGTCAACAGTTAGAGAGAAGCTGGAACTCAATTAAGAAATGCTGTAAATTAATTTTTAGTTCAGGTAAAAATAATTTTAATTATTGGTAGCATAATTAAACCCGTTACTGTTATTTATTGCATGACTTTTTTACTTTTTCTAACGTGCTGTTTTTAAAACACTTCCTCTCTTTCTTAAATGAGACTTAAATAAGAATTAGTATTGAGAATTGTAGAGAGAGAATTGAATAAACTCATGTAATTAATGAGCTCTTGCGTTTGATATTTATTCTTGCGATTGATAATTTGCTATTTAAAGATATAATTCTTTAAATTGTCCCTTGGTTGTTCAAGTATTGTAATAAATAAAATCTTTTTAATTTCAAGTATTTTCTTTTAGGAATCGTCTTTATATTACGTAACGCGAAATTAAACATATAGACAAAAGAAATATCTCAAGAACCGTGTTTCTATCATGGTCAACTATATGTTGCATTTTCAAGAACTAGAGTATTTAATAGTTTGTTTTTCAAAATTGATAAACATCTTATTCAAGGTAAAGTAGGTAAAAAAATGTAACATAAATATTGTTATATTTTTTAATGTTCTTAATTTATAGTTTTAAGATGTTCATTTCGAAAATTTACTGCTAAAGGTTGTGAGCACATTTTGTATGTATAACTTTATTTATCATTATTTATTTTTTTTAATAGTATTTGATAAATATATCTATCATTCAATAGTTGTAAAATGTGTTTATATGTGTTACATAAAGTCATATTTGTTTATAGTTGTATATATGTTTAAATTATAAAAGCCAAGACACCAATTTATATCTTAGTTTTGATTTTTGATTTTTTTTTTTTGGTATTGTTAATGCTTTTGTACTTCGAAACAGATTTTATAGTTACATTTTCGATAAATCTTTAACTGCAATTTCAAAATAGGTTACTATAAATTGGTAAATCGATTTTCGGTAATTGTGTAGTGTTTTTTTTTTTTTTTTTTTTTTGTAATTATGATATCATAATTTCATTACTTTTTTTTATTTTAGAATTACGTTATGACGCATTTATAAGATTTATAAAATAAAAAAACCTGATTTCTTTTTATTGTAAATTTTAGTTAGTTAAAAAAATATAAATATATGCTATTAGTTAATTTTATATTTTATCTATTGTATACCTAAGAACTTGTTGTACGTATTTTATAAGGATCTTTGTAAATGAGGGGTCGTAACTAAAACCTTTAAAAACATGGAGAATATTGTAGTTTTGCGCATTAATATCGAGTTACTCAAGTTTTATTTATGTGTTTAACTAATTATTTAGCTTAGTCTGTATTTGCAACACTTTTGAAGAAAGAAAGAAAACATTTTTATATATGTAGATCATTGTTTTACATTTTATTATTTTGTTTTATTCACTTGTTCACCATTAAAACAGAAAGAGGGGAGGAACCTCTTTATTAGAGTCAAAATATTTAGGAAAATTAAATTTCGAGTTACAAAAGAAATTTTTAGTAAATGGTGGCAAATTACCGTTTACTAAAAATTAATGAAGTAAAGAGGCCAAACAAATAATATAAAAATGGTCTGTGTTGAAGAGGCTTAACAAGACCCGGGTCGGGTCAGCTTGATTTACAAATTTTTATGTCTACTTATCTGTTATAATTTTTATTTTAGGTTTGTCATATGATGCATTAATGCATTAAGTTTACGTATTTTTTTAAATTTATTATACCCATGTTTGATCGTAATTTTTTTTTTTTTTTGTTTGAAACGTATTTGTACTCAGTTGCTTAGTTATTTATAATAAACTTTCTTATTTTTAATAAACTTATTTAAATGTGCGCATTTTTAAGTTAACAATTTTCTTTTCTAAAGAAAAATTAATCAAGGGGATACCAAAAAATTGATAACTCCTGTATAATATAATTTAACTTCATTTTAATCTTAATGGTTCGTGTTATAAAAATTATTACAAGGATTTAGTTTATACTTTTGTCAATTTAAAGCATGACAAAGTGTTATTATTTTGTGTCAGTAACTAAAAACGTATTGTGTTAAACTTAGGAAAGTCGATGAAAATAGTTTTGCTCTACACTGTTATGACCTATGCCATTTGTAAACTACTCAAACAATGTTAAGTAGTAATTGTAAATGTTAAGTAGTAGTTGGTAAAATATTCTACCTACTCACACTTTTTATGTTAATTTTACAGATGGATTAATTTTTTTAAGCTGAAAGCGATTTTCTAAAAGGGTATTAGTTAAGGTTTTGCAACATTAAATTGTTTAAAAAAAACAGCCACTATAAATTAATTACGTAATAGACCGACCAAAACCCGTATTACGGGTTGCTTTTTGCTAGTATGAATAAATGTCATGTAGCTTATGATTTTGTAACGAAATTCAAAAATGTTAATAGGAATTTCTATACTTTATATATATTCATTTTACCCCACTCTCATTTTATCTGTATATCCATTTTACCTCATTTTAGATTTTAGTTTATTAATCAATGTGGGTTAAAGAACTTATAAATTAAATTTTTCATGTTGTTACATAATGGTCTAACTAATAAACTTACATAATTATTCTTGGATATGTAATATTACTTGAGTCTGAAGACAATAGTTTTGAAACGTAATGTTTTTTTTAATTTTTTCAAAAATGTTTTACATTTTAGCTATTCATGTAAACCAAATATAACGATTGTTAATGCAAAAAAAAGAAACTAATAATGTGTATAAATCGTTGGTAATATTCAGGTTTTAGCAATATGTATTAATAACTTACTCCATGCATACTTATTCAATATATCCATATTACCCCTACAATCCATATTACCCCACCCTACCCTATAAAGTTATAAAATTTTTCTGACCGCGTTTCTAACAAGTTTTATGTTGTTTATGAGAAAAAATAAATCAGCATTTACAATTAAACTAAACAAATCAAAAATTGAAACTATTTTGAATTGAAAAATCATCTTTTATAACTTATAATGTTGTATGGGCAGTTTTAAACATTTTGAATGAGACCTTATTGATTCGTTTTTTATTTTTCATGCACTATACTATCCTAGCGGGCACCGGACCTTAAAAAGACGTGCGCATTGGGATTTGATTATTACTAAATTCTGACTAAAGATAAAATCTAAAAAAATAAGATAAAATTGGTTTAAAATTATAAAGCAAAATTAGGTTTTTGAAATTCAGACGATGAAGATGATTTACCAGATTTTGAGATCCACAAAAAAACTGATCAACTTGGAAACTATATAACTGAATTACCACAAGGTCATATGCTTGAATCCGAAAATCGGGGAATTAATAGAATGCAAAAATAGGCAAAATGGACAAAAAGCGCTTCTTATAGATAAAACAGAAAGAGCCACATTTAATATTGAAAATGTAAATGATGAGGGTTAATCTTTAAAATATAAAACAAACCGTTTACCTTTGCTTAGATGTAACTGCTATCCTTATTAACAACGGTATTAAAGATATCATTTAAACAGCTTCAGCGAAAGGTAACAAACTATTTAAAAAATTTGTCAACGAGGGTTCAGGTTGGCGGCTCAACTGTTGTGAGTCATTACACACTGGGTTTGCAAAATATAATCCTTTTTGAGGAAAAAGTTATATTAAAACACCTGGATGCATTCCAGGATTAGATTATATATAATGTTATTATACAATTCCAGGATTAGATTGTATATAATATATAAAACAATGAATTGCGTTATAAATTTAAAAAACACTGTCAGTAGATGTCTTGATGCTGATTCTAAGGCACAACAAAATATAGCCAATATCTTCGAAAGCTAAAGTTTAAAAAGTTTAAGCGTCTAAATCTAACGCTCTCTGTTGAGATAAAAGACTAAATCCCTTTTACATTAGTACACAGAACGGTCCAGAAAAGACTCACTATTAAAAAACTTGCTGGAATGATTCATTATAACAGCAAACATCACGGTCTAAAACACCATGCCGTTGATGCCTCAATGTATTTAGTAGTTCTATGTTGTTGAAAGCTCACCATAAGGATTGTCTTCAAACCGGGAAAAAGGCTCACTGCACAGTGATGCCAGAAAAAGGTAAAAACAAAATTTGAAAATTTACAAATTATCATCATCAAATGCGAGCGTCATACGTCATTTACGCAGATTTCAAATGTCTTCATCTTTCAGTAGAAGGAGCACAAAATAATCCAACTTAACGCTCAACTCGATTAATTGCAAAACAAAAATTTTGCAGCTACTACAATATAAAAGTCCGAAGCAATGGTTTTACCAAAGATAATTAGTATTATTTCAAACTCTGTATTAACTCTGGTATAACAAATGTGCCAGTAATCTTCTCTAATTTGTATCTGTATGATTATGCAATATCATCACTGTAGTGATGATATTGCATATATAACCTTAACAATAAACTTGCTTTATTGTGCCATGCAATGAAAATATTGTGCTTGCTGTCCAAAAATACATTTTAAATATATTTCAAATCAAAGTCACCGGAATTGGCTATGATGCTCCATCATAGCCAATTCCGGTGACTTTTGTATATTGAATATACAACTTGGAATATACTATATTCCAAGTTGCACCTCAAAAGGACATCTTCAAAATATTTCACCAAGGCATATAAAGAAAGACCGTTGACGCATTAACATACTCTGATAAAATCTTCATTCACTTCATAGTTGTCATAGTTGCAAGTTATATCCAACAGCATTTTTTCCTTCTTAGTAATATCTGAGAATTCATCTGAAAGTACCGAATAGAAATATTTATATTTGAATAGTTCAACAATCTGCCTTCGTGCTTAAGAAGTTATGAAGGTTAGAAGTTAATCTTGTTCTTGCAAGATTTCATGAGATAAAACATAATGGTTTTCAATCATCAATATTTCTAATGCCTTGTCACTTTTACTCTTGTCTAAATTCAACTGGTAAATATTGGGTTCTTCATCATTACCACCTCTTATAGTTACACCATGTCGAAGCAATGTTTTCAATGTTCTGAAAGGAGCTAGCGAGCCTTTTCTTTGCACTGCTTGCTTCTCCATGAACATTTGGTCAGTTTGAGCATTAATTGTTGTAAACGTTATATTTTCTTTCTTAACCTTTAGAGCACTTGCAGCCTTGTGAATACTGGATTCCTCGTGATCTTTTAGTGCTGCTGCAGATTTGCTTCATATTCTAAATCCTTCCCAAACTTCATGCTGGAACACTCCACCAGAACATGAACCACATTTTGTACAGGTTTCACAGAAGATAGCTCTCATTAATTGATCATAAAATAACTAAACTCATTAAACCAAGCCATAATACAAGATCTTCTGTTTCGGTCATTGTTTTTTTATCAGTTTTACTGAAATCCTTCGCTTTTCTAACAAGATTTTCCGTTATAACTTCGCCTTTTGCATTGGACTCCTGTTTTTCTGTATTATCTATTTTTTGACTGCTTTTGTCAACTTTATTCTTATTCTTTTTTATTTTTTTATTTAATATATATTTGCTGTTTATATAATAAGAAATATAATTACAAAGAAACGTTTACATACAAAAAAAAGTGAGTTTATAATAAACAGGCAGGGGCTCAAAGAATATACGGATGACTAAAGTCACCACAATCTTTTCATAGAGTTCCTAGGTTGGCTTTACAAGTTAAAAAAAATAGTATCTCCAATATAATAAAAAGGTTAAAGCTTGCATAAGTATTTTCATTAAATCAAGAAAGTAAATAACATCATATAGTTTTATCAATATTCATTAAAATATATTCGCAATTCTGTTAAGTGTCAAAATAAGAGCCAATTAACAAGTAAAAAAACTAAGAATAATGGAACTCGTTTTTCATTTCAAAAAATCAAGAAAACTGTTTATCTTATTTAAAAATTTCATTTTTTAATATAAACTTAAAGGAATTTGATGATTTTATAGTATTTAAATTTTTTGTTATTTGAAAAGTGTTCTATAGTTTTGGTCCACGGTATGATATTCCATATTCAGAATACTTACTATTAATTCTTGGTAGTTTATAAGTATTTCATTGGTTTATTCTAAGAGAAAATTTTTTGTTTACATTTATTGTAAATTTATCATTAAAGTTTTTTGGAATCAAGCTGTTGTTACATTTATACATAAAAATTAGGTGTTGGTAAATGTTGATTTCATATATATTCATCATTTTCATGTCTTCCATTATTGGTTTTGCACGTTCATATTTTTTTTTTATATATAAGTCTGCATGCATGTTTTAGTAAAGAAAATGTTTTTTTAAGTTTTGTTGGTTGATTACTAGCCCATGTGATATTGGCATAGTATATGAAACAATGTTATAGGCCAAAATATACTAATTTCAGACTTTCTGATGTTACATATGGACAAATACGGTACATTAGACCAATTGTTTTACTAATTTTTGATTGAATATAATTAATATGGGGAAGCCATGATAAATTTTCATCAATAAGAATTCCCAAGAATTTTATTGAATCATTTTTACTAATTAGTACATCATTTAAAATCAAATCTGGTAGTTTTTCATCTTGTGATTTTTTATGAAATAAAGTATATTTTGTTTTATCTACATTGAGTGAAAGTTTATTTGCCTTAAACCATTCATCTACATTCATTAGTTCAGAGTTCATGTCAGAATACAGTTGATTAATGTCACAGTTTGAAAGAAAGAGATTTTGTGTTTGAAAGAGATTATTGAGTTAAGCTTAGCTGATGCATTATTAAAACCATTTACATAAATCAAGAAAAGCAATAGACCAAGAATTGACCCTTGCGAAACTCCACACAAAATATTAAGTTGACCTGATTCCTTGCTAATAACATATGTTTTCTCTCAGTGAGGTAGCTTTTTAACCAATCATAGGTTTTATTTATCACTCCATAGTGTTTTATTTTTTCCAAAAGAATTAGGTGATCAACCGTATCAAATGCTTTTGATAGGTCAATAAATAATCCTAAAGTAAAGCTATTATTTTTAAATCCTTTAGTAATTTGGTCTACTATTTCAATTATTGCGTGTTCTGTTGAATGTTTTTTCCGAAAACCAAACTGTTTTGTATAAAATAAATTATTTTCATTAAAATGGTTATAGATTCTATTATAAATTACACGTTCAAATATTTTTGAAAATACAGAAAGTACTGATACAGGTCTATAATTAGAGATTTCAGATTGATCATTATTTTTGTAAATTGGACATACTTTTGCCAACTTTAATGCTTCAGGAAAAATTCCTTCTTTTATTGAAAGTTTTATAATAAGGAAAAAAGGTTTTGAGATGTATTTTTTGTTTGAAATAACTTTATTACTAGAAACATCATCGAAACCAGGTGATTTATTCTTTTTTAAAAAAGAAAATTTCATACTCTTTATGAGAAATTCGCGATCTTGCAGCATCGCGCCATTTAAAGATTAAAGATAATTTTGAAAAGAATTTGGTGTAGTTATGATTTTTTTAGCAAGGTTAGGGCCAATGTTTGTAAAATATTTATTTAACTCATTCGAGATTTGTAATGGACAGTAGTTTTATTGATATTTATTCTTTGAGGTAGTATAGCCGTATTTATTTTCTTTCTTCCCATTATATCGTTAATTAAATCCCATGTTTTTTTCACATCGAATTTGATTTTTGTAATTTCTTTACTATAATATGTTTTTTTAGCTTTCTTGAGAAGATTTTCGTAAAAGCGTTTATACTTTTTGTAACTTTTTTCATTAACTTCAGTTCTGTTTTTTAAAAATTTATTGTAAAGTTTTTGTTTATTTCTTGAACATTTTATAAGAGTTTTATCCATCCGAGGATTCAATATTGTTTTTTTTAGTTATTTTGAATTCATACGGGCACGTTTCGTTATAAATATCAAGAAATGTGTTTAAAAAAATATTAAATGCTTTATTTGTATTATCACAATTAAAAACTTGATTCCACGTCTCTTGCTTTAGTTTATCGGAAAGATTATTCTTATTAACTCCTGATAGGTTGCGTTTTTTTAGAGTTATAACTTTGGGATCCCCGTTGGATGGGGCTTTGAAAGGATTTATTTTAACGTATATTGGGAAGTGATCACTAATATCAGTTTTAAAAATACCTGTCTCAAATGACGTTTCTATATAATTGTTAATAAAGATATTATTGATTGCAGTTGCCGAACTTTTAGTTACCCTAGTTGGTTTATTTATAACTGGTAAGATATTATATTTAAAAAGCATGTCAAAAAATTCTAAAGTTCACCGTGAGAGTTCTTTGGCTCCACCAATTCAGTTGTTGTTTTTTTCAACAAAGTAGTAATTTTCATCTGATAAGGTGATGCTGGTGCTTTTGATAATTCCTTGGTGTTTTTCGGTCTTAGCCATGACTGTTCAGTGGTTAAAAGCGTTACATTTTTTTACGATTACGACTAAGAAATATAGTACTAAGAGATTTGTTTTATAGCTTTGAGAAAAAGAAAAAAAAAAGAAACACATTGTAAAGACAATCTTTACAATATGTTTCTTTTTTTTCTCCTTTACTCTAAAATAAAAATACAAACACAAAAAACTATTGCTTTTTAGCTAAACATCTACTAAAAAACATTTGGAATAAATATAAAGAGTTAAAGCCAAATAAGAAAAAGTAGTAACGTATGTCGATAACAAGAATAATAAAATTTAATATAGCATATTTTATTTAAATTCAAATTGATTTTTGGAAACAGTTCTAAACGTAATTGCAATTTACAAAAAAAATTTTAACGTCGGTTTATTTATCTGAGTTGTTTCTGAAATGCGCCACTGATGCTTATTGATTCTGGGTCCTTTTTTTCTTAAATAAAATAATTTTAAAAGTTTCGTTTAAATCAGTTTAAACTGTTTTCACTTTCAAAAATTTGAAAAAAGGTTAAAATTTTAACACCTATCCCACTTATTACCAGTTACAATTGGTAAATATTGATAATAAAATATTGATAATGAAAAGTTGGATAATAAAATGATTATAAAACACAACAATTTACCATACCTATGTCCTAAAAGTGGCACATTCATGCTACTCTTGGTACCCCAACCAAAAGGGCAGGTGTAGCATTTGCTACCTTAGGCTACCCTCTTTCCGGCGTGCCTGTGTCTATTAAACTTTATCAAAATCTCAAGCTTTACATATCGCTTGGGATGCGTGCCACCAAAATCCACAGACCTATCAAATTTAGGCAAGAACAATGGTTGACTCCCTATAAAATGAATACTGATTTAAGAGACACAGCTAAATTGGGTTTTACAGAAGATTTTTTTAAGCTGATGAATAATAGTAGCAAAATGATAGAAAAACTTTAAACAAATACGCGTTGACCTTGTTTGAGGAAGCAAAGTAGAACAATTAAGAATATTCAAAATATCTTATTCAAAAAATATTTTAAAATATTTTAAAACATTTTAAAAATATTCTATCTTATTCAAAAAATATTTCATAGTGATCTTGCAACCATCCACAGCACAAAAGCTAGATTAAATTTGAAGCAACCAATATACCTTGGACACGCTATCTTAAATCTCAGAATATTCCGTATGTATTATTTCTGGTATAACCATATTAATGCTATATTATAATCAAAAAGCAAAGTGACACTGACAGCTTGTTGTTTAAAATAGAGACTAAAGATAATTACAAAAACATGAAAATTCTGAATAATATATATATATATATATATATATATATATATATATATATATATATATATATATATATATATATATATATATATATATATATATATATATATATATATATATATATATATATAGATTATCCCTTTAATCATCTATGCTTTAACAAGACGAATAATAAAATCTTTGGTAAACTTTAAGCTGAGTGAAATGGCCGCATCATCCACAAATTAATACGCTTATGATCTGATATGCACTCTATTATAGCTGAAAAAGATAAAATAAAGGTTCAAAGCGAAGATAAAATAAGGGGAAAAGGAATTTTTTATTAAAAAGACATATCTACAATATAAAAATGGAAGAATTGTTACAAAATACAAAAAGCTTATACCTCAATGAGATAGCTAATGGTAAGATAGAAGAACTTGAAAAGTATGTTTCTTAGCTTCGCGGTAAAAAGAAGGATAAACCTCCTTGCAAGATTCGCAAGGGTTATTTCTTGCATGTACATATAAAATGTGCCCTATCTTTAGTCAGAATTAAAAAAGCATTTTAAATCATTACCTGTTGAGAAAAAAACTCAAATTTATGAAGCTAATAAGTCTTCTTTAGAATAAGCTTTAAAATACGCACAGAAAGATATATTCAATTAAACTTAAATATCCTTTAATATATTCACTTGTTAGATCTGATTGCCAGTCAAGTTTGTTAAATACATTCCTTTTTAAAGTGTGATTTTTTAAAGCGTTTAAGTCATTTTTTTTCGAGATGTTGATATCTTATAACAATACCAAGATGTTGATATCTTATTGCTTTGATAAGAAAACCTTTGTGGGTCATCATTAAACTAATTATGGAAGAGACATCAGTGGTAGGTCATCGCAAATGGCATACGTATTTTTCTAACGGTAAAAAATAAATAAAAGAAAAAGGATAAGATAAACAGTTAATTTTTCATTTTCAATTCCCTAAAAAGTTTTTGTAAAATAGTTAAAAATCTGATTTAAATCAAACGCTTAAAAAGAAAAATCAAATAAAAAAAAAAGAACTTCGAATTATTAAAAAAAAGAACACTTCAAACAAAGAAAAGAACGAAGAAAAAAAAAAAAAAAAAGAAAGAAAGAAAGAGAAAGTAAACAAAGAAGAAGAAAAAAAAGAAGAAATAAGTAAACAAACAAGAAAGAGAAGAAGAAGAACAAAACCAATTTTAAAGAGAATAAAGAAGATTGGTTATTCATTTATTTTCGCGATTTAATTTGTAATTATTATTTTTTAATATAATTATTTAACTTATTTGTTATTTTATTATTAGTATTATTATTTCTTTTTTTTTTTCGCTTTTTCACATATTTTTTAATTATTTATTTATCATTAATTATATTCACTTAGTTCTAGTTAATAAGGTTTTCCCGTTATCTATCTAAGTTGTATTATCGCATATTATTTATTTATTTATCATTAGATTATCTATTTAGGAAGTTTTGTTATATATTTTATTGTATTCAAATTATTCTACTATATATAATTTTATTATATTTTTTGATCATTATTATAACTTTATCATTATTATATATTCTTATACATTTATTTATTATGGATTTATACTATTTTAATTTTATCTTTTGTTTATTATTTTATCTTGTTGTTATTAATTATTGTTCTCTGTTATTAATTAATATTATAAACCTATACTCTTTATATATAATTTCGATAATAATTAACTACGTACTACTACTGATTACTGTTGCTATTTATCTATTTACTGTTTATTGTTTGATTATTTTCTCTTTTAATTTTCTATATTTTCTGTTCTAAAAACGGCTTTACCATGTATATCATGAAAATTTGTCACCATTGCAAGTTTTGCAATAAAAAAATAAAAGATAATCACAGAGCCATCCAATGCGATTGTTGCTCCTTTTGGATTCATGCAAAATGTATTCCAGTTGAAAAACATGCTTACAATCTGCTTTCCAATGACTCTTCTGAATGGTTTTGCCCTAACTGCATATCAAACAATATGCCATTTGGCGTACTCTCCGCTCTGGAACTTAAATCAACTCTTTTTTGGAAAAATCCTTCTAATAAAATAAAATTTCATGAACCCCCTGAATATCTCAAAAACTTATTTAAAACCATGAACAATGTTTTTAATCCAACAACTAAATGCAAATACTTAGAAGTTAATGAACTAAATAAATCTATAAATCCTGGTACAGAAATTTATCTTTATCTAAATATTTCTTCTCTTCCATTTTACACAAGGATATAGCATTGATCACTGTCCAACAGAATCAAAAAAAAGTGGTGCACTTCTTTACCTAAATTTAAATCTTAATTACATAGTTCTTAGTGATCTCCAAATTTTTGCCTCCAAATTTCTAGAGTCTATATTTGTTGAAGTTATATATCCACTTAAAAGTAATACCATTTTTGAATGTATATATCGGCATCCCTCTTTAAACATCACTGAATTTTTATCTATCCATTTTAATCCTCTCCTTGAAAAGTTTGTACTAATGGGCGATTTCAACATAGATTTATTGAATTATAGAGAATCACAAGTCATTTCTAATTATTTTGAATCTTTGTGCTCTCATTCCTTATTTCCAACCATAATTTTTCCAACACGTGTAACTGCATAAACTAAAACCCTTATTGATAAAATCTTCATGAATTCTTTTCCTACTGATATAGTCTCTGGTAATCTTACAGTTTCAATCTCTGACCACATGACACAATTTGTCTGTTTTCCTAATAACCCACCCATTAAAATAAAAGTAAAAATGTTTAAAAGAAGCTTTAAAAAATTTGATTCTGATTCTTTTATCCGAGAAATTTCCGATATTAACTGGGAGCTTCTCATAAAAGACAATGATAACATAAACGAATCTATAAATTGTTTTCTTAAAGCATTCAAAAAAATATTAGACCGATATGCTCCTTACAAAAAACTAACAAAAAAAGAAATTAAACTTCAATCTAAACCCTGGATAACTTCTGGTATTCTTAAATCAATTTCTAATAAAAACATACTCTATAAAAAATTTACTAGATCAAAAAATGTGAATATAAAAAATATATTATTTACTAAATTTAAGTTATACAGAAATAAAATTAGCAATTTGTTAAAATGTTCTAAAAAATTGTACTATGCATCTTTTTTCAATAACAACATCAATAATGTAAAGAATACCTAGAAAGGAACTAAGGAAATCATAAACATCAAACCATCTACTTCTACTAAGTCTTTTAACCTTAAAATCAGTGAAAATGTTATCTCAGATCATACCAGTGTTGCTAATATATTTAATAATTATTTTACGACTATTCAAGACGAACTACTTAAAAATACGGTTCCCTCTAAATGTGCTTTCGGCAACTTTCTTAAAATGCCTAGTAGTAATTCTTTTTTCATTGATCCCGTGACTGAAAATGAGGTGGCGAATCTCATAAAAGATTCTCTTAAAAATAATAAAAGCCTCGGTCCCAATAGTCTGCCAACATTTTTACTAAAGCTGGTATCTCACATAATCTCCAAACCTCTATGTACTATGATGAAAATTCTTTCAAAAATGGTATTTTTCCAGAAGCTTTTAAGGTAGCCAATGTAATTCCTATACACAAAATGGGCTCTTATCTAGACTACTCCAATTATCGACCTATTTCACTTCTTTCTAACTTAAGTAAACTATTTGAAAAAGCAATGTTCCAAAGACTCGAGCATTTTTTGGAAAAACATAAATTTATTTACAAACACCAGTATGGTTTTCGCAACAAACACTCAACAACTCATTTATTAATAGAAATAACAGAGAAAATTAGACAAGCCATCGATAATAAACACTTTGCGTGTGGAGTGTTTATTGACATAAGAAAAGCATTTGATACAGTTGAGCACACAATCCTCTTAGAAAAACTGAAACACTACGGTATAAGAGGTATTCCTTTTCTCTGGTTTTCCTCTTATCTTTGTAATAGAAAACAATTTGTTTCAATTAATGGTATCAACTCAGGACTAGCTAAATCTTTTAATGGTGTTCCGCTAGGCTCAGTTTTAGGTCCATTACTTTTTCTTAGTTTTATCAATGATTTAAATGTTTCTCTTAAATTTTATACTGCTTTTATTTTATCACTTCGCGGAGGACACCAACTTACTTCTAATTAATAAATCACTTAAAAAACTTAACAAAAATATGAATCACAATCTAGCTAATGTTGTTCAATGGCTCCGCTCCAATAAATTATCTCTTAACTCTAAAAAAACGGAAATTATTATATTTAAATCTGCTCAAACAAAAATAAATAAGCAATTAAATTTCAGATTAAGTGGCCATAAAATAAATCCAGTTAACTCTATTAAATATCTTGGAATCAAAATAGACTCTAATTTATCTTTTGCATCGCATCTTCAAGACTTAGCATTGAAATTAAGCAGGTCGAATGATATTTTAGCTAAAATTCGTCATTTTGTTAACCATGAAACTTTCCTTAATTTATATCATGCTATTTTTCACTCTCATCTCAGATATGCTTGCCAAGTTTAGGGACAATCTAAGCAGCTTGCTTTTTTAAGACTAACTTGTCTCCTAAACAAAGCTCTAAAATTAATTTATTTTCAACATACTAAATCGAACTGTAGCATACTCTATTTTTTATCTAAAGTCCTTAAATTGTGTGACCTTATTCAGCTATCAAATTGTCTATTGGTTTGGAACCAAAATCATAATAACTTACCTCTTACATTTATCAACTTTTTTAGTTATAGGGAAAACTGTAAATATATTCTACGATCTGCTCTCAACTTTAAATTATCTGTACCTAAATACCGAACTGTTCATTACGGCTACGAATCCATACAACATAAAAGCATACAAACCTGGAACAAACTCCCTTCCCAATTTAAATCTCTTAAATCATTTTCAAAATTTAAAACTGCTCTCTTTAACCATTTTTTAGAAAAATACTCTTTATGAATCTTATACCTTTTTACAACTTATTATTTATAACCCTAACGCGGTGCTTCTATTCATCTTTTATTTTTCCTCTTTTCTATTGTGATATATTACTAATTTTAATATCAATTATCAAATTTATTATTATAAACTGATATGTTTCTATAGTATTCTCTTATCACTGTTGTTGTTATTATTACTGTTATTTTTATCATAATGAATATTTTTGTAATTGTTATTATTGTTGTTGTTATTATTTTTGATGTTATTATTGCTATTTTTATTGCTATTATTATAATTATTATTATTATTATTATTATTATTATTATTATTATTATTATTATTATTATTATTATTATTATAGTATATTCTTTTTATAATCGCTACTATTAGTTTTTTTATCACTATAATCACTACTATTACTTTTATTATTCCTACTTGTATTATAATTATTATTATTACTATCTCCACCTTATTTTTATTCAGTTTGATAGGTGTTTACTTTATATTAGTACAAATTACTACTTGTAAATATCCTTGATGTAACAACTTTTATTCAGAATATATATATTTGATTTGAGAATGGACAACATATTTTGAATGATTTAACATATTTTTATTGTAAGTGAACAAGGATGATATTTCAAGGATTTAAGTTTTTGGTTATTTTTATTGATTTTTTAATGAATAGGGAAAAGGCGCCTATGATGGGATGGCGCCTATGGTGGCATACCGGTCATATTTTCATAAATATTGGTTATGGCAAAAAATTGATTAGACCAACATGTCAATACTGACTTTACATTAGTTTTTGTCAAAATACTTCCCTTATGCACAAGTATTGCTTTTATAATCAAGAAAAATCGACTTCGGGATGTGCTGATGTATTTTTAATACTTTTATATATTTAAGAATAATCCTTTTATATATTTGTTTTATCTAGTAAATTTAGCAATTTTTCAAAATTGCTAAATTTACTAGATGAAACAAAAAATTTTACTAGATGAAACAAAAAATTTATTTAAATTTAAATTGTTTAAATGAAAATAATGACTTCTTCCTATGATATCATACTGACGAGTTAGGTGTGATGCAATATTGACGAGTTAAGAAAACCTTTTTTTTTCATAAAGCAACATGATTGTTAGTGAAGTAAAAAGAAATTTTACTTCACTAAAAAATTTTTAGTGAATTTTAAATTCCCAATAACAAATATGGCTGAAATTAACGACTTCGAATCCCTTAGCTTTAAATTTACTGAAATAAATAATTTTATCACTAATGATAACATAGACCCTGATGTAAATTTTTTTATCTATTCGTTTACAGATTGCTCCTATCATTTCCCAAATGAATTAGAATAATTTATTTTTAAATACTTTAATGACAGAAATGCGCATGCGCAAAAAGTTAAAATTGTTCATATAAATATTAGAAGCCTGAGTTGCAATTTTGAAAAATTGCTAAATTTACTAGATGAAACAAAAAACTTTTTTAATATAATTTGCTTAACAAAAACATGGCTAAACTCAAATGACCTTAATAATACTAAACGTTTTTATATTCCTCATTTTAAATTGATTTCGCTCAATAGACAAGTTAACAAACGCGGTGGTGGAGTTTCTATATACATAAATGAAAACATCACGCATCCAGTTAGGAATGATTTATGCGTTTCTGACGGCGATAAAGAAGTTTTATCTATTGAAATTATAAACATCTAAAAATACATTATTAAGCACCTGCTATCGACCACCTGACGGCGTGAGCGTGAGCTTGAGCATTTTTTTTGAACAAAATATCTTTAAAATAAGCTTAGAAGAAAACAAAAAATGTTTTATTTTTGGAGATCTTAATATGGATTGCTTTACTTATAATAAGGACAATAAAGTTAAAAACTTTTACGACTCAATTTTTGAAGCTGGAGCAGTTCCTTTGATTAATCGCCCTACTAGGATAACTAAAAGCTCAACGTCTCTAATTGACAATATCATTACAACTGATATCTTTAACAATGATAATCAAAAAGGCATTTTAAAATCTGATATTTCTGATCATTTCTCAGTCTTTCTGACTCTTAACTCAAACGTTTTGATTAATAATAATTCTAAAACAATATTTATTCGAGATTTTAATCTAACCAATATGAATCTCTTTAAAAATCAGTTATCTTTTTTGCACTGGGATCATATTAATTTCAAGGGGAATGTTGAAACCATTTATGAGACCTTCTTCAAAACATTTTACGCCGTATATGATGCAAACTTTCCAATTATTGAAAAAACAATTAAAATAAAAAAATTTTAATAACCCTTGGGTTACCAAGGGTTTTAAAAAGTCATCTAAAACAAAACAGAAGTTGTATATAAAATATCTTAAAACGAAATTGTCTAAAAATGAAAAAATATACAAAAATTATAAATATTTGTTCTAAAAAATTCGTAAACGTCTAAAAAAAAATTATTACTCTAGAATATTAGACAAATTTAAAAATAACTCGCACTTGCGCACTTGGCAAGGATTAAAATAAGTTACTGGCAATCAAAAAACATGCTCAAGTTCACTCCCTCTAATGATTATAGTTGATAACAAAAGTATTTATGAATCAAAAGCTATATCTAACGAATTTAATAAATACTTTATCGAAATCGGCCCTAAATTAGCTTATAATGTTCCCTTTACCCCAGTCGCATTTTATGATTTCTTAGTACCAAAGGATTATTGCAACTGTTCCAAAGAAATATACTCAGAATTATCTTTTGATGAATTTCAAATCGCCTTAAAATCACTAAAAAAAAAAAAAAAAAGCTATCGGAGCTGATGGAATAAATGGTGACATAATTATCGAGTGTTTTGATCATCTCAAAAATATTCTTTATGAAGTTTATAAATCATCTGTCAACCAAGGAGTTTGTTCCTGATCGTCTAAAAATTGCAAAAGTTATTCCAATTTTGAAAGAAGGAGAGTGTTGCAATATCAGTAACTATCGCCTTATATCTATCCTTTCTACCTTTTCAAAAATCTTAGAGCGTATTACGTACAATAGAGTTTACAACTATCTTGTTTCCAATAATCTTTTATATAATAATCAATTTGGTTTCAAAAAAATAATTCCGCTAAGCATACAATCATCCAATTTGTACGAGAAATCTCCAATTCCTTTCAAAGATCCCAATATACATTAGGTGTTTTTATTGACTTGTCGAAGGCTTTTGATACTGTCGACCATGAAATCCCTCTTGAAAAACTAAAATACTACGGATTAAACTATATAACTATAAAATGGCTTCGTAGTTACTTATCAAAACGCAAACAATTTGTTTTTATTAATAACTATAACCAAAGTCATCTACTAAATATTTTCTGTGGTGTTCCCCAAGGCTCTATCTTGGGACCACTTTTGTTCTTAATCTATATAAATGACTTAAATAAAGCCTCAAACTTAATGAGTATCATGTTTGCCGACGACACCAACTTATTCCTGACCAATAATGACATATCCAAACTCTTTTCTACAATGAATGATGAACTCAAAAACATATCTACTTGGTTCAAATGTTACAAGTTAACTCTTAACATTAATAAAACCAAATGGGTTCTTTTCCATTCACTCTCTAAAAAACGCTATTTACCCCAACATTTGCCCAAAATATTTATTGATAAAGTTGAAATAAAAAGAGATTTTGTTACTAAACTTTTAGGAGTGGTTCTCGACGAGAACAATATATAGAAACTGCATATAGAATATATCTGCTCAAAAATATCTAAAAGTAACGGAGTCTTATATAAATCTAGATCATATTTAAACAAAAAACCCTTAACCCAACTCTTTTATTCATTTATTCAGAACCTATATTAATTATGCCAACATTGCGTGGAGAAGCACCGAAAAAAGTAAGCTAAAATGCCTTTTTCGCCGTCAGAAGCATGCGATCCGATTGATTAATTTTGCGGATCGTTTTACTCATTCCAAACCATTATTTATGGAGATGAAAATACTTAATATTTACGAGCTCAATGTTTATAACATATAATGCTTTATTTACATGTGGACAAACGATTTAACTTTACCTATCTTTAAAAACCTTTTTTCTCTAAACCCAATTAATAAATATTTACTTAGAAATAAAAATTTTGTACATGAACCTATTTGCAGAACAAAATTTAACAAATTTTGCATTACATTTCGAGCACCCTATCTTTGGAATAAAATTGTTATACCTAATTTTGATATATACAATACATTTCCGATCTTTAAAAGTAAACTTAAAAATTTTGTTTTATCTATTGATGATATATTTAAATACTTTTTATAACAATCACGTATTTGTCTTTTTAATTGTAAGACTGTTGTATTTTCTCTTGCCTTTTAAAAAAAGAGATGTATTACTGTATTTACTATGTATATATATATTTACGTTTTTATAAGATCTGATGATATGGTCAGACTTTTTATTATATATAATATTAGTGGTTTGATTTATATTTCCAATTTATATCACGATTTATTGTAATTTTTTAGTTTTGTTAATGTTTTGATTTTAAAAAAATTGTAAAAGGTTCTGATGATAAGATCATTATGATCTTCTTTCAGAAGCCTTGTCTGTTTATCTTTGTAAACAACGACAAAAATGAAACGAAAAAAAAAAAAATTAATACGCAAAATCTCTCATGCGCATGCGCGAAGTTCTACACTGCTACTGTGTAGCACGAAGGGGTTAATAAGGATGATTACGCGTAATTTTTGGCATTTCTAAGTGAAAAATTTAAGTTCAAATGAAATCTTTATATTACCGTTGATGCTAACAAGCCTTATACTCCCATTTGCCATCATAGGAGCGGTAGTTTCCTATGATGGCATGCTTATGCTTTTTTTTAAATTAAAAAAACCTAATAAAAAAATGAAACTGATGAAAACTTCTAGAATTATTATTGTTCTACATGTAACAAAGAATGTATCTATATCAAACTGTTGTTCTTGGCTATCAGGATACTGAATAATGAAGCTTCAAAGTTAAGTATGCTATCATGGGCGCCATTTCCCTATTTTTATTATTCTAGAATATTAGACAAATTTAAAAATAACTCTAAGCGCACTTGGCAAGTAATAAAATAAGTTACTGGCAATCAAATAACATGCTCAAGTTCCCTCCCCCAAATGATTATAGTTGATAACAAAAGTATTTATGAATCAAAAGCGAATTTAATAAATACTATATCGAAATCGGCCCTAAAAAAACCGGAGCGGTACCGTTGCTTTAATTTTTTATCTTAAAGTCACGGTAGTAAAGTTTGATTGGTTTATTTTAAGTCACGGCTACAAATGTTATTGCTTAATTTTGAAAGTTTTATTTTTAGAAATTTAAAAAGAATTGCAACTCTACATTGTACCTTTAATGTTGTGGTATCTCATTGGTTTATCTTCAGTAAAATGTTTTAAAGCGTTTTTGAATTATTTTTTATTGAAAGTTATTATTAATATTCTTGTATATTGAAAGTTACATTGATTTTCATTATTTACATACATCGACTGATATATGGATAGGCGCAGTGAGTGTGCATACATTCCCTGATTTAGGGATAGGCGAAGTGAAGCACACATACATCAACTGATTTAGAGTAAGGCGCAGTGGATCACACATACATCAATTAAGGATTTTGGTTTAGGCATGCGTTCTTTAAATAAAAGGAAAAAAATCAACCAATCAGCTATCACTACAGTGACTTTAAGAAAATAACTAAAGCGACGGTACTGTTGCGCAACCAACAGCGTTTTTTTTATTACATAAAGCGTCAAAAAAAAAAAAGAAAAAAAAAAAAAACAGTAAATATAAAAAACAAAATTAATCTAAATAAACAAAAAATGTAAAATTGCATTTTTAGGTAACATTTTCTAATGATATTAATTTTGCTTAGCCGAAAGTACTTTATGGTTTCGGTTTTTCGAAATGTCGGTTTCAGTTTCGGTATTGGACTGCTATACCCGAATTATAAGTTTATTTTGGTGTTAGCCGTTACTTTTAATAAGTTTATTTTTTAGATCATATTAATGTTTGCTTTCGTTCCGCAACAAATTAATATTATATTATCTCCGCACCAAATTTAATATTCTATTACCTCTAAGCATAGTATCTATTTAGATACTATGCTTAGAAATGATATTATATTAAATTTAGTGCGAAGATAATATAATATTAATTTATTGCGGAACGAAGTCGCGGTTATGCCATATAGCTAATAATTGTTTATATAGCTATATAAACAATTAAAACAAAAGTTTTACAAAAAACCTTTATTTTATAAAGCTTATTTACCAAACTTTATCATGTTTATTATATAAATGGAAAACTTTTTATTCAATTTTATTTCAATTATTAGACTTTTTCAATAGATTTATCTCTTTTAGCCTTTTTTAATAAATTTTTTTAGATGTATTCATATTTCATTTTCATATACTTCATATTTCAAATCGTTCATACGTCCATACAATCAATCATACGTCCATGATTAGACACGATTGAATTTACATTGTTTCCAAAGCTGTTAAATGTATAAACCTTATTCATTGGTGCTAGTTCCAAATGAGTTAAGCCTATAATCTTCATTGGTGCTTTCTAATTTCTGAATGAGTAATAATAATATTAGTCATAATCCTGATCTAGTACTAAATATTTCCTTAAGAGTTTCCTAAAATTGTTAATATGTATTTCATTGTTACGATATGTAATTCATTTGCAATCGAATAAAGTTCCACTCAAATGCGTGCACATTAAATACTCATTGTTGTTTTCCGTTGTTAATAATGCTTTTTAATTTCGTGTTCCGTTGATGTTGTGCGTAAGAGAAAAATGAGAAAACATTCCTCGAACACTTAATAAAATAAGTTTCTTATTTTAGCGGTAAACAATTCTTATAAACAAGTTTCATATATATATATATATATATATATATATATATATATATATATATATATATATATATATATATATATATATATATATATATATATATATATATATATATATATATATATATATATATATATATATATATATATATATACATTTAAAAAAAACACGTAACACTATTTGTAAATAACATTAGTTGTAATTCCTACAAATATATAAAGTAGCATTATAAAATTAGTTACCTGAATTTCTTTTATTGGAAATTTGATTAATTCTACACAATTTAACTGTATTGTTTGAAAAGTTATAGGATGCCAAGGAATTATTGCGATTCACTATCATAAATGAAATAACTAAAAATGCACCATAATAACACAGGGCAAACAAGAAACTGTAAAATAATATCCTTCTTTGGAGCATTTGAATAAAATTTATAAGAATGTAATTAGAAGTTCGTTTTTTAAATCAATGAAAATTTATAATCCTAAAAGTTTTTAATAAAATATTTTAGTTTAACCGTGTGCTTTATTGTCTCTTTTGATTACGTTTAATCATTAAATATTGAGTTATAGCGGGAGGTATAACGTTTAACAGCATAATTCACCTTAATTACTTCTTTTTATTTCGTTTGACCAAGGAAATATAGATCTAAATAATTCAGCTAAAATTTTTGGTAAAAGTATTAACTTTCTTTCTACTTTTATAACACTACTAATTGTCAACTTTTTTTATTTTTCTATTTTACTGACACTACTGTATTTAATTTTATTAAAGACATTTTTTAACAAACCACGTATAATTAAAATATATTGGAGGTATAATTAAGATGTTTAAGATAATACTTCCATGGTATCATGGAAGTATAATTAAGATATATTAAGTGTAATAATCATATTTAACATATCTTAATGACACTTTCGTCTAAAATATACTTCCATAATATATCTTAATTATACTACGATGGAAGTATAATTAGGATATATTAAGTATGATAGTTATACTTTTTATATTCAAGTTATACCTTTATGGAATTATAATTAAGATATATATTTTTTTCTATATATATTGTCATTTGACACATTTTATAGATTTATATTCATCTTCTTTATTCCGAACATTTTATAGATTTATATTCATCTTCTCATATTTTTTTTAAAAACAAAACTAAAACAGACAAACAAAAAAAAACAAGAAGAATATATATAAGAAGGATATATGTATACATATATACATTTACACATATACATATACACTTATACACATACATACACACACACACATATATATATATATATATATATATATATATATATATATATATATATATATATACATATATAAAAATACACATATACATATATATATATATATATATATATATATATATATATATATATATATATATATATATATATATATATATATGTATATATATATATATATATATATATATATATATATATATATATATATATATATATATATATATATATATATATATATATATATATATATATATATATATATATATATATATATATATATATATATATATATATGTATATATATATATATATATATATATAGACACCTCAAGTATGTTATAATAAAGTATTATAATAATTTTTTTCCTTCTGTGTTTAAGGTTTACCTTATTTAGTTGGACTTTCCTATATCAGTAATTAGGATTAAAAATTCATGTTTTATTTTGTATATTTATTTTAGGGTTACGATGACGACATCCTTTAAATGTCTATTGTGTATTATATAAATCCTCGCTTAACTGTTATTAAGCAAAACCCAAACTGTTATCAAGCAAAACCCAACTAACATACAGATTTCAGACTACTATGAAGGAGACAAATATCTTGTTGTTGTTGTGGTTGTTTCCCAAGAAAGGTTGTTGATATTATACACGCTAAACTATGGTTCTTTTTTTTATAAATTAACCTAGAGTATTCTTAGTTCAAAATCATTTTGGTTAATGTTGGCAGTTTATATTAAAAAAAGTTCTTTTTTGATCGATTAAGGCAAGTCAACTATTGAAATCATTAACTTTAAATGAACCATAAAGACATTTTTATAAAACTTTTTTAATGAATAGAACATAAACAGGAACACATTTTTATGTACTTTATAAGTAAATATATGTATGTTATTTTTTGATGTTTCTTTGTTTGAAACTAGCCTAAAATACACTGAAACGGTGTAATTTAACTCCAAAACGGTGTGAGTTAACACTAAAAAGGTGTGCAGCATGAAATACACTAAAACGGTGTAAATTAACACCAAAATGCTGTAAATTAACACTAAAAAGGTGTGCAGCATGAATTACGCTAAAACGGTGTAACTTAACACCGTTTCGGTGTTTTTCATGCTGCACACCTTTTTAGTGTAATTTAACACCTTTTAATTAACTTTCAGCATCTTTGCGTTTTTCAAGTTTTTTATGTCTTTATAGTTTAGCAATTTAAGAATGATTGTTCTGGATTTATTCTTTACGTTTTTTGAAAAAAAAATTTTTATACGGTGCGCTTTTTCAACTTATTTTTAGGGCTAGACAAAGTGGGTTTATTAAGTTTTGGGTTTTTTGTTTTTACAATTTAAATTTTAAAAATAATTGTTATGACAATGTCAATTTTTGCTAAGTTTTTAATATTTTCAACAATTTCGTTATGATATTCATTGAATTTTCTGGAAATCTCCATATTATGATTGTCATACAGTCAATAATATTTGAATTTTTCATAATGATATCTAGCATTTAAAAATAAAACCCAAAAAAAAACCAATAAACCCAAAAACCTACTTTCTGAAATAATAAAAAGTCTCCAGCTCTGCTCATTTTAAACTGTTTATTGTTTATTTGTTGAACTTTTTTGGTTTGATCCCTTAATTTTTTTTCCATTTCTCATACATCATCAATCTAATATTGTTTCTTCTGTTTATATCTTCTAGCTATCTTCATCTTTTCTTTTAGCGCATCATTATACTTGCTTGCTTTGATCAGCGTTGTTATTTTTTTTAAATTTAATTGCACTTTCTGATTTCCATTCATAAACGTCTTAAGTTTTTTTTCAATGTTTATGATTTTTTCATAAATGACGGAATCTTGAGTATATTTGAGTACTTTTTTTGTCTTCAATATACTTTTGTAAACCTTTTGCTTTTTTTTTGAAATAAGTTTGCTATATTTTCTATTGAATGTAAAGTTTCGGACATTTTGTCATTTTAAATTGAAGCATTTTTATTATCAAAATCTTAAAAGCGAACTTACTTTTAGGCGCTTTAAACTTTTCCTCTATTACAGATTCAATTTTTTTTTTTGCTTGCCTTTCAATAACTTATGTGTTAAGTAATGCAGATGATTGCATAAAATAAACTTCTTAACAATATAATTAACAACTACCTTCGTTTTTTTTCTTTTTTTTACTGGCGTAAAAATGCGAAGACATGACCGTATGGATAAAGTACAAGCGTTCACGACGGTAGCCAAAGCCTAATGTTAGCCACGGCTTACGGTATAAACTAAACATTTTAACCATCTGAATCCTTAAATACAATTTTTTTAAAAAATTTGAGCAAACTAAGGTTTAAAAATATTATTTCAGAGAATATGTAATATAAGAGTATGTTGATCTGTTTATTCATAATAAAATTATTTTAAATTTGTTAAATATTTTATTATGTTTTTTGACAGTAGTTTATACATTAGGGAGATTTTCACGCTAAGGTAAAGTCAAAACAAATCACGCATAAAATCACTAATCAATATTACGGTCTATGGAACGATAAAGGTACATATAGCAAAAAAATCTTTCTAAATTCTTGTAACTCGTGTAAGTAACTCGTGCGTAATTTTGAAAATAGAAACCTAATCTAAGAAACATTTTCAGTTTAAAGCGAAACTGAAAACTAAAATTTAGTTTTTTGTGGTCATCTAAGTTTTATTCAACTAAAAATAATCAACAAAAAAAAAATCTAAATTTTATTTAGATGTTGGTCATTGACTACATTTGGTGTGACATAAATAAATTTGGTGTGGTCAGAGGCTATATTTGCAGCAACCTTTATTAAAATATAAAGAGCGGCTCTATTTTAGGTGTTTTCATTGGCGCATTATAGGTTTAAAAACTTATTCAATTCAAAGATTGTAATTTTATAACTTGGAAAAAATTAAAAGATTTCATAATTTGGTACCTTGATGTGTGATCACTTCATAAAAGTGGATTTTTTTTGGTCTGATAAATTGACGATATGAGATTCCATGTTATTTTATGTTTTGTTTTATCACAATTAACTTTACACTTTATCATAATTAACTTTTTTTTACTTTATTTTATCACAATTATACTTTATTTTATCACAATTATATTTTATTTTATCACAATTAACTTTTACAAAATTGTACAAATTTATTACAAACAATTTTATTTTTAAATTATTCAAGTTAAACTATTACTTTACATTTTTTAACACAAATGTCCATGCATGATCACTAGAAGAAAGAGATCTATATATATGGTATAAATCTATTTGAATACCTCGATTTAATTCAAAAATAATATTACCCGAATAACCCAACAACGTTAAACTTGTTAATGAATTCGTTTTTGGAGAACCCAAGTGCAAATATCTATTTTCTGGCCAACCACACATAATTGCATAGACGTAATGAAATTTTTTAGTATACCTAGAAGGTTAAACAAATAAAATTTATTAAACGGAAACTTTAAAACAATTAAAAAGATAAGAAATTTATATATATATATATATATATATATATATATATATATATATATATATATATATATATATATATATATATATATATATATATATATATATATATATATATATATATATATATATATATATAAATTAAAAAAAAAAAGAATATAAAATACAAGAAATCATACGTACCATACATTCTTGCTATTTAAATCTTTTTGAACTCTCCATGGCTTGGTTCCGTAAATTGCTTCACCATTTATTCGAAGCCATTTTCCAATATCACGGAGCCTTTCCTCGTATATTGGTATAACTCGTCCTTCTGCTGTAGGCCCAACATTGAGGAGCAAATTTCCACCATAACTAAAAAGTATTTCTGCTTATAGTAATACCTTTACAACGTGCATTTAAATAATAACTAAACTCGATTTACCTAACTGTTTCAACAAGGCTTTTAATTATTTCGCTTGTTTTTATGTAACTCTCAAGTTTGGCTTCTTTTCTGTAACCCCATGACTCTTTGTCAATCGTCATAGCATTTTCCCATTTAAAAGGCATCATTTTACCTAAATATAATCATAACGTTAGTCAATAATTAACACAGATCTAAATTTTTTAAAAGGTTTTTTCCTCTGTAAATCTTTTATTATTTATTAAATCATTTTCACGGCTGATTCTTAAAATTTTCCTGCATTATTGACCGTATTAAAGTTATTAAATTTTTAGTACAAAACGGCAACTGAGCTCCCATACATAATCAGTGCTTAAAAAACATGAGAAAAGAAAAGTAGTGGTTTTCAAGACAGATAACTTAATATACTTAAATTGATGACGGAAAATACGTTATTAAAAGGAACTTTTAATACGAGGCTTTGCGTTTCAGCGTCGTAAAGTTTATCAATGAATTTTTGAACGCTACTGTTAGTTACGTCTGTATTAAAGTTGCTACCTGACCTTTTTTCTTTCTTTTACAGAGCTAAGTGTTTTTCATTTTATGAGTCAAAAAGTAACAGTAGCCAAGACATAAAGAAAGCTTCTGTACAAATAACAACTTTTCAACCTTTCAATCAGAATAAAGTAAACAAATTAATCAAAAAATTATGTCTTACTAAAACAGGAGCTGAACTTCTGATTTATTAAAAAATATGACATTTAAATAACTAAAAAAAATCCATATTAAAATTTTTAAAGAGTTTATTCTAAAGTGATACAATCTATTAGTTATTTAACAACATTGTCTTTAAATATTCATTTTAAAGACAACGTTGTTAATGAAGCAAATCCTAATAAAATTTCTTTTTTTTTTCGAGCCAGTGATTGAAGTTGAGGTGATGAGTCTCTTAATAAAACTTTAAAACAAAATAAGTCTGGGCCTAAACAGCCTTCCTGCATGTATTCTCAAGCAAGTTGATTATTTTTTGTTGTAGATAGATACAAAAATGCCTAGCCGTGACTCAAGGAAGTTAATGTTCTCAATATTTATGAACTGATTATCTACCATAACTTAATATTAATGCTTAAACTAAAAAATAAAATAACATTTTTATAAAAATGTTTTGTAATTAACTCAATTAGAAAACATAAATTACAAGAACTTTTTGTGAACTAAAACCAAGACGTTATCGAGGTTTATATAAAATGTCTATTGCAGAAGATATTTTTGAATCAATTAGGCCTACATGATTTCTCCATGACCTTTTATTTACATATTGGTAATTAACAATACTAATAAAAGCAACAGTTTTTTCAATAAAAATTCCATAATTTTTGATGAACATATAAAATGTTGAAGTCATGTAAAGTTTGTTTAAAAGAAAGTTTCAAAATTTCTAGGGATATTGTACGATTTAAAATATCTTTTGAATAAAACACGTTTAAAAAAATGTATACTATTCTTTTTTACATAGTCATATTAACAATTGTAATATTGCTCAGAGAAGTTATCGTTTATCTTCCTTGAAAAATGTTTACATTAAACAAAAGCAAGCAAGTCGATAATTTTTGGGCGTAGATAGATACAAAATTGCCTAACCGTTACTCAAGAAACTTAATGTTCTCAATGTTTATGATTTAAATATCTACGATTAAACTACAAAATAAAATAATTGCAAAACACTTTTATAAAAATGTCTTGTAATTAATCATAAATATAAAACAAGACACTCCATAAGTAACTACTTCATTTCACTAACCTCACTTAATAAATCTGACTTCTAAATAACATTTCGAGAACCACGCATGCGGAACTCGATTTTTAATGAAAGTATGAAAAACATTCAATATATTAGAGAACTATAAAAAAACATATAACTAAACTTAAACTATACAAACACTCTTTCATTTTGTTTAAAAAAAGATTTTTTGTGTGACTATTTAAAACAGTATTTTATGATTTGTTTTGATTGCTGTTTTTGTTTGTTTGTTTTATAAATATATTTAAATCTTCTAAACTTTTTAAATTTTCATTATTTCTCATTCTTTTTCAATTACAAAAAATTATTTTATAACGTATTTAAATTTTAAAAGATTTATGAGCTCCAGTTTATTATATATATTTCTTTTCTTTTTTTTTTTTGTTTCAAAATTTTCAAGGCCAACGACACCAGGATGGCCAGGGAACATGTTCCCGACCCCCATTTTTTTTTTTTAAGGACCTAATTTTTTTAAAGAAAAATCTTGATATAGAAAACTCTTTTCACAAATTGATGATTTTGCCCACCCACTCCCTCCCACTTCAAAACCCGTGTCGTCGGCCCTGCAATTTCACACTTTTGTATAACATTAGACGTTATACATTTTTAATTATATTTTTTTTATTTAAAAAAATGGAAATTTTATTTGCTTTGCCAGTCAGAATGTAAAAGTAATATATTACTGTTCTTATAATTATGTTACTGGTTAATCATAAAGCAGATTTTTTGACTTCCGAAAAAACTGTATGATCGGTATTCTGTTTCTCACTCAGTAATGTTAATAACACTACTAAACCAATTGTTTTAGTTTTTTTTAGTTTTTGCTTGGTAATTCTCTATGTTAAATCTATTTTAGCAGGAATTGGTTACAATCGCAGCTTCACGGATTTTTCCTTTATAGATTAAATTTAATAATAATAATAGTAATAATAGTAGCAATAACAATAATAATAATAATAACAATAATAGTAACAACAATAGTTTTGATAATATAAATTCTAACGAAAAACAAAATGAAAATAAAAAAGAAGGATGAAGTGAAAATAACTTTTATTAGAAATACTATGCTATTTGTGATTTCTCCCTCTTTTCTAGATTTTGAAAAAAAAAAAAAAAAAACTAAAAAAAAAATGAAACTAAGATAACCAAAATTGGACAAGAGTTGCCCCCAGCAGTAACATTTGACCACACAAAACAAATTTTCAGAATTTTTCATACTTAGTATTTTTTGTACCAAAGAACAATTTAATTTGTACTTATTTTGAAACACATTATTTTTAGTTAACTAACTTATTATTTTAAAGGAGTTTTAGCTCATTTAAAAATCCTTTAAACGGTAGTCGCTGCGTGAGTCAATTTAAAAATCCTTTAAACGGTAGTCGCTGCGTGAGTCAATTTAAAAATCCTTTAAACGGTAGTCGCTGCGTGAGTCAATTTAAAAATCCTTTAAACGGTAGTCGCTGCGTGAGTCAATTTAAAAATCCTTTAAACGGTAGTCGCTGCGTGAGTCAATTTAAAAATCCTTTAAACGGTAGTCGCTGCGTGAGTCAATTTAAAAATAGATCCTTTAAACGGTAGTCGCTGCGTGAGTCAATTTAAAAATAGATCCTTTAAACGGTAGTCGCTGCGTGAGTCAATTTAAAAATAGATCCTTTAAACGGTAGTCGCTGCGTGAGTCAATTTAAAAAAAATAAAATTAATGAGATAAAGCAATAGGATGTGAACAGGAAACAGAGGGGTATTAAACGATAAATTAAGAAGTAAACAGATTCTATCTGTTGACTAGCTTTGCACTCCTTCGTCATCTATTATACGCATTCGAATTAATAACACGTTGTTACCAGTTTGGGGTGTTAAATGATTGATCTTCTTTACTCATTGCATCAGTATTGCTTATGTCACTATTTTTTATTTTTATGACAAGGCAACTCATTCTTAATAAGGGTAAAGCTCTAAAACTAAGTTTTAAGGTTCTGAAGCCGGATGGCAATCAGGTTTTCCAAATTTTGATCTCATAAAGGCTTATCTCATCAACAAATGTAAAATATCATAGTACTAACTGTGCAATATTGCGCATGGGTGGCGTCCTTGTTTTGTATGTCTCACTTTTGGTGTGCATTTTCAAGTCCATATTTAGAGCCTTGTGTTTCAGCTTAGAGTTTATTAACAGTAATAAGCCAATAGCTTATTATTAGATAGATTATTAGATAGATACTATATTATTAGATAGATATAAAAACTGATAAAACATGCCATAAGAATACTATCCAACAAGACCGTCAGTCTCATTCACAACCGCTATTTATTAATCTAAAAATTTAAACTTTTTGAATGTACCACGCGAATATATGTCACCATTTAACTTTTATTTACAGAATTACTAACGATACAATCCCAAACTTTTTCAAAATGCTATTAAAAAAAATTTACCACAAATATCTTACAAGACATGCAAAAAATAATTATATTTAAGCTAAAACTTATTTTGAAGCCACTATGTTATCCATCACAACAAGATATTCCCAATTATGGAGTATATCATCAGAAACGACATTTTAAAAAATAATTTTAAATGACGGCCAAAAAAATTTTTTTATTTAATCAAAACATGGAGGACTTCTTCTAGACCTACTTTATGTTTATTTATTGGTCATTAAAAAATTCATTTTATTTCCAATTCATTTTATTTGGAAAGATTTAAACAATTTAGTTTTTTAAAAATGCTTACTTTTTATTTTATATTTTCTCATTACATATAATTACAACGTTTTTCAAACTCTTTTTGAATTTCTTTTCGAATTGCTGGAGTTACTACAATATTGAAGGTAGTTTGCAGACAGGGTGACTTTTAAGGTGACTTTGAGGCTGATACTATGTAACATATGCTGATGCTGGATGTTGTCGGTGTAGATTCAGAGGGCAGTGGCTGAGGTAGTGCAGTTTCTGGTGCTAGCATTGGTGATGGTATTAATATAGATTCTGGTTGTTAAGATGATGAAGGCTCAGGTTCAGACGACGGTGTTTCAAACGTATTAGCAATTTGCAACTTTGAATGATCGATTTTATTGATGTCGAGTGGAAACAAGCCAGTATTCTAAAACCCAGTGACTATTTGGGTAGACATAAAAAATTTATCAGAGCTGAAGAGTTTTTTTTGCAGGTGACTAAAACATTCTTTTAATAAGTTGCTGAACTTTGTCTCTGTATAAAACTGTTAAAGTAACTTGCGCCAAACTCTTTTCACATGGCAATAAACACTAACATCTAGTGGCTGTAGAATATGAGAGAAGTGAGCTGGTAAGCAAATTAACAAGATATTATTTTCGATGAAAATAAGTACGACCCGAAAAGTAACATGTGTCACATGTTCATCTACGACTAAAATATGAATACCTAAAATTAGATAACTATAATTAGATATATGTAATTCTTTGTAAATGTAAAATTAAATAAATGTAATTAGATTGAACTAATTACCTGGAATTTTCTTAATGGCAACATACATTTTAGTGAGCCACTGCACAAATAGCTTATCTTTCATCCATCCAGATGGGGATATAGCATATATGGCATTATCTAGACCACTTAAACACCAATCTCTGTACAGACGTTTTTTTGATTTAAAATAATGTATGGAGCAAGACGATTGCCAGCAGCATTGATGCAATTTCCAACAATATAATGGATTTTTTGATTGTTGCCAACCAATTTCAACGGCCGCTTTGTACCACGCCGGCATATTATGTGTTGCTTACCATGATCACCAGAGAAGCTAATTTCATCAAAATTCCACAAATGACATGAAATGCCTTCGTTGATACCTGCTATGTTGAATTCGCTTTGCAGTGTGTTGAAATACTTTGCTATTATTTCTAGCGTGCAAGAAGTGGCTCTGAGTAACGAAATATTGCCTTTGGCTCTGATGCTCAACCTATGACTCCACCGTTTTATGAAAAGCCTATACCAATCTCTTCCTAGTGTACCATTCGGAAACAAATTAGATTGACCTTGGTGTTGCAAATAGTCGGTAACAAGTGCGATGACGTTATTGTTAGTTCTATCAAAGCCCCAATCGGATAATTTGATGAGCGTATCTATCTGAACTGGTTCACGTTGTTGTGACAATCTCGTGCTTGAACCACTGCTAATTGTTTCACCTATAGAGTGGGCACGCTTGTGAAGAGTTGCTACTGGTATGCTGAGTGATTTAGCAGATTTGTTAAGTGAAAATTTCCCGCTTTGTATTTTGGCCACCGCAAGCTTAACATGCTCTTCGGTGTATAGTTTTTCTTATTACTTTGCACGCAAGTTATTTCGAGGCATCTTTTATATTAAAATAGATTTTATAATAATCGGTTTGAAATTTATGCAAAAAATTTATAGAGGTTGCTTGGTCATTTGACACTTAATTAATTAATAAAACCCGCATTTAACAAAAGAGCAACTAGCGTATTTCATTCATTTATTTGAATCATTTAATAAAAGCAGCCAGTAAAAGTTATTCATTTAAATTCAAATAGAAAAATTCGTTCATTGATATTTATACAAAAATTTATGGCTGGAGATTTATAGATCACTTGAGAAATAATTTAAAAAAAAGCCGCATTTAAGAATTGCTTCACTTATTATTAGCGTATTTCAATTAACCCCACATTTCTTCTTTTTGGTTTTTTTATTCTTAACTTTTTTTCCTAAATAGCAAATATAATTTTGAAAAAAGACTCTTGATCAGCGGAAAAAGTTATACCATAAAACCTTTAAGGTTCAATGATATCAAATTTAATTTCCGAGAATTTTAAGTTTATTTTTTGAAATGATACAAAAATCTTTTTACGCATTCTAAAACTTAACAATTTGCAACAATTTTTTTTATTAAAAATAAAATTTGACATCATCTTACTCAAAAAAAGTATTTTCTACAACATTATCAAAAAATATTAGCAAAAGTTTATTAAATAATTAATTAAGAGCGAAAAAATAAACATTGTCATAACTATTTCATTCTACCCGCCTTTTCATTTTACCCTGTTTTACTACATATATTACAAAAACAAAAGTTATTTTTAACAGCAAATTTAGAAAATAAAGATTTAAGTATTGAAATCATTAAATAAGTAAGAGGCATGGTATAATAGAACAAGGTTTTCTTAATTCTTTTTGACAATTTTTTAGTGATATTGAAAAGTAAAATGTTAGAACAAATTCACACTAGTTGCACACAAATTAACTTTTTAAGCAACTATTTTGGCGTTTTCGTCAGGTCAGGAATGTTTTGATCGCTAGAAAAAGAAGAAGATTGTAAGCACTGAAAAATAGATTTACACTATAAACACAAAAGTTTATATTTTAAATATAACATTTTAAGTATTGAGAAAGAAATCCTAATATTTTTGATTAGAAAAAATGTCTTTAATTTTAATTATAGTGTCAAAGTCTTTTATCACAGTCCATTTTTTTATATTATGCAATTTAAAGTGTTTTTGTAAAACAACAACAAAAAGATTAAATAGCTTTTTAAAGCATGCAATATAATTTAATCCTTGAATTATCAAAATTTGCCTATTTTAAAATATTAAAATTTTACCTACCTGGATTATATCGATCGCTGCACGTTTTGACATCTCCGTGGTTACAATTTGCATCTTTTCCCCATCGATCATTTACAACTACATTGTCTCTAACAGGACTAAATATGTAAATATATCAATATATATATATATATATATATATATATATATATATATATATATATATATATATATATATATATATATATATATATATATATATATATATTCATATATATATATATATTCATATATATATATATATATATATATATATATATATATATATATATATATATATATATATATATATATATATATATATATACATATATATATATATATACATATATATATATATATATATATATATATATATATATATATATATATATATTCATATATATATATATATATTCATATATACATATATATATATATATATATATATATATATATATATATATATATATATATATATATATATTTATATATATATATATATATATATATATATATATATATATATATATATATTAATCTAAGATTTTCTGATGAGTCTTTATTGATAAAACACAGTGTTAAATAAGAAAAAAAATTTCTAAGTGATTTTCTACTAATATATATATATATATATATATATATATATATATATATATATATATATATATATATATATATATATATATATATATATATATATATATATATATATATATATATCTACTAATATATATATATATATATATATATATATATATATATATATATATATATATATATATATATATATATATATACATATATATATACTAATATATATATATATATATATATATATATATATATATATATATATATATATATATATATATACATATATATATACTAATATATATATATATATATATATATATATATATATATATATATATATATATATATATATATATATATATATATATATATACTAATATATATATAATATATATATATATATATATATATCTACTAATATATATATATATATATATATATATATATATATATATATATATATATATATATATATATATATATATATATATATATATATATATATATGTATGTATAAATATATATATATATATATATATATATATATATATATATATATATATATATATATATATATATATATATATATATATATATATATATATATATACATAACAGTGGATCCAAAAATTATTGGCCCACCCTTGCATAACTACTTTATTTTTGCTGGCATATAAGAACTATAGGAGAGAATTACTAAGTGTTAGTATCATTGTATCGTCTGTTATCACTGTATTTATACAACAAGTTTCAGCTTTTCAATTACTTTCGTTCTTGTTTTATAGAGAAAACAGTATATGTTTGTTCAAATATTATGTACAAAAATTATTCGCCCAGAGAAAAGAAAAAAATCTTTGTCCTTCGCGAAACAGGTATTTCATCGAATCTAGTATCGTGTTGGGTAACCTTTTATCTTGATGCATTCTTGTAATCTACTTGGTACTGAATCAACAAGTTTCTGGAGAACAGACAACTTGACGTTATTCAATTCGTTCTTTAAGAGGTCTCCAAGTTCATAGATATTTTTCGGCTTGTGTTTCTTCATCCTCCGGTCGATCTCATACCATCGATGTTCAATGGGATTGAGATCAGGCGAGGATGAAGGCCAAGATAATGTTTCAATATTGTTTTGTTTGAGCCAATCCTTGACTAGACCTGATGTATGCTTGGGGTCATTATCGAGGACGAAAAAAATTCTTATTTAAAATTAAATTTTTGGATCGATGGTAATAAATGCTGCTCTAAGATGTTACGATAATAAAATTGGTCCATTGTATGTTCCAAAATACATAATTCACCAATTCCATTTCGCGTGAAACAATCCCAAACGGTAACAGAACCACCACCATGCTTGACCGTAGCCACAGTACAATGTGGATCGAACTCTTCCTTGGGTGTTCTCCATACTATTACTTTTCCATCAGACCCGAACAAATTAAATTTTGATTCATCGGACCAAATGACAGTTTCCCAAAACCTTATTGGCTTGTTCAACATTGTTTTTGCGTATTTCAGTCGTTTAACTTGATTGATTTTGTTGACTAATGGTTTCTTTCGTGCTACACAACCATAAAGTCCAGCTTCGTGATGTTTATTTCAAATGGTATTGACGTGTAATGATATTCCTAGTTCGGTCTCGACCTCGATCTTTACAGCATTGGCAGATTTACATCGATCGGACTTAACTTAGCGTACTATCAATCGATTCAACGTTTCGGTTGTTTTCCTTTTTTGACCACGTCCGAATAAATTACCGATACATTTCGTCTGTTTGTATTTCTTAATTATGTATCCTACTGTCTCTCGAGGAAGTAATGTCTTAGCAGCAATTTCTCGTTGAGAATCGCCGTTTTGATAGTGCTGAATTACTAAAGCTCGAAGGTCATTACTATGTTCTTTTTTTTTAGGTGCCATTTTAGTAAATTATCATTTAGTGAAGAAATCCGCAAGTATTTATACTATGATTAGTGGTTCTAGATATAGTGTCGACACAATTCTATAATATTCTGAAAAAACACGAAAGTTCTAGAACTTTTTGGTAGTATTATTTTCTTTTCTTTTCTCTGGGCCAATAATTTTTGTACATAATATTTGAACAAACTTATACTGTTTTCTCAATAAAACAAGAACAAAAGTAATTGAAAAGCTGAAACTTGTTGTATATATACTAGTGATAACAGACGACATGATGATACTAACACTTAGTAATTCTCTTTTATAGTTCTTATATGCCAGCAAAAATTAATTAGTTATGCAAAGGCGGGCCAATAATATTTGGACTCGCTGTAAATATATATATATATATAAATATATATATATAAATATATATAAATATATATATATATATAAATATATATATATATATATATATATATATATATATATATATATATACACATATATATATATATAATATATATATATATATATATATATATATATATATATATATATATATATATATATACATATATATATATATATACATATATATATATATATATACATATATATATATATATATATATATATATATATATATATATATATATATATATATATATATATTATATATATATATATATATATATATATATATATATATATATATATATATACTATATATATATACTATATATATATATATTGATGAAAACCTATCTTGGAGAAATCATATTGATAATACCTCCAACAAAATTGCTAAATGCATCGGAATTCTCTATAAAGCCAAAAATATATTAAGTAAACACCAGTTAACACAATTATATTATTCATTTATACATTGTCATATAAACTGCGCGAATATTATATGGGGAAGCACTCACAGAACAAAGCTAAAATCTCTTTACCTTCATCAGAAACACGCAACTCGCGTATTAAATTTTAAAAATCGGTTTTTTCACACGTAACAACTTTTAAAAGAAATGAATATTTTAAATGTATATCAACTAAATGTCTTTAATATTTTATGTTTCATGTTTAAATGTAGAGAAAATTTGTCGCTAAATGAATTACAAAATTTTTATTGTATGAAACCTAAAAACAAATATAATTTTCGAATTAATAACAGTCTTATTGCCCCTTTTTGTCGTAAAAGCAAAGACCAGTTTTTTGTTTCTTACCGAGGTCCTTATCTCTGTAACAAAATAGTCTTACCAAATTTTGATTTTTCAACCCAAATGAATTTTGCTTCATTCAAACAGAAACTTAAAAAAATTATATTTTTAATTGAAAATATCTTGATTTATTTTTAATTGCCTTTTTTTTTGTTTTGTTTTTGTTGTTGTTTAATTTTGTATATTATTTGGTTTAAAATTTTATCTTGACTTTTTAACATTTTATCTTGGTTTTTAAATATTTTTGCATAGAGGTGTTTTATTATTTCACTTCAGACATTTTATTTTTATTAAAAGTTAACCATATATTGTAAAGGGCTTCATGACAAGATCCTCATGATCTTCTAGAATCCTGTCGTTACTAATGTAAAAAATTGTAAAATATATTTAGTTATTGTAATATTAAACGGCAAAAAAAAAAAAAAATAATATATATATATATATATATATATATTTATATATATATATATATATATATATATATATATATATATATATATATATATATATATATATATATATATATATATATATATATATGTATATACACCTTGTACAGAAAGTTTAAACGCACTTGTTTTTTTAACTTATATAATACTTTTAAGAAATGATAACCCGATAAATTAATGAGATATGCTCAGTATTTTTATGTTTATTTATACTATGGCTATAAGTTATTAGTTTAGATAGAAAAAAATTGTATGAATATTATAACGGAGGTGGAGAGTGATGAGAAAATTAACGGAGCAGTTAACTCCTTTTAGTTTTTTGAAATAAAATTTAAACGCACTTTGATAAGAAAACGCGTTAAACTCGTTTATTGAGAGATTTTTTATTAAAGTCTTTTACATTTTTATCACTCAACAGCCTGTCAACGTTAGTATATTATATTTGGATTCTTATTCTTATTTTATTTTAAATAAAAACCACAAATACGATTTGATTTAAAATATACCAATTTTCAACTGATACAGCTTTGTCAAAATATCATATTTTAATGGGTAATAAAGCTGTTTCGTCGAAAACAAAATGGCAAGTCATAGGAATGCATAAAATGAAAATAAGCAATAGAGATATTGGCAGACGCCTAAATATTTCTGAATGCAGCGTTCGTACAACAATAAAAAATTATTTATCAACTGGTAGTGTCAATGATAATCCCCTTACTGGGCGTCCGAAAAAACTGACAGCACGCGATGAAAACATGCTTTATATGCTAAGCAGACGTTACCCAAAAGCGGGAGTATCAACTTTAAGTGCAGAAATCAATAGTTCGCTGGTAGACAAAACAGTTAGTCGTAAGTAAGTAAGTTATTACGCAAGAAAGAATTAAATTCGTTTCATTGCGTAAGAAAGCCTTTGTTGACGTTAACCGATCGCCAAAGACAAAAAAAATGGTGCAAAGAGCGTTTAAATTATTCAGTAGAACAATGGAAATAGATTCTCTTTAGCTATGAATCAAATTTCGAAATTATTAACAGAAAAAACAAGAGATTTGTTTGTCGCAAAAATACAGAAAAATATTTAAAGCAACACCTACTAAGCCGTATTCAAAAAGGCGGTGGTTCCGTCGGCATATGGGGATATATATCAGGCTCAGGCGTTGGCTGTCATAAATTATGCGAAGGAAGATTAAACCAGTATGAGTATCGTAACATTTTGGAAAACGCGCTTATCCCTAGTCGCGATTTGTTCCAGGCTGATCAAAACTGGTTATTTCAACTGGTTATTGCCATACAGAGCATTCAATCACTGATTATTTCCTTAAAAGTAATATTCAACTTATGCCTTGGCCAACACGATCACCAGGCTTAAACCCGATTGAAAATTTATGGAGCTGGATGAATTATCAACTAACAAAAAAGCAAATATCTAGTCATGAAATGCTCAAACAAGAACTGACCAAACTGTGGCTTGAAATACCAATCAAGATGATTGAAAACTTAATCGAATCAATGCCAAGGCGAATGCAAGCATGTATTAAAAACAACGGGGGTCATATTCCGTATTAATATATTTCGATTAAAAGAAGTTGTAGGTGCGTTTAAACTTTATTGCACTTTCTTCTAAGTAATCTTTCGATTACTTGAGTTTGTTGTTTAATTTCAGAAGAGATTTTATGTTTTTCTTATTCAAAGTTGTGTTTTTTTCTTAATTAATAATTGGCTAAGAATATTAAAAAAAAAATACCTGGACCCTGCCTCGTGTTTTCATTTTGTATCACTTTAAACATACCCAAACTTTTTAAAAACAAGTGCGTTTAAACTTTCTGTACAAGGTGTATATATAGTATACTGATATGTTACCAGATAAACCGTAAGAAGAAAGCTTATGGAGAAGACCAGCGTGCCAAACTTTATTAAAAACTTTAGGAATGTCAAGAGCGCTGGCCTTAACCTCTCCACCTTTATCTAATGCACGATAAAATCTATCGGTTGTTACTGTTTGAAAATTAGCTGTAGAACAAAAAGATCGAAATCCATATTGGTGATCAGAATGTAAGCTATTAGGTTCAAGATGAGAAATTAAATGTTTGTTAATTTAAGATTTAAAAACATTGCTTATGATAGAAAGAAGATAATGGGAAGGTAGTTAGACGTATATGATCGTTCTCCAGAATTTTTTAAAATAGGGATAACAGATGCTACTTTCCCGGCTGGAAAACAAGACTCTAATAAGCACTTGTTTTGAAAGAATAGACAACAAGCCACAAGCTGTAGAATAGTCTAAGCAGGAAAAGCCTTTAGATATGGAAGCTGGAGTGATACGAATGTCAAGCAATGAAATAACCTGTCTGACGGCTAAATTAGGTAGAACGCAGCTAGTGAAATCAAGAGATGATATTGATAAAATGTTCCTATCAAACAATTCAGCTTTGTCTTTAGGTGAGGTGACAAGTCTGAACCATACAAGAGAGGTGGAATAACAGATTTGCATTTATTATTGATTCTAATAAAGATTTTACAGAAGTCAGAAGAGCCTATTTTTTGTGATGAAATACGGAATTACATGACCTAGGAATAGCGGGCTTTAGCATTAGGCAAAACTTTTTTACAATGGTTCCTATCAGTAATAAACAGACGTCTATTATTCAGAGAATAAATTTGCTGATACATATAGAAGAACCAGTTTCGATTAGAAATTGCAGCAAAAAAATGGGAGGAAAACCATGGAGAAGAGTAAGGTTTGACTTAAAATTGTTGAAAGGCAATAAAAGATTCCATGCCAGCCTGTATCCACTAAGTTATGTAAGAAGCATATTATGTAAGAAGCATATTTGTTAGCAGGAAGACGAAAGATGTTTACCATCACAAAGAAATTCACGAAAAGAGTCAAAGCCAACTTTAAGGTATTTGTAATAGTCACGATGATAGGGATTCACATGATGAAGAAGAATGTGATAACAGTTTTAGAGAGATTAAACATTAATCAAAAGCTTCTAAGAGTGAATATGGAGAAATGGAGCACTGACTAGGATCAGAAACAAAACATAAGTTGAGTAAAGAAGGTAAATGATTCGGGTTGTCTGTAAAGCAAGTTGAAAAATTGTCTATTTGAGTAAGGGATTGAGAAAGGCAAAAATTGTGGGCTTTAACGCCAGCAGAGTCACTGTGACTAGTGCCAAGCCATTCAGTGTAATGAGCATTAAAGTCACCAACAATATTAGCTAATGAGAAAAGAGAGAGGACCAGGCCAATTTTATCAGAAATAACATCAAAAAGAGTGCAGCCATAAAATGAGAGCGATGTAGAACAAAGAGAAAGGCAATCGAGTGAAAGGGTGCTATATGAAAGCACATAAATATATAGTCTGTGAATTCAAACCACAATTTGTTTTCCGACGAATCGGTGAATTTTTACAAATGTAAATGCCCTGGTTAAACATGTGATTATTTGAGTCTTTGCGAAATAAAGAAAGATAACCATCAACACTTAGATCACAAGATGAGACAGCTGAACTCAAACTAATTTCACAAAGAGCAAGTAGCTCTGGTGAAATTCGCAAGAGATAAGACTCTTCATGAGAAAAGTTACTTCTAAGACCACGAATATTAGCGAATGATAGGTTCGGAGAATTTAATGATGACGACGATCTTTTGTGTTTATTGCTTTCGGTATTTTAATCATTTTATAATTTGTTAAAAAATTTGACTCAAATAATAGATAGTACTCAGTACACTATTTAGTAGCTCAAACAATTGCCTCATTACTACTAATAAACCGTAAGCCGTAACAAAAGACTCCAAATGTGACCTTCAAATGCACAACAAAAGTACAAACAGGAACGCCACCCATGCGCAACATGGTACTGTTAGTACCCTGATATTTTTCAGCTGTTGATGAAATCAGTCTCTCTGTGAGCTACCACAGAGTTCGGAAACCTGACTATAAGCTAGCCTTAGTACCATTAAACTGAGTTTTAGTGCTGTACTCTCACTAAGATATAATAGAATGAGTTGCATAGTCATAAAAACAGAGACACAAGCAAAACCCATGCATTTAGTCAAGAGTATTTAGCATTCAACATCATAAAATAGAAACAATTTATTATAAATACATCTGCGCTAGCCAAATAGACGAAGAAGGGGTGAGAGGCTTCAACAGATAGAATCTGTTTATCCCTTAAGTGTTTGCCTAGTAGGCCCTCTAAAAGACAGTAGCCGGATGCATTTAACATCTTCCCAAGATGATTGTTTTAATCAAGACACTATCTTTAGCCTTTATTTAACCAAGAGCCCCAAGACAGGGAGTGTTTTAAGTTAGAGTTGGTTTCTCCTAGCCTTTGCCTAAAAGAGCGTATCCTGCAAGGCAGTAGGACATGTAGCAGATTGTACTGGGTTACATGTTACCAGTAGATGGATAACCTGACCTGGCGGTGATAAGCAGGATAACCTGACCTCACAATTTTCTTACTTAAGCTCTTTAAAACTTTAAAACGCCCGTAAAATAATTTTGTCACCGCCTTATTGAAGTCTTATCTAGAACTTTCTTCATAATATTCTAAACATGCGGTAACCAAACATAATTTTTTTTTATTTGCTGGAAAAATGGCAACTATAGTTTCAGTTTTTAAAAAACTCCAGAAGTTGTTCAACAACCTCTTTAACAAACTCTTTAACAAACTAAAGGCGGTAGTGGTGTAGTATTTAGCACTCGCTTCATAAATTTGAGGTTCCGAGTTCGATTCCCACCACGTTCCTGGTAGTACCGCGCTCAACTTGTTTCTCCGCCCAGCGGCCTTGTTTTTCAAGGTTCGTGTTTCGAAGTTATAGAGTTGAGAGAGGGTTATAACCACAAATAGCCTCCTCATCTGTAGTGTAATTTGTAAAGCGTTTTAACAGAAAGAATTTATAGTCGATTAAATAACAAAGGCAGTTCAAGGGTTGTTACAATTGAATTGGAAACATAAAAGTTTTGAATCTGAAACATAAAAGTCTGGGATGCTGGTCTTCTGCATGTTTTCTAAGTGTGATTTGATTTGTCATTGAGGTTGCATACATTTACTGCAACTTAATACAACTTTTTACTCAAAAAATAATGTTTTGAAACACTTTTTTTGTGAAACGTTCCTTTTTTATTTAATTTCCATTTTAGTTTTCTTTTAAAATTAGTAAATGCTTGAGGCCGTGTTGAGAGGCTAACAATATAAAACAACTAAAATCAAACTAATAATAGTTAACTCTTAGTTATAAATCAAAGTAATGTTTCAAAAATGCTCTCTGGTTAATAACTAAACATCTACTAATCTTAGTACCCCCATAAATTTATACTTTTAGGTGTTAAATATACGGGAGTGGAAATTTATTAAATTTCGGAAACTTTTCCCACCCACCCCAAACTTATTTGCATTAAGATTTATAATATAAAGCTAATATAAAAAATGTTTTTAGCTTTAAAAATAGATTTTCATTGTTGAAGTCACTGATAAGTATAGAAAATATCAGTGCAATCAGATTTCAGATTTGTAAAAAATTAGGTTTCCCACCCACCATTTTATTACAACCCCTAATCCCTCCTCCCTCCCCTCTCTCCCCATTCATAACTTAATGAGTCATGGTTGAGCTTTAATAAAGCTTGGTTGACCATGGAGCCTAATATCGTTTTACACTCAATAACTTTAAGCTTAATGACTTTTTTTGTAAGTTAAAGATCAGATGAATTTTCTAAGTTAACTTATATAACTTATAAATTTGCATCAAATACAGTTCCCATGTCATAGCGAAAAGTGAGGCACCATGACACACTTTTGGTTTTTGCTTCGTAACAAATTTTTTAATACGCCTTTTTTTTAAGAGATTGGTTTATTTTGTAGAATAAATTTATACCCAAAAAATAAATTCTATATATTACCAAAATATAACAGGTTAAACTTGTGAGACTAGTTAAAGTAAAATTAGAAACTTGTTACAAGGTACCCAAATCATTGGGTACTTTGATACACACTGTGAGCATCATTAAAAAGGTAAATAAAAAGTATAAAACATATAGAAAAGACAGATTTGTATTTGAAATATAAAAATATTAATGTTTATAACCCAAATAATGCATACAATTGTTGAAATAATATTTCAGATGACCAGATAATATATCATTTTAAGTGTCATTCTTAAGAGTCAATAAAAAAAGGATTTGTGTCAAAATGGGATCCTTGTATTATATAAATATTAAAATAAATGAATTTTATAATTGTCTATAATACAATGGAGTACTATTCTACAGTTTTAGTGTCCCCTCACAAATGTTGTCTTAAGTTACCCCATACTTGCTAATAGAAAACAGTTGCCTTATTTTTAATATCAACTTGTTTTTTCAATGATTTTGTTTAATGAAATAAAAAACTTACGGATTGTATTTTACAAAATAATGTCATTGATTGATAAACACATTTAATAAGACACTTCAAAACTTATGAATTTTAAAAATCAATAAGCTACTTCAAAAAAAATCAAAAAAACACAAATTTCGACCCCACGCGGACCTGATGTCAAACGATATATATTTTTTGAAATCATAGCTCTAGTAGTAATTGTTTTACTATATGAAAGTGGTGGTCACAACTCTTAAGATGCCTCCACAGTTAAAATATTTTATGGTGCCCTTAATTTATGGTCCCCCACTCTTCCCTACGTTAATATTTATTCACAACTTTATAAAAACACAACTTTTATTGTACTATTCAAAGTTCATGTATGAAACTTATTTATAAGAGCTAACAAGGTTTTTGAATACGATTTATACAAAATTGAAAAAAAAAATTATAGTCATACGAAAATATTATATATCTTAGAAGTTTAGAATATAAGATAAAAAAACTTAAATTATCATGGCGAAAAATATCGAAACCTCCCATTTTCAAATACGAGGCTTTATAAAAATTTAAATCATTTAAATTAAAAACGAACACTAGAAAAAAAAATTTTTCATGACAACAGGGAATACTAAAATTTCAAAATTTGAGCTGTGTTGAGTCTTTTAAAACAACTAAATAATGATAATAAACCCTCTTACCAAGGATGTATAATAGATAAACTGGAAAGATTCGGAAAAACCCAAAAAAAGTTCAAAATTGTAGTATATAAGGTATAAATAACAAACTTTTAGACAACCTCTGCTTCTTGTTAGAATTGTTTGGCTTCCGAACGGGGATTCCCATTTAGCAGTAAGTTTCTTACATTTTTAAAAAATGTTTTTTCGGCAGTGGGCTAATTATTTTTTTCCAGGATTTAATTTTATGTTATAGTACTTTTGCTGGATTTAAAATAAACTGCTGTTTTTAAATATAGGTATAAATAATACTTCTTAGTAAATCGAGCAAAAATAATACCAATTCTTATCTAGATATTTATCGGTTCAATTTTAATCTAGATATTTATAATTAGTTGTTCAAGAAGCACAACATAAAAAAGAAGCAAATGAACTAATTCCTAATATTGTTTGCGAAATTTTCTAAACTTCTATCTTTATTTGAATTACTTTGGTTGCCTGTGACGTTTTGCAACAGTATCACTGCATAATTTTCAAATGTTATTCGTAACACTGACCCTTGAAAAACAACATATTTTTACTTCGTTCTCATCCAACACAAAAAAGTGTCAAATTATTGCCTCGGTTTTTTTAAGGAAAACATTTAACAATGAAAATCTATTTTAAAACATTTTTTATATTAGCTTTATATTCTAAATCTTTATTTTATTCTTATATTTGTTAACATTTAATTTTATTTTTTTAACTAAATGTTTCCAACAATAGCAAAAAATAATTTATTGCTATACTGTTTTTTATTTAGCTTTTATTATATGTAGCATCTTTTTCAAATAAGCATCATTATCGTGTTTCAATAAAATACCACTCATTGTATAACCATGCAAGAAAATTAGTACTGTTCCAATAGTCACTATTAGCCTCCCAATCACCATCAGACCAAATATAATAAGGTTTGCACTTCTTAACCAAATCATAAAGTTGTGGAAAAGTTTTTTTCTGCAAAAAAACAAAAATCAGCTTTATAATTTTTTCTGAAAACAAACAATAAAGAACTTTATAATTTTTTATGCAAACAAACAATAAACAGCTTTATTATTTTTATATAGTTAAATTACAAGAGCAGCACAATTTGCGACAACGATTGATTGCGACAGTAATTTTTTTTCTTGTCTCTCTAAATATTAGAAAGAGATTGTTACAAGAAGTAAAGGAATGGTGATTAAATGGTTAAAGGGTTGCCTTCAGGTAGTCAAAAAGATTAGTTTCCAGAAAAAAGGTGCAAAAGAAACATAATGACTATTTAACTAATTATATAAATAATTAGGAGGAGTGAGGCTTGACTTGGAATTCTCGTGAGGAAGTAAAAGATTCCATGCCAGCATAAATCCAAGAAATTAAATAAGAAGCACATTTTTTAGCAGAAAAATAAAGATTTCTACTCAAGGGGAATCACAAAGAAAGTCACGGAAAGAGTCCAAGTCAGCTTTAAGGTAGCTGTAAGAGCTAAGATGATAGGGGGATTCTGATGATAAAAAAGAATGAGATAAAAATTTTCGAGAGAGATCAAAGCTTGATTAGCAGCTTTAATGGTAAATATGTAAAAACTGAGCACTGACCAGAATCATAATCAAGACATAAGTTGACTAGAGAAGGTAAAGGATTCAAGTAGTCTGAAGAGCAAGTTAGAAAGTTGACTATCTGTGTTAGAAGTTGTGAAAGGCAAAGTTAAAGGACTTCAACACCTTCAGAACTACTAACCCTAGAACGAAGCCATTCAGTGTAATGAGCATTAGTCAATATTAATAAAGATTTTGGTTAAAAGATAACGAGAAAGAACTTGGTCAATTTGATCAGAAAAAACATCAAAAAGAGTGCAGTCTTAAGATAAACGAGAGAAATATAGAATAAAGAGAAAAACAATAGAGTAAAGTGGTGCTTAACGAAAAAACATAAAATAATAGTCTGTGGATTCAAATTTAGTTTCCCGATGAAAAGCGGAGTTCTTACGATTGTAAATTTCCAGGCCAAGCATGTGACAATTGGATAAGATAACCATCAACACAATGATCACAAGGTGAGATAACTGGACGTAAATTAGTCTTACAAAAATAAATAAGTCAGGTGAACTTTGCAAGAGATGAGACTAAACAGAAGAAAAAGTTACTTTAAAGACCACGAATATTAGTGAATGACAGATTTAGAGAACTTGGTGATGACGATGGTTTTTTGTTATTTTAAATTTGTTCAAGAACTTGACTCAAAGCACAGATAGTACTCAGTACACTATTGAATAGTCCAAGTAGTTGCCTCCTTACTACTAATAAACCCTTTTTACTATTTATAAACCCAAGCTGTAACAAAGGACTATGAATGTGGTAAATACCAAAAGTATAAACAGAGACAGCATCCATGCACAACATAACGCTGTAAGTAATCTAAAATTTTACAGTTATTGATGGAATCAGCCTCTCTAACAGCTATCACAGAGTTCGGGAAATCTGTTTGCCAGCTGGGCTTAGAACCAAAAATCTTTAGATTTTTAGAGCTGCACTTTCATTAGGAGATAATAGAGTTTGCATAGGATTTACAGTAAATTTAAGAGTTTCATGTTTCTATTTTTATTTTATCTTATTTTTTCATTTCATTTCTTATAAATAGAAAAAAATTACTGTAACACTTTATGAATTATTATTAAATAATGGTAATAATTATTATTAAACTATTTTATGAAAAAATTATGAATTATTATTAAATAATGGTAAGAAAGAATAGACTAAAATAATATACGGTCCCAAATAAAATAAACAAACCAAGTATTTATAAAAATAACAATGATTCCATATAATAATTGTTACTTATACGTAAAACAATTATAAAAATATATAAAGCAATTAAGAAATACTTTAATGAAAACAATATTATCTCAAAATCTCAACACGGTTTTAAGTAAAAAAAGGTTGGTTACCGATTTACTTGAAACTCTGGACATTATTACAGAAGCCATACAAGACAATTATCGAGTCGACATAGTGTACTAACTTAAAGAATACGTTTGATAAAGTGTCCCATTGCTGACTCATTCATAAGATAAGAGCACGTGACATACAAAGTCAATTTATTTCATGGATCAAAGCGTTGCTCAGAAACAGAAAGCAAAGAGTAGTATTGGGTGATTCTGTTTCTGATTGGAGACGTTACTAGCGGTGTACCTCAGGGTTCTGTACTAGACCATTTCATGTATTCTCTATTACAATGATTACCTAGCTGCCATTTTATAAAACTCTATGCTGGCGATAGTAAAATAATTGGAATTAATATGACACGGAGGATATTCTATTACAAAAAGATAATACAGTCCTATGTTGTAAAAAGTTGCATGTAAAATTAAATTTAAAAAATGCAAAGTTATGCAATTTAATTGTATTTAAACAAAGTCTAACGCAAATTATATTATATCTGAATATAGTGGCCCTGGACAACATCAAAAAGTTTAATTAACCTCTTTAGAGAGAGATCTCGGAGTTTTGATTTCCGATAATCTTAAACAAAAAAATAAAGTTGAAAATAAAGTCATTACCTAACTGAGCTAACTTACCTAACTAGCATTACCTAAATTATTGGTTCTGTCAGACTGACTTGGCATGTAGATTAGGTAATTAGTAGTATTGACATACTAATCTGATAAATTCCTTTTTTGCATAAAATTAATATAAATTTTTTATTGACAAATTTTATCATAAAATTTTATGTTCTGACTAATAAATAAATAAATAAAAACTTTACTAGATTACTAGATTCTGCTTCAGCGCATTATGCATGAAAGGTTTATAAAAATTTGGGTAAACATAATATTTTGTAAAAAATGCTGTTTGGCGTTTTATAAAATATTTTATTATAAACTTGGAATTAATTTGTTATAGTAGAAGTCATAAAAAATGATGAGAATTAATTTTTTAATTAAAACTGCATCCTGTATACCACTACTTTCATTCCAAAAAAATTAAATCCCCTACCATACCTTTTTAATCAGTTTTGATAAAGTTTCAGGTTATTTATTTTTTAAAATTTATCTAGCAATGCTGTTAGCTACCCTTCAAAAAAGAGCCAAACACTTATTAATTGGTTTAGCGGGTTAGATATTAAGTAACTTGTTATAAGTAATAAGTGATCATAATATTTACTTGTACAAACTAGAAATTGATTGTGTGGAAAACCTATATTTTTTTCTAGCTATTTAAGGTGATAGAAACATTTTTTTTTCTGTGTTTAAGCTGTTTATTGATATTTTTTGTAATACTTAATTATATAAAAAAAAAAAAAAAAAAAAAAAATAGATTTCTTATTCTGCCTATAAATGATATAAAAAAATGAATACCTTTAATTTTGTTCAAAAACGTGGTGTAATTTAAAACATAGCATCTCAATATATAATAAGTTTACAATTTTGAAACCTTACAGGAATGTTAGTCTTATATAATATTTTAATTTTTCAAAGGGTTTTTTTGACTTACTTTTGATAGTAAGGATGTACTGGAATTCCGTTACGGCCGGAATTGCAATTGGAATCGGTGATTTTTATTACAACACCGACTGGAATTACAAAATTTTAAGCCAGAATGCCGGAAATTATTTTTTATTTTTTACTTTTTTTTTCAAGACACAGATAAGAAACACTTGATTTTTTTAATTAATTTATAGACTGTGTAAAATATGTTAGAGGAAGCTCAAAAGGTTAGAAATAAAGACTTCAAATATTATCGCAAAAATTTCAGCCAAAAAACATTCAGAAAAGCAACAAATACTTATCTTATCAATAGACTCCTAGCTTCCAGTGATCCTGTTATTTCATAAAATAATGCGTTCTGTGACACAACCAAGTCACAAATAAAATAAAACGCTCATAGTGTAGTTGAAAAGTGTACTTCAACGATGCAGGTCTAAACTCTCAAAATAACAAAGTGTCTCCGAATATTTGACAGCCGAGTATTTGGTGCCGAAGTCAAATATTCGGTATATAGAAAAAATCACTAAATACATTAGAAAAAGTATTACTGCTAATGAAGTCAAAATGAGTGAACAAAACTTAACGCATAAATTTCTTAAAAGCTTTACACATAAATTTCTTCAAAACAAATACGGCAAATCATGCAAATAGTTTAATAAAGAGGTTTATAAGCAGTTCTACTATTGAATCACCAACTGTTCAATCTTTTTAACAATACCCAAAATTGATTCACGTTTACATTAATAAAATGCAGAATATAAAAAATCGAATACGAGGCCAGGTCCATTGCGAGATTTTAAACTATGTAAAGAGGTTACATTTACAATAAAGACGCATTTTATAGCACAAAATGAATTACAGAAGACACTCAAAACTATGGATGAAAACAAGTCAACGGGTACCGATAGTGTACATCTACGGCTACAGATAAGGTGTGCAGCAGCGTTTTCTTCTCCACTTAAACATTTTCAAAATTTTTTTACAAAAGTTGAAAATACTGAAAAATTAGAAGCACTCAATAATAAAACCAATATACATGATATTGGAATCCAAACTTAAAGCATTTAAATACAGATACAATACAATACACCAATTATATATATATATATATATATATATATATATATATATATATATATATATATATATATATATATATATATATATATATATATATATATATATATATATATATATATATATATATATATATATATATATATATATATATATATATATATATATGTATATATATATATATATATAACTACTTTTTAAGTAGAAAAAAACAGTTATATACCTAGAAAATATTAATAAGAAAATAACTTGTCCAACGAAAAAATAAGCGGTTGTTACCTTGAAAGTAAAAGCAAAGTAACTAAATTCATACGATATTTTACGCCACGTGACTAAACAATCCAATGAAATACAACGCTGAATAATAAGATCAAAGATGTCGCAATTCGATGAGTGCGTCAAGCTTACAAATAAACAAAACAAAACAATAAACTGGAACTTTAAAATAAAAAATAAAAAAACTTTTAAATCACACAACCGGACCATAGTTCAAATGCACAAGATTGAATTGTTTTAAAATTGTAAAAAAATGATAAGTCGTGTATATTGGCTGAGTTTAATGCAATGTCAACTAAAGATTTGCAAGATTCTTTTCTAGCTTGGCTTATAACAGTGTGCAATGTCGCAAAAAGGTGACCACGATAAAAAAGTACTCTCAAATTAAATAATACCACCTAAATTCACAAGACTTTTTTAAATTTAAAAGACGAGTTTGTACAGGTCAGTTTCAATACTTTTCTTTCAATCTTCGGTATCAAAAAAGTCAGAGAAGAGACAATAAAATGTTGCCAGTCAACTACAGGTAGGTCTAAAAATTATTAAATATGTTCGAGTTAGTAGGATCTAGGCTAAATGTGTTTTATTAGGTTTAACATATTATTTTAAAATTAGGTTTAACATATTAAAATTAGGTTCAACAAAATATTTAGGATTAAACTATCTACAGGGATAAGTCATTAAAGGTATTTATAGGAATCGTAGGTAAAAAATGTATATATATATATATATATATATATATATATATATATATATATATATATATATATATATATATATATATATATATATATATATATATATATATATATATATATATATATATATATATACATATAAATAAATATATATATATATATATATATATATATATATATATATATATATAATATATATATATATATATATATATATATATATATACATATATATATATATATATATATATATATATATATATATATATATATATATATATATATATTTATATATATATATATATATATATATATATATATATATATATATATATATATATATATATATATATATATATATATATATATATATATATATATATATGTATATATATATACACCTTGACAGAATATATACAAGAATATTAGTTAGAATTTACAAAGGAACATGTTTATGGAAATTTTCTGTTAAGGAAAAGCACACTATTATGCTCTGTACTGAATTCTGTTGTAGCTTTTTTAGCATATTTTTTTATGAGTTAGCCACTTGGTTAGTAAAGATGACTTCTGTTGTGAAACAGTAATAGATCCCAATTAATGTTTTAAATGGTTAAATGTCAATTAATGTTTTAAATGGTTAAAACATAAATTGGCTGCCCTATTTGAGTTGGGTTAATGAAGCAAGAAATGCTACAAAGACTAAATAAAGCTCAATTTAGATTGAAAAACATTTCAACTTTACTACGATTAAATAGCGTTTTGTTTTCGCAACTAGACAAGGTCTAATTTCATTTACAATAGCAATCCCAGATAAACCAGCCCAACGTTCGAAACACTCATTGATACAAGAAAAAATTAAAAATGTATAAATAGAAAAAACAGAATCATGATTTTAAAAAAATGACACGATTAAAAAAAGCAATTTTGCCTGTTGCAATTATAGCAGATGCAAACGTTGTAATGAGTTATATATGGTCTTCAATTTTCCGTCTGACAGGAAAATCAAATTCGCTTGTTACCCTTGTTAAATAATTTTGAGAGTACTGAAGACAGTTTTGGATAGTAATTTATTGATGGTAGTACAATTATTAGAAATACTATAAGATATTTTTTTAAAAAAATTTTTCATAAATATTTATACAGCTTAGTTAAAAACTCCCATCATTGTGCGTTCTCTAAAAAATAAACAAATGAATAATAAAGTAGATCTTACAAAGAATTATTTCTTAACTAAGCTTTAAAACACGATGATTTATAACTATGTTTGGGAGGTTTTAAATCTTAGCACCCCAATAATAAAGGAACCTATTTCAAAAGTCAAGAAAGACAATTATAGGACAATAATGTTTTTCTTTTGATTTTTTGTATAGATTTTTTCTGGTAATACACTTTTTTAAATTTATTTGTAATTGAAAGATAAGTTAATCTATATAATAATTGGACGATAAGTTAATCAAAAGATATTTTATTAAACTAAATATTGCGCCACAATGTTTACAGTATTAGTTTACATACTGTAAACATTATTGCATAACGTCGTAAAGAGTCATAAAGTTAACTATTTCAGTATGAGGTTTAATTAAGATTAAAAAAAAAAATAGAGTTTCAAGTGCGATCAAAACCAACGTTACTAGAAATTAGTCTTTCAATGTAATTATTATTAAAGTCAGCAATAATGTTGACTTAAAATGATAAAAACCTTAGTCAAATCATCAAAGTTAACATTGAAAGGAATGTAGTTTTAGGAAAAAAGAGATTAATAAAAAAATATTTCAATGAAATGTCGTTTAATGGAAACACAGTAAAAAATAGTTAAATAATTCAGAGACTTTTTACAACAAATTGATAATCTGATACAAAGGTTAATGCAAAGCCCAGACCAAGCATAACAATATGCATAATACCTATGGCTGTTATACCTCATAGCTATAATTAAGGATAATAGTTTTCACCACTGAATTACAAAGATGCAATCTTTTCCACATTTGAATCTAAAACTAAAAATGTTTTTCAAAAGGTTTAAAATTTCAAATTAGTTTTTTATTTGTAAAAACTTCCCTTATGTTAAATTTACCTATTTGGTCTTTGTGAGACTTATTCCACAAACGGTTTTATATTAATTTAATTTAATCAAAGAAATAAAATATTTTCAATTATAGTAATATAAATAAGTATATAATAATAAAATTTATAGCAATATAAATAATGTTTAATTTAAGAGATTAAAATAAACAATGAAGACCTAAAACATCTATTTTAGGACCCAAATCTACAGAATTTTAGTTCCATGACTCATCTTATTTCCAGTGTGTAAAACCTTCATGGTGCTTACTCGTAAACACAAAATACCTGAAAAAATAAAAAAACTAATTTTCTCATACTATTAAATTGGAAACATCAAAAAATTTTCAAAAGAATATATATATATATATATATATATATATATATATATATATAAATATATATATATATATATATATATATATATATATATATATATATATATATATATAGGGCCGCCAAGAGGGTGGGGGGGGGCAATTGAAGTAGATTGCCCCGGGCATCACAGTCTATGGGGCATCACATGCCTTAAAAAAAATTATTGAAATGATAAAAAATTTAGCTGATAACGTATTTAAAGATTAAGCAATTTTTGTGTATTAATTTCTTTCTTCTTTTAAACTTTGTTTGCATTTAAAATAGGATAATTATTACTTTACAAGGTTTTCATTATCCATTTGAGCGCACGCGTTTTCATTAGCCATTTGTTTGCATGAAAGAATAAAAAGCGTTAAAAAATTTTTCTTATTTAACGTTTGTAAAAGCCTAACTTCTAATAGTTTAACTTATTTTTGCTTAAACCTTGCGTCCCTGTGGATACTTTAGTGCATATGTATGTTTTTGACTCGCCTGCATTTTGTTCCGACTATATTTTGACAAGAAACTTATCTTCAGTGGATATTTTAATTGTAAGTACTGACTTTTTCTCTGCAATTAATAACACCAAAGTATTATAAAGTTTTTAATTTTTAAAATTTAAAAAATTAAAATTCTTTATATCGTCATAAGTTTTAGCATGAATAATCAAAGACCTCCACGATTGAACCAGCTGTCTGGAGCTGCTGGGAGAAAAAGAGCGATGATTCGGAAAAAAACGCAAGCAAAAACAAACGAACGCTTTTAGATTGCGTTCGTTGGACAAAAATCGAAGATAAATGCAAGCATTTAGTTAAACTATTTTTAAATCTTGTGACGTTCATGAAAAATTAATTAGAATAATTCTGTTTAATACTTCTTGATAGTTCAATGATATTGAGATCGGTATCAATGACTCTAATGAGCTGCCAGACCATAATTCCGACAAACTTTTTCTTGCTGATGACATCGATGACTCCCAAAAAAAATTATCACATATAAAAAAGGATCAATTGGATTTTGTACTTGATTGTCACAATGACCAACAAATTTATAAAAGTGATCTTTCTATACCAATCTCTAACGATCCTGCTCTATGGAAATAAATATTAGACACTGATCGAACAAATATAATTCTGATGGGACCTTCTTCAAATTCTAGCAATTTTCCAAGAGATCAAAAAGAACGCAAATTCCCTACTTATATCTTTTTAGAGGAACAAAGAAACGGAAAAAAAGTTAGAAGAGATTGGCTCGTTTGAAGTAAGGCTGTGGCATCACTCTTTTGTTTCCCTTGCTCCCTTTTTGGATCGCCTAACTTAACCAAACCCGGTATTCAATCCAGTTTGTTGTCTTGGAATGGAGGTATACATGGAAATTGGAAAAAACTTTCAGATCGCATTAAAAGTCATCAACAAAGCGATTTTCACCGTAACTGTTATCTCCAATGGAAAACAGCTACGATTCACTTGAAAAGTTAAAAGTCCATTGACCATCAGTTAGAAAAACAAATTGGAGATGAACAAAGCGATGGAAAGTAATTTTACAGTGCATTCTTGACGTCACAATTTTTCTAGCTTCAAGAAACTTAGCTTTTAGGGCTAAGAATATTGTTTTTAAATTTTAAATTATATTTTAGATTATTTTATTTGTAATTTAAAAATCAAAATTACAAGTTTTAATTGGATATAAATATGGATTACTATTTTGATTTTTTTTGTTTGTAATTAGGATCCAATCAAAAGTTGTTCAAAAATGGGAATGGAAGTGCTCGAATTAATTGCTCGCCACAACAAAACATTACAAGATCATATGCATCTTATTGCTAAGCACCATGAAGAAGAAAAACGCATGCAAGCTCATTATTTATCCTGGAAATCACAAAATGAATTTATCAAGGAATGCGGCAATTTAGTGGTTCGAGAATATATTTGAGAAATCAAAAATCAATATATTTCACCATCATCACGGACAGCACTCCCGATTCGTCCCACAGCGAGCAAATAACTTTTGTTTTTCGTTTTTTGCATTTCAATGATAATCAGCTGTGGGAGATCAAAGAAAGATTCGTTAAGCTAGAAGAACTTGAAAAGAAAAAGGGATCTAATATAACAAATTTGATATTGAATGTGTTGGAAGAGAATGAGCTCGACATAAAAAATTGTCGTGGTCAAGGCTACGACAACGGCGCTAATATGGCAGGCATTTACAATGATGTTCAAGCTTTGATAAGACAGAATAATCCACTAGAAAAAAAGCCAAGAGAGATCTTGAAATCATTACATCGTCTAAAAGAGTTAGACCTTCCAGGCGAAAGTAGTAATGAAGTGCATTATCTCATTAAATGGATGAATTCTTTTGAATTTGTTGTTTTCACTACTTTTTGGTTTAAATCTTTGATGGCAGTTAACAACGTGAGTCTTCTGCTTCAATCCACTCAACTCACTCTCGACGATGAAGTAAAGATTCTAAATGGCCTTTTGATGGATCTGGATCAAATCCGTCTGTCTTGGGACCTGATTTTGATAGAGGCAACAGAAGTTGCAAAGAACTTGAAATTTGATAATATAATGTTTACTGTGAATAGAACGCGAAAATAGATCATCCCAGATGAAACTACTGGTTACAACCACGAAGAAGCATCAAATAACTTTGAGTGTAATGTCTTCAATGTTGGACTCGACAATCTGACTAGTCAAATGAGATCAAGATTTAAAGTAAAAGAAGAGGAATGTAGCAAGTTTTCCTTCCTTTGGTCTTTACAGAAATCTCAAACAGACCAAGAACTAGGTTTAAAAGCTGAGAATCTGGCTAAACTTTACCCAGAAGACTTATGTAAAAACGAATTTTCTGATGAAGTTCGGCCTTTTCTTTTCCGTAAGAAGAAATATTCTAGCCAGCAAAAAGCCTGTCGAACTTCTAAATAAAGTTTGAGCAAAGGGGCTGCATTCAATATTTCCGCAAGTGTGTGTTTCTCTTAGAATCTTTCTAACATTGCCCGTTTCAACATCTGAAGGAGAAAGATCCTTCAGCAAGTTAGCTATCATCCAAGATTGTCTTCGTTCCACAATGGGCCAGGAGCGATTGTGCTACTTGATGATCCTTTCAATCGAATCAGATTTAGCAATTAACGTTAATTATGAAGAAGTTATTTCAAATTTTGCTGCTAAGAAGGCGCGGAAGATGTATTTGTCAATTAAGAATTGATTTTATCAGAGTTTGTTTTTGCAAACCAAAATTTAATGTGACTTTAGGTTTTTTATGAAAGTAAACTATATTAATTTATTTGCTATTTTAAGACCTAAAGTATGATAAGGCATCCATTAAACTTTTGGACCCGGGCATCACAAAAGCTCTGGGCGGGCCTGTATATATATATATATATATATATATATATATATATATATATATAAATATATATATATATATATATATATATATATATATATATATATATATATATATATATATATATATATATATATATATATATATAAATATATATATATATATATATATATATATATATATATATAAATATATATATATATATATATATATATATATATATATATATATATATATATATATATATATATATATATATATATATATATATATATATATATATATATATATATGTATATATATATATATATATATACATATGTATACGTATTAGTGCTTGCATATATCTTCGTATAAGTGTTAATGAATTAAAGTAAATAACAATGATTTAAATTAAAAGAGAGCTATTTATATATATTTTTTATAAATAAAACTTCATATTTTTCACTACTATATGTTTCATGCTAAATGCAATCATCAGGTGTTACACCTAATGATTATATTTAGCATGAAACTTATTGTAGTGAAAAATATGTAGCTTTGTTTATAAATATATATATATATATATATATATATATATATATATATATATATATATATATATATATATATATATATATATATATATATATATATATATATATATATATATATATATATATATATATATATATATATATATATATATAAAATATAGAAATATATATATATAAAATATAGAAATATATATATATATATATATAAAATATAGAAATATATATATATATAAAATATAAAATATAAAAATATAGAAAAATATGAAGCATTGTTTATAAATATATATATATATATATATATATATATATATATATATATATATATATATATATATATATATATATATATATATATATATATATATATATATATATACATGTATATATATATATATATATATATATATATATATATATATATATATATATATATATATATATATATATATATATATATATATATATATATATATATACATATATACTGTGCTCGTTGTTACCAATAAATTGATCCTAACTTTTTCTGATAATTTTATGTTATTTTTTGTTTGAGAAAACTTCCTGTTTAAACTAGTATGGATATAAAACCACTCCTTTTATTGTTATTGTTGCATAGTACCATAATCAAGGAATTTTTAACACATATTTTTATATTTTAACACATATTTCATATTTTTCACTACTATAAGTTTCATGCTAAATGCAATCATCAGGTGTTACACCTAATGATTATATTTAGCATGAAACTTATTGTAGTGAAAAATATGTAGCTTTGTTTATAAATATATATATATATATATATATATATATATATATATATATATATATATATATATATATATATATATATATATATATATATATATATATATATATATATATATATATATATATATATATATATATATATATATATATATATATATATATATATATATATATATATATATATATATATATATATATATATATATATATATATATATATATATATATATATACTGTGCTCGTTGTTATCGATAAATTGATCCTAACTTTTTCTGATAATTTTATGTTATTTTTTGTTTGAGAAAACTTCCTGTTTAAACTAGTATGGATATAAAACCACTCCTTTTATTGTTATTGTTGCATAGTACCATAATCAAGGAATTTTTAACACGCGTTATTATTTGGGTCAATACAACTTTTATAAAGTATTGTGAAAAATTTAAGAAACACCAAAAAACAAATTATAACTTATTTTTATTTTTAAATTTTTATTTAGTCGAATATATTTTTGTGGTAAAAAAAAAAAAAAATAACTTTTAGAAAATAGACAAACAAAATGAAAAATAATAAAAACGCCAAAGACTTTTAAACAAATAAAAAAATTTATATAAGGTTTTGTACATTTGAAAAAAGTTGTGAAAAAATTAGGAACCACAGAACAAAAAACGGTAATTTTTACATAATACCTCGTTATTTCACCATGATTTTTTATGCACTCATTTATACAATATGGCATTCAGCCTATTAAATTCTCTAAAACATGTTTGGAAACATTTCCAAGTATTGTTGGTAAAATATTGTGCAACTCCTCAAAGCTCCTTGGTGCTTTCTTGGCAATCTCTTTATCAAGCCACCTCCAAAGATTTTCAATGCAATTTAGATCTGAGTTATTTGGTGGCCAAGTTAGACGCTCAATATTTTTGCTTTCGAACCATTCAGAGACAATTTTAGTCTTGTGACATGGTGTATTGTCTTGCTGAAAAATGAACGACACTCTTTGCTCAAGTGCATCAAATGATGGAAACAAGTTGTTATTTAAAATATTGACGTAATAAATAGAGTTGAGTCAACCATCAAATAATTTAAACTTACAGAGACCATAACATGTCTTGCAGCACCATATTCCATCCACCCGCTACCTTGTTTTGTTTCTTTGAGCGATAAAATCGAGATTATATTTTTCTGAAGGCTGCCTGCTAATCATAATTCGTTTTTTTCGTTCATCAACCTCGATATTTACTGAACATTACTATCCGCCATTTTTCTTTAGAACATTTTGGCAAAATTCTTTGACACTTTGGCAAAATTCTTTTTCGCTTTTTTATATTTTGTTTGGTTTTTGTCGTGGTTTTGGAATAGCTTTTTTTATAGCATATTGTTAGCTATTAGTTTCCTACGCATAAGTGATGCCGATTCTTGACGCCCAATTGAAAGCTTCTTTTCCCTTTTTAATTCATGCGACGGTATGGTTCGATTTTTCTTTGTTAATCTGATCTGATTAAAAGGCAATCATCATTAGGTGTTTTCAAACGTGGTCTTCCAGAACGATGGCAATCAACGCAAGATTTCGTTTCTCTGAATCTTTTGATGATTGTTAGCACCGAACTATGTGATCGTATTATTATTTTTCCAATTTCACGAGCGGTTTTACCTTCCTGGTGAAAATGCACTACTTTTACACGATCTTCATAGGTTATAGCTTTATTGCCCTTTTTTTTTTAAAAAAAAAAGTTTTTTTTTTGTTTGAAATTAAATACTTTTTTTTTTAATACTTTTGGTTTTTTGGTAATTACTCAGGTCATTAATAGAATATTTAAAAAAAAAGATAAAAATCGATTAAAAAAAGACGTTTCCATCGCATTTAGCACAAAAATTTCTTTGAGGTTCTTAACTTTTTCACAAAAAAAAAAATTGAAACCTTTAACTATTTTTTGTACTGTCTTAATTGATAGTTTTTTTGTTATTGCAAAACCCATTTAAGTTTTTAAGTTTTTAAGTTTTTAAGAGAAAACTTAAACTCCGAAAAAATATTTCCTTAAATGGTAAGTGCTGACTAATATAATTTTTGTAATTACCTACCGTGTAAAGGATTAGTCAATGTTATAACAAAAAATACTAGTATTTTTTGATAAAATTTAAAATATTCAATGTTTTTATTACTATATTAAACTTTTATTGAAAAAAAAAAAATACATTTCAAGCTATTAAAAAAAACGGAAATCAATAAAAATTCAAACAAAAAAAACATTTTGAACAGAAATTCAACCATTAAAAAAATTAAAAACCATTAATTATATATATATATATATATATATATATATATATATATATATATATATATATATATATATATATATATATATATATATATATATATATATATATATATATATATATATATATATATATATATATATGTATATATATATATATATATATATATATATATATATATATATATATATATGTATATATATATATATATATATATATATATATATATATATATATATTTTGTCCACATCTTATTCATCATATAGGATTAGTTTTTGAAATTACTTTTAATTCCACCCATAAAAATCTGATAGGAGAGAGATCTTTTGATTGGAGAGGCTGTATCATTTTATTTAATATGTGATTGTTCTAGAAATCAGTCAAATATTTTACACAAGTTTTTGAAAAATATGTTTTAGATTTAAGCTTCAAGTCATTTGCTTTTTGAAAAAATGAACAGCTTCTCATTAACCCATCTTTGCAAAGGTGCAGTATAATTTTTTAAGTGTAAAAGTAAACTACTTTTGTCATTACTCCCTCTCTTTTCACAAAGTCACCTTCAGCAATTTAACCAAAACACCTTAACACTACATCCACCATGTTTTGCATTCAATAATACACATTATTTTATCATACATTCGACAATTTTTTTTCCTGACTAACAAACTTATTTTGAAACGAAAGATTAAAACTATATATATGTAACGGTTTGTCACATCTTTAACAGTATGTATGAAAATAGCAAAACCTTGAAAAAGTAGATTTCTGTGTTTTACAACGTTGTCTCTTTTCCAAATCAATGTTATATATCCATTAGTTTATAATTCATACACAACAAGTCAAAAACTGAATAGAGAGAATAACAAGTTAATAAAACATGTTTGGTACCTTATTATTTAATTATAACTAAAATCGATGCTTCGCAAAATTGGTCAATAAAGTGGCAACGGAAAAGATATCTAAATAATTTTGCTTAAAAAAGTATTTTCTCGCTTCGGTCAGACACATTTGGTTGAATAGAATTTGTCAATCTAAGTCACAGTTTTAAAAGAAGTTGTTGTTACAAAGTGAGGCACAACTAGAATTCAATGCAGCTCTTACACGTGCTCTTCAAAATTTTCAGAGAGCATAATTGAAAGTCCTGGTGTCAAGATGCAACTAAACTAATTAACTCCTAATGCTTGATGCAACTAGACTAATTAACTTTTCTTTTTCGGGTTTCAAAGATTACCACCGTCAATTACTCATGTCCATAAGTCAAGAAAACTCATTAGTACATCTGCAAGCAGGCATGCACATGTATTTGCGCTCTGCAACAGAATGTTTTAGACACCGCCTGATGTTATTTCCTTAAAACTCCAAGATGTTTCTATTTAAAGTCAAAAACATTTCCGAAAAGTAAAACTCAAATTCACCCACTTATCTAAACTCTTTGTCGCTTGTACAAAGCTACGCCAAATCATCAAACACGTTTTGTAAGCGCGGTTCTAACTGATTCCAAGCTTGCTTTAGCGTCAATTTGTCTGTTACTGGTTGGCTAATTTTCTCAATACTAACATAACAATAGCTTTTATTTCAGCTTTAATGGTGGTGTTTGATGCTTTTGATTTAGTTATTTTTTACATTTATATTTCCGTGTAATGAAGTTTAATAACGAGTAATAAAGAAATCGTAACTAATGAAATATTTAACAACAGCATTTTCTTTCTTATACTAAGTTAATATTGTTGAATTCTTATATTACGATTACTGACTTTCAAATTAAATAAATAATAAACTGAGTTTTAAATATATCAAGAATTGGTTACCCTTTATTTGATAATGCTACACAAGCAGTAACAAATGGGTGCACGCCGGTGTTAACTGTACCCGTCAAAAATCTTATTTTTTACATATTTTAAATAAATTATCATTCTTTTATTTATTTTGGAAATTGGTTTTTACACAACATTAAGTAACTTGTTATTAAAAGCTTAATAGGTAACAAACATGTATATTATAAAAGTTTATTTTTACTGTAGTATAAAGGCTTACTTGGTACAAAGCACTTACTTGGCACCGGAATTTTCAACTAACTCAGCCCATTCATTTGCATTAAAGTTACTTCCACTTAATTTAGAAGCTAGGTCTTGGTATGATTGTGATGGGAAATTATGACGCATGTAATCATTGTATTCCTTATAACCTTTTCCATAAAAGCGAAGCATATTTCAAAGGTTTTTAATTTCTAAATTAAGAAAAATTACTAAAATAAGATATAAACAATATTTTACATAACCCATTAAACCAACCTTTCCAATACCACCAAAACCATTCTGATTTAAACGCGGTTACTGAATATACACCCTAGTGAATAAATATTCCAAACTTAGCATCGTCGTACCATTTCGGAAGTATTCTTCGATCCAGAGATTCCCATCGGGGTTCAAAGTTTGAAAATCTTTCTTAAAAAATATTTGATAAAAAATTTTCAAGTTTTACCTTCAAAAAAAATTAATTAAGCCCACAAAAATATGTCTGAAAAGTATACGTGCTCTATTTTTAGTTTTATTTTAGTTTAATTTATCTAAGAACCAAATTTTACAAAAAATATTATATAAATTTTAACAGAGCTTGACATCAAACCTTGCTATGCTGACGAGTTTGATACATATAGTTCTATTGTTTTCGAGTATTCTGATGCTGCCACTGTGACTGACCGTGAAAAATATTAACAGGCTTTGAGTTGATCGTGTTACTGAAAACTGCATTTTATAGTGCACAAACGCGATTTGTAAAAAGGTTGAGTCTCTCTATTCAGTTTTTGACTTGTTGTGTATGAATTATAAACTAATGGATATATAACATTGATTTGGAAAAGAGACAACGTTGTAAAACACAGAAATCTACTTTTTCAAGGTTTTGATTAATTTTTTATTGTTCTATGAGATCCCCTTTTTTTTCTTCTCCTTTTTAGTGTTGTCAGTCCCAGTGCTTCTAATCTTTTTTCATAAGTATGGTGTCTCAAGGGTTTTATTATCTTTATTGCAGGATGTCGAATTTGCTCAAATTTGTGGATATCGCAACTAAGTTGCTGGTCTTCTCCATAGGCATGCTGATCTTCTCGAAAAGCTTTTTTCTTACGGTGAATCTGGAAAAATCTTTAAGATTATTGAATCCTTCCTTTCCAATCGAAGTATAAAATTTGTCCTTGATGAACAGCACTCTTCTTCTTATTCTTTAACCTCAGGGGTTCCTCAAGATTCAATCATTAGCCTTATGCTCTTTTTAATTTACATTAACGATCTTCCAGATATTCTCACATCTAAGGTGACATTGTTCGCTGATGATATTATTATTGTCACAATAAAAAGCCATCTCCCCCTGATTGCTTGGAAGGGACATTTGAGCTTGAAAAGGATCTTACTTCTGCTACAGCATAACGCACACAATGGCTGGTGAACTTTAATTCAGATAAGACTCAATTTTTTTCAGCCAATTGTTATTGCAATATTTTGAATCTTCCTATATTTATGAACCATAATGTACTCAATGTGTCATCTACCATTCATCTTTTAAGATTAACTCTTACTTCTGATTTTTATTAGAAACCATATATCAAATCTGTTGCAAAATTAGCATTTGCTAACGTTGTATCTCTTTATTGCCCGACACTTTCTTACTCTGGATTCTATTGTCTATCTCCATAAAATTCAAATCCGGCCTTGTATGAAATACTGTAGCCATCTGGGGCGGATCTTCTAATGATGCCCTTTCTCTTTTAGACACGGTGCAAAAACGCATTGTAAACATAGTTGGACCTGCTCTTGCAGCCAATCTTAACCTTTGTCACATCGCCATAATGTTGTTTTTCTTTCTCTTTTCTACAAATACTATAATGAGCACTGCTCTAAAGAGCTAGCGTCTCTTGTACCGTCTACTAAAATTCATTCTTGAGTTAATCGTCATCCAATTAAGTCTCATCCTTTTTCTGTTACTGTTCCTAAGTGCTCCAAAAACTCTTATTTGTTTAGTTTTTTTCCTTACACATCAGTTCTTTGGACTTCGCTTCCTTTATCTTGCTTTCCTGATTCATATAGTTTGCAATCTTTTAAGTCGTCTGTCATTCGTTATCTTGCTCTACAATCTTTATCTTTTCTCTTTCAGTAACTTCCAATACTCATTTGTGGTTGCTTGTAGCCTTATTGGAAGCGAAGATGTTTTAAAAAAAAAAAAAAGGTGTTGTGACCATGCTTGGATTCCGAACTCTAGAGAAGGTTGAATGTATGGAGTTTATAATATTAGAGGAAACAGCGTTCTCACCGCGTCCTCTGAATGTTTTTTTATGCACACCTAACTTCCAGTTTGCTTTTGCTGCTGCTGCATCTAATTTTGTTCTTAATACATTTAATTTTACATTTTGGTCGTTCTTGTTGAGACACTAAGCTGTTTTTTAATTTATTTTATAGATGATGGTTTTACAAGTAAGATGTTACAAAGATCTTATTTTTAAAACCTTTTTTTCATTTCCAGATTTCACAAAGGTTTCTTATAAATCGTTTAAATAAAATTATTTTTGTTTATGCATTGTGTTTAAACCTGCGTTTTGAACACATACAGTCTTTCTACGGGAATCATTAAACGATTTAATATTTAGTGTGAATTTGGCGAAAAAACCAGTAGATAAACAAAAAGCTTTTACTATGATATATACTAGATTCAAACTTATTAACAGCGATACATGTTCTAAGAGACACGCAAGTCCATAAAGGATGAAGGACTGTGTCAATGAACCTTATAATTACACATAATTAATGTGTAAAATAATTTATGATATATATATATATATATATATATATATATAATATATATATATATATATATAAACATTTCAATAATAGTATATATATATATATATATATATATATATATATATATATATATATATATATATATATATATATATATATATATATATATATAAATATATATATATAAATGTCAATAATCTTGACATGTTACTACACATTCAAAAGATTTAATTTACAATTAAAACTCTTGTAAATAATTTTAAAAACTGAAGAAAAAATTAACGTACAAATAAACTTGTTACAAACCAATTAAAAATTAAATTACAAATTATGACAAAAAAAGTAATTTTTAAGGTTTTAAATTTTTTAAAGGTTTCCTAACGCGAGCCACCAAAATCTGCTCCGAAAAATACATTAAGAACAAGATTCAGTTTATAATAGACATGTTTGTTGAAAACGGTCATAAGAGATCGAATCTAGAAACGATTGCCGCGAATTACCTTTCAAGTAAAAACAATCCCAACAGTAAAATTGCAAAAAAACTCAAAAATAGTGTTGCGATAATAAAGCTACCTTGGCTGCCAAAACATGGACCAAAACTACGGAAAGCACTTAAAGCTTATAGTGTCAAAGTTATTTTTACAACACCACCTAATTTAAAAACAATTCTCTGTAACAACAAATCTAGTTTAATGCCAAACATCAACCCGGGGGTCTACAAGCATACGTGTTTGTCTAGGGGTATTAATATTGGGGAAACAAAAAAGAGGTTTTAGCAAAGAAGCATAGAACACCAAATTAATAGCATTAATGGCAATTGGCATAATTCTGGAGCTACTGAGCATTGCAAAGAATGTCATGGCATATTCGATTGGCTGCACCCAAAAACTCTATCTATAAATAACAATTATCATGAAAGGAAAATAAGGGAGTCACTTGAAATTAACTATGCGCAAACATCTCAGGAGGTTAAACAATTCCCATTAGTGCTTAACAGAGATAAAGGGGTAAAAGTAGCCTCGAATAGTTGGAGACCACTATTTAAGAAAATCGTAAAAAAACAAAACAATTTTTGTTGACGTCTTCTTTGTAATGGCTTCTTTGTGATTTTTAAAAATTTTATACTGTAACGGTTTTTTAAATTGTAATTTACGTCTGATGATGGTCTATACAAATTAGACCGAAATATCATAAAAAAGAAAAATTAGTTAGCACGATGCTGTTTTGATGTTTTACAACTTATTTTAACTTTACGTACAACAAGAAATGTCACTAAAACACTTAAATTATGGCAAAAAAATTAAAACCTTTCAAATTACTGGCTGTAACGCCAGTAATATTGGAGAAACCTCCAGACATTTGACAACAAGGATAAATAAGCACCTTACGAGTGACAAGCAATCGCATATTTTCAAACATTTAAATTCATCCATTAATTGTAAAACACTAACTAATTATGACTGCTTTTAGATTTTGGATACTGCCTCTACCATTAACAAATTAAAAATAAAAGAAGCACTTCATATTAAATGGGAAAATCCTTCTTTAAATAAACAAACATCTCATTATATTATAAATTTATCTATCTAACTTACTATATTATTATCATTATTATTATTATTATTATTATTATTATTATTATTATTACTATTATTAATATTTTAATCTAAGGAAGTTTATTTTGTCATAATTAATATAATTTTGTAATATAATTTTGTCATAATTAATATAATTTGTAATATAATTTTTAATTGGTTTGTAACAAGTTTATTTGTCCGTTAATTTTTTCTCTGTATAGTCTTCAGTTTTAAATTTATTTACCAGAGTTTTAATTGTAAATTAAATCTTCTGAAAATGTAGTAAGACTACAAAACATGTCAAGAATAAAAAATATTGTGATTTTTATTAACATTTTTACAAATTTATTGCTAATGCGATGTTCGAAAGATGCCCTAATACCAGGTTTTTTTTGGGGAAGCCTCCGACCGTTTAGTCACGGCAATATTTATTTTTCTATTATTATTTCAAAATGAAATAACTATAATTAAGCAAAGAAAAAACTCACTTTTCGACATTTTGAAGTTGTAGTGGACATTTCACATACAACTACAACTCCACATGCCGGCCGATCCTTTGCTAACAAAAAAAAATACTCTAGGAATAATACAGAAAAATAAAAAATACATAGGAGAAACTGTTCACAACAAAATTAAATAGCATTACAAACTAGTACTTTAAGTTTTCTTTTTAATTTTTTTAACAATATTATTGAAAAAAAATATATATACATTTTTTCCGTTGGAAAAAAATGTATATATATTTTTTTCCAACGTTGGTTGGTTCTTATAAAAAAACTCAAGTTTTATATTAAACCTATCAATTTATATTTTTATGGTTTTTAAAATTTAATACACTAAAACTAAATTTTTATTGAAAGAAAAAGAGAACAATACTCTTATTTATTGCAAAATTTGCCTGAAGATGATGGAACTTTGGTATACCTTCTAAACATATTAACTTGGGAACAAAATAAAAAGTTTGCCTAATTTTAATTCTATTAATTGCTCTTCTTTTAATTATGTTAAAATCATGCGCTAAAATACTAAGTTAAAAATATAAGCTAATATGTTAAGTTAAAAACATGCGCTAAAATATTAAGTTAAAAAAAGGCGCTAATATGAAGTTAAAAATATGCGCTAAAAAATTGAAATACCTTTTACCTACATTTAAAAAATGGCAATCGCTTTTACGGTCGTATCGCGGCTGTTTCAAAGTAAGCTTTACGACTTCTTGTATTATTATTATCATTTTTTTAATAATCGCTCAATTGACTTTTCCACATAAAAACCCATTGACCTTTCCCCATTATGGTATTTGTATTTACAGAAAAATCGAAAACTCGCAATTTTTAATTTTTTAAACTTTTCTTTAATTCGTGGCTTGCTCGTACATAAATAATGGTTTTTTCTCTTATAGGTAATTACATTCACGCTAAAATCTTTTATAAATCTTATTATCTCCGCAGGAGAATAAATGAATTGTAATATAAACAAATATTTCAACTCAGTTATAGTTGAATTTCGTTAGAGAAGCTTGTTTGAAGTATATTTCACAAATATACATAATAAAAGAGGATATAATTAACTCTATAAATATTCCTGCTGGATATAGGGTATGACGAAGGGTATTCACCGTCATAGGGTATGACGGTGGGTATGACGAAGTAAATCCTTATGTGTTAAAAGTCTGCACTGAAAGTTTTTTAATACCACTTTCAATTATCTATCAACAAAGTCTAACAAATAGTGATATTCCTAATTTCTGGAAAATGGCAATTGTGAGTCCCATATTTAAAAATGGAAGTAAATTGCAAGCAATGAATTATCGACCAGTATCTTTGACATCCATACCTTGCAAAGTACTAAAAAAATTATAAGTAATAACTTAAAAAACTATTTAGAATCTTTTCTGTAAACAACAACATGGTTTCTTAAAGGGTGGAAATTGTATAACAAACTTATTAGAATCCTTAGATTTTTTAACATACCAACTAATGATAGGCAATTCAATAGACATTTTATATACTGATTTTCAAAAAGCATTTGATAGAGTGCCTCATAAGAGATTAATATCAAAATTATGTGGTTATGGAATAGAAAAAGAAATGCTGAATTGGATAGAAACATATTTATCAAATAGAAAACAACGCGTTATAATTGGTAATACAAAATCAGATTGGTTAGAGGTGTTAAGTGGTGTTCCACAGGGTTCTGTGCTTGAACCATTATTGTTCTTGTTATATATTAATGATTTACCATCTAAAATTAAAAATAAACGCAGGTGATAACAAAATTATAGCTGTAGTTAACAACCAGGTAGACTCAAAAAGCTTGCAAGACAATATTAATAATCTAACTGAATGGTCCGACAAATGGATGATAAATTTCAACATCAAAAAATGTAAAATCATGCATTTTGGAAAGCATAATAAGAATTTTGAATATTTTATAAAAGATTCAAAATTAGATTCAACAACTAATGAAAAAGACATTGGATTGTTAATTTCAAATACTATGTGGAATCAACATTTAAATATGGTTGTAAATAAAGTAAATAGTCGATTAGGTCTACTAAGCAAATCATTTACTTACAAAGACAAAAACACAATGAAGCTTTTGTATTGCACTTTTGTAAGACCTATTCTTGAATATACATCACCAATATGGAACCCTTATAATAAAAATGACATACATAAATTAGAAATTGTTCAACAACGAGCAACAAAGTTGATTCCAGAGTTAAGACACCTACCCTATGAAGAAAGGTTAAAAAAACTCCAACTGACTTCTTTAAAAATCAGGAGATTAAGATATGATTTAATTCAATATTATAAAATATTTCATAATTTGGACAAAGTGTGTTGGTATCAACAACCAAAAACAGCAATTTCAATTTCAGCAAATGGTCCAGCTTCAAACATTAGAGGACATAAAGCACGTGTAGATATTGAGCTGATAAAAAGAAACAGACCAAGGAAAAATTTTTTTACAAATAGAGTTGCAAAATGGTGGAATAAACAACCAGAAGAAATCATCTCCGCGAAAAGTGTAAATATCTTCAAGGACATGCTTGATAAACATATGGTTATTATGAAACTCTGATCTCTATGACTATTATGAAACTGTTAATAGCAATGGCTCATAATAGATTCAACATAGCGTTAAATCTCAAGGAGCATAAATAAATAAATAAATTTATTTATTGAACTATATAAAAAGCCCTTAGCATTCCACTAAATGCAACCTTTTGTTTAATTACAAACAAGGAATTTCACAGCGACGAAAAAAAATAATCTCTAAAGATGTAATTTAATGGTCAAAAGACAACATCTCATTGAAAATAAATGAGTTAAACCGAATATTTTATTATATAGAATTAAACCAAGGAATGACAATCGCTAAGTTAATTTTTAAAATTAAATTTGGCTGAAACCATTTTCTGAAATATTTACTAACGAGTAAATGAAAAAATGTTGAAAAGTTTAGGCCTAGTTATAATGGAAGAATTTCTACACTGTCGGGCCCATTTAATTAAAACTAATTTGACTGACAAAAATTAAAGATTGCCATAATGTTAATCAATTTTAAGAAAATAATTTAAGTTAAAACAGAAATTGAAGATCAATACAAAAACAAAAAAGGATTGAAGAGCAAAATAAAAGACTAACTGCATCAAGTTTTGGTACAGCTATAAACCGTAGAGATAATACTCCTCCAACTTCATTGTTAATAAAGCTTCTAAGAAACTGTGATAGTAGTTTACAATCACAAACTTGTTAGTGGAGTATTGAAAATAAAGATATTGCTCATGAAAAGTTTAAATTTAAAGTTAATTGTGATGCTAAAAAATATTATTTATAAATCCTAAATGCCATGGATGGTTCTAGACCTGATGGGCTGTGCATTAACTAAGACAGCTGCAAAATATTTGAAGTAAAGTGCTCTTTTTTATAAAGAAATCTTTTTGTACATACTACTTGTACCAATGTATGGAAATATTGTATTTGTATGGAAATAGTAATATACAACGAAAACTAAAAATCAAACAGTTAATTTTACCTATGTCAAGGTATCAAAGCTTTTACATAAAAGAGCGAAATTGACTTTGTTCTATACAAAAATGAAGACTTTTTTGTGTAATCAATTAAATTTGAAAATGAAAACCGGCTCAATAAGATTTTACCTTGTTTAAATGCAAATTTATTGCCCTGCTTTTAATTAAGTTAAAAACATGCGCTAATATATTAAGTTAAAAACTAGCTTGTTTTTAACTTAGTATATTTTTATAACTTGAAGAAAAGGTTATACGTAGACAAGAGAGATATCTTAGATATATAGATTATAAGAAAAAAATATCGATAGAAGCTGAATATCATAATGACGAGAACAACGATTACTTAGATTTAAAAGATTTAGAACCCTTAATTAAAAGTGCTGATGGAAATTATTCAAATAAAAAAAATCGATATATGAATCAGGCAATTTTTATCATGAAAAATCTAAATTGCATATTTTACATGTGTATTGTGTATATTACTTTATAAAATAAACTGTAAGTGTACTTTTTTTTTTTTCATTTTTTGTTAATATTATTGAAGATCTTTCAAATAATAATCTAGCATCAATGGCATTGATGCTAGGTAATACTAATTATAATTCTGATGAGTATGAATATCAACAAAAAATATCAAACAACGCAAAAAAAAAAAATTATAATAACGATATACCACTTATGCTTCGATCCGATTTAATCCTTGTCAATAAAGACATTACTCGAGATAGGACTGGCTTAAGCTCTCAAAATCAAACAATGTTTATAATTAGTATTATGAACTTCTTTGGAGTAAATATGAAAAAAATTAAGATAAATAGAGCAAATGACAAATAAAGTGTTACGAGGTTGTTCAAAATAACGGAAATGAAATTAGACAGATTTATATAGAGGAAATGAGAGGAAAAACTCCTTCACTTTGGTTTCCTACCAGTGTTGATTTTGCAATCAATACTGGTAAGAAAGAGGGTGCAATTATAATATTGACAAGAATATTTCAGAAACCTTTATTGTGGCTAATATGTCGACACCACATACATGAAATACATATTAAAAATATTTACAAAACAATAATTGGAGATAACACCAAAGGTCCACGAAAGGCCCTTTACTCCAACTTTAAGAAGCAATGTGAAAATTTTGTCCTATTTTTATCTACTTTTGGTGTCTCTTCTAGTTTTAAAAAGTTTGATAAGAATACTCTCATAATTGGTTCTGTAATTCATCATATATACTTGGAGGCAAAAAGATATATTAAATTTGTTCTTAAATTTGAGATTTTCCCCCGTGGTTATTACAAACATCTTGTGAAATACTTAGCTTTCTATCTTAATATTTAGTCTGACAAGCTATAGAACTTTAGGTTTTATCAATATGGTGCCTGTCATAAAGTTAGATTCATGGCAGATACATTATATCACATGGTTTTGGAATTGACATCGCCAGTTAAAAAATACTTAAATCAAGACCAGAAGATTCTAGTCTCCAAAGTTTGTCTAATGATTGTTATATTTTATGCTCCACGGTTTTTAAAATCCAGTATTGCTGAACATTTAGTATTGGATGACTCAATTCATTCAAAGTAGCAAAAATCATAAAGGATGAATGGGATATTGATGTAGAACTTCACTTCTAAATAGTTTAAAATTTCACTCTTAGTAACTTTCGCCTAAAGCAGTAATCATGGCTCTTGCTGACTCTGACCATAAATTTCAAATAAAGTCTGAGATTTTGAAGGCCTTGTTGGAACACGAGGTTCCTGACATTAGTGAAATTAATAAAGATAAACTTCTTTCTGTTTTAGTAGATAAAAATACTAAACTTTGTAAACTTGTTACCTGTGAAAACTGGTTTCTTTTTGTTGTTTTGGACTTAGTAAAGGAAACAAAGATTTGATTGGAAGCATGCCAGAATAAAGAAGGTTTAGAGTCAATACCCTCGTACAAGAAAGCTGTCCTATTTACTAAACAACTCAGTGTCAAAAATTGTTCTGAAAGAAACAATCGACTTATACAAAAGTTTGTGAATTCTTCACACTCTGAGAATCACAAACAAAACATTTTTCTAGTTGTTCGAGAAAATTGAAAATAGATTTGAAAGAATGTTTTTCAAAAAGAGTTACTTTGAAATAAATAATGTTATATAATGGTGTTAATGCAAACATGTTTTATTTGTTAGACTCTTTTGTTAGTTATCTCAGGTTGAAGTTAATATTACTAATAATATAAAACAGTAATTATACTAACTAACATTTGCTTTTTTAAATACGTTTTTTAGTATGCTGGAAAAAAACGATGATTATTTAAATTATTGAAAAAATGCATCTACCTGTTCCATTGATCCTAGTAAGCTAAAGTTTTCAATATAAGCTAGTATATAGATGGAGAACAGGTATTTACAAAGTGTATTTGCACTTTTTGAAAAAAGTTAAAAAAGTGGAAAAAAATAGTCACTCTCTTGTATACTAAATAGTAATTTATTTTTAGTTATTTTAAAACTGCATCATAAAATTATTATAATATAATAAAACTAAAAAGATTAAAAATTAATATAATAAATAAAAAAAACTATAACATAAAAAGTAATAAATACAACAAAAAATATTGTCTGTGTATTAATTACTTTTGTTGTTGTTGTCTTTTTTACTGCCATTAAAAAAACGATCCGAAAAGCCCTTTAACTTTCACGTTCTATTTACGTAAAATAGTCACCTGGACAAGGCCTAAAATACACTAGATTGAAACATGAGTAAAACGTTGCGTGAATACTGGGAAGCTATTTTATTCAACGAATTAATATTTCAGTCATTACATTTGATAAGTATTACTCAATGGTTACCAGATAAGTTATTTAGAAAAATATGTGTTATTTAGAAAGCTATGAAATTTTTTTTTGTAAAGTGAAAATTATTGTTACTGTTCAGATAAGTCAATGATTTAAAAGACTTAGTTGTTACACTATAACAAAAAAAAATTTTAAATTAATTTAATTTAAACTTCTTTAACAGAGTTTCTCTGTAACAAGACTTAATGGCTTTTGAGTAGCCGTGTTCTTTATTTTAATTCTTAAGTTTTTTAACAATATCTTTAATTGTAGTTTTTTTTGTATGTTTTTATAAAGTATCTTAAATATTATAATAAAAAACATAAACGAAAAAACAAAAAAAGTAAATTTTGTTGTTTTCTCAAAATCAGTTTACTCGGACTTAGCGCGTTTTAAAAATGGGCTCCTCAGAAAAGTTTCTATGGCCACTAACCCATTTCTGCATAGAAATAGGTTAGTGGCCATAATAGAATAAATCTTTCGTTTTCCTCCTGACTAAAGTTCTTCTTAAATAAATTGATTAATTCAGGCTTGAATAAAACTTTTTATTTTCTCTCGACAATTCAAAGTCAAACTTCACTTATCTCCACGATTTTCCTCTAATTGTGCTGCAGCAATTTCCGATTGAAACCATTACTTTTATATCTATCGGCAAAACTAATCAACAGAAAACAGATATCTATTTACTATTGCTAGAAACCAATGTAAAAAGGCTTTGTCTAATGCCGAGGTCCGCTATTTTTAGGTCACAAAATCTTGTAATTCATCACAAAAATTAGGCTCTTGATACTTCTGGACAATCTTTAACAGTTTCTAAAATAAAGGTACATCTGTTGGTCCACCTCATTTCTGTAGTTCAGATTTTACCACCTCACCTAAAGACAAGGTTGAATTGTTTGCAAAAAAATTCTGATTTATATAGTAACAGTCATAGTAGTAATACAAACTGCTGTAATGACTATTGTCGCGGAGCATAAAGTTTCAAATTTATACTTTACAGCCGTTAACAAATGCTTATTTAGTCTAGCTTTAAAAGGATTTATTGTCATTGCAGAAACCACTTTTTTAGGAAAAGCATTCCAATGAGGTATTAGTTTGTTTGTAAATAAATTATGACTCAGGGTTGTTTTTTGCAAATTCTCTTTCAAACATCATTGGATGACCTTTTAGACTTTGAGAAGAAGCTTTATTAAGCTCTTTATTCCACAATATCTCATCAATCCAAGTTGTTAACTTGAAAACGCAATGAGATTACCACTTGTAAGTCTTGTTTCCAGAGTTGTGAGACCCAATTTTTCAATCTTTCAATATAACTTAGATGTTTTGGTTCAGGTGCTAGCTTTGTTGCTCGTCTTTGGTCATTGATATTTTTTTTATTACTTGGACTCCACACTGGAGCTGCGAATTCCAGGTGTGGTCTAACCAGCGATGTGTATTATTGCCTTACCATTTTAGTGTTAAGATAAGTAAAAAATTTACTTATTAAACATAAGATTCTTTGTGCTTTACTTGAAGCTACTTGAACCTGATGATTCTATTTCATATTGGATGAAACTTGTACACCTAAGTCTAGTTCTTTTGTTGTTGTTTTTAGAAGAAAACTTTGATTATAGTGCTTTATTGTGTAGTTATAGTTAATACTTTTTCTTTCAATGTGCATAGCACTGCATTTAATTATGTTAAAGTCTATTAACCATACATTTGACCATTCAGTTAACAAATCCATGTTATTTTGCATAATTAAATTAATAATGCAAAATTAATTTGATTATATAGGTCATTATAATCTTTTATAATAGATATGATTTTAGTATCATCAGCGTATAGTTTTGCTATCAAAGAGATTCATTGGGGGAAGATCATTGATATATAACAGAAAAAAAAAAAGAACTCTGTGGCACAGCACTGTAAACCTCGCACCAATCTGATACAACTTAACCCATTACCACTATTTTTTTTCTGTTTTTTAAAAAAGAATAAATCCAATTTAAAATATTGCCTTTTATTCCATAGTTAGAAATGTTATGTGTAAGTTGATAGTGGGGCACCTTATCGAATGCCTTCGCAAAATCTAGGAGCAATATATCAACTGGATAAATATTTTCAATTTCAGTTGTAATAATATCGAAAGCTTTTAATAGGTTTGTTAGACACCCTTTATTTTGTACAAATCTCTGTTTTTGAGACGTTAACAGATTTCTGTTATATAAACTATCAGCTTTTTTCTAATTATTTTCTCTATTATCTTACTTGGTATCAATGTTAATGAGATAGGTCAGTAGTTGAGTGAGTTATTCTTATCTCCTTTTTTAAAAATTGGTGTAATGTTTGCAAATTGCCATAGTTTTGGCAGCTCTCCTGAATGAATCAGGATAGTTCCATCTTCATTCTAAATAATATTTGGGTAATTAAAATCACCAATGATTATTACATTTGAGTATTTTCCATTCATTACTTCCTTTTTTGCAGTTTTTATTAATTTATTAACTGCATTATTTATTAGGTCAGTACTGTTTGGTGGTATGTATTCACATCCAACTAATATTTTTGTTTTATGAAGTACAATGCTGCACCATATTTGTTCAACTTCTTTATATAACGCTGAAACTGATACTTCCTAGGCAATTATATCGTATTTTGTAAAAATCGTAACACCTTCACCTTGTTTATTTGTTCTATTATTGTAAAATTGAAGTTGTAATTGTTGAATCATTTTTGATCCATGTTTCAGAAATAAGTATGGCATCTGGCGAATCGATCATAGTTTTTGTTTCAAACTCTGCTATTTTATTTACTAAAGATAAAATTTGTATACCAAAACTTAAGATAAACATATTTTTTTATTGAATGGGAAAATACTGTCAGATTTGTCTTTATTTACACTAGAAAATGAATTAATTTTTAGCTTTTTTACTTTTCTTGACTTTGAATTTGATTCATTTTTGACAATTTGCCAAAAGAGCTAGTCATTATTAGCATTATTTAAACGATCTCTTTCTTTTAGAAGCAATTTCTACTTTCACGTTGTGCTAATGTTAAATCCCGATTTATATATACTTTATTTTTATATTTGACATTATATTTTTTTTTTTATTTTTTTATTATGTTGATTTTAGGCGCCTTAGAAGTCCTTACGGTCTTATCATAGAGCACCGCTAAAGAGCATTTAATAGGAAGTTCACGCCTTCTTCCCGATGTGGCAAAACTTGCCCAGAGGTGGGGTTTGAACCACGGATGTTACATTTCTGAGGCAAGTGTGCTACCACTGCGCCACGGCTGCTTTCAAACTGCTTGCTGACTTTACAATATCTGCAACTTTTTCTTAGTAATTTAATTCTACTATTACAATACCAGGTTTATCGTTTTTAATGCGGTGCTTTCGTTTAATAAATGAATATTTCGTTTAATAAATGAATAATTTCGTTTAATAAATGAATCCTTTTTTTAGTCTCTTTTTTGAACGTATCAAATTCTCCTTTTTGAACGTTTACCATATTGATTTACGAGTCAATGTTTATTATTAATTTTATTTTCTTGATTACTATCTCTTTTTAATGTACATAGTTAATTTTCCATTTTCTTTACTTTTTATTTTCAAAAACATCGGCCATCTTTTTTATGCGGAATTTTTTGTGATAAAACTTTTTTTCTTTATCGTAAGTAATATGCTTATTGTATAAATGGTAAACACCAAAAGCAGTAATATTAGCAACTGTTGAGGTTAGCAAGTTAACATATAAAAACTTAGAATATTGACACTCTACGTAACCAAAATCTTTCATATCATCTCTTGATTCCACTAGTCGTGTATATCTGATATAACCGACAAAGAGGTTGATCTACTGCTTGACATTCGTATCACTCCAGCTTCTGCATATAAAGTGAATTCCTGCTTAGACTCTTCTATAGCTTGTGGTTCAGACAACATACGTGTTGTAATCTTGCAGAAATGTTCCCCGGAGCTTTCGTTTATACTTTCAAAACTATTTAACAAGTACTTATCAGAGTCTTGTTTTCTAGTCTGCTCTAAAGCGGTATTTGTTATCCCAATTTTTAAAAATTTGGGAGAGCAACCTGACTTGTTTAACTACCGTCCCATTAGCCTTCTTTCTATCTTAAGAAATGATTTTGAGCCTTTAATTAATAAACACTTAATCTCTTATCTTGAACTTAATAACTTACATTCTGATCATCAATATGGATTTCAATCTTCTCGTTCTACTGCTGATTTGTTAACGGTAATAACTGGTAGGCTTTGTCGCGCGTTAAATAGATGTGGAAAGGATAAGGGTATCTCTCTCGATATTTTTAAAGCCTTTGATTAAGTTTGGCATGATAATTTTCTCTATAAGCTTTTTACTAACGCTGTATCAGGCAAAATCTTTAAGAATATTAAACCCTTTCTTACCAATCGTAGTATTAAAGTTGTCCGCGATGGACAGCACTCTTCTTCATATCCTGTTACTTCAGGGGCTCAAGGTTCTCTCCTTGGCTCTATACTCTTTTTAATTTACGTTAACGATCTTCCAGAATTTCTCACATCTAAGGTGGCGTTGTTTGCTGATGATACAACTATTTATTTTTGCCTTGATAAGAAGTCCAAACTTTCTTATTGCTTAGACGGGCATTTAAGTTTAAAAAACATTTCACTTCAGCTACAAAATGGGGCTTTCAGTTGGTGGTGAACTCAAAACTCAATTTTTTTAAACTCAAAACTCAAATTAAATATTATAATAAAAATAAAATGGTAAATATTAATAGTTTACTAATATAGAAAAATTGAAACGCAGATGATCACCAGGATTTATATAAACTATTATTAAACAATAATGCCGTAATGAAGAAAGATAATATGCTTCTATTGACATGATAATATTGCTAAAATGCTTAATTAAAACGGTTTTTACTTTATACAAAACTCCTTTTTTTTTTGCTATCTTGTTGCGTAAGTGTTTGATGTGAATAGATTTTTATCTATTATAATACCTAGAAATTTTGTGGATCTTACTCTGTTTATTTGAATGCTATCAATATAAAGAAGAGGTATATTACTTAGAAAGAAATTTTTTTTAGAACTTGGATGGAAGAGTGTAACTACTTTTAGTTGCATATCAACAGAAGTTGATATTCTTTGTCCGTTTTTAGAACAAAAATTTTTAAATTGGTTTAATATTTAAATAGATGATCATTTGCCGTTCCCACTACAGCTATAGTTCACAATGCATTGTGGTAAATGCAGCAATTATAGCAATACCTGGATTTCATGAAAAAGCTTTATATTTTACAGATAAAACTGATTTTTCTCAAGAAGAAAACTCTGAATTTAGTTAGGATAAATTATCTATCTATAAAGAAATGGTTTCATAAATTTAGCAGAAAAGATTTTAAACCTTATTAATTAAGAAAGACCAATTTTAGATCAAACACATTAAATACAAAAATAAAATCCTAGAACTGGAAGGTGTTACCAAGTTTACATAATTCACAATTGACAGATTCAAACATAAAAAAGTCCATTTAAAATTTTATTCTGGCTTTGAAAGTCATGAACTGTAATAAGATTATTTTTGTATATTTTTAACCAAAAGTTTTATAAACTGGGGCCCAAATAATAATATTGACAATAAGACAATCAGTGTTATTAAACAAAAGTGTGCACAAGAACCCTTATTCTAGAAACAGAACTTTTTATAATTTTGTGTAGACTAAGATGTGGTTTATTTTGAGGATTTAGGAGTTAGATTTAATATGTCAACAAGTAAGCCGAGCACTTATAAAGAAAACAGTTTTAAAAACAAGGCCTAACTGTTTCAAAAAAATGTATTCTTCTACTAAAGAGATTCTAGATTGCACAGAAGTGTTTCCTATAATCTTATAAACTATTATCTTATAAGATGCCAACACTTTACCGTAATCAATCAGCTCTGTTGTCTTCCTATAATCATCATAATAGTGAAAAGAGATTAATTAGAATTGCTTCTTGTTGTGCAGTGACATTCGTATCAGATATGTAAAATAAGATGAATGGAGAAGCTCTGATTTTCAAGTTAAAAAACAATCAAAAATAACTATTTTATGAGAACCAGGTGACTCAGTTATAGCTGACAGAGGATTTGATATTGATAAACCTCTTCCGGAATATGTTTCATTAAATATTTCCCCTTTCTTAGAAGGAAAAACACTGTTGTCTTATGACAGTGAAGATAAGGAAAGAAGAATTGCATCGGTTAAAGTACATGTAGAGCGATTAATAAAACGTGTAAAAAAATATAAAGTTTTTTTAAAAGTTTTTGCTCTATCAATGGCTGCTAATCTTAATAAAATATGGGTAATATGCTGCCATCTGGTAAATTTGTTGTCCCCACTTTATTGCTGATAATGACGATTCAGACTGAGTACAAATAATTGTAAACAAAATATATGATTAAATTTATGTTTTGAAGAAATGTTTCAAAGCATATTTTTTATTTGAAAATATCATTAAACACTTGAATAAAATTTAAAGAGCTTAGGTAAAATCAAGTCTCTATTAAATTTAACTTTATTTTCGTAGTTTCTACCTTCATATATACGTATAACAGTTATTGTAATATTGGAAGTAAGGTAGAAATAGCCTTTGTCAATTTTTTTACTTTGAGAACAACTCTTTTTCATCGATGTTAAAAATTTTGTTAGTTATTTCACGTAATAAACATTTTGTTAGCTTACTTGATCTACTTTAAATTTATAGCAAAAACGCTCCTTATAACAAGCTAGCTCCTTATAACAAGCTAACCATCAAAAACGCTAGCTCCTTATAACTAGCTAACCATCAAATTTACAACTACAAAGGTAAAATAAGTATGGCTTGGTCAAAGAATACTTTATCCAGTCAGGGTTACATTTTTACGTTACATTTGAATCATTTTTATCTGCAGTATATAAAATTTTTAATAATGTTTTGATGCGGCTTACATTTACCACAATGCATTGTGAAATTTATGTATAGTGGGAACGGCAAACTCAGTATATATAATGTGGAAATAGAATTAACTTATAAATTTTTATTTTTGTGACTTAGCGCGTTTTGTAGATGAGCTCCTCATATTACAGTTCCTTTGAAACGCACTTTTTTTACAAAATTTTTTTTGCCTTTTTATTTTCTTTTTCGATATTTTTTTATGGTAATATAATGCCATATAACATGTTTGGTATCAGCGGGGACATAAAATGTTAAAACAGTATAACATCTGTATAATATATTATAATATATGTAATAAACTATGTATAATATTTGTATAATATAAACTCATTTAAAAACTTTATGGATAACCAATAATATAATGGTGTCTACTTGCGTAAATTTTAAGATAAAGTATTATTAAAAAAAAGGGTGTAAACTTTACACAATCATAACTTTTGACACTAAGAAATTATTATATAAGTTTTAACAACTTTCGACTGAAAAAATAAAAATTACTAATTCGTTGTCCTCATAATTATTGTAGAGTTAATAAATAATTTCAGAAATTGTTTTTTCAAGACTCTAATAACCGAGATTTTTGTTTCTTAATCTACGGCTACGTTATTTCCTAATCTAGCTCGGATTACACGTATATTACACATTGGAATAGTAAAAGATATTTGGGGAGTAGGCGTGCAAAACCCAGGGTCTCCATAATCTGTTTCTCTGAAACAATAACTCTTCAATAAAAAAAAAAAAGCTCTTTAAATATCTTTGGTTGAGAAACCGTTGTTTGAGGAACCGTAAGTTTTGCATAACTTAACCATGCGGTTAAGTACACTACTGATATTACACATACTGATACTACACGTAGATAAAGGTATTTACACAAAAAGTTTTTAATTTTTTATGCCTATATAAAGTATCGTTGTTTTATAAATCAGTGCCGGACAAAGACTTAAAGAGTATGGGGATTCTTTTATAAAGTTAAAAAAACAGTAACATATAAACAATAAGATACAAAAAATAAAAAAGTCCCCTCCTCAAATGTTCGGAGCCCCAAATCTGCGGGGCATAGGGTTATAGCCCCCATAATCCCCATGGTTTAAACTTTCCATTCTTTTCTTTAAATAATAAAAAAATTATACAAAAAAAAAATAAAGAACAAACAATTATTTCTTTCAAAAAGTCTACCCTTTCTGAGTCTTCGACCGGTATATGCGTCTTCTGTTGACTGCCATGTTTCAGCTTTATTTAAATTCCAGACCTTCCGAATGGTTGGCCAGATATTAAATACTTTTAAGACGATTTGGCTCAAAAATGATTTTAATAGCGCAAGCAATTAAAGACCGAGACTAGAGAAAGTTTTTATAATTGGAAGAAACCTTGATATTTTCAAACTTTAAAGGGGAGAAATATCTAACTTTCGCCGCAACACAAAATATTAGTTACTAAAAGTTTTTTTACATTACTGTTGTAAAGACTCTCTCAAAGTTATTGTAGAGAATAAACTTATTAAATATAGATTACTTTTAATTTACTTTTAAAAATTCATAAAATGTGAGCTTTAGGTAGATTAAATTTTATTTTATATAATTTATGGCAGTTTTATTATATGTAATTTAAAGAACAATTTGATATTATTTATGAAATAAAAATATTTACTTAAAAAATATTTTTTTTTGTAAATTTAACTTACATTTAGTAACATACGTTTACGTAATTTATTTTCATACACAAGTCTTTTTCCTACAATTATGTTAATATATATTTTTTTAAATAAGTTATTTTTATATGCAAATAAAACTTGTAAATCTTGATATAATATGTTTTAATACTACCTTACTTGAAGTTTACTTAAGATATTTCCATACACACTTGTTCACATTATCCGTGAGTATTGTGTCAAATAAGTAACGCAGAAATGAGTAACGGCAGCATTAAGTTGAATAATTATATAGGAAAACGTAATCAGCTTTTTTATATGATTTTAAAAAAAAGAGTAAATTACTATTTAATGTAATCTACCTCATTATAACTCACTCTTGAAAGTTCTTATAATTCATTTTACCGTAGACTCAACCTTTTGATTGAATAGTATGGTATATAATAATGGTAAAATGATTTATGAAAAATGAAAATGAAAATTTTTAAAATGAAAATTTTATAAAATTTTCTAGATGAAATGAAAAACTAAAACACCTATAACCTATAAACATCTTGTATAAATGTTTTTAAGAAAGCATAAACAAAAGTTATACTAAAAATAAAATTAAAAATTTACCTGATTTTTTTAACGATAATAAATTTAAAAAAAATCCTATAAGTAGATAAACCAATTTCATGTTCTAAACAAACCTAATCTTCTTTAATAATATTTACTAAACTTAACAAATATTTATATATATATATAAATATATATATATATATATATATATATATATATATATATATATATATATATATATATATATATATATATATATATATATATATATATATATATATATATATATATATATATATATATATATATATATATTATTTTACTTAATAAAATGCTGAAAAGTTGTATGTCTATTTGCAAGAGAAAACATCGTTATTAATTTGCTGAAAACATTAAAAAGGTTATGCTTTATTTAATTACAAATAACAATAAATATATTCCCGTTTAAAAGAAATAATTGTTTATAAAAGTGTTATAAAAAGTTTTATTCTCAAATTCAGTTATAGCACCTTTTAAATAGGTGTGTATTTTTGCTGCAAAACAACAATCAAATAAAAGTTTATATTTTATCATCTTTTTTGATTTTTTTTACTAAAAAATAATATTGTGTTTTAAAATATTTAAACTGATTTTATTTTAACTGATTTTGTGGTCCCTAATCTTCATGATCCCTCATTAAATGTAAAAAAAAAAAAAAAAAAAAAAGGAAAAAAAAACAACTTTGCACAGCTGAAAAAATATATATATTTTTTTATTTATTTACTGAAAAAAAAAATATTTTTTCAGTTGTTCAATGTTAAAATATTTATATTATTTTAACGATTTATTGATCATTTGTAAAACTATGAATCTTGATTTCTAAATATTCTAACTTGAACTCAACTTTAACAATAAAAAATAATTAACGATTTACTATTAGTTATACTTATTTCGATCACTCTTTTCCGAACATTCATTTTTATTCATGCTTTAACAAAGGGAAGTTTAGGTTTTTCTTCCTTTTGTTTTTTTTTCCCCATAGTTTTTATTTTACACCGTACATACATACATATATACATACATACATACATGCATACATTCTTTGCAGATGACGTTGTCATCCGCATGGAAACTTATTAATTTGTATCTTCGATCTAAACACGTTGATATGAATAGTATTTTATGCATATCAACTTTGTGGATCCAATAAATCACCGTGTGTTGAGGCTGAAATGGAATGATGGTTAATAATGGTTCTAAACTTCACCATTATTTAAGATGCATGAGATTACATAATTAAGACGTCTAAAGAATTCAAAAAACTTTGTCTACATAATGAGTATTTTTCAAATTTTATAAATTTTTTATCAAGGCGCATTTTATAAGTTATATAAAGATGTCTTTCTTTAAGACGTATTCATTTTCTTGTTTCGAGAATGTCTAAAAGTCATCTTTAAAAATGCATAAATAATCTTATGCGAACAATTTTAAATTTTTATAAACATCTAAAAGGCTTCTTATTTTTACAGGCATCAGAATTTTTAATGCGATGTAGTGCACAAGTTTCTTTGCGTATACTTTAAGTTTTCTAACGGGGCTAAAATATGTACAAATATTTTGAAAACTACCAATTGGTAATTAGAATTTTTTACATAATTGTATTCTGTTAAATACTTCGCCATGTCTTTTCTGATGAGTCTTTATATATATATATATATATATATATATATATATATATATATATATATATATATATATATATATATATATATATATATATATATATATATATAACTTGAAATATGTTTATAACCAATAAGTTAAAAAATTAGTCAACAAAATAAACAATAAACGAAATATTTTCTTCTTTTAATTTTACAAAAATTACTCTAATTATAAATTTTAGCACTAGAGGCCTTTCAAAAAATCATCAGTAGAAAAATCATCAATCTACTGATGATTTTTTGAAAGGCCTCTAGTGCTAAAATTTATAATTAGAGTAATTTTTGTAAAATTAAAAGAAGAAAATATTTCGTTTATTGCTTATTTTGTTGACTAATTTTTTTACTTATTGGTTATAAACATATTTCAAGTTATATATATATATATATATATATATATACATATATATATATATATATATATATATATATATATATATATATATATATATATATATATATATATATATATATATATATATATATATATATATATATATATATATATATATATATATATATAATATATATATATATATATATATATATATATATATATATATATATATATATATATATATATATATATATATATATATAAATATAAATATATATATATATATTATATATATATATATATATATATATATATATATACATATATATATATATATATATATATATATATATATATATATATATATATATATATATATATATATATATATATATATATATTTATATATATATATATATATATATATATATATATATATATATATATATATATATATATATATATATATATATATTTATATATATATATATATATATATATTTTTTTTTTTACTTATATATATATATATATATTTATATTTATATTATAAATATATTTATATTATATATATATATATATATATATATATATATATATATATATATATATATATATATATATAATATATATATATTTAATGAGTATCTATCTTTTTAAGTCTTTTTTCCAGCCTGCTGGAAAGCGGCATCTGTTATCTCTATTTTTAAAAACTCTGGAGAGTAATCTTACTTGTCCTGTGACATTGTCCTACTACTGTGACATTAGTCTTCTTCCTATCATAAGCAAGATTTTTGAGTTTTTACTTAACAATCACTTAATCTCTTACCTTGAATCTAATAATTTACTTTCTGATCGTCAATATAGATTTCGATTACCTTGTTCTACAGCTGATTTGCTAATAGTGTTAACCGATAAATTTTATTGTGCGTTAGATATATGCGGAGAGGCTAAGGCTATCGCTCTCGACATTTCTAAAGACTTTGATAAGGTTTGGCACGATGATCTTCTCCTTAAGCTTTTTTTCTTACGTTATATCAAGTGACATCTTTAAGATTATTGAATCCTTCCTTACCAGTAGTAGTATTAAAGTTGCCTGCAATGGGCAGTACTCTTTTTTATATTCCGTAACTTTAGGGGTTCCTCAAGGTTTTATCATTGAGGAACCCCTAAAGTTACTCATTTTTAATTTATATTAATGATTTTCTAGATATCCTAACATCTAATTTGGCATTGTTTGCTGATGATACTACCATTTGTTCTTGTCTTGATAAGAAGCCAACACTCTCTGATAGCTCGGATGGGGCATTTGAGCTTGAAAAGGATCTCACTTCTGCTACAGCAAGGGGCTCACATTGGTTAGTAAATTTAACTTAGAGAAAACTCACTTTTTTTCAGTTAATCGTTAACTCAATAATCTACTACTTTTTCTATACTTATGACTGATAATTTACTCATTGATGCATCTGCCCTCCGTTTTCTAAGATTAACTTTCACTTCCGATTATTCTCGGAAACCATATATCAAATCTATTTCAAAATAAGAATAAGCTAAGGTTTCAGCTCTTTATTGTGCTTGCCACTTTCCTACTCAGGATTCTATTCTTTATCTCTATAAATCTCAAATTTGATCTTTTCAGAATACTGTTGCAATATCTTGGGAGGATTTTCCAATGATGTCCTTTCTCTTTTAGACAAGGTGCAAAAGCGCATTGTAAGCATAGTTAGTCCTGCTCTTGCAGCCAACCTCCAACCATTATCATATAGTCGCAATGTTGCTTCTCTTTTTCTTTTCTATAAATATTATAATAGGTGCTGCTCTAAAGAGCTAGCGTCTTTTGTGCTATCTACTAAAATTCATTATCGTATTACTCGTCATTCAACTATCGGGTGGACACGGAAAAATCCGGTCATCTTTAAATTGAGATTTCTCCAAAACCACAAATGCTTTTTATTTAATTTTTTTTTAATTAAACCTTACTTCCTTATCTTAAATGGTGTTGATAAATTTTTGTTTACAAATTAATGATTTGCAAAATGTTTTCGAAACAAGTTGAGGTGCGTAAAAAAGTTTTAAATTTTTTTTGCAAAAATCCATCGACTTCCTATCGCTTGATTGCTAAACGCACTAATGTCCCAAAATCTACAGTCATAGATATTATAAACAAGTTCAAGACTACTCAAATCTTCAAAAGAAAACTTGGAAGTGGAAGAAAAAAAACTTTCCATAAATCCAAAAAGATAAAGTCGATTTTACGTTCAATAGCAAGAAATCCAAATCAGTCACAGCAAGATCTAGCAAGAAAATTTAAGACTTCTCGTTCTGATACCAAAAAAGTACTTAAAAATGTTGGAATTAAAGCATTTCATAAAAAAGATACACCTAAGAGAAGCTTAAATTGTAAAACAAAAAGGAATTCGACGCGCAAAGAAGTTGGTTAAAACAATGGCGGATAAAAATATGTGCATAATTGAAGACGACGAAACGTATAGCAAGGCGGATTTTTCACAACTTCCTGGTCAACAGTTTTACTATGAAAACAAAGGTAAATTTGTCGATGATCAATTTAAATATATTAGACGAGAAAAATTTGCATCCAAGTTCCTTGTGTGGCAAGCATTTTGTAGCTGTGGTATGCAGTTCTCTTGTTTTGTCACTAAAAAGACCTTGACTGCCAATCTCTACATCAAAGAATGCCTCCAAAAAAGATTTTTGCCTTTTATAAAAAAACACAAATACCGATGTCTCTTTTGGCCCGATCTTGCTGCCTCTCTCTATTCTAAAAAAGTTTTACAGCGGTGCAAAGATAATAATGTGAAAATTATTCCTAAAGATGCGAATCCTCCAAATCGTCCTGAAGAGCGCAAGATTGAAGATTTTTGGGCAATAGTTAAAGGAGTTCTTCGAAAAACAGGTGGACTAACAAATAATAAAACAGACTTCCAAAAAAAGTGGATTAATGCCACCAATATGGTGAAAAAAATCTGTAAAATGATGGCATCAATCCGCTATAAAGTTCGATTTCTTGTCAAGCAACCCATCAAGCCCCTTAAAATTAAGTTAAAACTCTAATTTATGTAAACATATTTAATAATAAAAAAATTGAAATAAAAAGCATTTATAGTTTTAGAGAAATCTCAATTTAAAGTTGACCGTTTTTTTCCGTGTCCACCCGATAAGTCTCATCCTTTTACTGAGACTGTTCCTAAGTGTTCCAAAAATTTTTATTGGTCCAGTTTTTCGCTTCCTCCGTTTTATTTTCCTGATTCCCAAGATTTGTAATATTTTAAGTTGTCTGTCAATCGTAATCTTATTCTCTATAAACTTCATCTTTTTTCTTCCAATATCTTCCGACTCTAATTGTGGCTGCTGGCAGCCTTTTTGGAATAGAAGATGTTGAAAAAAAAATTAGTTATGCTGTTTTTCTTTTGCGTAAGAGATTTTTAAAGGTTCTTGAGTTGATTATGTAATTCTCTTTATGTAAGGAAAAGAATCGAAACTTTCATCCATTAAACAAGATTTTAAAACAGATCTAGTAAAAAAGATTAAATAGCCTTATAATTTTTTGATATTAACGTATTATTTTGATTTTCGACCTTGTAAACCTATTACAGACAAATAATGCTGTCACTATTTATATTCATAACAATTTGAACTATTATATTAAATTTGCATTATGTCTGTTCCAAATTTTGACAGTATTTAGGAGAAATACCTGACAAAAGAAAAAAAGATTTTTAATGCCTATAAATTCCAAAACATGTAGCAAAATTATTGTTATGCATCTGTAAATCTAGTTTTTAAGATGCGTAATAATCAGTGAATCTTCAAATAAACACAAAGCAAAAAATGAATGCAATGAAGTTATGACTTAATTCGCACACATCAACTATATACCAGTTAAGAAATGAACTAAAAGTTTATTTTTTTTAATTTTAAAATTTATTTATGAGTTATTAATAATTATATCTGTTAAAATATCAACCCACAATAACAAAAAAAATTGAGAGTTCTTTTCTTTCAAAACCTAAAATCAACTTACAATCAAGATTTATGCTCGTAGATATTGTAAACTTATTTAAAATTTTCAATCTAAGTTTGTGTTTTTATTGTCATTTTTTAAATTTCATTTATTCTTTGTTTTATAATGTAAGAACAGATGAATCAAGATAAATAAAACACAATGAGTAACTTAAATTGAGCTTCGTAAAAACGGTTACTTTTTCATTTTTATATAAACAAACTGATATAACTATTTTCATACAATTTATTTTATCCCTAAAAATTTTAAAAAATTGAGTGGCTATAAAAATATCCGGGTTTTTTCACAATTCATGTATTATTAGACTCTTTGTTGACAAGATATTAAACCGGAGTATCAACATCAAAATCTTCAGCAGGATATCTTCTAGTAAATAAATATTGTTTAGTTTGGAAAGCATTACAATCCTAATTTTTTTTAAATAGCCACCAAAATCGATCCAATTAAAACCAGACTATTCCCTATCAGTTCTGAATCTATTTCAATACCCATTGATTAGTATTTTGAAATTTTTATTTCATTTTGTATCCAAGCGTAAGTGTGCGTAGCTATAATTGTAGCTCAGTCATTTTTACTTTCTTTAAACTCCTGGTCATTTTTACTTTCTGGTCATTTTTACTTTCTTTCAACTTTAGAGGACGCCATTTTTAGTTGAAAATAAAAAATATTTGATTTAAAAATTCAAAATGGTTTTCTCAAGGTTATACTAAAAGTTTCCATTACAAGTATTGACATTTATGATTAATATATTTGTAGCAACTTTACCTTTTGAGTAAATTTATTAGGGGACAAGATTGGCAATAGTAACGCAAAACCTTTTAAATTTTTTGGTAAAGGTATCTCAAATATATACACACACTTACGCTTGGAAACAAAAATTATTGGTACATAATGGTTGGTTTATAATGGTTGGTACATAATGATTGTACTGATATGCTCCAGACTAAAGATTTCCATCATAATATAATAAAATATAAAATGCTGAGCAAATATTATGCTAGTAAGTGGAGTTGTTATAAGAATGGTTATAAGAATGCTCTTAATTATTTAAACGTGCTTTTAGTCCAAATTTATTTTATAAGGTATTAGTCGTTATAGTAAATATTTATTTTATAAGTTTAAATAATTATAAGTTACTTAAATAAGTATAAGTTTTTTTTCACAATTTTTCATCTTCTTGCTGATAGGTAATTAACCTTCAAATATATTCAATGGTGATACTTCTGCAGAAGACTCTTCATAGTTGATTTTTGATTGAGTTTTAACTAAAAATTTTATGAATTCTTAAATTACAATTATATATTAAGATAAGAAAAAATAAATATATCAAAGATATATTTATTTTTAATAAAATGAATTTATCTTTGATATATTATTTTTGATAAAATATATCAGAGTCTTGAAATTGACAAGTAAAATAAAAAACAAGTTTTAAGAAATTAAGTTTGGTATTGATTCTTAGGGATTGTCCATAAAGTACGTACGCTCGGAGAGGAAGAGGAGGTCTACAAATGGCGTTTCTAAGATAAGGGAGCAGTAGGTCAATTATAAAAGTATGGTGACACTAAATTTAAAAAAATATCATAAAGTGTTGGGTTAGTAGGTTAGAAGCGTAGGTACTTTTAGGAAAGTAGAGAGTACTCAAAAAAGCGTACGGAAAATTGCGGGAAGGGCCCTCCCCCCCTTGTGGGGGAGGGGGGCCTTTTGGGGTGGTTAGCAAAAAACCTTGTGGGGTGGTTAGCAAAAAAAAAAAAGCGTATGAACTTATGGACGACCCCTTATCACTATAACAGTATAACATTGCTCTTAAGTTAGTTATGGCTTTAAATGTAAAAGAACTAAAACCTAGAAAATGTGGCAAGCAAATTACTTATGATAACCACCCATAATCTTTAATATCTGATTAATAATAGCATTCTATCACTTTATCTCTACTAGACCATCTTATTGATGAGCTTGATAATCAAATTCAAAGAGAAAACATGTTTGTTTAGATAAGAATTGCGAGTTGTCGCCGCCATGTTAAGTTGCCTGAAAGCTAACTGAGCTTGTAAATACAACTTTCATAAATTACTGAATATCTATTACTCTGATCTGCGGATCCAACCACTATTTTTATAGAGTTGGATTTATGGAAGTCTATTTGGAAAAATTAATAAATGTAGTATTTCTTAAACAAAAATTATGACAATTTTTTATATCTTTTACTGATTTAATTCTAGGCATAATACCTAGAGATTAAAAACTTATTGTTAGAAAAGTGATTATTGAATACCCTTACCTTAAAGCAAATTTTACAGAAATTGTTTCAGATATAGGCAGGGCTATCAGCATATTTTCAGGATCTAGAGAGACGTTAAGAATTGCTATTTAGGCCTTAAATAATTAGGTATGGTCAAAAGATAATAACTACTATCTCTTATATAATTATACAATTATAATCACAATTACTTTTTTGTTAAAATATTTTTACAATTTTTTCATAGACCTTATTGTTTATTTGTTTTAAATTTGATGAATTCATTTTTTATTTTGTGTGAGTTTCATTATCTTTATCTTCTAAAATGTTAAATGTTCTAAAATGTGTTCTAAACTGAATATTAAATGTAGACCACTAAATAAAAAATTTAAATATATGTGTGTATAATTTTTGTTAGTGTAAGCTACAAAAAGAGTGCTCGGTAATCTTAAAAAACAAAGTTGTAATAAATTAGCTTCCTGAGGATCATATACAAGGCGAAACTAATCAAATAATTTTTTTTAAAACATATACTTATATATATTTAAAAAATTTGTATATATTTAAAATATAATAATAACATGTTTTTAATATATATATATATATATATATATATATATATATATATATATATATATATATATATATATATATATATATATATATATATATATATATATATATATATATATATATATATATATATATATATATATGTATATATATATATATATATATATATATATATATATATATATATATATATATATATATATATATATATATATATACATATATATATATACATATATATATATATATATATATATATATATATATATATATATATATATATATATATATATATATATATATATATATATATATATATATATATATATATATATATATATATATATATATATTACTAGGTAAGTACCGCAGTATTTGTTCCTTGAATGTTTGCTTTAGATCACTAACATAAACACCATGAGGTTTACACCGAGTTTTGCAAAGTGTTTTCACATTTCAATCAACCTGACACCCTTTTCCATTTATGCGCCCGGTCTAAAGATCGGGCGCATGATAAAATATAAAAAAAATAAAAGGAGATGGCGGCTCAATTGACGTTTTAGATAACCCGAGTGCATTGACAAAGTGTATTGTGGGTAAGCCTCTACTTGTTGAGCTTCTAGAGGGATTTGGAGAAGAAGAGAAAGATAATGAAAATATTCATTACGAAGATACACCTGTCTTTGAAAAGATTTATAATGAACATGTATCAGAGTTTATTAAAGTTATAAAAGGTTTTGGAAATCTATTTTTATAAGAAAATATTCTTATACATTTATCAACAAAGATATTATTTGACGCAGAGACCAAGGCATTCATCAAAAAAGCAAAAGGTTTTGAGTCATCCATGAGTTATATTCAGAATAGTTTAACAACTGGAAGAGAATTGATATATAAATCAATCTTCAAGATTTAGATCATTATTTTGATATTCATCCACCAGAAATATTTGAATTTGGTGAACTCCGAAAAACTAATGAATCGGAGTTGCTTAAATATCTTGATGAGTATTCAGCACCTACTTTCACTGCCAAAGGTATCAATGTAGAGGTGTTAGATAAACGAGTAATTGTTCATATATTTTATCCAGTAAATTCAAAGCCAGTCAAGGAGAAATTCTGAAATTGAGTTTTGAAGAAAAATAAGTAATATCACATTAGCAAAACATAAAGAAATAAAAAGGATTGGCGTTGTGTTTGGCCGTTATTTTCATTGTTTGAAAAAAACCAAGACCAGGGAGAGTAGTGGGAATGGTGTGAGAGAATGGTGTTGGGAATGGAACGGTGTGTTTATGATTCAATTTCCAATTTTCAAAACTTGTCACTTTCTTACTATTGGATGGTAATAAAATGTTTAAAATGCTTGCAACAAACTTTGTCCAAGTATTAACATTCGACATTCGACTTGTTACTTTTAGTAACAACTTTAGGTGAAAAAAACCCAGTTGACAGTGGGCACCAAGTTGTCTGTATTTAAGCAAATGGCCCAAATGTTGTTGCAATCTCAATTTCCGTTTTTAAACAATTAACTAAACAAGGTTTTGAGTTGGAAAACTTAAACAATGGCTTTCAATTCACTATTACGCACAAAAGATAGGTAAAAAGCAGTGGCTGTTTCTTTGTAGTTTGCATTCACTGGCTGTGACACCATCTCTTCATGTGTAGAACTGGGGAAAAAAACTTCCCCCGTTTTACAGATAAAGAGGTGTACTGCAAAAACCTTCATCTATCTCCCTCTCTCCTATCCCCAGTTTTTTCTAAAGGATTTTTTTTTAAAGAATTTCTAGATATAGAGGACTTTTTTAGAAATTGACGGTTGTGCCTCTCCACATAGAAACTTGTGCCGTGGGTCCTGGCAAAATACAAACCTTCAAGATCATTCTGCTCACAGCTTTGCGATTGTTCTGGTCAGTGTTAAGAATAAAAATGAACAAATCTCATTTTTATTAGCTTTTTTCCAAATTTTGAAATAAATTAGTTTGCAGAAATGTTATAAATGTAAATATAACTTTTTTTTATGCTTTTAATTATATTTTGATTAGTAATGTGGTATCGTTGTTTATTTGAAACTATTTTATTTTTAAATTCTGCTCTTAATGCAACAAATCGGTTTCGGTGATTATATAGCTTTTATCGTCAACTCAGTTGGGTGTCAACACAGGACTGAAAAAATATTTTTAGAATAGGGTCTTTTTGTTTTTTTTTAATTTTTTAATTCATAAAAAACTCCTAAAAGTTGCAAGCTGATATCACATAACTATTTTACTAAATTTTCACTCCTATTCCCCCATAATATGCTATTCAACATCTGTGCAAAAAATTTGATAATGTGATAAAAATGTGATTTGAAAATCTCAATTTTAATCAGGTTCTTATTTTTCATGAACAATTCGTAAAAATGGAGTTACATTGTTCTGCACCTAAGCCTTCAGTTTAAAATCACATCCATTTGCAGTGAAATGCTGCTTAGAAAAAGTGGATTTGTTAAACATTCCTCTCTGAATTACCTTATCAATGGTCCTAAAATAGGACAAACACAACGATCCTCCCTTGCATAACATTTGATTGACTTATTGAGAGAAACATCAGTATACTAGCAATGGCGCGTTGTTGAACAATACAACTGTTTGTTGTTTTTAATTTTCATAAATAATAATTCATATAACAATAATTAAATATTATTTAAACCAAAATAATAAATTTAATTTTTTGCTACTTTAGTCCTAGGAAATAAAAGTTTTTCAGTGTCTCGATTTCTGACTTGTCCAGGTCCTTAATATATACTTCCTCTAATTCATTTTCTGATTTTTTTTATGCCTTCAAAGCTTAGACTTTAATTAGTCGCCCAATTTTGGAAGGGTGTCAGTATTATAATTTTGGAAGGCTGTCAGTATTATAATTTTGGAAGGGTGTCAGTATTATAATTTTGGAAGAGTGTCAGTATTATAAAGCTTTCACATAATCTTTAAGTAATCCCTACTACTTCTGTATTTACAAATCCTTTTTATGCATTTTCATGTAAAGAAAGTATAAGATAATAATAAATATATTTAAATTTATCTAATTAATCAAAGTTAATTTTGCTAATGATAACTCTGCTTTAGATAAAACAAGGTATATGTGAAATAGGATATGCTGATAATCGCGTTTTGTAGAATCACATTCAAAATTTGTTTTATAAAGCTCCACACTGTGGTCTTCACACCTGTTTAAACCTCTTTTTCTTACACATTGAATTGAGCCCATTTTCCAAAATAAATGACAAGTTAACAACTTGAGTACTTATTTTATCTGTTAGCACTGCTTTGAAAGCATTTGGGCCAGCCTACGCCTCTAGAACGGCTAAATATTTTTAAATATTTAGCCGTTCCTTTCTGTCCTTGATTTGATTGTTCTATTTTAGAGCACTTTGAAGATATAGTGTGCCGCATAGCCATCAAAAAATAAATGCAATGCGTTTTTTTAATATACAATAACTATTTTCTCACTTTGCAAAACCGCATCTTTATCGAGCAGCATTTATTATGTTATTAAAATGACATGCCGTTAAAAATTGATAATCACAGATTAAAACCTAAAATAATTGTAGACACAATAGAAAATCTACTCTGTATTGTTCTTTATAATATTAATGGCAAAAGCAAAAAAGCTTCTGTCACTTTAAATACAAATACTTCAAGAACAACTTTAAAAAACTTTAACATTAGAACGAAACTCCCACCACAAATTTTCATCTAAAATAATACCAAAGAAGTTTACAGATGCTTGTCTAGGAATAATTGTTTCAAATCAATTTTAGAGAAAAATTCTCTGTTTTTTTTTTTTTTTTGGTTTATAAAGTATAGTAAATTTAGGTTTTTAATGTTAGACAAAACTCTGTTACATATTAACGTTCGTTAATGAAATCAACGAAGATTTAGACAAAATAAACATTAATTTTGTTTAACTTTTCATTGGCTACATTAAAGAGGAGATTTAATTTTTCTTTGAGAATAAAGACAGATTAGAACCATCTCTATAAGAATAAAGCAGGTTAGAGTCAATTTATCAAGTCTGAGTTAAAAGATAAATTATTTGCTTAGAGGAAAAAAAGGATAAACATGTTTCCTAATATTCTTAAATATGACCATGTAAAGTTTACTTCAAAGCCACTGCTTTCAAACACATAGAAATTATTATAAGAAACTTGAGATCTGTTAGTGTATAATCAACAACAATTTTTAAACGCATTGGTCTCGTATTTCATGTTGAAAAACATTATTTTTTGAGCTATAGCTCAAAAAAAGAATGTTTTGAGCTATAGCTCAAAAAAAGAATGTTTTGAGCTATAGCTTAAAAAAGAATGTTTTTCAACATGAAATACAAGAAAACAACATTGAAAACTTTTAAAAACGGTATATATATATATATTTTTTTTTTTTGTATTTTTTTATAAGAATTAAAGTTTTTCAATTATAATTGTTTTATCGTAATTAATTTAATTTAAACGTAATTTAAATTTTATTTAATCTTAACAATAATTTTTCTATTTATTGTTTTTATTTATTAGCGCTCATATGTATTGTTTTTCACCCATCTGCACTTTTTATATTTGAATACTGTTAAAATGCACAGCAAATTTATTAAATTAAAATAAATGAATAAAAAGTATTTTATGTTATTTAATTTTTGCCAGAAAACACTGTATAATATTGGTGCAGAGACAGTATAAAACCATTTGGCGCCCGGTAATTTGCAAATACTGATTGATATATATCAATTATATTCGTTCAATTGATTATTTTGAAATGATTCTACGTTAGTTGGAAACATTTTTTCGTGAGTTAAAAAACATTAAAAAACACTTAAAAAACATTTTTTCTGTGTTGCTATGAGCCTTGATAGTTTAAAAAAAGATTTAGCCTTAAACAAAAGTAATTTGTGTCGCTTTCCTTTCGAAGAAGTTGCTACGGAATGGATTGGAGGAATACTCAATTGGTTAAATGCAATCATTGGCTTTTCTATTTTAATCTCAAATGCTATGCTAACTTATGGGGTTTACAAATCAAAAGGAAGAAATAAATATTCACGAAATGAAAAACTAGTATTATTTTTGTCATTTATTGATTTCATGATTGCTATTATACATACACCTTTTAATATTATTTGTTTGTATATCTAAATCACTTTAGTTGCTTTAGTATTTCAATTTTTGCGTTTTGGATTGTATTTCCACTAACACTCTCCGGCTCAATCATGGTGTTGATTTCAATCGAGCGTTTTGTTGTACTATTTTACAATAAAAAATGCTGTGGTTTGCATTACAAAGGAGTACACTTAGTTCCAATTATTATTTTTTATCTGATTTTATCTATTGGAGGTGGAGTTTGGTATGCAATGATTCATTATTTTTTACCTGAATCCATTTCAATCTTTCCTTACTTTTTCTACGCAAGTGCAACTTACATCGTTACAAATCTGATCATTGGATTGGTTATAAATGCGTTGCTGTTGCAAAAAACTTCAAAAAAACTTAAATATGGCACCATTAAAATTGAAAGAAATATTTCTATTGAAAAACGGCTCACACAAACAATGATGTTGATTTCGTTTTCTTTTATGCTTTCCTACCTTCCATCCGTTGCAACACATTACTATCTTGCTGCTATGTTTACTTTGCAGAAACCATTTGGCTTTGCAATAAAGTTAGTACTTTGCACTTTAGTACTATGTAAATTTAATTCAGCCTTGAATCCAATAATATATGTGATTAGAAGTAAGGGCGTGAGTCGAATTTACATTTCATGGTTTCGCACTTTACTTGATAAAATTTGACAGCAACTAAGAATAATATATAGCAAGTGACTTGTAAATGCTAAATATAACAATATAAAAATTATCAAAGCCTATTTATATATACATATATATATATATATATATATATATATATATATATATATATATATATATATATATATATATATATATATATATATATATATATATATATATATATATATATATATATATATATATATATATATATATATATATATATATATATATATATATATATATATATATATATATATATATATATATATATATATATATATATATATATATTTTGAAAAAAGTTTATACGCAGCCGTTTTTATTAAATTTTAATATATATATATATATATATATATATATATATATATATATATATATATATATATATATATATATATATATATATATATATATATATATATATATATAATATTAAAATTTAATAAAAACGGCTGCGTATAAACTTTTTTCAAAAAATATGTATATTTTAAGGCATATTATTCGATATTTTGCTGATCTATTGTATCAGCGTCGTCAGGTATAATAAATAAAAATTGTGACAAAGATAATCGTTACAATAAAAATAAACTGTTAAAAAGATAACATTAAAAAGAGTATGAGCAAGTACAAAATAGGATTAAATGTTGTTATCAGCTAATCTAATAAAAAATGAGCCCCATGCTTTTGTTGCGACGTTATCGCCATCATCCTTAATAGGAACATTTTCGCGACTTCGCAATTCTTGTCTAACTTTAGCTTTGTTTATTTCTAGGGATTCTCGAATTTTCCGAATATGATTTTCTGGAACAACTGATAAGGTTTTTGGGTTTAACCAGTCAAACGTACCTTGGCATAATTTGGAATGCTCAGTAGTACCCAAACTGGCCCATTTTCCTTTTTTTTTTTTTTTTTTGGCTTGGCGACTTGAAAAACAAGATAAATCAACACAAACAAAATCTTTAAGACTAAACTGTTCTAAAATTTTGACAAATTCATTAAAACTAAGATTCAAAGATAATTTAACTAAACAACAATATATTTCTATAAAAAAATTAAAGATTAATTCAGATATTAACGTTTATTCCTTTGATAAAGACACAGGTTTCGCAATACTATACGAAAGGGATGCATGTCTTAAACTAGAAGAACAAATTAAAAATAGGAGAATTATTGATTATGGCCCAACATCTACACTTACGACCAAATTTCAAAAACAATTGTGTAAATTAAGAAAAGAGGGTAAGTTAGACACAACTACGTATTTTAAATGTATCCATCAGATTGCGTACCACCATCAGAATGCGGAAATTGCCTATTTATAGCTATTTATAAGCCTCCTAATCACAAAAATGACATTTCTTTGTCAACCTTAGAGGGGTTCTTGATTTTTTCTTGCAATCATATAATGATTATATATTTATTGGAGATTTTAATTGATAAAATCATGAACATGATCATGAAACATGATAAAATAATGAACGAGTTTTTCTGCCTTTATCAATTTAGTAATTTAATTAAACCACCAACTTGTCTTAAATCGCTTGGAAAACCCACGTGTATAGATCTCATCCTAACAAATAGAAAGACGTGTTTCCAACACTCTAAGGTTGTGCGGGTGTTAGTGACCGTCACAATCTTATTTTTACAATGCTCAGGTCTACCTTCTGCAAGTTACCTCTAAAAAAATTAATTTACAGGTCTTTTAAAAACTTTTCAAGAGTTAAATTTTCTGAAAATATAAAAAATAAATTGAGATTTTGTAATGACATTAATGAGTTTAACTCTATCTTTAGCAACTATTTAAATCTATATGCTCCATTGAAAACTAAAATCTGAAGAAGTAACGATAAGCCATTTATAACTAAGAATTTTAGAAAAGCATTTATGCTTCGCTCAAAATTAAAAAAAAAATTCCAGATTGAAAAATAAGACGTTTCTTTGTCTCTTTATAGGAAACAAAGAAACTAGGTAGTGAACTTGAATAAAAAAACAAAGAAAATATATTTTAATGAGATAAACTTATTTAAGTCTTCCACTACATCTCTGTAAAAGATATGCAAGCTTTTTCTTTCTAATAAATCTGGTAGTTCGAGCGATCGCATAACGTTGATTGAATATGGGAATGCTATTTCGGATAACTTTCAAATATCAAACATTTTCAACTTATATTTCACAAAAGTTGCATCGTCTTCTATAAATAATGAGATGAGTTATCATCTTTTTCCTTGCAATGTACATCTGTCAGTTGAATCTGCTATTAGTTGAATATGCAAACCATATTCCATATTTGAATCTGCTATTAGTTGAATATGCAAACCATATTCCATATTTGAATCTGCTATTAGTTAAATATGCAAACCATATTCCATATTTGAATCTGCTATTAGTTGAATATGCAAACCATCCCAGTATTATAAAGATTAAAAACAAATCCAAATTATATCATCAAAATTTTAAATTTCAACAAATTAATCCTGATGATATAACAAAAATTATTTATTCTTTAAATAGTAAAAAAAAGACTAGTGGAGATATTTTAAGGTTTATGTTAAAAACTTATGTCACGAATTTGAGAGAAAGCCTCACTTCTTGTATAAATAATTGCATATCCCAAAGCGAATTCCCGCCCTTGTTAAAAATGGTCGATGTCATACCATCTTTTAAAAAAAAATGACCGTACTGATAAGTGTAACTTCCGCCCAATAAGTATTCTGCCAGTTCTCTCAAAAAAGTTTGATATCGTTATTTACGAGCAAATACGAGTTTTTATAGAGCCAAGCTTTGACAAATTGCTGTGTGGATTTCGGAGAGGGATAGTGCACAGCACGCACTTTTTAATTTAGTTATTAAGTGGCAAGAATGCTTGGATAAATGAGGTATAGTTAGCGCTATGCTTTTGGATTTATTAAAGGCATATGATTCAATTCCACATTATTTACTTATAGCTAAGTTGGAAGGTTATGGGTTTTCTTACGATAGCCTCAAGCTCTTATTATCTTACCTTTCTGCTTGCAAACAGAGGATAAGACTAGAATCGTCATTTTCTGAAATTTAGATATGGAATCTGGTGTACTTCAAGGCTCAGTTTTGGGACCAATTTTCTTTAATACTTTTATAAACGATTTTTTCTTATTTATAAAAGACTCTGAAATCTGCAACTATGCTGATGACAACACTCTTTCTGTTTGTGACAACAACCTAGAGAATGTTATTCCTCGTCTTCAAATAGAAACATTAACGAATAAAATGGTTCCAAATCCAGACAAATTTCAATTATTTTTAGCTGGCTTAAAAAATTGTAAAGATCAATTTTTAATGATTTGGAATGTAAAAATCATGGTTTCCTCTAAGATTAAACTTTTCGGGGTTACAATTGATAAGGATTTGAAATTTGATGATCATATTAAAATTCTGTGTGAAAAAGCGAATAGTAAATGCTTCGCTCTTTCACGAATAAGTAGCTTCTTATCAGTAAAACAAGCTACTATTTTATTCAATGCTTTTATACTGTCAAATTTTTCTTATTGTCCTTTGATTTGGATGTTTTGTTCGAAGTATAATAATAACCTAATTAATAAAATTCATCAAAAAGGACTTTGCGCTGTCTTTAACAGATTTAGTCTCTCGTTAGAAGAACTTCTAAAAATAGAAAATATCCCACGTATCCACCTTGGAAATTTAATGTTTTTGTTAACTGAAGATTTTAAATCTATAAGCGGGTAAAAATCAGATTTTATGTTATATTTTTTTATCAAAAAAACTTTACTGTTTAGTCTTCGATGTAGTAAAAAATTAGTTCTCCCACCCATAGTCTCTAAACAGAAGTTCATAAAAAGTAACTTATATAGAGCAACTTTGCTATGGAACTCCCAAGACAATTAAACTATGTCAATAAATTGTCTAATGATTTTCTATAAAAGTATTTTAAAATGGCACGGAAAATCTTGTTTTTGTAAAATTTTGTCAAAAATAACTGTTTTTATTTTGTCGAAATTATTTATTTGACATTTATACTATTTACTATGTAAGCTATTTTTTATTTATTTATTTTTTATTCACGATATGTATATTTGATTGTATTGTCTTATACAGTTTATTGTGTTGACTTTAATTAGTTTTTGTTGATTATAAAGTTATTGTAAACAATAACTGAAAATAAAGTTTTAAATAAATAAATAAATAAATCTAGAATATATGGAATGATAAAGGCGCACAAACCCGAAAAAGATTACCCAATACGTCCTGTTGTATCAACAATCAACACACCACCAAATGGAACCTCCAAATACCTTGTTAATATCATTCAACCGATACTAAACAAAAGCAAAAATAGACTTATTAATTCAAATAATTTTGTTAATAAAGCCAAACATTGGAAAATAGATCCCAATGAAGTTCGAGTTGCTTCCGTTAATACCTAATAACGAAGCTATTACAGTTTTTAATAATATATTTAATAATGGCATCGACTACTTGAAGACTCGAACAAAACTTTCGCTTGTAGACATACACCAACTAAAAGAACTTTCATTGAGTATTTGCTATTTTTTATATGAGAACATACAAATAATACCTAATTCAGGTCCTATAGGTTTCTCCTTGATGGTTGTTATGGCGGAAACGTTTCTACAAAATTTAGAAAGAAAAGCACTTAATATAGCTATAATTCATACATGTGAACTAAAAACGTTCATAAGATATGTAGACGATTGTCACGCTTGCTTTGACAAAATAAAACAACATCAAACGTTTCTAAGTATCCTAAACGAACAAAATCCTGCCATAAAATACGCCGTTGAACTCGAAAATCACCAAAAACAACTTAATTTTTTAGATATTATTATTACGAATACAATGCATGGAGCTTACGAATTTCAAATACATCCAAAAGAAGCAATAACTAATATTCAACTTATGCCACACTCAAATATCGATCTTAATATAATCACTGGCGTATTCAAAGGGTTTTTATGTTGTGCAAAAGGAATATGTTCACAAAAATAACTCCAACCAGAAATTGATTTTTTAATTAAAATTTTTGTTGAAAACGGGCGCGACAAGAACACTTTAATGAATATTGCCAGAGACTATATAAAAATAAATGAAAAAAATACCAATTAACAACCAACTGAAAACCAACCATTTATAAAACTACCATGGATACAAGTTGTTGGTCCCAAACTTAGAAAAGAATTTAAAAAACAAAACATAAAAATTATATTTACTTCAATTCCAAGTTTAAATAATATATTATCTTACAATAAAAAAAACTTTTTTCAAATACAAACCCAGGCGCCTACCAAATAAAATGTTCATGCAACTCTATATACATTGGTGAAGCCAAAAAGAAAATTACATCAAGATGTATTGAGCACCAATTATTATTAATAGAGATGATGGTGATAACGTCACAACAAAACCTTGGGGGTCATTTTTTATTAAATTAGCTGATGTCAACATTTAATCCTATTTTGTATTTGGTCATACTCTTTTTAGCGTTATCTTTTTAACAGTTTTTTTTTATTGTAACGATTATCTTTGTCACGATTTTTATTTATTATACCTGATGACGCTGATACAATAGATCAGCAAAATATTGAATAATATACCTTAAAATATACATATTTTTTGAAAAAAGTTTATACGCTGCCGTTTTTATTAAATTTCAAATCAGAAGTCTAGAAGTCTTGTTTTACTTTCAATATAGGAAATTAATTTTATTTTTGTTCTCTTCAGAGCATTTAAAATAAAAAATAATTTAAAAAGGTATCAAATTTGAAGCGAATTTTCACTTGTAAAAGTCTCAAAATGTCAATAAAGTTTATGTTGGTGATGGGGATTTTATCTGTTGTTAATTTAAAGAAATGAAGAAAAAAAATGTGAAAAAGTAAATTTGAAAAGATCTATAAATGCGTTTCTCGTAAAATATGATGTCTTTGGCTTTAAAGCATACTCAATCACAAAGTTTATATGCAGTTGATATGCGGTTGCTCGATACTACTGGTGAAGAACTTTATTAATAAATTGATTTATATGTTAGTTACAAAGAGTTAAACATTAAAGTTTTTAAAAAAGAAAGTTTGTACTGATTGCAAATCTAGCTTACATGTTTTATGTCAATATTTGAACTCTAAGGAGATTTTGTTGTCATGCTTTGTTTCAACCTTAGTTTTGAGAATATATTTTTTTAATTCATAACTTTAATAAAACTTTGTCCTGAAATCGTTAAACTCTTTTTTAAGGTTTAGAAAAAGTTTGAAAGACTGCATTAACTTATATATAAAAAAATGACAATTGGATAATAATAGGGATGGCAAAAATCCCGGAAATTTTCGTCCCGGGATTTCGGAATTGAAAAATTTGTCCCTGGGAGATCCCGGGATTGAATAGAGAAAAACGCAAACGCATTTGAGTACTTTTTAAGCACTCATCGAACACCTAAAAATGAATAATTCAATGATTATATAACTAAAATTATACATTATACATAAATGATAATATAACTAAAATTATACATTATACATTAATGAACCTCTAAAATTAAGTTAAATCATGTTTTAACTTAATTTTGTATTAAAACTTAACTAAGACTTTTAAAAATTAATGAACCTAAGTATTATAAATTATAAAACAATACCTTGAAATGATAACTTAGTTAATATTGTAACATTGACAACAAACTAATATTAGTAATATTGACAACAAATTAAACGCTTTTTCACCGAAGCAAATCTAGCATTGTTTAAGGATCAATTATCTTTAATAAATTGGAATCATATAAAAAGTTCATTTGAAGCTAATGAAGTATACAGTACATTTTTTCAAACATATATGATGTATTTTTTCAAACATATATGAAATATATGATGTAATTTTTCAAAAACATGAATTTATTATAACCAAAAAAAGTTTAAAGTCACCATGGGTCAATAAAGATCTTAGGAAATTCTCTAAAATAAAGCAAAAACTGTATATAAAGTACTTAAAAAAACCAACACCAGAAAATAAAATTATTTATAAAAATTATGCTAAAATGTTTGAAAGTCAAAGAAAAAAAATTTAAAAAAGATATTACTATGATTTATTAGAAAAATATAATTCAAACATAGTTCAAAACGCACATAGCAAATTATAAGTCAAATTACTGGAAATAGTAAATTAAAATTATGCTCTGTGCCCAACACTATAACAGTTGCAGGCGTTTTTATATGAATCCAAACGAATAGCAAGAGAATGAAATAAATATCTCGTGTCTGTTGGCCTAAATTTAGCTATAGGTATTCCAAATATGATTAATCCAATAAATGATTACGTGTTTCCAATAACCTCTAGTTTAAATAAATTTAAAGTATCTTTTTCAGAATTTAAAAGTGCTTTTAAAATGCCTAAAATTAATAAAGCAGTTGGTCCTGATAATATAAATTGTAATATAGTCATAGATTCATACGATACGACAAAACATATTCTTTGAAAGTTTTTAAATGTTCTATAAATCAAGAAATTTTCCCCGATCAATTGAAAATGGCCAAAATAACACCTATATTTAAAAGAAGGTGACCCATCAAATGTCAGTAATTATCAACCAGTATCTATCCTCTCTGTTTTTTCAAAAATTGTATAAAGAATTATGTTCAACCAAATATCTAAACATCTTGCTGTTAATAATATACTTTACATAAATCAATACGGTTTTAAAAGAAATAACTTTACTGAGCATGCAGAAATTCATCTTACTCGTAGTATAACTGATTCATTCGAAAAGTTAGAGTTTATTTTAGACGTCTTTTCAGACTTATCTAAGGCTTTTGAAACAATTGTCCATGAAGTACTGTTTAAAAAACTTAAACATGTTATTACCGGTAATGTTTTAAAACTACTAAAAAGCTATTTAAAACATCGCAAACAACTTGTCAATGTTGACGGATCTTCTTCACAAGATTATCTAAATATAACTTGTGGAGTTTCGCAGGGATCTATGCTAGGGCCTTTAATATTTTTAATTTATTTTAAAGATCTCCATGAAGTCTTAAAATTAACAACTATAATATATGCTGATGATACAAACCTATTCCTATCTAATAATAACATCAATAAACTTTTTTATGATATCAACATTGAACTAACAAAAATATCTGACAAGTCAAATTCAAATAAAAAACAAAGTCAAATAAATTTTTACTTAACATTGATAAAATGAGTTTTCTTTCATTCACGATTTAAAAAACATTTACTTCCAAGTAATATGCTTCTACTTCATATTGATAATATTCAAATAAAAAAGAATAATTTTCACAAACTTTCTAGCTATCATTGTAGATGAAAATTTATCATGGAAGAATCACATTAGACATTTATGCAAAACAATTACAAAAAGCATTGGAGTTTTATATAAAGCAAGAAGCGTTTTAAACAAACATTCATTAACACAACTGTATTACTCTTTTATACACTGTCATATTAATTATGCTAATATTGCATGGGTAGTATCCATAAAAGTAAATTAAACCCACTTTATTGTCAGCAGAAGCATTTTGCACGTTTTATAATTTCAAAAATCGTTTTACTCAATCAAGGCCACTCTTATTTAACGTGAATGTTTTTAATATATATCAAGCAAATGTTTATAATGTTCTTTGTTTTATGTTTAAATGTAAAACCAACTTATCTCCAGCTTCCTTTTTTGATTTATATTCTTTAAAAGAAAAAAATAAATATTCTTTAAAAAATGATAATTTTATGAAAAAATCAAAATTTAAAACAAACTTTGGTAAATTTTGCATTTCTTTTTGTGGAGCTTTTTTATGGAACTAAATAACTTAAATAAATTTTGATTTTTCTCATGAATGAAATTATTATATGTTCAAAAGATAACTAAAAAAGCAATTTTCTCAATTGAAAATATATTAATAGACTTTTAATTATACCCAGTTTTGTCATCACTCATTTATATTTTACTTTTATACAATATTAGTAGTAGGAAAATGCCGGTTTTAGCTCATTTTCATTTTTCAACCATATTTTCAATCATATATTTAATTAAATATATGATTCATTATCATTCATAGTGTGTATAAATTATATAACTAAGAAATAAATTTTTAGATCACTTCGTGATCAATGCTACGCTAAATCATTTTTTAAGATTTATAAATTAATATCAATTTCGTTTCTATTGCGTGACGTCACAGGTCACGTGATTTTCAGATTGATCTTATGCTCTGCTCAGTGTGCATGAGCTGGGATTTAGAAATACTTTATTATATCTATTATTCCTTCTAATATTTCTATTATATAATCTGCTTTTAACTTTAATATTTCTACATTTTCATCATTACATATTTTTAAAAATATATCCCTTGTTGATATTAGTTCACTCTCTAATATTAATAATTCTGGTTTTATTAATTCTAATAATTCTTTTTTATTAACATTATTATATATATTTTTTATTATTATCTTTATGTATTCTAATTCTGATTCTAATTCTGATTTTGTTTCTTTACTGAATTTTTTAGATTTTAATATTAAATCCTTACTCATTATTTCTAATCTTTTTTTTAAGTTTAAATATGCTGGATTAATTATTTCGTTTTGCATTTCGTTTTCCATTCTTTTTATATACACAAGAAAATTATTTAACTCATTTTCAAAAACTTTATTTATTGTAAACAAATTAAAAATATTTAATTTTGTGTACTTCATAATCAAATACAACAACATTATCATCTTCATTACCATATTCAGTGGTTTGTGACTTTTGTTTTGCTCAGTGCGCATGCGCTTAATTTTTGTTTATTTGCTTGTAGATGCTGTAGAATATGAAGAAGCTGTTACAGTAGTATTTGTATTAGCATTGCCAGAAGTAGCTGATACGCATATATTCACATTTACATTTGAGTTGTTCATTTTTTATATATTTAATATAATTATTTATAAACTTTTCAATTCTGTATTATTAACCCATGAGTTAAAAGTATCAGGATACCCATACCACTTTACAAATGATTTATTTCCTTGTTTACGAATAACCTTTTCAATTCTAAATATCTCTTGACTTGTTTTTTGAAGTTCTTGTTCATAAAAAGTACCTTGTATTTCTTCATTATTATAATCAGTTATTTTATAAGTAGGTGGATCTGTGTACTGAACTTGTAATACTGTGAATACTTCTTCAGTCCATCTTGGTGTATATCCTTTTTCAAACGCTCCTTTCTTTTTAATTATTCTCACTTTATCACCTATTGAAAACTTAGGTTGAATAGGATTTGATTTTACTTTACCATTTAGATTAAACCAAATTTTATTTTCATTCTTTTTATCGCTTGCTTCAGCTGGAGTCATTTTAATTGAAGAATGCTTTGTGTTGTTGTATTGATTTACCATTTCATCTAAGACATCAATGTATTTTCTCGTAGAATTAGCTGAAAAGTATTTGAACATTTTTTCTTTCATTGTTCTATTCCATCGTTCAACAACGCAACTTTTTTCTTCATTTTCAGTTGAATAGAGATGAACTCCTAATGCTTTAACATGTTTGTTATAAAATTCCAAACCTTTATCAACCCATAATTTATCGCATTTCCTAATTTTAAAGATTTTATTGAATGCATTAGCAACTTCAACTCCAGTTTTACTTTTCAGTGGAATTATCCATCCATACTTTGAAAATATATCAATTACCATTAATAAGTATTTTATACCATTATTAAATTTAGAAAAAGTTTGCATGTCAACTAAATCAGCAGCCCATATTTCATCAATACCATTTGCAAACACTTTTCTTTTTCTAAAATGTTTTATAACAGGTTTATGAAGTTCATTTGCAAGTTCATCAGTCCATTTCACGTCGTTTGCTTTTTTCCTGTGCGCTGGTAGTTTTTTTGACATAATTCTTTAATACTCATTGGTTCTTTATTTCCCATACCAAACCTTACTTTAGCAGATATAATAGGTTTTATAATCTTTCTTTCCAATTTTTCACGAGGTGTAGGATTAGGTATAGCATCCATTTGTTCAAGCATCATTTTATCAGCTAAATTTCTATGTTCTTTATCTGTAAAATGTTTATAAGCAAGATCATGAATATAAGCTGTTTTATCAACTCTATCTACAGGCATACTCCATTCTTTAGGCATCTCAGTAGAAGTTAATCTTTCATCTAAATTAGTACCAGGTCCTGCAAAGTTCATACCTGGTATATGCATTTCACCTGGAAACTTTTGCAAAGGTAATTTTATATTACTTGTGAATTTATTAATTGATTCTACCAAGTCACCTCCTTTTTTAGCTCCTTCAGATCTTGTTTTTCCTTTTGTAAATTGAGTTTTTGTTGTTCCACATAGTGCACAATTTCCACATATCATATTTCTATTGTTTTTACTCACAGCATGTTGTAAGTTGAGTGTATCTGTTTTGTTTTTACATTTAACGCAATACATTTTTTATTACTTTATTTTTATTTAATTTAAAAAAATTATTTATATAAGAAAATGGAAGTATTAGATTTATCATATAATGTAAATAAAAATAATCGTCATAATAATGAGTTATTACCAAGAAGTATAAGAGGACTTATAGTTGGGAAGTCTGGTTGTGGAAAAACAAATTTATTATTAAATTTACTTATAAGACCTGATTGGTTAGACTATAATAACTTACAAGTTTTTGGAAAATCTCTTTTTCAACCTGAATACAAAATATTAAAAAGTTCTTTTCAAAAAAAAGTACCAAAAGAAGATATTCTTAAAATATTTAAGTTACAAGATAAAATAGATAAGATGGATATCAGCCCTGATCTTGTAATTGAAGTCCATTCAAAAAATTTAAAAAATAAAATAGATATGGAGTGTCAGTTTTATGAAACAGCAGATGATGTACCAGAACCTGAAGATCTTGATCTTACTAAAAATAATTTAATGATATTCGATGATTTACAATTAACAAAGCAAAACAAGTGTGAAAAGTACTATATAAGAGGAAGGCATAGTAATGTAGATTGTTTTTATTTAGCGCAAAACTATTTTATGCTACCAAGGAAAACAATAAGAGAAAATGCAAATTTTATATGCTTGTTTAAACAAGATTCAAAAAATGTAAATCATATTTATAATGACCATGTTTCAAATGATATGTCAAAAGAAGAGTTTAAAAACTTTTGTAAAATAGTTTGGTCAAAACCACATAAATTTATTGTTATTGATTTATCATCAGATGTGAAAAATGGAAAATATAGAAATGGTTTTGATCGTTTTTATTTTCCTTTATCTGTATTAAATGGTAGATCCTGAAAGGATCCAACGAAGTCTTGGTTCTTTCAGAACCTATGCTAAATGAAATATATATTTTCATAAATATATATTTATATCTAGTTCCTTTCAGGACCTAAAGAATCCAACCTAATAATGGGATATTTTTAAATGGTGAATTTTCACCTAATATTAAACCTTTTCCTACTTTTTCATATTGTTTATCGTTTCCAGTTCCTTTTCCATAATAGTAGTAATACCCATTTCCTAAATACCTTCCTTTTTTCCATTCATCTATTAGTAATCCTTTTCCTACTTTTCTAGCTTTAATAGATCTTTTATCATCTTTAATATACAAAACACCTTTTCCAGCAATTTTATTAACTATAGTGCTTCCAGCAGCTGCAGCTGTTCCAGCTAATAATGCTGTTGCAACAGTAGGAACAACTTTTGAAGCTAAAAAACTTCCAAGTAATCCTAGTAAAGGTAGAAATCCACCTTCCACTTTAGAATTATGCACGAGATTTTCTTCATTTAATTCAATTGTTATACCTTTTTTATTTTTAAATGCATTGACTACTTTCTCTAATTGTTTATGTGTAAGAGCTACTACATCTTTAGCATTTTTATCACTTAGATTTTTAAAAGTTAATTTTATAGTAATTTTTTTTGAATCATTCTCAAGTTCTTTCTTGATTTTCTTCTTTTGATAATCTGAAAGTTTAAATTTAATATTTTTATAATCTGTCATTTTTTATATATACACAATTTTTTTAAATCTCTTTTGAGATTCATACTTCGTTTGGTCTTTCAGGCCTAAGAAATAATCTATTTTTTATATTTTAAAATGTTTATCAATTCTTTTAGAAGTGATACTTGTTCTTTTAAAATAGATTCTTGCTCGCATTTAGAAGTTCGTTCTCTTATATGAAATTTCATTGTTATTCTTTCTCCTTGCACATCAATTGGATTTTCATCTTGATCAATTAATGAAGTTTCCATATCACGAATATCTCCTCTTAGAGATATAGGTAAGTAAATGGGAACATTGGGTTTTTCTACAAGTTTAGCTCCAGGAGCTACAGAGGGGTAAAACGTATAAATAATATTGCTAGGTGAATTATCTAAATAAGATCCTGATATAATACTATTTTTTACATGTATAGTATTAATATGATTTATATCTAATACTTTTACAGATTCATAAACACCTGCAGTATATATTTTACTTTCAAAACCTAAAAGATTTTTGATTGAATTTTCAATTGTAAAATCAACTGCAAAATTTGTTTCAATACCCATTGTAACTTTAAATGTTGTTGTACTTCCTACAAAAGTAATTGAATTCAAAGGAAAATGAGAAGCAACTAATTCTTTTTGCAACCAGTCATTGATTGATGAAAGTTCATAGACACCTTCTGGAATATTACGATTAGCTGTTGATGTTTCTTCAGTCTTCGGATCATAAATAGTATAAGTAAATTTATTGTTGTTTGCAGTAATATTATTAAGTATATTATATGTTTCTAAGCTTATTAATGCCATTTCATATTCTTTTTTTCCATCAAGTGGAATAGCTGGTAAAAACTTTCTTCTTATTGTTGAAGTATCTCCTCCAATACATATATCCATTTTTATATATGTATTATTATTTTTTAATTCATTATAATGAATAACTTTACTGCTTTACTTCCCTTAGATGAAATTGTATTATTAATCTTTCTTTACTCATATCTATAGCATAACGATCGTCATCCACTATTTCAACTGTCATTTTTGAAAGTGTGTTTGTTCTTAATGGAAAATAACTTTTAAAATTTGGTTCTTCAACAAGACTCATACCTGAAGGACGAGTCATTGGTAAGAATGTATGCATTACAGTAGTTTTCTTACCATTTATATTTTTTCCATCTACGATATTATTTAATATATGCAAACACTTATTTTGAGATGAAACGCTGTAGTGAATAGTTTCTAATCTTATAAATGCCATTTCGTATTTTTTTGTTTTATCAAGTTCAATAATAGGATCAAATTGAATTGTAGTAATATTTGATTTATTGTTATGTACTTCAATATCCATTCTTTATATATTTATAATTAATACTTAAATTATATAAAAAATATTTTACTCTTCATCTTCACTTTCTAAATCAATATCTTTAATATAAAGTCTTTCTATCTTATACTCTTTTTTATATACAACTGCATCTAATAATTTTACTTGAATAGATTGAATCATCGATCCGATATATACACCTTCAATTGCTAAGCATCCAACAACGTCACATATTTTTTTAACAAGACTTTCTCCTAAAATATCACCATCATTTTTTTTCCTGAATACTAGATCCATCTTTTTACTTTTATAATCTGTTGGTATTTTTGCATATATAACTGGAGGTGCCTTAGGATTATCATTTCTATACTTTAAAATGTTTAAATTGTGAATATTAAGACTTTTCATACCACCTTTTTTTAACTTTGATTCATTTTCAGTAACTTTATCTCTACAAAATTTTTCAATAGCTTGAATAATTGTGATAAATATATCATTTTCACATACAAAAGGAATATCCTGTTTGAATATCCTGTAAATTGAATTTCCTGTAAGTTTTTTTGTTTTTAAGTCTATATTTTCATTAACTCCATATGAAAACGATTTTGGGGTTTTTACTCTTAAAGCCTCTGAAAAATCTGAATAGTTGTAGCCAATAACTACTTTTTGATATGGAACAGGTTTATTAAATTTAATTATTTCTTTTACGTATAAATTTGCTTCATCAAAATTTTCAATACTCACATAAGACATCTTTTTTATATATACAAGAAAAAATATTTAACTCATTTTAATTTTTTATATTATTATGTTGTGAAATGATATAAATAAATAAACATCTTTATAAAATGAATAAAATGTTTCTGAATATTGAAAATAGTAAAATAAAAAAAATAGGCTTAATATATAATCGTAATTTAGATCATACTCCATCTTTTGTTAATAATAAAAAATATAGAGTATTTGCGCAGCAAGATTTCGTAGTAAAATCAAATTCATATAATAACATTTCTTTAAAGTGTGAAGTTAATATAGATGAAGTGTATGTATCACTTGCACTTGCAGAAAAATATAAGCCATATTTAAACTTACTAAATTCAGTAGTAGCAGAGTCTACTAATGATATTATAATAACTTTATATAATAATGATAAAAAAGATATAAATATTAAAAAAGGAGATTTTTTATTATATATTTTATCTTATAATGGAATTATAAATATAATCAGTTATATATCTAGCGGAGCATTGATCCCTTCGGGATCTAGCGGAGCAAAGGTACTTTCAGGACCTAAAAATATAAAACCAAAAGAAGAACCACAAAGTGATAAAGACTCTGTTAAATCTATATTATCAAGTATAGGAGAATTAATTACTGATAAAATATGTGATAAAGATAATACTAGATCGCAAAGTGATCCTGGCTACTATAAATCTGACAAAGATAAAGACGGTGATATATCACAAAGTGATCCTGAATACTCTAAATCTATATTTAATTTTGGTAAATAAAAGAGATTTATTAAAATAACTTAAAATGAATGTTTTTATTTATAAAAAAAGAATGGAATATAATAGAGACTACAAAGAATGTAAAAATGAAGAATGTAAAAGTATTTATCCAGATCTTAACCAGTATAGAGTTGATCCAACTGCACCACCACTATCTGATCAGCGATATAGATTAGATAAGATAAGTGAAATTCAAGGTAAAATAGAATGTGAAAGAAGTAAAAGAGCTAAGTTAAGTAAAAAATATCACAGAGCTGTAAGAATAATTTCAGTTGTTGATAATTCATTACTTGCAACTACTATGACACTTGGAGCTGTTGGTATTGGTTTTTTAACAACAATAGTTGGAACACCAGTAGCTATTGCATGTGAAGGTGCAGCATTAGGTATTGGTTTAATGTCATTAATAGGATCTCAAGTAATTAAAAAATTAAATATAAAATCAGAAAAGCATGAAAAGATTAAAGTATTAGCTGATGCAAAATTAAATACTATAAGCGACCATATTTCTAAAGCTTTAAAAGATGGTATTATCGATGATGTAGAATTTACAATGATACTTTCAGAATATGAAAAGTTTCAAGCTATGATCGAACAAATTAGAACAAAATCTAAAAATGAAATTGATGAACAAACTAAACAGTCAATATTCAACCAAGGTAAAGAGAAAGCTATGAAAGAGGCGATGGAATTGTTAGAGAATAGGTTTAATAAAAATCAAAATATTAACAAAAGAAATATTAATTAAATCATAATATACATTCAAGTAAAACATATATTATGTTCAAGTAAAACATATATTATGTTCAAGTAAAACATATATTATGTTCAAGTAAAACATATATTATGTTCAAGTAAAACATATATTATGTTCAAGTAAAACATGATAATACGTTAAAATAAAATGTTATGTATATAAAAATGTCGTTTTTAGATATTGTAGATCCGAAAAAAAGAAATGAAGCTTTTAAAGAGCTCGAAAGATTGAAAAAAGGTATTTATCAAGATACAGTAAATGAAAAGCTTGGATATAACAACTTACAGTATGACTTGGGTAATTTATACAAACCTATTATCGATAGTCAATCTGGAATAAAAGAAAACTTAGCTAAATTAGAAAATAAAGCTGATTTAGCTATCACTCTATCAAATTATCCAGCAATAATGGATGTACCTAAAAGTAAAATAGTTTCATTAGGAACTATAGCAACAAATTATTTAAAGTCAGCCTAAAGTAATAAAAAGGCAGCAGATTTTACATTTGGTATACACTCAAAAGATGGAAAATTGTATATAGGAAAAAAACCAATATTAATTAGTAATAATGATATAACTATTGATAATAAAAAATATATTGGAACTAATGGTCTTTGGGAATTATTAACAAAATCTAGTCCTGATAAAGATATATACAATGAAGATGATCTTGAAAATTATAAAAATATATTAAAAGAAACAGATGCCATTTCTTCTAGTAAATATCCAGGAAAGCCTAGATCATCTAGAAGTGAAAAATATAATAAAATAATAAAACCCATTTGGGGAGAGATCGCTATAAAATCTGGAAAAGGAGTTATCATTCTTCCTAGTGATCCAAATGAATTAGTTAAAATGCTTGCATTACGAATAGCTGCATTTGAAGCAGGTAATACTGGTGCTAGAAATGAGGCTGTTGCTATTTGTGATGAATTATTACGTCAAGGAGAAATTGATTCTGAATATTATAAATCATTACAGAACATTTTTAGATTAAATAAAAATAGTAAGTAAATAAAAATGTTAATTGTTGAGAAAAAAGTTTATAAAAAGCATTTTGTAAGTGGAAGTGGTATACTCGATGATGTTAATAATCTATATAATCGAGCAAAATCTTCTGATTTTTTTAGAGCATTATCTGGTATGAAGACAATGTTAACTAATCGTTTAAGAGATAAATAAGGGATCTGCATTTATATGAAATAAATTAAATAAAAATAGTAAGTATATAAAAAATGTTAATTGTTGAGAAAAAAGTTTATAAAAAGCATTTTATTGATGGAAGTGGCATATTTAGTCCTTTTAGAGGCTTACTGAATAATATATCGATTAATAATGCACTTAAAATATCACGTAACTTAGCTAATAAAGCCATTGCTAGTGATTTAGGAAAAACTGCAATAGATGCTGCAAAAGTAGCAGGTAAAGAACTAGCTACAAATGCAATCTCTACAGCTAAAGATATTATATTAGAAAAAGGAAACAAGTTGATTAAAAAATCAAAGCTTAAACCTGAAAGTAAACAAGTACTTGCAAATTTAGTTGAATCTGGAGCTAATGATCTTGCTCAAAATATATCTAATGAAGTAACAACAAATATAAATAAATTGATGATGGGATCTGCAATACCATCTAAAAGGTCTAAAAGAGGATTAAATAAAAAATTAAGCCATTCAAACGCTATTAAACTGGAAGAATTAGTAAAAATGGGAAGAGGATTGAAAATGGCATAATTTTCAGTAACATTTTTTATAAAATTAATGTAAAATGAATTAAAAAAAAATGTTATGCATATAAAAATGGCAGATTATAAAAGTTTAGATTTAACAGAAGATCCCTTTATTGATGATAGTATTTTCAGATATCAATTTGGAGAATATACTCCACAAAATGGTACAAATATAAATGATACCGTACCAATAAAAATTAATATTGAGATGACAGATTCATTTTTTAAACCATCTAAAGCTTATATACAAGTTGAAGGAAGACTTCAAGCAGCAAGTGGTGCATCCTATGCTGATATAGATGTAGTTACACTTACACACAATGGAATTATGCATTTATTTGATAGAATGGCATATGATTTATCAGGACAGAATGTAGAAACAGTAAATAATTTAGGACAAGCAACTACAATGTTAGGAATGCTCAAATATTCAAATGACTTCCAATTAGCAGAAGGATTAAATCAACTATGGTACAAAGATACTGTAACAGATGCAAATTTGACTACTAATGTTGGATTTACAGTAAGACAAGCATACATTATAAAAAAACCTACTACAAAAGGTACATTTTCGTTTTGTATTCCTTTAAATCATATTTTCGGATTCTGTGAGGATTATACTAAAGTAATTTACGGATTTAAACATACATTAACTCTACAAAGAAAAAATGACAATAACGCTATTTTTCGATCTGCTGCAGCAGCTATAGGAAAAGTAAATCTTACAAAAATATTATTATGGATGCCTTATGTCACACCATCAGATAAAGCGAGACTTACTCTTAATACGATTATTAGCAATAAAGCAGCAATTCCAGTAGCTTTTTATTCTAGATCATGTGAAACTACAACTCCTCAACAAACATCTAAAATGACTTGGAAACTTGGTGTTAAAAGTGATGAAAAACCTAGATATATTATCGTTGGATTCCAAACAAATAGAAATAATGATCAAACACAAAATGCTTCAATATTCGATCATTGTAACTTAACAAATATGCAAGTTGTGATTAATAATATAAGATATCCTGAAGCTGATTATGAACTATCATTTTCAAATCAACAAGTTTCAAGAGCTTATACAGATGTATCTAACTTTAAAGAAAATTTTTTTGGAATAGATAAAATCATTTCAAATTGTAACATAACACCTTCAGACTATAGAGATTTATATCCACTTATGGTTTTCGATTTAAGACATCAATCAGAAAGATTAAAAGCTTCACCATCAGATATTCAGATTATAGCAAACTTTAGTGAAAATGTTCCAGTCGGAACTGAAGCGTTTGCTGTTATTGTGTCAGAAAGATTAGGTAGACTAAAGTCTAATGGAGATAGATTTAACTTTGAATATTAGAAAAAGAAAATAGTAAAATGTGTAAAAAAAAAATTTTTTCGAAATGAGTTAAATAATTTTCTTGTATATATAAAAATGAGTGATAAAATAAAATATACAAAAAAGTATTTATTAAATTTACTAAAAGAAAATAATATACAACAAACATCTAAAGATCACATTGCATTAGTTATGATTGCTATGGATAATAATTTAATTGATAAAGAATCTATACAATCAAATATCATTACTAAAAAACAAAAAAAACCAAAGATTGTAAGAGTTAAAAGAGTTAAAAAAGAAAAAGTAATAAAAGAGAAAAAAAAGCTGGAAGACCTAGAATTAATCCTATAAAAGAAAAAAAAGAAAGAGATCCTAAATATGACTGGCTTGCGAAAATTAGAACAAATCCAACAACTATAAAACTTACTAATATAGAAACTGGTGAAGTTAAAATATACAATTCATTGTATGACTACATTCGTAAAGAAAAGCATTGTAAATCATATGCTGAGAAGTATAATGGAAAAGTTAAAAATGGAGTAAAAATAGAAATAATAAAATCAGAAAATGAAAAATAAATTATTTTTATAGATATAAGTCTATAAAAATATATAATAAGAAATGTTTATTTACTATCAATTAATTTCTTAACAAGAAATTTAAAAAATTGAAAATGAGTTAAATATTTTTTTCTTGTATATAAAAATGGCAAATATTACTAATAGATTTTTTAATAAAATCAATTCATTAACAAATTGGGTTATGTCATATATTCCTAATCCTATTAAAGAAATAGCTACTACGCAAATTAATACATTAAAATCTACAGTTTCTAATTTGTATGAAAAAGTAGGATTTAAAAGTGAACATGTTAGAAAACCTATAGAATCTAAAAAAGAAAAGAAGAGAGAAAAAAAACCAATAGAGTTTAAATTAACATAATCAGCTGTTAGAAATGTGACAAGACAATTTTCAGCTCAAGGTGTTGAAGGATATGATGCTTTGTCCTTTATGAAAAAAGCTAAAAATAATGCCATTCAAATACTAAATATCAATAAAGGATCAAAGATCAGTATTGATCTTTTGTGTAAAATGGAGAGTACTGATATTAAAAAAGGAGAAACTATTTCAGCAATTGCAGCATTTAAAACAAAAGCAGAAGTTGTTTTAGAATCAACAAATTTAAATGACTTTTACGAAAGAGCTGAACAAAGAATTTTAGAATTATTAGCCGCATTTCAACGAACAAAATCAAATTGGAGATTTGTATCAGTTAAAAAGATGGATATAGATATAATTGAATATAAGCCTATTAAAGGTAAATCTTACATTCCTCTTCCTAAAGAGTTAGCATCTAAAAAAGCAATTATTAATATGAAGAATAAAGACAATGAATGCTTTAAGTGGTGCGTTGCTCGATTTTTAAATCCTAAAGAAAAAAATTCTGAAAGAATAGATAAAGATTTAAAAGAACAAGATAAAAAATTAAATTGGGAAAAATTAGAATTCCCAGTGTCACTCCATCAAATTACTCAATTTGAGAAAAATAATCAAGACATAAGTATTAATGTATTTGGATATGAAAGTTCAGTTTATCCTTTAAGAATATCAAATGAGAAAAATAGACAACATCAAATAGACTTGTTACTCATTTCAAATGATGAAACCAATCACTATTGTTTAATAAAAAGTTTAAGTAGACTACTTTCATCACAAATATCTAACAATGAACATACTAGACACTTTTGTAGAAATTGTTTACAAGCATTTAGTACTGAAGAATCTTTATCAAAGCATAAATTGTATTGTGATACTCACGATTCAGTACGAATTGAACTTCCAAAGCCAAATACAATGATAAAGTTTAATCATTTTAAAAAAACAACGAGAGTACCTTTTGTAGTCTATGCTGATTTTGAAAGTATTATTAAACCTATTAATACTTGTGAACCAAACTCAGATAGTTCCTATACAAAGCAATACCAAAAGCATACACCTAGTTCATTTTGTTACTATATTAAATGCTTTGATGAAAGTGCATATAAAAGTAAACTAGTTACATTCACTGCAAGTAATGAAGATGAAGATGTAGCACAAAAATTTATTGATATGCTAGAAGAAGATGTAAAAAGATTTACAACGATCATTTAAAATTTCCAAAAAAGATGATATTTACTATTAAAGACAAAAAAAAATTTGATGATGCAAAAATATGTCACATTTGTGAAAACGAACTAGGAAAAGATAGAGTACGAGATCATTGTCATATTACTGGAAAATATAGAGGTGCTGCACATAGTGATTGTAATTTGCAATTTAAAATTCCAAAATTCATTCCAATCTTATTTCACAATTTATCTAATTATGATTCTCACTTGTTCATAAAGAAATTGTCAGGTAAAATAAATTGCATTCCTAACAATGAAGAAAAGTATATCAGCTTTTCTAAAGAACTTAAAGTAAATGAATTTACGAATAAAGAAAACAAAGTTATTGAAGTTAAACTACAACTACGTTTTCTTGATAGTTTTAGATTTATGGCTTCTAGTTTAGATAGTTTAACTAAAAATCTAACAAAGGAGCAATGTAAGAATGTTAGTAGATACTATTCTGGAAATGAACTCAATTTATTGTTAAGAAAAGGTGTTTATCCTTATGAATGGGTTGACTCTATTGATAAATTAAATGAAACACAATTACCACCAAAAGAATCATTTTATTCAAGACTAAACGATGAAGGAATAAGTGATGAAGATTATTTACATGCTCAAACTGTATGGGAAGAGTTTCAATGTAAAACATTTAGAGACTATCATAATTTATATAACGAATCTGATGTATTATTACTAGCTGATGTCTTTGAAAATTTTAGAGATGTATGTATAAAAAATTATAAATTAGATCCTGCTTGGTACTATACTTCACCAGGATTAGCTTGGGATGCTGCTTTGAAAGAAACAAAAGTACAATTAGAATTATTAAGTGATTATGATATGATTCTTATGATAAAGCAAGGAATAAGAGGTGGAATTAGCACAATTTCTAACAGGTTGGGAGTTGCTAATAATAAGTATATGGAAAATTATGATAAAAGTAAAGAATCTACTTACATACAATATTTAGATGCTAACAATTTATACGGATGGGCAATGAGCAAACCCCTTCCTACACATGGGTTTAAATGGATGAATGAAAAAGAAATAGAAAATTGGAAATCTACTTCTTGCATATTAGAAGTAGATTTAGAATATCCTGAACACTTACATGATTTACATAATGATTATCCACTTGCTCCTGAAAGATTAAAAATAAACAAAGTTGAAAAATTAGTATCTAATTTAAATCATAAGAAAAATTATATCATTCATTATGAAAATTTGAAATTGTATGAAAGATTAGGATTAAAATTGACTAAAATTCATAGAGGAATAAAGTTTAAAGAAAGTGCATGGCTAAGTAAGTACATTAAACTCAATACAGATCTAAGAACAAAAGCAACAAATGACTTTGAAAAAGACTTTTTTAAACTCATGAATAATTCAGTATTTGGAAAAACAATGGAAAACATTGAAAACAGAGTTGATGTGAGATTAGTCACTAAAAGAGAAGAAGCTATTAAATTAGCATCAAAACCCAACTATGAAAGCAGGACTATATTTGATGAAAATTTAATAGCTATTCATATGAAAAGAACAAAACTAGTTTATAACAAACCTATTTACTTGGGTATGTGTATTTTAGATTTGAGTAAAACACTCATGTATGAATTTCATTACGATTACATAAAAAATAAATATGGTGATAGAGCTAAACTGTTATTCACAGACACAGACTCTTTAGTCTATGAAATAAAAACAGAAGACTTTTATGTAGATATTGTAAATGACATTGAAAGTAAATTTGATACAAGTGAATTTGACAAAAATCATCCAGCTGTTAAAAATGGATTTAAAGTAGGAACAAATAAGAAAGTATTGGGAATGTTTAAAGATGAATCTGCAGGAAAACAAATTGAAGAGTTTATAGGACTTAGATCAAAATTGTACTTTTTCAAAATAGATGGAGAAGATAAAAAGAGATGTAAGGGAGTAAAGAAAAATGTAGTTAAAAATTATATAACACATGAAGATTATAAAGATTGCCTTATGAATAGAAAAGATCAGATGAGAAAAATGAATGTTATAAGATCTCATTGTCATGATATATATACAGAAGAAATAAACAAAATAGCACTCAGTGCAGAAGATGATAAAAGAGTTATTTTAGATGATGGAATTCATACCCTAGCATACGGACATTATAAATTAAAATAAACAAGCAGGCAGGCAGGTAAGTAATTTTAAAAAATGATTTTAAAAAATCTAACAAAGTCTTGATTTTTTTATAAAAAAATCTAAAACTATTAATAAAAATGAATAAAAGAATCAATGTTGAAGGAATCATATGACCAAATGTACCATTAACAAACTTTCAGTGAATAGAAGCAGCAAAAAAATTAAAAATAAAAAATTTTAGAGGTGTATTTGTAAGAGATGAATTACCTAAAAATACACAAAAAAAAGAATGTGGAATATTAAATACTGGAGATTCAAGTACAGGTGGATTTCATTGGATTTGTTGGTATAAAGACAGAGATATGAAACTAAGTTTCGACTCTTATGGTCTACCACCTCCAGTTGAACTTGTTCAATATTTACACAGTCCTGTTTACTACAATACTGAACAAGTTCAGTTCGGAAATACTTCCTATTGCAGGCACTTGTGTCTCTATGTCTTGAAAAAACTAAATGATGGAAAAGAATTTCAAAGCATCATTAATTCACTTTGGTGAATCTTAGATATGTTATAAAAATAAACTAAATAATAATAATGAGTATATAAAATGAGTATTAATATATTCGGTAGTAGTTCAATGAATGGATTATCTGCTTTTGGTAGCACATCAGGTGGCAGTTTAAATCTAAATATTAATGTAGACAATAAAGCAACTTCAGACGTTGATCTCAATACACATAAAATAATAAATTTAGTTGATCCTACTAATGCACAGGATGCAGCAACAAAACATTATGTAGATAATAATCAAACTTCTAGCAGTGCATGTCTAAAATTAGATGGAACTAATAGTATGAGTGCTAACATAAATTTGAATTCACATAAATTGATCAATGTAGCAGATCCTACTAATTCACAGGATGCAGCAACAAAACATTATGTAGATAATAATCAAACTTCTAGCAGTATGTATCTAAGAACTGATGGTTATAATCCCGCAACTGCTAATATAAATTTAAATACAAACAAACTCATCAATGTAGCTAATCCTACTGATGCACAAGATGCTGTTACAAAGAGCTACGTTGATGATATGCAAAATCAAAGTTTAGATATCATTCCCAATACAAGTTTAATATGCTTTGGACAAAAATCTCAAGCATTCTATGCAACTCCAGGATCATATACTATTTTTAGCTATAGTGGTAGTTCAGGAATTCTAAGAAAACTGTGGATTGCATTTACAGGATCTACTATTGCACCTAATACTGTACCAGGTAACTTGTTTTTAAAAATATATGCTGACAATGTACTTTGCATAGGTAATGATTCTATTATAACAGATGGTGTAGGTATTAATAATACAGCTTTAGCTTGTGATTTAATAATTGCACCACTTGGAGGACCTTATTATGCAAACTCTTTACAAGGATGTAATGTATATAGTACAAGTGCATTAGGAGGATACTTTGCATTTGATCTTCCTTTTACATCAAGTTTGAATATACAATTATACAATAAAACAGGAAATTCAGTGACCTTTTGGTTACAACCTTTTATCACAAGAACTTCATCGTTGCAACAAACATTAACTAGTATTAATCCGTTAATACCTCGATCCATCTCATCCATTAAGTTGTACTCAACAACATTTAGATATATAAATACAACTTATGGTAGTGAATATATGCTAATGAATGCTATGGATAATGGAAACGGAGTGTATTTGAAATACATTAGAATGCATGTAATTGGAGGATCTGGAAACTGGTGGGAATCTAGAGTTCGTATCTATGATGGATATGGCGCTCCTACCAATACTAACTCTGTCATTCAACCTTGGACACCTTATAATAATAATGGATATACTACATTTTCTGGATATGATGTTAACAGTCGATGCATCTACGCTTCATCAGGCTTAGAAGATTTTTATCTCTCTTCATGGAATGGATCTAATGTAAACTCATTTAATAATGAGACATCAGGATTACTTTATCAATCGAATAGTATAATTGGTCCAACAACTACAATTTCATTTTATAGAAACTTTAATTCATCTGAAAGTATGCCTTGCGTTGGTAGTGGTAGAAAAATGGTAGTGACACTCAACTCTGGTGATGCACAAGTTGGACAATCTGGGAGTTATGCTGCACTTATAGGACAATGCTTCTACTATGCATAAGATCAATCTAAATATCATGTGACCTGTGACGTCACGCAATAGAAACGAAATTGATACTAATTTTTAAATCTTAAAAAATGATTTAGCGTAGCATTGATCACGAAGTGATCTAAAAATTTATTTCTTAGTTATATAATTTATACACACTATGAATGATAATGAATCATATATTTAATTAAATATATGATTGAAAATATGGTTGAAAATGAAAATGAGCTAAAACCGGCATTTTCCTACTACTAATATTGATTTAAAGTTTATGAGAAAAACTATATTTAAACATTTGACTTTCCTTAAAAGTTGACATTATTTGTACAGTAGTCTATTATTATTTACATGTTTACTTTAATTTTTATTTTAATTCGTAATATTTATAAATAGTTTGCCTTACGAACTGTATATACTTTTAATGTTGAATTTAATTTTGTAATTAAAAAAAAAAAAAAAAATAAATAAATATATATATATATATATATATATATATATATATATATATATATATATATATATATATATATATATATATATATATATATATATATATATATATATATATATATATATATATATATATATATATATATATATATATATAGATATATATAGATATATATATATAGCGTAAAACCGCCTAAGTTTGGTCACCATGTAACTTAAATTTTACATTTTTGTTTTTTTCTCAAATAATATTTGTAATTAGTTCGTAAATATAAATCTATAAAAAAATAATAACATTTATATGCAACCTCCTGAAATATTTCTTTAGCAAAACAACAAAAAATGCATACTATTAAAATCTAAAATAAGCAAACGAATAAAATAAATGATCATTTTTAGTCTTAGCATTATTAAGACTCACCAAATTAATTATATTTACAAAAAAAATTTATTAATTTTTTAAAATTAACTACTTTTTTAAATAAAAATAGTGCTATTTTGAAATACTCTAACTTCAGTCATTCATGGAAAAACAACGAAGAAAACAATTACCACGAATTTTGTAAAATGTTAGTATGTTAAAAATGTGACTTAGTGAATATGAACTAGTGTTTCAATTGCGTAAATTTACAGGTAACTTTACCAGTAAATATACCAGCATGTTTTGACATTTTTGAATGGATGCTCACCATAGTAATTTATTTTAACAAAGAATTTGTTTATAATTTTAAAATTACCCTGTTTTAAAACTTGGTCAAAAGGGCCTAAGAAATTTTGCAGTAGCAACAAAAAGGCTTCAGTCACAATACTCGTTTGTTGTGATGCTTTTGGAACATTCTTGCCTGTTCATACTTTACTCCAAGGCCAAAAGTATTTATGATGAATTTGGGTATGTATTTTAACAAGGATTTAAAATAGATGTGCCAATAATCCGGAAAACTCTGCATTTTAAAAATTACTATTTAATTATTTGAAACTTTATATTAATGTCCAAATTTTTTTTTTTTTTTTTTAAATTTTAGTTCACCTCCTCAAGGCCGAGAAGACCACTACAGACGAGGAGGCTACTTATTTGTGGCTATAACCCTCTCTTAACTCTATAACTCTGAAACACGAACCTTGACGAACAAGGCCGCTGCGCGGAGAAACGAGTTGAGTGCGTTTCTACCAGGGACGTGGTGGGGATCGAACTCGGAACCACTCGTTTATGAAGCGAGCACTCTACCACTACACCACTACCGCATTTCAATGGCTTCTAACTCAGGACAGACCTTACAATGCTACCTATGGTGTCACTCAATCTGGCTGGATAGAAGGACCTGCTTTTGCTGGATGGTTTGAAAAGACATTTGTTTCACATTGTCGCAAGCTTGAAGGATCTGAAGTCCTTTTTCTAGATGGCCATGCCTCACATGTAACTCTAGAACTAATTCACTTAGCAAAAGAAGAGAACATTATTATTTTTAAGCTACCGGCTCATACATCTCACGTGCTACAACTTGATGTAGACATATTTAGGATTATTGAGCGGCAATGAGCGTTCGGGCTTCAAAGCAACATGTATTTTTCCTTTGTGTCGGGAAAAAATGAATAATGAAAAGTTAGCTGTTGGATCAATTTTTGCGCAAAGTACTCAAGCTTTACCAACACTGCCTATACCAGTCACCACAATTTTAAAGCATTTAAAGACAATTTTAAATGCTTTACATGTTGGCCTGCCCAAAGCTTCCATATCAGAGTCAAGGCTAAATGTTTCTAATAATAACGTGCGCCTCATGAAAAGTTATGACTTCTGAAGAAGCTTTGATAGAACTTACAAATAAGCAAACAATGGCACAAAATAAGAAGAACGAAATACAAGCTAGAAAAGTTTTGCGTGGAAAAAAAAACAGAAGGCTAATTCAATTAAGACTCAAAAACGTTTGGCAAAGGAATTTGGTTTGTTTAACAAACCTACTATTAAAAAGCGTAAACAACCACTAGTGGGAGTTATCCAAACTTCGATTATGTTAGAATCCAAAGCAACTTCTATATATTAACAATGTAAATCTGATGGTTCTTTGAATTCAAAAAAATGTCAAGCTTGTGACATTTTTTGGAGATGAAACTGCAGCTCAACAATAATTAAGAATACGTTGCAAATCCTGTGACAATCGGATCTTGGATGGATTTTGTCGTTCTAATTGGTGAACGATATATGCAAGAATTGCTAATAAACTAATATTTTTTTATTATAAAAAGTGGTATTTTTATGGTATCAAAAGATCGTTCAAAGTAGTTGTACTAGTTTTTATTTTTCATTTTTTTATTTTTACAATATCGATTATCAATATAATTTTCTGTATGTTTTAGAAAAAAAATGAAAATTTTTAGTTTATGCGTGATAAATAAATGTTCAAAGGTTAAGTGACCAAACTTTTTACAGCAATTTTACGGTATAAATATATACATATATATATATATATATATATATATATATATATATATATATATATATATATATATATATATATATATATATATATATATATATATATATATATATATATATGTTTATATATATATATATATATATATATATATATATATATATATATATATATATATATATATATATATATATATATGTTTATATATATATATATATATATATATATATATATATATATATATATATATATATATATGTTTATATATATATATATATATATATATATATATATATATATATATATATATATATATATATATATATATATATATATATATATATATATATATATATATATATATATATATATATAGACCATAACTAAAGAAAAGTTTAAAATTTTTGTTTATTTATTTTTGTTTTTTCTGAAATCTAAATTAAGTTCAAATTTATTCAACAGCGGTTCTCGCGACAAGACCTGTATGGTCTTCTTTGAGTATCCGCATTCTTTATCTTTATTCTTTATTTTTTAACGGGTTTTTTGCATGTAATTTTTCTTATTGATATATTTGTAAATATTGTATTAAATATTGTAGTAAAGAATAATAAAAAATAAAAAACACAGTATAAATAAAAATTTTAATTAAAAAATAATATAAACATGCATGACATTAAAAAAAACTTCGTAAATCACGGATTTTCATAAATCACACATTTGAAAATTAAAATGAATGGATGTAAAAATGGAATTAAAATCGCGCATACTTTTGGAAGAAGAAAATTCAAAACTAAATTAATGTTTACCTTCTATTAAAAACTCTTGCTTTTTTTACCAGCAAGCGCTTAAATTTTATTTATTTTTATAATATACTAGTTTAAATATTATACTATATATTATATATAGTATAATATTAAAACTAGTATATATTAAAAAATATAATTATATATATATATATATATATATATATATATATATATATATATATATATATATATATATATATATATATATATATATATATATATACATATAAATATATATATATAATAAAGAATATATATGTATATATATAACGCTAGATCGACTTTAGGTGGCCTTTTGTCAAAATCTTTACTGAAAGTGGCATTTTACAAAACCTTCGAAATTTTTTATTAAAAATGCTTTTATTAAACAAAACCAATTTAAAAACTAATCTTAAATGGATTTTAAGCGAACGAGAGTATTGTATGCCAAAAAAATGTAAAAAAAAAAAAAAAAAAAAATCCACTTAGCGTTTTTTTATCAGTTAAGGATCCACTTAACGAAAATAATAACGTTAGATCGACTTAAAGAGGACTATTCTACATTTACCTAATATTTTATACAATAATCGAGGTAGTTTAATTTTCGAACGTAGATTTCATCAAAATTGTTAAGATGAATAAACATCGGGATTGTTAAGATAAATAAACATTGGCATTTATGGTATGATAAAGAGACTGGGTGGGATAATTCTTTTTAAGTAAGATTTAATGAAAACATGTGTAAACTTTGTCTAATCATAGTCGTGAAAAGAATTCTAATGACTATGGTCTAAAGTGGATTTATTGATAACATAATAGAAAATTCGTTTAAAATAGATTTAATAAAGTTCGAAACTTTGTCTTAAATGGGTTTATTTAAAACGCGCTTTAAAAACTTAATTTTGCTGAAACATGTATAAAATAAAACTTTAAGCGGATTTATTTAAGAGATGTTTAAAACTTCGCCTAAAGTGGATTTATTTCAAAATGTTTAAAACTTTACCAAAAGTGGATTTATTAGAAACATGTTTCAAAACTCAACCAATGTAAATTTTTTCAAAATATGTATGAACTTAGCATAAAGTGGATATATTTAAGAGATGTTTGAAAATGTTTATAAAAAAGATTTACCTAAAATGTGTTTTAAAATTCTCCTAAGATATATTTCTATAAAATTTGATTAAAATTTAGCTTAAAGTGGATTTATTGATGAGATGTTTGAAACTTTGCTCAAAGTGGTATTAATTAAAATATGTATGAAAAGTTCGCTTAAAGCAGATTTATTTTAAATGTTATTAAAAACATCTCTTAAAGTGGATTTATTTAAAACATGTTTAAAAATTTGTTTTAAAGGGGTCTTTATTTAAAATGTATTTAAAATTCGTCTTCAGTAGATTTTTTTAAAACATGATGAAAATTTAGCTTAAAGTGGATTTATTTAATTTATTTAATACATGTTTGAATGTTAACTTAAAGTGGTTTACCTAAAATTTGTTGAAAAGTTTTTCCAAAAGTGGATTTATGTAAAACATGATTAAAATTTGTTATAAGTGTACGTGAAAACACGTGTTGAAAATACGTGTAAGTAATACGCGTAATACAAGTTTCCACTTTTATCTTTAAGGTAAATCGAATTTTCTTAGGTTAAAAAAATAGAATTTCTATGCGTTTAGAATCTAAACGAATGAAAAGTTCTATTTTCAACAGAGTTTTGTTTTTCTTTTAATAATAAATAAAACACAATCTTTTATATCTAAACTTTAGAGAATAAAATCCATTTAGATTTGTTATAAAAGGAAAAACAAAACTCTGATGGTATTTAAAATGTTTTTATTTCAGTTATTTTTAAAACGTTTGGGATTATAAACTGCATTACTGATTGGTCATGTTTACGGAGACTGTAATCTTGGCCATAAAAATTTATGCTTCGACTCCTAACTTTCTATGTAACATGTTATTATAAAAATATTTTTATAATAAATGAGGCGACCCTTTTGTTACATATTATATAATTTATAGTATAAGAAGTACTGAAGTTATTAGTATAATTTATACTAATAATTTTAGTATTTCTCAAACGAAGTAAATGAAGTTTTAGTCACTGTTTAAAAGCTGTTCCGTTATTTAAAAGAAATTAAAAAAGAATAGATGGTTTTGGTAAAAAAAAAAATATATGTACCGTAGGATTGTTCGAAAAAAGATCTTGGTGATGTGAGGGAAGGGGGTTAGAAAGAGGGCAATGTATCTGTTTTTTGCCATATAAGAAAAAAACAAATTTTTTTGCAGACTAACGCAGTAAAACCACTTAAATAGGACCCCTTCTACCCCCTTGTACGAACCTGTACACTTTCGAAGACCCCTCCCCCTCCGAGTACGTACGCGATATTTTTTTTTTTCAAACTTACTCAATTTTCTATTCGACTTTTTTTTTAAAGAATATAAAAAAAAAAAAATTGTGGCTGAAGTCAGAAAAATTAACAATTCTAATTTGTTACACACGCGAAATTTAATGTTTAAAAAAAAAAATCATGTTTAGGAGAGATCAAACCGCGTACGTACTCATTGTCTTTAACACCACCTCCCCCCCCCCTCTTGTACGCGTTCGTACGCTTTTGGGAAACCCTCCTCCTCCATGCCTGCGTACGTACTTTATGGATGGCCCTTTAGCTAACATTTGCTGACTACAAATCCAATTTTGTTGACTCTAGTGTCAACTTTTAGTACCAAGTTCCTTTTCAATATGAAACTTATTTTAATAAAATTTTGGAAATTTTTTTTTAATTTTTCACTTACATATCACATCAATGCAGACCTTCCAACTCTCCAGGTTTTGCCGTAAGACTCACTGTTTGATAACAAATCTCACGGTCTCACGGTAAATCCAAAGTTCTCACGGTAAATTTTAAGAATTACATTCGCTCAAAATAATATAAATTTCGAAATAGGTTGTCGTTACAACAAGAGCTAGTAAAAATTGAATGCACAAGATTATAAAACGTGCACCAACAAAGAGCTTTTAACATGGGTTTGTTTATATTATAAATCAAATCTAATTTTTTTAAAAATGGCGACAAAGCAAAAACATAACAGCATATTTAGCTTAACATGGTACTCAAATTACCTGGATAGGGCAATAATTTTATGATAATCCTTTTAAAGGGGCCAAAGTAAGATAAGATTTTCGATTAAGTTTTTATTGATTAACAATTATAACGGTTTTAATTCAGCTAATTTTGGTAACACTCAATGCAACTAAGGCTTGATACACGTTTTTCCGAACAAAAATATATATATTTATTCAATCACAATGTATGTAAGTTTTTTCATCAAAAAGTATGACATATTTGGTATTTATAGAAAGATTATTTTAACCACTATTATTTTCTGGTAAAATTAATGCGACTATAACAAATTGTTAAGCGTAGTTTTATTTAGAAAAGATGCAACTTTTAACATAAAGTACCTTGGGGGCTGTCCATTAATTACGTCAACAAATTTGTGGCAATTTTTACCTTCCCCACCCCCTTGTTAACAACTTGTAAAACTTTCAGTGATACCCCTATAATATTACATCAACATTCGATAATTCCCCCCCCCCCCTCCTCCTCCTCCTAAAAATAAACAAATAAAAAAAAACAATGCAAAACAAAAATAAAGATAAAAAAAAATTTAAATTGACTAGTTTAATTTGATTAATTGAGAAATTGAATCGATTACTTCTTCCTAGTTTTTGGTATCCAGGAGCTCTAATCATATAAAAACGCTTATGGAATACTATTTGTAAAAAAGTTAAGACTTTTAGTTCAGAGGAAGAATCTTTATTTAACGAACCTCGCGGTTTAAAAAAAAAAAGGTAGGAAGCTTTTTTTGAATACGGAGTCCTTAGGTACTTAGCATTCTGAGACTCCAGAACTGAAGGTTTAAAAACAAAATCTTTTAGGTCATTAAATTTTTATTTAGCAGATCATAAACCAACCATGTTTAGAGCTTTTGGACACCAGAGACCAGAAAAAAATAGAGATACTAAGCCGGAGTTTTTTTAGGATTTTGCATTCCTGATAATACTAATATTTGTGCATGTCGAGATAATAAAATTTCGATGTCAAGTTGAAGCTAAAGAGCTTCATCTTAGCATCAAAAGAATCACAAGAGGCTTGCCAGCTGCAGTTTGTATAAACGTTTAAACAATATAAGGTAGACAATATACTTACATGAATGTTTTTTGTTTGCGCATCAACTGAGACAAACATAAATTTGAAAAATAATAGCGTTACGAGTAAACATCTTGTGCGTGGTTATTTATTTTTAGTTCTGTACGTCGGGTCTTTTTAAAGCCAAAACGGTTTTCACAAAAAAGGAATACAAATAGCTTTATTAAAATACTGAAGGTTGAGCTAAAATATTATCCATGAAAAACCATTTTTTTATGAAAAATGAAGTTACTATTTTCAATACCACACCTAAATGAGTATGTTTAACAATAATGTCACGTTAGATTTAGATAACCTATGGTAGTGTTAATTTTTCTACCAAAGTTGTTTTTGCATAAATAGTCATAACTTTTAGCCCCATTTAAAAAACCGTTTTCGATATTTAGTATCATGTTTTGAAATACTCGGGACATATTAGGCCATCTTGAAATAATAAATTATTACGTTAACAATTAAAAAACAGAGGCTGTTGACTTTATAAATAAATTACTTTCAACTCGAGTTCTTTGTTTGCATAAATTAAATACCTATAAATAAAAATTTATTCGGTTTCCCACTAACAACCAATCGGATTTGTTTTAAATTGTCGGCTTTTTTTTTTTTTACGAGTTTGTTTGTTCTAAGTTGAAACGTTATTTGTTGAAAGTATTTGGAATAATCATTTTAGAAAAATTGTACTATAAAAAGTCGATTCTGTACTGAAACAAAGGTTGACCTCCAATATCATCTAAGACCTTTTCAGATACCTTAGGAATAATATTTCTCACAGTAATGCTGAATTGGAAAGGTTGTTTAGCATTGTAAAAAAAGAACGAAACTAACTGAACAACTGATTTGTTCTGATTAACTGAAACAAACTTCAAAAAAAGCAACATTAATTTGCGATTCTAAACATAATGAATAAAAATGAGTTATTTATTTATCATATACAACTTATCATACCATTAATTTTTCTTGTTTAAAAAAAATACTTTTTAAAAAAAGTTTTACATTTAACGAGATTTACAAATTTATTTAACGAACCTCACGGTTTAAAAAAAAGAAGGTAGGAAGGTCTATCAACGTAACACAAAGTTGAAAATATTATCTACATTAGAGAGCAAACTTCAAATGAGTATTAATTTGTAGGGGAAGGTTACGTAAGATGAACAGGTTCCTAAGATGGTATAACCTCATGTACGGGTAGGCTAATGATTTTTTCGCGAACTTTTTTGGTTAAGCATATTCATACAAGCTCGACGGTGTAATTTACTTAAACTTCTTGGTTTTATAGTTATTATTCTTTGATTGTTTTACTGTTAAAAAAATTTACCATCCCCGTTACAATTTTTTATTAATCAATATTTTGTAATTACGTCCAAACGAAACAAGATTATCAAAAAATTAATACATCCTCAATATTTTATGCTTATCTGTTAATTCCATGGGTTATATGAGATAATACATAAGCTGTTGTCATTCTATTTGAATTATGATAGAACATGGTGAAGTTGCTTAAGATGATACGTTTTTAGACGCTCTAGATGAGATGCAGCTTTTTATTAAGAAAAGCGCGTTTTTTTTAAATTATTCTCCGCGGAGCTTATTTTGGTATTTCAAGAGCGAAAGTTTTTTCAAAAAAATAGTATCGTTAGAAAGGAAAGATTTATCATTGTTTTTTCTTTACGGTTGAGATAACTATTTTTTACTTAAGTATAGTCATTAAAGATACAATTTTGTTTAATTTTTTTTGTGATTATTTTTTGTTATTTTGAGTTTTTATGAGTTCCATTAAAAAAAGCTCATCCTAGGGAACTAGTTCCTTAAGATGAAATCATTAGGTGTGTTTAAAATAACGCAATTTTTGGTATAAAGATTTACTATTTTCCATCAATTCATTGATATTCTTTGAGAAGAAAGATTAAATTATCATTATTCTTAAATATATATATATATCTTTTTGTAATCTTTTGAGAGCAAAATACATTACACTGAAAACATGCTCAACTACGCAACCTTCGTATCAAACGAGTTTCGTTCGCTTGCGAATAAATTTTTTTATGTTTATATCCTTTTTTCGCTTATGATAATTAAAAACTTAAAAAAATTCTAAAACTATATTGGGAAAATAAAACTCAAAAATAAGAAACTTTCTTTAACTTGCCCATTTGCTTGATTTCTTATATATATATATAAAAAAACATTTATGACAGTAAATTGTAAAATATTTTTTTCATGAAATCATTATTTAATAAAATTCAAAAACTTAGCGATAAGTCTGTTTGGTATTCAAATGAGTTGAAGTAAAAAAATTTACCGCGAAGAAGTAAAGAATTGAACATTATATAAAAAAAATAATGATGAAACCCCTATATAGAACAAAACAAACCAACAGTGTCACGATAAGTTCTCAATTCTTTGAAATTAACTATTACTATTTACCGAAACACCAATAAAAATGATATGTTTTTAACAGTTAAAATAAGTTATTTTTATGAAAAAAAATGGTTTTCTCAACTCGTCAATATTGCAACATACCTAACTTATCAGTATGCCATCAAAGGAAAAAGTCACCATTTTCACTTAAACAAGATATGCCTGCCTAGTTAAAAAGATAAAATTAAAAAAATTATTCCATTGAACGTACAAAACTTAAAAAATATGCATGAAAATTTCATTTCTGCACAGTTAATAATAAAATCACAATCTTAAATATTTAAAGGGATTAAAAATACAATAGGACATCCCAAAATCAATTTTTGTTGATTATAAAAGCAATATTAATGCATAAGGGATGTATTTTACTAAAAATAATGTAAAGTCAGTATAGACATGATGGTCTAATCACTTTTTTGCCCTAACCAATATTTATGGAAATATGACCGGTATGCCATCATAGGCGCCTTTCCCCTATATTGATATTCACTCATATATAATAAAGAAATTTTAAAATTAGCTGATCCTAGTATTTTGAATGCAGTTGTAAATGGCATGGTGCATGCAGTTAAAAATGGCATAATTTCAATTTTGCAAACAATAATTTGCCTACTTTTACAATATGTCTAATTTATCTACTTTTAATAATTTGAGTTTAGTGGAATTATTGCTTTTTTATTTGGTTCATAATGACACCAAAAAGTCCTAGCAGTTGTAAATTTTACATAATTACTAGCTTATGTCACTTTCTTAAAACACCAAAATTATAAACTAGACCAATAATGCAGCAAAATGATTGAAAACTGTTTTATGTATTTAAAAGATTAAACACATAGTTAGTAACTAGTTTTTAGATTTTTTACAGTTCCAGGGCTCTTTTTTATTGTTCTTGAAACTACGACATAATCCATATAAAAATGAACCTAAAACATCAAATTTTTTACTTAACATCATGAAAGTTTCAGTTTATAATTATTTTTTAAACAAAAACTCATTATATTCGGATGATTGGATAGCAGTTTTAGTTTCGTAGTAAAATGGACCTGGACTATCTGCTAAGCTTGAGCCTCTTTCTCTGTCGTTTTTACTTTTTTATTTTTAAAATTATTCTGCTGGAAGATTGTTAGTAACAAATTATTGCTGAAGTTTTTGATTTGTTTTTGTTTTTATATTTATACTGTCTTTATGTCTTTTATCATTTATTGTGCATGTAAATGTTTGTGTGACGGGGCTCGATGATAAGAAAACCTGTCTTCTTCTTGCTCCGGCCAGGATTTTTTTTTATTTTAATTTCTTTTTTGTAATATTTATCAACGGCAAAATAAATAATAATAAATAAATAATATATTTTTACTGATTACATACCGAAGAAACAAAAATTATCGTATACAGACCCTTTTTCGCATTTATTTGATTTTATGCTTTTGTCAATCAATAAATAATTACATGTTTTTTTTTTTCATAACCATTTTAAACTTTTGAAACAGCCTCGGGTATAATTATGTTTAATTTAGAGTTATTTCTTCAGGTATATGAGATATGGTACCAAGTCTATATTTCTAGATTCATAAGTACCCAACAAAGTTTTCAGAGAATATATTTATTGTTCCGAGAATTAATTTAAAATTAAGTTTTTATCGAATTCAATATCGAGGACCTTATGAAAAACTCCGATAAAAAATACTACTCTCTAGAAAAATTTAAAACAGGTTCTAAAAGAATCATACTTTTAGTATATTTCAATACAATAGACTTTCAATATTTTTTTTAAAAGGTAATTTTAAAATAGAATAAACGCTTCTATTAGCACTAAATTTATTAAATTGTTAAATGCATCATATTTTTGTTGTAATAATGTGTTAACTTGTTTTTATATAACGAGTATTTGTAAATTTATATAATGAGAAATTTGTTAAAAGTACTTTACGCTTGCTATAGGGGCTTGATGACAAGACTTCTACTTTATTATTATTTGTTTAAATTTTATTGATTAAGCAAACTTAAGTGTTCTACAAATAAATTCATCAAGTATATTTGTATTAGTATACAAAACTTTCTTTATTTTTTTACCAATATAAAAGTCATTTTAATATTTGACCAAAGTTATTTACTTTTTTACGTTATTAGTTATATATATATAAACACGGACAATATGTAAAAAGGGCTCGGTGATAAGACAGTTAATGTCTTCTTCTTGCTTCGGCCAATTTTTATAAATGTGATATGTCTTTATTGTAAATATATGAAACAACAACAACAACAACAAAACTCAGAGATATAAGCGTTATTAATTCGGATTCGGAAATATTAGCGTTATATATTAAAATAAAACCTTGAAAATATTAAGTTAATTTTTATGTTTTTATTTTGATAAATAACGCTATCTCTGAATCCGAATTAATAACGCTTATATCTCTGAATCTAGAAATATAGTCTTGGTACCTTATCTCATATTGCGCCTCATATCTAGAATTTTCTGGAAAAAAAAGGGCCGACAACACCAGGGTCCCTAATACCTGCTGGTATCAAGGCCCCCGGTGTTGTTGGCCCTGATACCAACAAGATATGGTATATCATTTTTTAAATGGAAAAACACATTATTACCACCTTTTTTAAACACCTCTAAAGTTTGAATTGTAAATATTGCCAGTTAAAAAAAACTTCGACTTCGATCAGTCTTGCAGTCTTTTTGATTAAAAGTTTAGACTGTAGACCGCCCTTTTTCGAGTTGAAGTATTGAATTACTATAGAAAACAGTTTAATGGCCCCACGACTACTGCTATTAGTAGCTACTTTAATAGACAGTTTTTTTTGTTCTTCTATATCTTTTAAAACAGATGAGACAGCATTTGAAGCAAGTACATGATCAACAATTGCTTCAATTTTTGTTTTTTGTTAGCACATGAATACTTTTTGGCTTTTTCAATATCTGAAAATATTATTTCAACTAAAGATGAGGTACAATTATTTAATATGTAACTATAATGATGCTTTACTGTGTGAAATGCAATAGCGGCTTCTGCAGGTGTAACTTGATCCTCTGATTTAGAGTTTGGTGTACAAAAAAAGTCATTCATTTTGCTAAATGACTTTTGCCCTCTGATGCATTTTTTATGTCTATACCATCAGCAAAATCATAATTACCTTTGATTGCAACAGAAACAAATGTGTCACAAGTAAAACACTCCGTCTCATATTCATTTTCTCCTTTTTTGAAGGATGGATGTTTCTCTTGTAATTTTGATGAAAACTGTGTTTTTCTGTTTGGCATTAAAAATTCAATTTGTACATTATTGTAATTGTTCAAATTGTAATATTCTGACGTTATTTCATATCGAAGAAATATGCTGCTAAAATAAATAATTCAAAAACGTCTAGAAAGCTCCGTATTTACAATCCAAATTTACACAGTATTAAAAAGTTTTCAATGAAAATTAAAAGAAAACACACTAATGCATTTAATGCGCTAAAATGCTTTAAAGCTATATCATTCGAACTCACAAACTTAATTAACGATTAATTTCTTTCTCTATTAACAGGTTTAAATACCCTGGTTCAAAAAGGAACTTTGATTGCACTGAAAAGTTTTTAGTGAAATCAATGCATATTAGTGCAATAAAGCATGTGATTTTAGTGAAAACACATGCTTTATTTTAGCGAAAATCTTTTTGGTTGAGTTTCAAGTAAAACCCTGGATATTTGTGGCTAATTGAAGAAATTTCCGCGGACATATCATTTAATAAAAAAAAAAAGAAGGACAAATCTGGGGAATTCTACTATAATTTTTCAGGAGGTTGACAAATACAATTAAGCTTAAGCATATTTTTTGTATGATACGTTATTTTAAATCTATATCTAAATAAAGACAGTATCTAATAAAAAGAATATTCAAATAATAACTACACATTTTAACAAATATTGTATAAATAAAATGCTCAATATGAGAGAATGAAAATGACGGTGATTTTTAAGCTAAAGTCAGTTTTTTACGAACTTAGTCGGCTAGTCGGATATTTGACAGCATTCAGTTTGATAAATTTTAGTTTTGAGGACATTTTTTTAATGGAGTCAGTCAGTACTTTGTAAGTATCGCCTCCCCCTCCCCCCCAACCGCCTTCCATTTTTTATTCCTAGAATCGCCTCTGTATTGTACTGCTTCAAAGCGTATATTTTTCAAGATGTTGGTATTTCTGTAAACATTATTTACAAGTTTACGTTTTTTTTCTATTATTGCATTTTGAGTTTTTATTATGGGTTTGTTTTGTTATGCAATGACTTCGTAAAATCAAGCTTAAATAATTTTAAAATAAAAAATTTTACAATAAAAAAAATTTTAAAATTTTTGCGTTGCACATTATAGTGTAAAGATGCAAAATAGTATAAATAGTATAAATATACAAAACAAAAATTTTTCTTTTTTTTTTCTTCCTATAATATCCAACTAAATTGATTTTTTGTCGCTTTTTAATAATATAACATTAAAAATGTTATATTATTAAAAAAATTTTTAATGATGCTTATGCATCATTAAAAATTTTTAATGATGCATAAGCATCATTAAAAATGATGCTTATGCAGTTTTTTTTTGCATATATATTTTATGATAGAAAATGTTGTTTTATTATACAAATTAGCTACAACATTTAATAAATTGATGTATTTTTAATATCTTACAATAAATAAAATAACAATTTTTACTAAAAATATCAAATTAATTGTCTTATACATATACTCTAATTTTTTTCCGAAAATAATCACGAGTGATCAACAGTTCCAAATTTGCGAATATTGCATATAAAAATGTTCTGATCATGCATATAATTTGCAAAATAAAAACATTTTAGCAAAATTTTTTTTTGCAAAAATATTTTTGAAAAAAAATATTTTGCAAAAAAATATTTTGCAAAAATATTTTTATTTTGACGGATCTTTTTTTTATTTAATTTATTTCTCAAACCATGGCTGTAAACTTCCAGTTATTTTATATCAATTATTATAATATTAAGGTGGTAACCCTAGAAATAATTTATTTTTTGAGTTCGAGCTATTTATTGATATTTTGTAGTAAAACCTAATTCAATTTCAAAAAATTAAAAAAAAAAAAAATTTTTTTGCCTTGATTATCCAAAAATAAATTTGTTAAACTTCAAACAATGGGGTGTATTTGAAAACATAATATCTCACTATATAATAACTCTACCGCTTTGAAATTTTGCAGAAATGTTTTTTATATATAATATTTTCATTTGTCATAGAATTTTTTGATTTGCCTCGATAACTCTATAGTTATGCAAAATATTTCAGAGTTTATTTATGTAGTCACTCAAATAAGTACCAAAATTCATATAAATCATAAAATTTCTCATTATATAACAAAATCCTATGAGAAATGATTTATCAATGTCTTATAAAAATGCCCTGAAAATTTCAGTTCATAAATCCATACCATTTTTAGAAAACCATGTTTTGAAATGTGGAATGTCTCGAAAATTATTAAAGCTGGGAAACGAGACTTTTAATAAAGTATTTCAAAAATAATGCTTAAAAACCACCAGGTATATATGAAGTTTGTTTTTCATTTGAAACCTCAACATCCACTATGCCTTTTTTAACTTTTCTTAGTTTTTTACGCTGTTTTATAACCATACTAGAAGATTTGAGCTTCAAATATTTAACACGCTTATTATCAGCTTCCATTAGTTTCTTAAAAATTATTTGTCCTTTAATTCCAAAACTTTCTAAAACAGATTTTACTCCTTCCTCACCATCATTAAAATGAAGAACTGCAGAATTTATTGCCAATTCAAACGTTCTTCTGGATAAGAATACATTTTTAGGACAGCGAGTCCATATTATTGCGTTGAATGCTTCATTTGCATTTTGTGTTTGTCCGTGGAGGCATTTAGTTAACAGTTTATCATCAGATAAATCTTGAAAAATTGGTTTTAGCTTTAAATAAATCCATATTGATAAATTAATTTTATCTTTATGAAACTTAGTACTATTTATTTGATCAAGTTGCCACTTACACCAAGAATTTTTATCTCTGGGACACATAGCATGGCAACAAGCAGGATCTTTAAGTGCGGTGCAATGGTAGAGAATGGCTCCTATAGCTTTCTTCATTGCGTATACATTATCAGAATTTCTCAGAATAGCAAGACCGTAGTAGTTTTGCATGAAATTAATAATAGTATCTGCAAGTTTCCCTTTACCATGTATTGGAGTTTTTGTCCCTTTAAAGTTTTTCACTAAATTTCGAACTCTAGTACCAAGTTGCTTTTGTACATGCCCAATACACTCTAATTTCTCAATGTTAACTCCGTTCTCTTTGTAAGGATTAGATTCAACAACTTCTTTAAAAGAAGAGGTATCTCCATCTCCTAAATATTGAGAATAAATTATATTGTTTTTTTGGATGGAACGTGCAAAAATTTGAATAGCACCGGCAGCTTCCATGGCGCCAGAAGATTTAGTGTGGTTTATATGACAAACATGATTTACTTTCCATCTATCATGTTCAGGTGTACCTTCCTTAGATCTCCACATTGTACAACCTTTACAGTGTTTTGAGAAAGCCTGATAGTCTAAAACTTTATCACCAACAACAGCTGTAACTACACCAATGATGCATGACCTCTCTTCAGCCAAGAACCATCTATTGTAACGCGTTTGCAGACTGGCTGAGTATTTGCTTAAGAAAATGCACTAGCAGCTCTTTTCATTGATACTTATGCTGACTTGGCATATGCAATTGAAACACAGTTGTTATTCAAGTTGTCAAAAGCTGATTCACCAATACCATACATGTTAAAACAGTTAGTAAACATTTTCAATGCTGCCTTTCCTCGACCAATCTCACGAAAAATAATGACTGCTCGAACATTTGACTCATACAACTTGCGACCACGTTTAGTTTTTCGATTAGAATCCTGGCACTCTTTACTTGTGAAACAGGAGTTAATCCAACCACAGCTCATACATTTCAATTCTAATAAATGAGCAAATCCCATTCTTTTTTTTAGGTTATCAATAAATTCTATCGGTTGTTTGTTATCACATTTAGGACAGTACAGAATTGGTAGAATTAACTTTTTCATTTGTTCAATATCCATAAACATAAAATATTTACTATCATCATTATTAATAGATTCAGTAACAAAACCTGTAGTTTTAAGTTTCCTCGAGCTTGCACATTCAGTTTCTAAATCTGCTTTAGTTTTGTTGTTGTTAAAGATTTTTTCTTTGTTTTTAACCATGTGGCGATTCTTTGGTGGTATTTTTTTCTTTTTTCTTTGCAAATTTTGTTTTGTTGAAATCATTTTTACTGACTAAAATCTAAATAATAAAAAAATTCAGATAACAGACTTCAAAACAAAAAAGAAATTTGCCTTCGATAAGCAATTCATATTACCAGACACACGTCATGCTTATACTTTTAACTTAAAAAAGTGTTTTAGTTTTTGAAGTATAGCTAATAGTCACTTTATAGCTTTAAAGTATAGCCATAAAAATGTTTCAAAAATAGTATTCTGATGCATATTTTAGGGCATTTACTTGTTGCTAGGGCGTTGCTAGGAAAAAGTAACAGCAACCAATTCACAATTATATCAATATATAGACAATTATATTAAAAAAACTTATTCATGTTATACATTTTTGAAAAGGTATTAAAATTCTTCATTGAATATAATAAAAATATATTTTTTGAAAATTTCATCAAAAATCAACATTCATTTCTAGGGTTACCACCTTAATGAGGCTTTTAGAGTAAAAAGGAAAATATATTAAAAAAGTACATTTCTTCCCATAAAAATGTTGAGAAAAAACTACTTTTTAGATAGAGAAATAATTTTTTTGAATGTAATTTTTATTAGTTTCTGTATGTTTCTGTAAATAGGGCTGAAACATACAGAAACTAATAAAAATTACATTCAAAAAAAATTGGCTGAAATTCAAGTCTTCTTAGTTAAATTCGATATGAGTTTTGATGCCGCCCAATAACATTTTGTGATTTTATTCCCTTTCTTTTAATAAAAATGACCTTCATTTTAATCAAATTGTATAAATTAATTATAAAATGATTTGCTGTGATTTACCATTTATAAATATGTACCAAAAAAAAACATATTTTAAGTTGATACGTAATTTTTTATTCTTTTCTTATAATAATACTTTTAAATAAAGATAAAGATTTAAAATTTTTGTTAAAATTGAAATTTAGTCCAACCTTTTCAAATTATTACAGAAGGATACAAAAGTTAACAGAAATCATATTTAAGTAAGATATTACTTAAATTTGATTTCTGTTAACTTTTGTATCCTGAAAGTTGAACATTATTATTCTATAAAACTTATTATAAAGAACAGCTAACACATCTGAATTTCTGAACAACAACTCTTTACCAGCTCTTTAAGGTGACTTTTTCAAGGAATTTGAATGCTCAAAAAACTACTTACCATGAGTAACTGTAAAAAGTGTCATGCTCTGCATATTGAGAAAAACAATCCGAAGCACTAATACTTCATACCTAATATGAATAATGACAATTTAATAACTTTCGAAAAGTCTATATGTGAAAAAAAAAAAGATATTTGTTTTTCGGCCAATCTTAGGTCGCAATTAGCTCTGCGTTTAAGGCGAATCGAGCACTTGGTATGATAAAGCGTACCTTTAGTTATGCAAATAAATAGATGTTTAGTCAAAGTCATATAAAAAAAATATTTAACAAAATTTTTAACTCGGCGTAACTTTATTAAAATTTGTAAATCATCAATAAAAAAGATAGTGTAAATCTAACTTTACATGAATACGATTTATTAGAACAAATAAATATACAAAAAAAAAATCAAATTTAGACACGTGGACACAACTTTAGATACCGAGCTGAATTTACTAATAGTGCTTCTCGACAAAATTATCACCTGAATTACAAATTTATCTCCAGAATTGCAAAATTATTTTCTGAATTGAATTACCGGTAGAAGTAGTTTATTCTTATAACTTAAAAACAAAAGTAAAAAAATACCTTCAATTTGAAGGTATTTTTGGGGGGATTTTATGGACAGCCCCATTATTTGACATAAGTAGAAACATACTAATGTTTGGAGTTTGCTCTATGTCTGGAAGTTATATCTGAGAAATCCTGGTGTAATTTTTTAAATTTATTACTTCTTTTAATTTTAATTCTTTCATTTAATACTAATATTGTTTATTTGTATTTGTTTTATTTTGGACTATATGGATAGTCAAGAAAAAAACATTTTTCAGATATTGCACAATCATAGTATTTAACTTTAATTTTTTAAGATTATTATTTAATTTTTAAATGCTATATTTCAGACAATTTTATTTTTAACAAAATCTTCAAAAAGACGCTGCAGTAGCATCAATTTTTAGATTGCAAAAAACGCTTCGTTGGTTTCTAAAACATATTTGCTGTCTTCTATATATATCACTAAGACTTGATTACGTTAAATTTCTAATATAAAATAAGTAGATGATTTATGGATAAATTTTATTATATAAAACTAGACAATATAAAGGTAGGGGGTTAAAGCCACTACTTTTGTATTGTCTTTTTTTTTTGCTTTATCTTGTTTTATAACTTGTTGCAGAGCCACTGACTTTATCATAAAGCTACTTTCATATTATCTTTTTTTATTTTTGCAGTGTTAATATATACAAACCGTATGTAAATAACAAGATATATATGTAGCAGGGGAGAGAAGAAGAATAATATGTCTTATTGCCAAGCCTCTTGATAAATTCCGTAAATATAAAGTTTCATTTAAAAATAAAAATAGGCACTTCCGTTGACAATATAAAATAAACGTAAAATTGGAGTTATATAACACATAAAATAGTACTTATTAGTAAAAATTTAGTTACTTATTAGTAAAAAAATTTCGTACTTATTAGTAAAAATTAGTTCTTAGCTGTATTTTATGTGTTATATTTAAAATAAATAAATTATCAAGTACTAGAAGAAATGCCATTGAAACAGTTGGTAAAGTAATATAGAAATCATATTATTAAAAAATAACAAGAAGCGCTATTCACTTGAACATATTCTTTTAAAAAAATTTATTATTTTTTGAAAAATCATCAATTTATTTTTTAATAATTATTTTATTTTTTATTATTATTATTATTATTTTTTGGATATTAAACTAGAGTTTACAAAACCAAAGTTTAAGAATCAAAAAATAAATAGAACAACAACATATATTAAACAACAAAAACATAAATAAATTTGAAAAGTAAAAAAAGCATTCAACTTAAGCGTTTCTAAAATTAATATAATTTTTATTTAACTGATAGATTAATCATAAGGATATTTTGAATTTTTAAAATAGTTTTGAGGAAAATTATTTTTTTAGTAATAACTGTCTAAGTTTAGCTTTAAACTCTTTAATCTAAATCTTAGTTTATGTCTTCTTAGTACAATTTTTTAATGATTAAATACTCTCAACTCAGTGGTCATAGGACCTAAAAATGACGTTTTTAAACGTCTAAAAGACGTCCAAAACATCCAAAAGACGTTTAAATGTTTTCTTTTTACGTCTCGTGCCTACTGAGAAGGAATCTCACTTTTCTCAAATAAAGGTAGGTGTAAATTAAAAAAAAACTTTCTTTATTTAGCTATTTATGATTTTCCAAAACTGCATCCAACTTTACTATAATTTTGCAACAAACTTTTCTATAATTTTATTTTTTTTGTTAAAAACTAAGATTATGTTTTTATGGTAAGGAAAGATTATTCTCGTTTTTTCAGAATTGTTTTCTTTAAATAAATGGATCGTCCATAACTTACGCAATGCATATTATAAAAATATAAGTAGGAGAATATTTTGCTCTTTTGAGCGGCGGCTTTCGCTGGACTTGAAGGGTTGTTTATACATGGTTTAATTAAAGACGGGAAAACCTTTAACACTTTTTCTTTTGTTTATTAGTTAAATTTCGCGTTACGTAATTTATGGACGATCCAAAGGTTAAAAAATTCCTTTGACTGAAAGCGTATTTGAAGCGATTTATATTCCCTGTAGTTAGAGTTTTTTACATACGCACCCAAACATCCGCAAGTTACTTGAAATTGCAGTTATTTAAAAAAATTTATGTTTCCATTGACGAAAAGCCTGTCAGGTATTCAAATTCGGTCAAAAATGTTCTGGCTTGCGTTGTTTAAAACCGGAGAAAATTAAAAAAAAAACCAAACAGTTAATGTTTTCTCCAAAAAGCTCTTTTCAATTGAAAAATCAGTTTGTTTAATATATTCATTATCTTACAAATACTAGTTAACTGTTAACAAGAACTTGACTTCTGTTTTATTATCTTGCAAGTTCTTATTAATGATAATTAATAATATAATTAATAATATTTGTAATTTGATAAATAATAATATTTGTAAGATATTACAAATACTAGTTAACTGTTAACAAGAACTGTTAACAAGAATTTGTCACCCTTTTGGGGAAAAGAGTTGGTAAATAATAATTTAATAACTTACTATAAACTCGATATATTTGTAAACACTGCATTGCAAAAGATGTAAGCAGTGAAGTTAAAATTACTTTTTCTTTTTTGAAACGAATTTCTGTGATGATAACAGAAATTAGTATAATTAGCGGCTATCATCTAATGAAAACGCTATTTAATTTTTTCTTTGTTAAAATATTTTATTATTATCACGCTTTATAAATCCATGGCGAAAAACTTCTGTGCTAAAATTTAATAAAAATTAAAATTTAATTTTTCATAAAGCAAAATATGTTAGCCAGAAATTCGTAGCGCTTGTGTTTGAAAAAAATGCATAGAAACATTTAGTTTTGACTATGTTTAAACGTACTATTTTTGTGTAAAATAAGGATGCTCAAATTACCCAGTGTTTTTATTGACTTACCCAGTTTAGAGTCCTAAAATTGCAGTAGCTTTAATTACTTTTTGAATAAAGGCAAAACATAGTAAAAATTCTAATATTTTAACAAAACTAATAATATTTTTCTGCAATTTATTTTTTAAAAATTTTGTATTTTTAAAAAATAATTATAATATTGTTTTGAGATTTGACTTAATAAAATTGAATAACAAACTGTTTTGTTGTTGTTGTTGTTGTTGTTGTTGTTGTTGCGTAAAACAATTAGGGGAAAAGGTTGCATAAGTTGGGCATGCTAACATTGCATTGTTTTTTTTTACAGTCGAAATATTATATTTATATTTGTTTTTGCATGTTATAATAATTTAGTCTTTCCTTCTAATAAATAATTACATATTAAAAAAAAAATCAAGTAAAGTTATCCTTAAAAGCTATAATAAAGAGGATAGAGTTTTTTATTTTAGCCAACTTGTTTTATTTCTAGAATAAAACTTAGAAAATTAAATTTAATAATTTAATCAATAACTACCAAAATATAACAGGTTAAACTTGTGAGACTATTTAAAATAAAATTAGAAACTTGTGTCGAGTACTTACAGTACTCATAAACCCATAAGGTTTTATGAGTAAGCATCATTTATAAGCATCATTTAAAAAGTAAATAAAAAGTATAAAACTCAAAGAAAACACAAATTTTTACTTGAAAGAAAAAACAAGTTATTAATTAAAACCCAATGGTTCAAACCACATTTTAGAATTCCAGATAATATATTGTTTTAAATGTCATTCTTATGCCTCAATATATTGTTTTAAATGTCATTCTTATGCCTCAATAAAAAATAGCTTATGACTAAGCTATTTTTTATTGAGGCATATCATATAATATGTATCATAATTTTATCTCTAAGTGTTATATTTAAATAAGCTTCTTAAACATTGACTGTAAATTTTAGAATAAATAATTTTTTGAATTGTCTATGACACAACAGAGTACTGTTCTACAGTTTAAAGGCCCCTACTAATGCTATATTAGGTTACCCCATACTTACTTATACAAAACAACCGCTTCAACTTATTTTTTTATTAGTTTTATTAAATGAAGTTAGATCCTATGGATTATAGTTTATCATATGAAGTTAAGTGCCAATTGACGCATTGAATAACATGTATTAAAAATTAGCAACTTTAAAAAGTAATAAATTACATTGCCATTAAATCATAAAAACCAAGTTCTATCCATTGCAGGCTTAATGATATCAAATAATACAACATTTTAGTCAAACATAGCCCCAGTAGTAACTGTTGTACCATATGAAAGTGCTTGTCACCACTCTTTAGATGGCTTTACAATTACATTGCATCATGGTGCCTCATGTTTCACGATGCCTCACTCACCCTATAAATCTTTGGATGTTTTGTAAAAAATTTTATTTAATTTAATTTATAAAATAAACTTGTAAATGGAGAAAAAAGCCATCACAGAAACTTTTTTAATAGTAAATTTCGATTTTATTTTTAATTACTTTTTCTTTTAACTTTTATTGATTTATTTTTATATTTTGGCTTCCTACATTTGTTATTTTTTGTAAAAAGGATTTTAAAATCTAATGGGATAAGTGATAAAGTTTTTAAAAAAATATATATGAGTATACAATAATATTGAATAAATATAAGTATTGAATACGGTAACAGTCAAGTTATAAAAAGCAGACCTAAAATACTCAAAGAATAAAGTTTTAAATAATTTTTAAAACAAATGGATTTTAGTAAAATTTTTATATAGAAACATTACATAGAACCTAAAAAGCAAAGTTAACTTCTGAGATAAGTATGAAGTATTATGTTATCTCTGACTTTTTAAACCATGACGCAACATTTTTTTTTATTTTTTTTTTGAGAACCATTTAAATGCAGAGCTATCTAAAAAAAGGAGACGTTTTGCGTTTTGTTTTGATTAACAAACTTTTATACCTTTTGTTATTTATTTCATGTTATGACTCTGGTTTAAATTTTTAACTTTATGCAAATTACTTAATAATTAAAGAATTAAAAAAACTCATGTTGAAATACGTAAAATTCATATTTTTTAAAACAACTTTTTATAGTCTTTTTTAACACTAGCAGTAAGCAACCCGTAATACGGGTTGTTAGTAAATAAAATTAAAAAAAAAACCCGCGTATAGAAAAGCCTAGAAACTACTTTAAAATAGAAAAGCCTAGAAAATGACGTAATTCGACTATTAATATTATTAAATTAGCGTATCAATATTATCAGATTCACAAAACAGCTATGTTATAAATTTTTTTATTTGTGTAATAATTTAAATATGCAAATAGATATGTATTAGGGGCCATCCATAAAGGACGTCACCATTTTTTTAGCCTATTTATAACCTCCTCCCCCCCCCCCCTTTGTTACCGGTTGTCCTTTTTCCCTATACCCCCCTTGAAAAGGACGTCATAAAATCCTGAACCCCCCCTCCTTATTTTTAACTCCAAAAAAATTTATCTTATCTCGCAATGATGTTTGAATCTGCTGCTACACCTTTGAAAAATAAAGTTAAAAATATTCTCATACATTATCTTCTTAAAAACACATGTTTACGTAGTTTTCCATGTTAATTAAACTAAAATAAAAAATCTATAAAGTGACGTCCTTTTCTGACAACCTCCCCCCTCCCCTTGTCCTTTTTTGTCTTTTTTAACTCGACCTCCTCCCCCCCCCCCTATTTGGATGACGCCTTTTATGGATGGCCCCTTAATTATTTTGTCCATATTTAATATACTTTATTAATCTGATATTCGAGTGTCATTAAATAATATTTCTAGAACTTTACTTTTATTATGCAATATAAATTTTACTAATTTGTTTCCTTTATCTAGTTTAGATTAGAGATGTGCCGAAACCAGTTTATGCCGAGTCTCCGATTCCGGGTACCCGGCTGAAAAAACCGGGTCCGAGTCCGGGTACTCGGTACCGAGTCCATTTTTTAAAAGTTGTAATAAAAACTTGTAAAATCTCTAGCGCTGAACTATTCCTTTTTATGCTAACTAACCAAAAGTTATGTGGCGGAAGTACCATTTAGCAAAACCCCGCAATGCAGGGTAAGGGAGCAGGGTAAGTTGTGCAACAGTTTTTTAATAACTAATTTAGTTCAAAATTTTTTTTCTTTCCTGGTGGAGCGAGCCTAAATAATATTTTGTTATATTTATTATCGAAATTAAAATATGAAAATTGTGTATAATATTTACCTTATATCTCTACTTTTATGATTTTTGCTTGATACGAATGAAAAGTGGTATCAGCGTTCGAAAGCATTAAAAACGTTTCATTCAAAACTAAATTGCTAAAAATTATCTTGTGTACTAACAGAATAAAAAGAAGCTATTCTAAAACTTTTTTTCCCATTCTTTTTATTCGTATTCTCGAATTATTTCATTTAGCGTTACCGTTTTTGTGTCCGTATAAATTTTTTTGCAAAAATGTATTAAAAAAATATTTTAAGTGAGATTGTTTTAAGTTAATAGACCTTTGTTTTTATCGACTACATAATATTCTTAGACTTATATCAAGAAGTTTAATAGTTAAAGTTTAAATTTAAGGAAAAATCAATTTGAAGATACCCGGTGCCGGGTACTGCAACAAAATGGCCGATACCGGGTACCCGGTAAAACAGCCGAACTGCCGGGTCCCCGGGTCCAAACCGGGTACCCGGCACATCACTAGTTTAGATTATAGCGTTTTATTTGTGAATTACTACTTCTTTTCTATGTAAAGTGTTAATTAAAATACTTTATCTTATTCAAAACATCTCATATTCAATTAGTATCAGTATAAATATATTAACTCACTCGGAAATCTTAAACTCACCAAAAAGATTATTAAATGATTCAATAAATTTCTTATATATAAGAACTTATTAATCATCTAAGAGAATTTTTTTGTTTGTTTCAAGAAAAATCATTATGTCTATGAAGCAGATACAAAAGAAAACAGTGCAAAATAAAGATGTACCGGAACCAGTTTGCAGATGCTGAGTTCCCGATTCCGGGTACCCAGCACCGGGTCAATATTAAAATGTTGGAATAAAATCTTGTAAAATTTCTAGCGCTAAATTGCTTTTTAAAAAAAAACCTGGTTATTTACTCTAAATATATCAAGTTTCGTTTTAAAAAACAATTATATTTACACTTGAGGTCACATTCAAATTACGCAAACTAATAAGTAAACCCGAAGTTCGTAAAACTTATTACTACTGCAAATACACTTTATATTTGGTTCTTTGTAATCAACGCTACTATGCGAGTATGATTCCGTTTAACAATGAAAAATAATAAAAATTATAATCAGTCGGCTTTTTTACTACTCATACTTTAGCTGGTCCCGACAGTACGACTTAAATTTACTGTCAATATAACTTATGATAAACTTGTACATATAAATATTTAAAAAACTATATCATTAGATCATGTCACTAATAATATGCTTTTCTTTTAAAATAGATCTCAAAAAGGTATAAAGTTTTTTAATACCGTTATAAACTTATGCAATGTTATTGATAAAATGGTTAACTAATATTATTTCTATCTCTGAGATATAAAACTGACAAATAAAATTTTTGTTGTAGTTACAAAAATAAAATTTAAAAAAAGGTAGTAAACAATATTTTAAAAATAAATACCCATTACAACAATGCATTAACATATTTATTAAAACTTACTAAACAACTTTGCAACGCAGTGTTATTTCATTCATAAAATAAGAATATTTAGATTATTTTCATTTACACTATTGAGCAATAAATTTGTTCTCAGTTTAGAAAATAAAAGGATAAAAAAAGTATTAAAGATTTTTCCAAGTTTTTAAAATTTCTAAATTTTCAAAAGTTGTCAAAAACAGAAAACTCTCTGTTACTCTACTGCATTAAAAAAAACGTTTATTTAAATAAATGATTTTTAGTTTTCTTACTTTCTTAAAGAAATTATTTTTAGTTTTCTTACTTTTCTCCATTTAAATAAATTATTTTTAGTTTTCTTACTTGGCTTGGTTTTTACTCTATGAGCTCTGTAGCCTTTGCGGCACAATTTTTTGAAAATATTAAAGTGTAGTCTCAAAGAGTAAGAATTTGGTTAACTTATAAAATTTGCATTCATTTACAAAAAAAAAAAAAATTCTTAAGGCCTTACCAAGCCCTCAAAAAAAAAAGAAAAAATTGCGCCAACTGGGTACCACCACTGGGTAAGTTGGCGCAAACTATAAAAATGATTATTAATGTACTATTAAGTGCAAAATTAATAAAAAGTTTTTTAATATTAACTAGTAAACTAATTGTGACTGGAACTTTTACAATATATTTTTTTTTCATTTGACTGATTATTTTTTTTTTTAAAGTAAAAAGGAACCGATGTTCCATAAGTTACGTTTTTGTCCGAGAAACACAAAATCTCAACATCTCCCATGCGCATGCACGAATCCTGACAATACTACAGTGAATGATAAAATGGTCAACTAGGAAAGTTCTGTGTAATTTTTTCGCTTTATGATAAAAGGCTCTTACCCATGCGGCCAACTAGCCCCGGTCCTCCCTAATTGAAGATCAGTTAACAAAGTTATTTGATGAGAGAAGAAATTATTAGATTATTCTGATAATAAAACATTATGTTTAATAGCAAAATTATAACAAAAGAGCAAGGCATGTTCTCAGCTGGTAGGACAGTACATTTCCACCAGCAGAAAATATGCGCTCTGTAGTAGATGTTGAGAAATCTTAACTAAATTATTTAAAAAATTTAAATAAGGAAACAAAAATTTAAATTTTTGTTTGCTTGTTTAAATTATATTATTTATTTAATTAAATTATGTATTTATTAACAAAAAGTTAAATTTCGAAAATAATTCAAAATCTGAAAATACTGATGTTTCTAAAACCTTATTTTAAATTCAATGAGAAAATCCGCGCCAAATAAATTTTTCAATTAATTAACGTGAACAGTGAGTTCGAACGTTGTTTACCTTTCGTTTAGTTTTCGTTTAAAAAAAGTAAAATTTTTATTCAAATTTGTAAAGTAAGCAGAGAGGATTCTGCAATCCTATTCGAACGTGTGTGCGATTGAACTCAGCTAATTTTATTTACCTATAAGAGCTTTTTTATTTTATCCAAAACTATTATTTTTTTATTTTTAACTTTGAGTTTTCATAAATTTTTAAATACAGTTTTTAACGGTTTGGGGGGAATGTTTCTCCACATACACACAAGGAAAATCAAATTTAACTCATAAACATTAATTATAAGAATATACCCAGCTGAAAAAATCTAGTTCTACAAATCTTGTTTGTAGAACTGGATTTTTGAAGACATTTTTATTAGACATTTAGTAACTTTTGAAAAATAACCCCTCTCTCGTAATAATTTAAAAGCACTCCTGTTTGTAGAGCATGTGTTTCGCTTTAATTTAAAGCAATATTTTATTGGTGAAATATTGTATAACTAAGATAAGCATTTTTACTAATTGTTATATTTCATGATTTTATTTCATGCCAATCCCAGTATCTGACAAAACGACGTTTATACTTTTAAAAAATCGAATTACGTAGCAAAATTTGAAATGAATGAGAAAAAAAACTGCATTGGCATCATTTTTAAGTTTGCAAAAACGCTTTGTGGCATTCAAAATTTGCAATATATTAACGTATGGGCTGTCATCTAAATCGAAATCCATACGATCACGTATATACAAACCTGTTATATATCGTTAATATCTTCAAGTTTCGCTAATTTTTTTTTATTATTTTTTTTAATTAGTAAAATACGTTTTTAAACCTAAATCTAAGGAAAAAAAAATTAAATAAAACAAACTATGGTGATAACTACCATTATAATATTAGTTATTATTATTATTGTTTTTTTCATTGCAAATATTGTAAGCATACTTTTTTATTACTATAATTTGTATTATTATAATTTTTTTATCTTATATTAGTATAATATATTATTATTGCTATTATTTTTGCTATTATTATTATTACTATTACGGTGCAATACCATGATTTATTTTACTTACACTATTTTCATTAAAAAAAAAAGACATAGGATTTTAAGGAGTCTGGAGTTAAATTTTTTAAAATTTAAACAAAATTAAAGCGTTTTTCGACGTCAACGATACCTGTACACCGCCCGTTTTTTTTTAAGTTTGAACTCAAATATTTAAAACCGTAGTAATTAAGTTATAAAAATATAATTGAAAATAATATATAGATTGTTCTTGTAGCATTAGTTATATGATAAATAAAGATTATTAGCATATATTTTTTTGGTTATGTTGATAAATATAATTTATTTTCAACGCTTTTACTTAATCGGCTTTCTAAAACATGCTTAAACTTTGTTTAAAGTGTTATTTTGAAACGTTTAAAAGTCCGTTTAAAGTGGACTTATTTACGTTCAAAACGTCACTTAAAATGGACTTACTTAAATTGTTTAAAATGTTGCTTAAAGTGAGCTTATTAAAAACATTTAAAACTGGATTTATTCACATTGAAACGCTTAAAACCTCGCTTGGAATGGACTTAAACTTAAATTAAAGTGAGCTTATTTAAAACATTTGAAACTTCGCTTAAAGTGGATTTATTTAAAATATGTTTGAAATTTCGCTTTAAATGGATTTATACAAAACATGTTGAAAAGTTTGCTTTAAATCGACTTTAAATTAAGTTCAAAAATAATGTGTAAGGGTTGCTTTAAATTTAGTTTTACAAATTATTTTATTGCTTTCTTACAGATAAACAAATTTAATTTTACCTTGGTTAATAAATTATTTTAATTTAACTTATAATAATTTTTTTTTTTTTTGAACAAAATTTATGCGTTAGCGACCTCATTAATTGCATTTTTTATGTTATATCTGTAGAAAGAAAGATTTAACATTTCATTTAAGTTTGGTTAGTATAAGGTGTATGATGTCTTATAGAACTAAAAAACTCGATTAAATATTGTAAAGATTTATACACAAAACCTAGTCTCAAAATGTAGATCCACTTTGAGTGTTTTTTTGTACAGTGACGAAATATACATGGTCAAAATAACAAACACTTAAACTCAAAATTATGCTTTTAAAACAAAACTTCCTATCCGCAAACCTTTATAGAAGCAATAGTCCGATTGTAAAACTTGCTATTAACTTTTCAACAGCTATAACTTAGTCTAAAAACTAATCAAAAACGTAAAGTGGACTCAAAAAAGTCCACTTAAAGTTAAGTTTTTACCAATGAAAAGGCCACTTTAAGTCGATCTAACAAAATATATACATATATATACATATATATATATATATATATATATATATATATATATATATATATATATATATATATATATATATATATATATATATATATATATATATATATATATATATATATATATATATATATTTATATATATATATATATATATATATATATATATATATATATATATATATATATATATATATATATAATAAAGAATATATATATATATATATATATATATATATATATATATATATATATATATATATATATATATATATATATATATATATATATAACATATATATATATATATATATACATATATATAAACATATATATATATACATATATATATATATATATATATATATATATATATATATATATATATATATATATATATATATATATATATATATATATATATACATATATATATATATAAACATGTATATATAAACATATATATATATACATATATATAAATATATATATATATATATATATATATATATATATATATATATATATATATATATATATACATATATATATATATAAACATGTATATATAAACATATATATATATACATATATATAAATATATATATATATATATATATATATATATATATATATATATATATATATATATATATATATATATATATATATATATATATATATATATATATATATATATATATATATATATATATATATATATATAGTAAAACACAGAAAAAGAGAGTTTTAAAAGGAAAGCATCGCAAAGAGAATAAATAGTTACACAATCAAACAGCTGCTTTACCAAAGACGATATAAAAATTAGTAAACTACAATTATAAGCTTAAACTTTATTCACTTTTCCTTTTTTTTACGATTCCGAAAACCCGGGAAATTTCGGAGTCTCGGGATTTCGGATGAACAATTTCTACGAAATCCCGGGATTTCGGGATCTCGGTATCCATCTCTAGATATTATTACTCTATTTAATTTTTTTTTTGACAAAAAAAGAAAAACTTATATGTTTTTCTATAGGAAACAGTAAATTTTTGTACTGTTACTTTTAAATACTGACATTAGAAGCAAGAAAAAGTGTTGAAGTCAAACAATTTGACCAAATAAAAGTGGATTGTGGCAGCAAAACAATGCAAATGATTGTGAAATTTGTTTTTATTGTAATAATTAAAAAAATAGTGATAAAAAAATTAAGTGGTAAAAATTAAATACTTTAATTGAAAAAGAATAATCAAGAAAAGAAAAGAAAATTTTTAGAAAAAAGAAGTCAGCTATTTGTTTTTGTTATTATAAAATGTTTTTGTATAAGCTCTTAAAATATTCGACGCGAAACTGCATGTTTCTTTTTTCTACCTCTTTACCCTTGGTTCTCCATTAAGATGTTTTACATCTTTTTATAATCTGTTAATTACTAGATAATCCTGAGCCTAAAGCTAAGTTTTAAATGTGAAAAAATTTCTAAATGTGTTTCTCGTCAAGTGGAATATCCGAATTCTATGTAGCATACTCAATTCAAAGTTAAATGCAATTTGAAAATTAAACATAAGAAGTGATATTTGTTTTTCTACGGAACAGATCTTTTGTGCAGTTACATATATGGTTTGATATTACAAGCAGAGCCGGCGCGAATTGCTGTCACGTGGAGGGGGGGGGGGGGGTGCCATTACAACTTTTGCCAAAAAAAAAATGGTCCACGTTTTTTAAACCAGCAAAGAGCATTGATTTTGTTTTATATTATTATATAAAAGGTACTTTTTTTCTTTTTTTTTTTTATTTATTTGAGTTTTCATGCTATATTTTTCTATACGATGTTCTTATATCCGAAGATATTGTTGGCTTAGCATAGGAACAGCCACAAATAGTCATTAAGACTAATCCAAAGTAGCGTGCGTTATTGACCAACATTTTTGCGTACCGAAGTACTACTCAAGCGCTGAGTTGGCGGTGGCGGGATTTGAACTCGTATCGTTCAACGTCCGGGTTTTAACTTTTCCTTTGACGCTCTAACCATTTAAGCTATCCCGCCACTTTTCACAAAAATTCAAAAAAAGCGCATTTGATTTTATTGGTTATACCGATAATAGGCACTTCAGTCACGTGACTTTTTCCAAGTGATAAGTTTAGAATATAAACTTTAACTAGTGCTAGTAAATTTGTCGTTATTTTAAAAAAAAAGATATTTTTATTTATAAAAGGATGCATTATTCCATCGATTCGATGTATTAGATATAG